>OX381704.1:75765967-76968550 GCA_947462335.1 Harmothoe impar | reverse complement strand
CTGCTTTGAGTGTAGAGCAGGGAAGGAGCCCTGTACACTGAAAAAACAAACTTGTCTCCAGACTCGTCGAAGTGACTGTCATAAAATAAACGAATCAAAAGTTGTCTAACCTATCAGGTCACCATCCCACAAATAGAATCTAGAGCTGGCAAATGTCGGGTTTTGGGCTGGCACATGCCAAGTGGGTCTTCTATCTCCAGCTAGAAGACCCGCTTCCTTGTCATTTAGACAAGTTTTTGACTCGTTTATTTTATGACCGTCACTTTGAAGAGTCTGGAGACAAGTTTACCTTTTGAGTGTAGGGTGTTTCACAATAGCAATATACGATCAATTGTAGGAAAACTGTTTCACAAGAAGGTCTTGGTCATAATGTTACTCATAAGGCTTTCATATCTACTCTTGTTCATAAATATGGTTGTTATTCGTAATGGAAAGCACTATGAAGTGTTTTAGAAGGAATTGCGACCAAGATATACGATTGATCTTAACATCTACTATTGATTTACGATCAATATTTAAGTGTTTGACAACATGAATTAGCGGGGACGATCTACTATGCCCCTTAACTTTTTCCCATTGGAAAAATATAAATTTAGTTGCACCTATACATTCGCTATGAAGGACTTATCATTTCTTTTAAATTACATATAATTTCTCCAAGGCATAATCATTTGGATGTAAGTGTATTCTGTCACCATCAGTACTTACGACCAATTGTATCTACTTACGATCAAGAGAATTTCCCATTGTACTGCCTAGCCCCCTCCTGCCAGGCTAGGCTATTGGTCGTAAATAGCCTGGGGCTCGATTCATAACAATATACAATAGCTCAATAATGCTACGATCTTAAAATAATATGTTTGCAGGGAAAAGAAAGCAAATCGTTTTTTCTACTGGTTGTAGTTAAGGAGTCATACAAGGCAGTCGTACAGAAAAATGTAGTGCATTTCACAATGATAATCATAGGACATATTTCCTTTACTCAATCCTATCACTAGCTTTTAGAAAGTTGTTGTAAAAGTAAGTATGCTAAAAATATAACTTTGTATTACAAAGTACATTAGAACATTACCCACACTACGATTCAGGAGGAAATAGTTGAAATATGATTTTCAAAAAATGTATGATATACACTCTAAGAACAGTGTGTTACGTTTACACACTTATTAACACGCTTTTCTGAAGCCACTTTTAACACACATTTTGGTGTAACACACTATGCACTAAACACTCTTTGCCAAAAGTGTGTTAATCTTAAAAGTGTGTTGCAAATTTGTGTGTATAACTCCTCATGCATGTTCCCACAACACACTGTTCTTAGAGTGTTGTGAATGTATGAGGCACTCATTCTTACAGGGCAGTCTATATTATCATTATGATTTATTACATCTTGGTTTGGTACAAAATAAACCATTATTAAAGATTTTTTGAATGGCTGAGATGACTTCAGAGGCTGTCTCAGCCATCTGTTGTGCAATGGGCATTTTTGCCCTTAAAACCACCTTTTACAGGTATTCTGTACAATCAGGTAGATTGGAAATTTGCTACGATTTTCTTATGAAATGCACCCCTTTTTTTTGTACGACAGCATTCTACGATTTTCTTGAGTTTAAATAGCTGGTCGTATGAGATAAGCTGGTCGTGTGTGTGCCTATTTTTCTCCACCCTTACAACTGTTCAACAGATGTCGTAGGCATAGCATAAAATGACCCCTGGACGATCAGCAATGGTCGTAGCAGTAAAGTAGCCCTCTATGTCGTAGAAACTTATGAATCGAGCCCCAGAAGTTACGACCAATTGGTCGTATCTACCCCTATAAAGATACGATTGATCGTATCTAGGTGTTTCACAATGTGTACTCGTATCTTGCTGATAAAATACTATCAACGGGTGAGATACGATTGATAGTAAGGGATACATTGTGAAACACTTCACCCCACTTTACTACGATCATTCGTATCTCATTGATCGCAGGGAAGGAGCCCTGTACACTGAAAAAACAAACTTGTCTCCAGACTCGTCGAAGTGACTGTCATAAAATAAACGAGTCAATGGGAAAAAGTTAAGTGGCATAATAGATCGTCCCCGCTAATTCATGTTGTGAAACACTTAAATATTGATCGTAAATCAATAGTAGATGTTAAGATCAATCGTATATCTTGGTCGCAATTCCTTCTAAAACACTTCATAGTGCTTTCCATTACGAATAACAACCATATTTATGAACAAGAGTAGATATGAAAGCCTTATGAGTAACATTATGACCAAGACCTTCTTGTGAAACAGTTTTCCTACAATTGATCGTATATTGCTATTGTGAAACACCCTACACTCAAAAGGTAAACTTGTCTCCAGACTCTTCAAAGTGACGGTCATAAAATAAACGAGTCAAAAACTTGTCTAAATGACAAGGAAGCGGGTCTTCTAGCTGGAGATAGAAGACCCACTTGGCATGTGCCAGCCCAAAACCCGACATTTGCCAGCTCTAGATTCTATTTGTGGGATGGTGACCTGATAGGTTAGACAACTTTTGACTCGTTTATTTTATGACAGTCACTTCGACGAGTCTGGAGACAAGTTTGTTTTTTCAGTGTACAGGGCTCCTTCCCTGCTCTACACTCAAAGCAGGGCCGTGAATGCCCCAACTTTCAAGGAACGTCGAACATTCCCGTTCTAAAGATATCATTATTCTGTTTCTTTATATTGGATTACCAAAAGTCTTTCTTAATCAGGGATGGTTTTACATGGTAATTGTTGTGACACAAAGTACAATAAGATACCCATAAAATATGCTCTGCCAGGAGAACCTACATGTAGAAGGTCCCAAAAGCAGTTGCACCTATACATTCGCTATGAAGGACCTATACATTCGCTATGAAGGACTTATCATTTCTTTTAAATTACATATAATTTCTCCAAGGAATAATCATGTTATTTGGATGTAAGTGTATTCTGTTACCATCAGTACTTACGACCAATCGTATCTACTTACGATCAAGAGAATTTCCCATTGTACTGCCTAGCCCCCTCCTGCCAGGCTAGGCTATTGGTCGTAAATAGCCTGGGGCTCGATTCATAACAATATACAATAGCTCAATAATGCTACGATCTTAAAATAATATGTTTGCAGGGAAAAGAAAGCAAATCGTTTTTTCTACTGGTTGTAGTTAAGGAGTCATACAAGGCAGTCGTACAGAAAAATGTAGTGCATTTCACAATGATAATCATAGGACATATTTCCTTTACTCAATCCTATCACTAGCTTTTAGAAAGTTGTTGTAAAAGTAAGTATGCTAAAAATATAACTTTGTATTACAAAGTACATTAGAACATTACCCACACTACGATTCAGGAGGAAATAGTTGAAATATGATTTTCAAAAAATGTATGATATACACTCTAAGAACAGCGTGTTACGTTTACACACTTATTAACACGCTTTTCTGAAGCCACTTTTAACACACATTTTGGTGTAACACACTATGCACTAAACACTCTTTGCCAAAAGTGTGTTAATCTTAAAAGTGTGTTGCAAATTTGTGTGTATAACTCCTCATGCATGTTCCCACAACACACTGTTCTTAGAGTGTAGTGAATTTATGAGGCACTCATTCTTACAGGGCAGTCTATATTATCATTATGATTTATTACATCTTGGTTTGGTACAAAATAAACCATTATTAAAGATTTTTTGAATGGCTGAGATGACTTCAGAGGCTGTCTCAGCCATCTGTTGTGCAATGGGCATTTTTGCCCTTAAAACCACCTTTTACAGGTATTCTGTACAATCAGGTAGATTGGAAATTTGCTACGATTTTCTTATGAAATGCACCCCTTTTTTTTGTACGACAGCATTCTACGATTTTCTTGAGTTTAAATAGCTGGTCGTATGAGATAAGCTGGTCGTATGTGTGCCTATTTTTCTCCACCCTTACAACTGTTCAACAGATGTCGTAGGCATAGCATAAAATGACCCCTGGACGATCAGCAATGGTCGTAGCAGTAAAGTAGCCCTCTATGTCGTAGAAACTTATGAATCGAGCCCCAGAAGTTACGACCAATTGGTCATATCTACCCCTATAAAGATATGATTGATCGTATCTAGGTGTTTCACAATGTGTACTCGTATCTTGCTGATAAAATACTATCAACGGGTGAGATACGATTGATAGTAAGGGATACATTGTGAAACACTTCACCCCACTTTACTACGATCATTCGTATCTCATTGATCGCAACTTCTTAATATCAATCGTATTTATCTATCGGTTGTAACAGTGGTAGAGACTGACATGCATGATGAATATGTTAACTTTTCTTTTTTTTCAATTCATAGAGAATGATCTATCAATGGCATATTAATATGAGTTACATATGAAATCCAATTGATCTCCCCGTCATTCTGAGATATCATATGAATTCCGACCATTGTCTAAACGGGTCGAGTGCTTATTGAAACCCCGCCGCTTAGACGCAGACGCTACGCACACTTTCATTTTTGGAGTTGATGAAGTTAGCTAGGGACTTTTCTGGAGACCAACGTGTACTAGTAATATAGAGATTGTGGTCAGGCCCAGCGTGAGACCCCTCCGCAGTGTCAACAAACTTGTTGGGGCGTTCATCGTTTGATATCTAGTGCGTAAACAGGGTAAACAACTCCTGTCGGGTGAGATAATGTCCATATCGTGTGCGGGCAGGGGTGTGGAGCTGCATAAAGCCCGCATGGTGGAGGGGAGTGCTGCTGACGTGATTGGACCCCGGGGGGGGCACTTGAATTTTTTTTGACGGGGGTGTGCGGCTGGACCTCTGACAACCCTTACCCTTGTTAGGGCGATTTTGATGCCAAAAAGTTACCCTTGTTAGGGCATTTTCGGTCAAAAGTGTCTAGGTTTCGGTAAAAAAGCGATAAAATAGCCAGAAAGTTACCCTTGTTAGGGCATTTTCGGCCAAAAGGGCCTAGGTTTCGGAAAAAAAAGTGATAACATAGATCATGTTTGTGTAAATCTGCTGAAAAAATTACCCTCGTGCGGAGGATTTTGTCGAAAACTGCGATATTTTTGGTGAAAACTGGCAAATATTGGTGAAAACCCGGACATTTTTGTGAAAAATAGACCCTTGTTAGGGCGATTTTCAAGAAAGTGCACCCTTGTTAGGGCGATTTTCCCTTGAAAAGTGGACCCTTGTTAGGGCGATTTTGTAGAAAAAGTAGCCTTCCCAGCCGCACACATGTGTATACAAAATATACAAAGTGCCCCCCCCGGGGATTGGACCTGGAGAGGGCCACTTGGCCATGCCTTCCCACTGGGGGCACGTTCTCGGCAAGGCCACCCTTTCAGATTCAGACTCGAATCGTGTGACATTTGCAGCCAGACTTTGTTGGGACTCACACAGCATCCAGGGCGGCGTGAAATTGTCTTGGTGTGCATGTGTAGGTTTGGTTTAAAAAGCCACAGCAACGACGGGAGACCCCGCGGATGTTGAGGGGAGGCAGGAGAGGACTAATCATTTTATACACGTGCACATGGTTTGGGGCCATTTGGACTCATAGTATGTGGACACCCGAAAGTATGTGGACATTAAACCCAAATATACATGTATATTGCATATTGGAATCATGTACTTTCTCGAGTTTGGGGTCCTCACTAATAGCAGCACGGTTCATTGAGTCTCTTAAAACAGCATCTCCCCCAAAAGCTCTTACTGGAGACTTAATGACTGCTCCCTTAAAAAGCTCCCGCTGGCGGCATACAGCGCCCCTTGCGGCGGTATCAGGAGTCTCGTCGATGTTTTGCCGCCTGTCAGACGACATCAGATTTAGCTGCTTGATGCCTAGCCTGACGCAGTGGGCCGTCATAGTCCCCTCAACTCCTGCTTATGTCAGTTAATAACCATAGGACAATGCTAACCCTGTTCACACTCCCCACAGCCATGCACAACCGCCACAGCCCAACATGCTGGAGCCTTTAGGCCTTCGTGTTGTCGCCTCAAACTTTTCGCGCTACTCCCCACTTTCTACTCATTTCTAAAAGTCGTCTGCTGGATCCGCGCACGCGCAGTACACCGTAGGTAAATCCGAGCTGACATTCTCCCTAACAGGTCCCCACAGTGGACGACTGGAGGCCGGTGTCGGACGATAAAAGTCGTGGGAACTAGGATCAATATGTGCCCCCAGCAAAAATAGTTTTCCTTGGAGTCAACAGTGTGTGTACACACGGTGCTCTAGACCCCTATTGTTGTTCTTGAGGGGAATAAAGAACATATTTGTCATTTTCGGTTTCATGAGGGTTAATTGCAACAAACAGGACTATTGAGTGCTTTACGTAAATGACATCAGGGGGGTAGATGTGGGGGGGGGGGGCTCCCCATGTCGCATGTCGATTTTAAAAACTGTCCCATGTCACAAAGGAAAAGGCCATGTCACTAGTGTCACTAAGGAAAAGAATTTAGGGGCATAGAGACAGTTATAAATGGGGGTCTTGGGGCCGCAGGCCCCAGAAAAATTTCGGGATCTGAAACCCCATAAGGACCAAATTTGAAGAAAGGGTTTGGTAGCCTACTCCACTCTATATGAGATTCTTTTTTCATCACTAAGCCCCATGTCACATGTTGATTTTAAGAAATGCCATGTCACATGTCACTTATCTGGCCATGTCGCCATGCCGATTTTAAGAAATGTCCATGTCGCCATGTCGATTTTAAGAAATGCCCATGTCGCCATGTCGATTTTAGGGGTCTATACCCATGCATAGCGCCATTTCTTACCGTTTTTAATCCCGCTCCCACACGATGCCATTTAGGTCATGACAACATCAACAACCAAATGCGAAAAGTAAGTAGCTATTATATTTGAAAAGTTCTAATCAGAGCATAGATCACGACATGAATCACATCGAGACCGACGAAGGCTCATGGCATTACCTAGGTACCAGTCTTGATGTGATTAAGGAGTCATCTATTATCTTTATGAAACGTTAATTAAGTTGAAGTTAAATTATTTTGTCAATTTGTTAACATTTTCTGTCGGTTTGGCAACGTTTTCCGTCAGTTTGTTTGGTGAGCAGAGTGCAGAGTGAATCCAGGGGCGGATCCAGAAGGGGTGGTCATGGGGGGGGGGGGCACAGCCAAGAAAAGTTGGTCTAGGGGGGCACAGGCAGGGTTCTGGACCACATTCCCTATAGTTAAAGGGGCATTCTCACCACTCGCACTTACCACATAGCAGACTAGAATAGTACTAGAATTGTGAGTGGGAAACGCTTGGTGAGAATGCCACTTTAAGAGTCATATCAAGGGCTATTTCCGGGGGGTCTAGGGGGGGGGGGCACGTGCCGCCCAGGCCACCCCCTGGATCAGCTACTGAGTGAAATGTACAACATCACCTATTGATGCAGCCTAATTGGCTGTCTGATTCTGGCGCCGTGCGCTGTTACACTAGGCAAAAAAGGTTTGTTTCCGCCCACCCGACCGGGTCTAGCAAAACAGTGCCGAGTCCCCCTATTTTCGAGAGAACGTTGCTATTTGCCTGTGTTTACGGTTTGTAAATCGGACAATTACTTTTTAATGATTTTACAGCGAAAACTCTAAAACCAGAACAGGTGGAAAGCAAGAAAATATTTGTTTCAAAGGGAACAACTCCTCTGAGGCTAAAACGAAGGGCCCACCGTTTTATTATACGTAATGGATTTCCAAATGTTTTTCACGGAGACATTTGGTCCGTCGATATCTGACATACTTGGCACCCCATGCACGTACGAAGCATTGTTATGTAGAAATCACCATAGGGTGTGTAAGTAACCCGATGCCCCGGAAAAAACGGGTGTTGAAATAACCTCGAATCAGGACAGGAAGCGATGTCACGCTATGGGAGTTTTTGGAAAAAATATCATTTCTCAGCAAGTAGGGATCTCTACTGGAAATCCTTTCATATATTTGTGTGTCAGACATGTATCCTCGCCATCCATATCATGGTTTACATAAGAGATTTACATGGAAGGAGAAATTTGGATGTTTTTCTGAGCCCCCATACTTAAAGCATACCGGGCCGTGGCTTCCTGTCCTGATTCGAAGGTTTTCGTCATCCGCACAATTGAATGTGAACGGGTAGGCTTTGGCTCCCTTTTGTGGAGGGGGAGGGGTTTGTGCCGATATTCTTCCTCCCCCCCCCCCCGAGTCTTTAGTTTTTACGCACACCTCATCCCCGCTCAGCCGGGTTCAAATTTACCGCTTCCGCCCGTCTTTAGCATAGTTTTTTTTTCGTTGAAAAAAACCACAAAAAAAACATGTGGAGATCACAAAAGATACCCTTTTCCACTTTGTGCAGAGCCTTGTGATACACTCTGAGGCGACCCCTTGTGGAGTGACAGGTAAATACTCGCGCCTCTTGTAGTGTGTCTTCTTTGGAACAGGGGGCGCCAGTACCGCTACCTGCAGCGACATACTCACCCCCTGTACCAACAGCACTTTCCATATACTACTCACTAGCATTCTGGGAGAGTCGGCCATAGATTTGCATACACGTATATCTAAGTACTAAACAACAGTTTGCCTTAAACTTAAACTGCATTAGAAATTGTCAGATGCGATTCCCCGATAGCACCCAGTGTAGTAGCACGCCTCATGCCTGTGGCCTCACACTCCAGGGTTGGCTACTTGCCAACTCCTCTACGCTGGCAATCGCCAACCCAATGGGGGCAGACTATAAGGATCTCTGTCCATGTTTGTAAATACCAGTAGAGGGCCATATATATTATGATATGAATTTCTTACTTCCATCATCCCTACCCCCTGAGAAATGGTGCTACCTTGTGGGCAGAACATGCACACCAGTAAAACAGCGTATTTTCCTGCAAAAGACATGCATTTTGACTCATTGAGGATGAGTTTCATTTAGGGGGGGTAGATGGGGGGGTCCCCATGTCGCATGTCGATTTTAAGAAATGGCCATGTCACATGTCACTAAGGAAAAAGCCCTGTCACTAGTGTCACTAGGGGGGGGGGGGGGGAATATAGGGGAACTGTAATGGTCAAATTGTGACTGTTGGGGCCGCAGGCCCCAGGGAAATTTTGGAAGTTTACTATCCAAAAGGATGAAATTTGAAGAAAGAGTTGGGTAGAATATTTTACAGTAAATGAGGATTTTTTCCCCATGTCACTAAGCCCCATGTCGCATGTCGATTTTAAGAAATGGCCATGTCACATGTCACTTAACTGGCCATGTCCCATGTCGATTTTAAGAAATGGCCATGTCGCCATGTTGATTTTAAGAAATGGCCATGTCGCCATGTCGATTTTAGTGGTCTATACCCATCATTTAGCCCTTAATGCTACATCATAAGGTGGTGGCTGGAGGCGGGAGGCGAGCAAAAGATGGAGTTTCCATGACTGTGGCCAGGTAATTACACCATGAAGAGTCACTGGGAACAACCCCACAATTATAAGAATACATGTTTCTTGCATTAACACACGATTTCCCCTCTGATCTATGATATGTTCTAAATGGATATTATCTTGAGACAATTAATAATTTTAATTTAGCTCTTTATCAATTAATTATGCCTACTTTTGACAATGTAGAATACAGATTGGCCATATCTATGTTTAAGTCGCTATGTAAAAAACATAGAAAACTGGATTTATTATGAAACAAGAGGAAACTCTTTTATAACATGTAGCGACTTAAACCTTCAGCCCTGCTATAGCGACTTAAACCTTCAACCCTGCTATAGCAACTTAAACCTTCAGCCCTACTATAGTGAATTAAACCTTCAGCCCTTGCTGATCCATATAACTTAATGTTGTAGGGAGGAAGATTGGATATGCAGCCTCTATGCTATAGGATAGAATTTGAAACAGCGACTTAAACTGGAGCGACCTAAAGCAGGAGTTTATATAAGGGGCCCAACACCCTCAGAAACCCCAAAATGCATGCCACACAATTTTATCTTAGCTTCTATGCTATAGGATAGATTTTATAATCGCGACTTAAACTGGAGCGACCTAAAGCAGGAGTATATATAAGGGAAAGTTTTGATAGTTATCAAGTTAAATTATGTATTACAAGGGGAAGTTTCCCTGGGAAAGAGGGTTTCTTTGAAGGGGCCTATCTAAAAAAACTGGGGCTTGGATTTTTGGGGGATATAGAAGGTAAATGGCGCAGCCTTATTCATAGAAAATGTCTAGAAATGGCTAGAAGGATTAAGTCGCTATGTGAGTGTATCCCCCTCAATATTGGAGCCTAGAAGGATTAAGTCGCTATATGGCCATCATTTGTTCTCTATTTAAGACTAGAAGGATTAAGTCGCTATGTGAGTGTATCCCATTCAATTTTGTACCCTAGAAGGATTAAGTCGCTATATGGCCATCATTTGATTTCTATTACAGACTAGCAGGATTAAGTGGCTATGGGAGTGGATCCCATTCAATTTTGTAGCCTAGAATGATTAAGTCGCTATATGGCCATCATTTGATTTCTATTAGAGACTAGCAGGATTACGTGGCTATAGATGGGAGTGGATCCCATTCAATTTTGTAGCCTAGAAGGATTAAGTCGCTATATGGCCATCATTTGATTTCTTTTACAAACTAGCAGGATTAAGTGGCTATGGGAGTGGATCCCATTCAATTTTGTAGCCTAGAAGGATTAAGTCGCTATATGGCCATCATTTGATTTCTATAAGAGACTAGCAGGATTAAGTGGCTATGGGAGTGGATCCTATTCAATTTTGTAGCCTAGAAGGATTAAGTCGCTATATGGCCATCATTTGATTTCTATTAAAGACTAGCAGGATTAAGTAGCTATGGGAGTGGATCCCATTCAATTTTGTAGCCTAGAAGGATTAAGTCGCTATATCATTTGATTTATTCAGTGATAGACAACCATTCATTACCAGGAGGAGAGAAGGGAAGGACCCTAAGACTGAATGGTTGTCTTTCACTGAATAAGGGTCTCCCTCCCTGCATTAGCTAACACACTTCCCTCCTCCCTCCTACTGAATGGTTGTCTTTCACAGAATAAGGGTCTTTTACTGAAGAGACCCTTATTCTGTGAAAGACAACCATTCAGTAGGAGGGAGGAGGGAAGTGTGTTGGCTAATGCAGGGAGGGAGACCCTTATTCAGTGATAGACAACCATTCAGTAGGAGGGAGGAGAGAAGTATGTTAGCTAATGCAGGGAGGGAGACCCTTATTCAGTGAAAGACAACCATTCAGTAGGAGGGAGGAGGGAAGTGTCTTAGCTAATGCAGGGAGACACCCCCTACGGATTAGGTCGCTATTGGGCACCCCAAACGGATTAGGTCGTTATTGGGCACCACAAACGGATTAGGTCGCTATGGCAGCCCCTTCCGTTTCCTGCTGCACATTCCATGTTTTCCTGTTAACCTGTGCCTCCCCATACTTAGCTATCTGGCCATAGCGACTTAATCATTCTGGCCCTCTGAATAGCGACTTAATCCAGGAGATTGCCTACAGATTGTAGTACATCGTAGGAGTCCCCTGTAACAAAGCATTTGTTATGACATTATTTTATAACAGAGTCGGCTTATGATAAGTACTGGCATGTGAGAAATATTTGATATCAAATATTAACGACAAAACACTTTACATGCACCCATTTCTGACATTTGGGTTTGAAATGAATCACACCATTTTGTAATTATTCCTAGAGTAGTCTGTAGACATTTAAAGACCACCTTAATATTAAGGAGTTGGACCATGGAAATGTATCATTGGTATACTCGTATTCCATAACAATGAAGAGTATAGGAGAGGACAAGGAATGCGGACCTGATTATTGACAATAGGTTAGCTACCTTAGGGAGTGGTCATTTTTTAACAACAGGGGGGGGGGGTTGGTGGATTTTCGCGCGAGCGGGTCGAAATTTTTTCAGTCCACCCCGCGGGAGGGGTCGAAATTTTTTTGGTCCCCCCCATCAGGCAAGTTGAAATTGAGTGCGGCCGACCCCTTTGAGCTATATAGTAACGCGCTGGCTTTTTCACTAAAAAGGGGTGCCATTTTTTTGGTCCCCCCCTCAAGAGGGGTCCAAAAGTTTTGGTCCCCCCCCCTTCAAGGGGTCCAAATTTTTTTGGTCCCTCCCCCCCAAATCCACCAACCCCCCCCCCCCTGTTGTTAAAAAATGACCACTCCCTTACATGCTTTCGAGCATCACATAACAGGAATCCATTTAACACCATGAGGGAACACACATATTACATTTAGAGCTAATTCCCAACACACTTTTTATATAGTTCCATGATATTCGTTACAGAGAAATTGTTTCAAAACGTGTTTTTAAGCAGTAATCATTATACATGTACATACAATCGCTATCCATGAATGCAAACTATGTGTGTTTGAACTTTATTGTGATGATTAAGTTCAAATTCAAATATACTTTGGCAAATGGTATTAGAGCGCATTGATATTGATATAGATGGGAGATCAGCTAGACATAACCCCCCCCCCCCCCTTACAGCCATCCCCACTCAGCCATGGGTATAGTGGCACACCATTGTCAGATGAAGGCCACATAATCAATTTGGGCAGGTGCCAGGGTTCCTACCTTGATGATCTCCATACAACCTCCGACCTTTAATTACCCCATCTCCATAGCACGCAAGCATGCGGTCTATGGTTTTAGACCGGCCATCCTTTACATTCCATATACTTCCTATTTCAAATAATATCTTTGGGACATTTATATCAAAATGATTTAATCAAACGACTCTGCATTTAGGTTGACACATGTTTGGTTAAGCACGTCAGCCTAATACTATACTAAGAACAAATATAAGCCGCTATTCTTTGTCAGGTATGTGATGGATGGAAAATATGTATGGGAAATAAAGTAATCAATTGTATTGAAATACGGTCTAAATTATTTATATTCAAATAGAGTATTCCTTCCCATCATGCCCGAGGAAATCCTCCACTCCCTATATCTTCACCCCCTGCCCCTGACTCTCTACCCCCATCTATTATTGATACCCAACACGACCCTACACTGACTTTTGGAAGGCAATTGGATGGCCTGCTGCTTTATTGACTCCTTGGAACTAACGCTGGGGGTTCACCTATGCATGTATGCAGCATAGAGCAGGATGCTTTGACTGAGGGGTAGATTAACTGGTCCCTCCCCCTTTACCTGCAGTACCTTGCAGACTCCTACTGCTCCAGATCTCATGGGGTTTGCGGCGTGTTCTGGCTAAGATTAAGTGCTAAGTAAACAGCAATACATGACAAAGTGGCCAATCCCACTGCATCTCCGAGCAGAGTTGTGTTTACGTTATGATAATAACCTGTGATTAGCCACCAAGGTTTGGACAACATGGCAAGGATAATATGATTCTAGCATGGAGTGAATGGAACATGATTTCAAATTTGTGAAAGACATTCTCCTGGATATAGATATTAGCAGGATTGTGACAACACTTTAGGTTCACAGTGAAGCTACCTTGGATAACTCAATATTTCTCTTGCTGCTCCGATAATACAAAAGGGAGTGACCTGAGGAAGATGTCTGATAGTATAGGATGATGACATCTGCAGAAATTGTACCACAAGCAGGATAGCCATGTTAACATGGGGAAATAATTGGAATACAGAACTTCAACACGTTTCCTTTCAACTCAATATTATGGCAACATATCAATTATTATTATTTCTGGGGAAAACGTCAGGTTCTCCCCAGGCAGAACTGATAACCAATTACATACACACGGAGACCTTACCGCGCAATTCGCCCTCCTGCTGAATTTTTATTTTAAAATCAATCCTTTACCATTTCTGGCATATATCATTCTACAAACACGCCACTGTTGCATAAATTGTCTACCTCATATTGCTACGAATCAATCAGACATATGTTATGACGACACACTATGACCGTGTATTGCTGATTGTTTCAAGTGGCTTCATGAAATGGTTGTCCTGAAGGCAGCTCCAGGCACGTCATGGAGAAATTGGGTGTCTAAAGATGACATGGAAAATAAGCATCGAAACGATTTTGTGAATATCAGAGACGTTCGCCTCCTGACAGCAAGTACCCCGCATATTATGCTAAATAGCTGTCCCAGGATTTCCGCTCCAATATTCACTTATTTAACTGTAAGAGAGCAATCCTTACCCCATCAAAATATCCGTTTTAATTGAAGGAACCTCCATAATGTCACACTCAAATGAAGCCGTTTCTACTGATACGCTATGGTCGATGTTATATCAATGAGAAACGGAGATTTGAGGATATTGAATCAAAAATCATTCATCCTTTAAATAAATAATACACACAAGAAGTATACTGCAACACTACATAGCATTGTGGTCGATACTCAAGGTGCCAAGGGTCACATGAAAAAGGGGAATCCTGCTGTGAAAACTGGTTTACGGTCTGGTCTAAATCCAAATCAATTACACTGTAGTGGTCTGCCCCATTATATCATCCCTCTCAATGGAAGCATATGTATACATTGCATGTTGAATACTTACCATGGGGTAACACACTCCTCTCAGAAACCACCAGAAGCACACATCTAGTCTCAGCTCCAAGCCAGTTCCAGAGGAGTTGACTGCAGTAGAGGAAGGATTACTTTCCCCAGTTCATGGCATATGTAATATAACCAACCTGTGTGTTTGATAACCTGCAATATGTAAGTAGGCAATGGCCAGATACGTTACCTTGATGTCTCAGTGCAATTACCTTGGGCATTATAATAATTATGTTTGTCAATACTGACTCGAGTATACAACAGGCACTCCTGGGGACAATCATTCATATAATTTGTTGGTTCGAAGTGTTCAACGGGTAAATTACATTATATTGGTAGCCTGTTGTAAGAGCAAGAGCAGTTGGCTGTATGGTGTATATCTCAAGTGGCGTGGAAATTACTATTTACTTCTGCATATTTTACAATAGATCTTACCTGCACGGTTTTGATGCTGACATCCTTAGTGACACCATGTACAAAATTCGTGCAGTGATTACTTTTATGTCCGCACTTCTCTAGGTCTGTAGTCATGACAATGCCTCCTGAGGGCGATGTCCTGACCACTGCCTCCATCAGCCCAGACATGCCCCACAAGAAAAGTCCCAGACCTGAGGGGGGCCCGCAGAACAAGGGCGCCCTGCTGCTCATCAAGCCCCCTAACAAGGAGGCTGCCCTTATCAGTCACATAAGCAAACTGGAGGACAAGCATCGGGCCAGGGTGAAGATCCTCAACAGTGTAGAGGACAACCGACTCAACAACACCCTCAGGCAGATGGACTTTGCTAAGGTGACTGTGGGACACTCTATAGAGAAGCAGGCCCGCAGCTTCCAGCGATCCCTGGCCGTGATACAGAAGCGGCAGCAGCAGATCACCAGGGAGGCCTACCACTTCGACCACCATAAATTCAAACCACCAGCTTCCAGGCTCTTTTATGATGCTGACAACGATGATGATGTTCTGCAAGGGAAGTTGCCCTTTCAGATGACTGCTCCTTCGCGTGGCACCGGGAGTCTGTCCCTGCCACATGGACCCTTCTCCTTTAAGGACCGGCGCCGGGAGCCACTGGGACGGTGGATCCGCTACCCTGCTAGTTTCCGACACGGGACACGCCAGAATGGCAAATACAACACTTCAGGATACCGGATGTTGTCATCAAAGACATCTCTTCAGTCGTTGCGCTTCTCCTCTCACTATATGTCAAGGGAATAGGCTTGTTTGGAATACAGGAATTTCAATCATGTTGGCACTTGCAGGTGGTTATCCATGTTATCTGCATATTGCAAATGTTGTGAACTAGGAATTACTGGCAGAATTGTATTGCCACAGTATTTGAACACCTGTGTAATTTGTATCCATGTCTCCCGATAGCGATGAGCACTAACCTAATAAGAAACATGAGAATGGGAATTGGTGAAAAGTGACCCGCATCAGTCTGTGGATATATTCATATCGTTAATTCCCGCGTATAACCCGCATCTCGTGTATAACCCGCACCCCGACTTTGTGTGAACCCTATAACCAGCACCGCGGATCTGAAAATTGCCGATTTAGTACTGTTCTTCACTCCCAAAAACCCTCGTATTATCCGCACCTAGAACATTGTATAACCCGCACTAGAGATTTGGTGCGCATATTATACGTGGGAATTTACGGTGGTTGATAGGCTTTGCTATTAGTGGCCCTTTTAAATAAGGGAAACCTAACAGTGCGAGTTCCCAACACTATATGCCCTGCTATCAGCGATGCATGAGTGCAACATGGGCGACTAACACTGTGAGATATAGAGTGATTTACCGGTTCTGCATTCATGCAACATACAAACTACATGGTTAAAGTAACTAGAAGTAAATGGAAGCATGTCACTGTAATAGAGCAATGCATTCTTGACATAATAAATGTAAACTTTAGAAAAGAATTAAAAATGTACACTTCACTTTATTTCTTTTCACGTTATTGTACAATATAACTATACTATAAATTCGTGTGGTGACGTTAAAATAATCCCATGCAGTCCTAGCTGAGCTATACGTGCTCCACAGTTTTAGTTTTCAAATGCATAAAGCTTTTCAACAAGTATTACTTTGTACCCCATTTTGATTACTTTGTTTTATCTAAAGAGCCTACATAACTCCCAAAAAAGAGAAGGTCTGTTATTTGAAGCATCGGGCCACCTGTAGCAGCTTAAGTCAGTCTTTGCGAAAACATGCAGGACAGTGGCAATGTCCTCCTAAAATGTCACCGGTCCAGCAGATTGACAAGTGTAGCAGGACCAAATGTCCAGTCGCATGTTGGACTTTTCTGAACTGAAATAATTTAGTTGGTCTCTAAACCTGAAATATGTTTGTCAATATATATATATGTGTAAATCTATGTATTTATCCTAATTTAGCCATAGATGATTACAAATAAAATGTATTTTCAATGGACAAAAATATTTTATACTTGAAGTACATAAATTAGTGGCTACCCGGTCCTTCAAAAGTTTGAAAATGTAGCCAGTCATGCAACATTGAAAATTTGCAGAACCTGTCGGATGAAAAAGTTTTCGCAAAGACTGTTAAGTTCGTTGCAGTTATTGCTTCTTAGGTCAAATATGGAAATGTTAAAAAGGTGTTTCGGGCAACCCGTTCCAAGCTGCAAAACAAGGCCGACCATACTACATGTATTATTTTTAATGTTTAGCGTTTTCTGATAAAAGATCAGGGATTCATACCTTCTAAAAGCCTCCCGTTGACTTCAATGGCCTAAGTAAGTGTTCTTGGTCATTTCCATGTTAGAAAAAAACACGATGATAAAGTCTGATCTGTTATTGATCTCATATTGATTCAAACATAATTACTTCTGAAGTTGGGCCAACATAGGATATATACAATTAAATTGAGCTGATGTTGGCTGCATGGCCGCCCCCAGGGGGATTAGATGTTATACTTTGCTATAAAGGGATAGGACCAAACAGCAAAGCATATTATTTGGTCTTTGATAGGACTTTAAACAGAACTGTGCTTCACAGCTTGAAATGTGGTTTCATTGATGAACAGGAGTTTCTGCAGAAAATGGCTCATATATTGCATCACCAACAGCTGCATGAAAACCCTTCTTTTGTGGGAAGTGCGATATAGTGAGAAGTGAGAAATAATTCCTAATTTGGCGATAGTTGACAGCTATAGATATAGGTATAGATGACTTTCTGTAAAGGGAAAACATGACTATTTCTGATTGATCTATGATGATCTACAACCAATATATGGTCCTTTTTGTCCAGGGCTTTAAGTGGGAGCCCAGATGGGTCAGCCCAGATTCAAAGTGCCCAGCTCTAGTACAGATTTATTCACAGAGAGAAGAAGTAGAATCACTGTAACTCTCAAATGGGAGTCCAGCCCCGATCACTAAGGTAGCTCTCCCCACAACTCTAAAGTGACTCCCAATCATTAGGGAGTTTTAGAATAGGAGTCATTATAGAGTTATTTTAGAGTCCTGATAATGTTAAGAAGTCATGTTAGAGTCCTGGGGAGAGTTACCACAGTGATCAAGTCGGGAGTCACAGTGATTCTACTTCTTTTCTGTGTGTTCCACTTGAGCACATACTATGTACAGGTGAATGTACAGGAAATGGTGATTTCTGGAGGAAAATCAGATGTCAGCAGGTTTTGAAATCTTTACATTTGTATTTATAAAAAGACATGTTTTCTTGGGCTGACCAATCTGGGCTTCCACTCGTACCCTGGACAAAAAGGACCATAACCCAGATATGGCCAAATAAGCTCAAGTAAAACACATATGGGAATAATGCTGTCTGGGTAGATGGCCGTACTAGCCCAGTGACATTTCCAGTCTTACTGATACAGACCATTGATTTCCAAACCAATGGGTCAGTGGAGCTGTCCTTATTCACTAAAAGCGTTTTCTCCGCTATGTTCGATCTTCCATTGTACCTATACATGTATTTGTATGTCCCGGACGATGCGTCTCCTCTTTCTCCCTGATATTATTGTTGTCTGGTATGGCCGAATGTCCTTGATCATGGACACACTTGTCTATGTCTGTCTTTATAAAACTGATACCAACAAGTTTCACATCGGGCTCCTTATCACCGCCCACCATGAACCGCGTCAACCCATGCTTCCGGTACGTCATCGTCGGACCACCCGCAGTAGCAGTGTCACCATTCTCCAGCTGACCGGAAATGGACTCAGACGTCGCTTCAATGATGTCACCAGCAAAACTGGACACTGTGCTGAGCGTTGTAGCTAACTGTAGTTAGGGGAGAAAGAGCATTTGTGTATATTAGAAACGTAATCATAAATGTATATGCTCATGAGATCCTTTTGAATTTAAAGTGCATTCACAGAAAGAAGAAACAGCGTCAAAAGGGAGTCCAGCTTGCCTCCAGAATGACTCCCCTCTTTAAGGAGCCCAGGCTGCCTGTGACTCCCCTAGGTGACTCCCTGGCCTACCTAAGGGAGTCACCTGGTGGAGTCACATAGTTCCCTGACTCACCTAAGGGAGTCATATAAGGACCTGGGCTCCCTTAAAGAGGGCAGTCATTCTGGAAGCAGCCTGGACTCCCTTTTGACGCTGTTTTTTTTTCTCTGTGTTGTTGACCAGTATTTATCATCTAAATGGAGAGAGGCTGAGACCTCTCACCCTCCCAGTGGGCACAAAATCCAGTTTAGCGTTGAATCAACGTTGAATCAACATTGTATCAACATTGATAACCACTTATCAATGTTGATTCAATGTTCTGTGCCCACTGGGCTGCAGCGCACCTGATCTCGGTATGTATAGATGTACAGTATAGGTAACCTGCGTTCAGCTTATGTCTATGTACAGCTATAATAATGATCTGGTAGAGTGAAGCCCGTCAAGTCCATGCATTTATAAGTCCAGTCCATGCACATGCTCTAATTTCAATTCCATTTGCCCCCCCCCCCCCACATTCCACATCGGAGGGTTCAATATTCCCCTTATTCAAACTGATATAATGATATGCACACTTTTAGGTACCTCAAAGGGGACGGAATTAGTTCTACCTCTCCCAAACCCACCACCACCACCATTCTTGTTAAAATATGATCAATCCCTTAATTACTGTGGCTGGAAGGGAGACATTCAGTTTTGATCGACTACTAATACTATTGACTAGAATCTTCAGACCTTCTATGGAAGGCTGCCATTGCAGATGACTGAACAGCATAGAATAATAGTGTCTGGTGTGCGACTACAGATGGCACTACTAGACTGATGGATGAAAAACCTTTGAAAAGTACTTTCGTACACCTGTGTGCGTGAATTTGCACAACATAGATTGATGTGCTACCAGTCCAGCCCCACCAGGAGGCTGACTACACGGAGAAAAGAAACCCCTTTCTAGGGGAGCCAAGGTGGTCGTAGGCAAATGGTGACGTGACGGAACGTGTTTGACAACCACTAGTTAAATATGTTTCAGAAGATTTCCTATTGAAATCTATAGAGAAAATAAAGCAAATACCACATTTTGCCAGCTACAAATACTCTCGTCATCAGCAAATATTTCAATATCAACGCTAGTCGAATTATGACAACTGACAAATCTGTTCTGAAAGACCCTCCCTCCCTGTCCTTAGGTAACTCCCTTAGGTGAGTCCGGGAGCTATGTGACTCCCCTAGGTCATCCAGGTAGTCACCTAAGTAGGGTCCCTTAGGCAGCTCCCCTAGAGAGGAGAGTTATTCTGGAGGCAACCTGGACTCCCTTTTGACACTGTTTCTTTTCTCTGTGTAAATATGCAAAAGTGAAAAAAAATATAGCAGCGCTAAACCAAAACGATATGCAAGTTCCTTCGCAATGTGGGTCGATAAAACAGTTACAGTATTGACGGAATCAACATGCATAATTGCCGAGAATGGGACATTCTAAGATGTTAGTATATTCTTGATAACATGCTTTCACAATCCGGGCCTACTGACCTTTCTTGTTGCAATTTCTGGGAACTCATCAATCTAGAAAACAGTTGTTCATATCATATTGGGTATCATTGTAACCCAAATACTGTCTGATGAAACTTAAACTTAATGCAGACTCAACGCAGCCATTACTGTTGGGCTTCCTGTAGTGAATACTGTACGAAAATGTAGAGGTTTCGGGAAATTGCTATGCATTGATTCATATGAAGGGGCAGCAATTGGAATTCTAGTGGCTGCGTTTCACCTACCCCTGCATCAGCTGCTATTCTCAGTGCCTCCTCGTGTACCGCCTCTGCCTTCTTGATAAAGAGGTCAGACAAGGCCTTTATGATGAGGGAGATGTAGGAGAGTCCAACAAGTATCCACAGGTAGACCACGATACGGTAAATGTTACGTGATGTCCCACTCTCAATGTCGTCACTGTTACCTGCAACAATCAACCGACAGGTGTCAGCACTGAACTGGGTTCACACAGGAATGCTTCAGGAACAACAGCATCATCAACAACAACAACAAAATGAAAACAAGGTAACATATCCTCTGAACTGCCTTCATCTACCTGCCTTCATTTAAGCGCATAATGTGTCCCCTTGCCTGCTCCTTTTTGCCCACTTTGACCATCATTCACCGAACTTTAAACGTGTGCTCTGTGCCCGGGCTCTGTGCTGCCTTTGCTAGAATGTATGCACGTTTTTGCCCTGCCTTCACACATGTGTGATTAAGTTCCATCCTGTTCTTTCCTACAGTGTTGGGTCCAGCATTCTTAAAGAAGGAACCTCGTGTTACCCTAAATCTACCACTGCCTTACCTCCCTGTTTAGCTCTGCCCAGCCCTGCCCTCACCTCAGTTCTCTGTCTTCCCTTAAACTAATCTTCCTTGCTATATTTTGCTCTGCCTTGCTCTGCCATGACACCAGCGTGGAGCATGTAGTAACTGTGCCGCTAAACTGTGCTACTGGAATCCCAGATCAATTTGGATTTCATTAATTCTCCACCAGAGGGCAAAGGTGACCCAGGTGACCAGGCCCCGAATCCAAGGGACCCTTAAGATGTGGCTGTGTAAACAGGGCCCCAAGTCCACCCAAAGCTACTTAGCAGACTGCAGGCCTTTATGAGTTCTGATAGCCTTCACACATGCACTGTAAAAAAGTGTTTCTAATTTCTTTTTAACATTTTCCCAAACACATTCACATCTAACTCTTTCACTGAATCTTAGCATTTGAGCACTTTCTTCTGTCAATACACTGTAAAAAAAATTCCCTTGAATTCACGGAGCATCTCAGTTAAATTTGACAATGCATCACCGTTTTTTGGGTTACAGTGAATCACCGTAAATCTCCTCTATTTTACAGTGAAATACTATAATCCATTGCAGTGAAACTCCGTTATTTCTTTTACAGTGAACCTCTATTTTCTGGGTGGTTCTATCTTTTCCTACCAGGTGGCAGCTTAGTTCCTAAGGATAGTTTTCTGAGGGTTCTAGGTTCTAAAGCAGTATAAATATGCCAATATGCTAACATTTTTCAATATCTTAATTTATTATAAGGTAGATATACAGATGTAATTTAAATTTGATTAAATATTCACGATCAATAAAAGATTCAATTGTGTGGGACACCAAGCAGTAATTCTAATACCATAGACACCCATCTTGTGGCAATAAGAAAAATATATATGCTCATCACTGTAATTGGTGTTCTATAACAATTCTAGAGTAATGTTTGCTCATAAATTGTGATTATAAAGTGCTGTGTATGTGCTTAATAATAATCATAAGTCCCAGCATAAGATGTCTTATGGAATAAAAATGGATATAGTTGATGATTATAATGAACTGTACACTGATATGAACACTAAATAAAACAGGGACATTCCGTAAAAATTATGGTGACTTCTAAAAACGGAATTCCCTAAAAAAACGGTGACTTCCAAAAACGGAATTCCCTAAAAGAACGTGGGTTTCCCGGCTCCTTTTGATGCCAGTGCTTCTCCGTTTTTTCTACGGAATATTTTTTACAGTGTAGGTGCAGGGATATGGCCGCTAACAATGGGTGATCCTGCAAAAGGTGAGGCTTATAAATACGAGGCTTTTTGCTAGTATAGCACAGTACTAAATTAGCAATGCTCAGATCACCTGTACTCATTATTATTGAAATTATCATGGATGTTAAACAGTATTATAGTTTTATCTGGAAAAAACTGGAAGAATAATTAACCAAAAAAGTCTAGAAATAATACAATTTGTTTAATAGACTAAATCACTGGCCAACCCATTGAACATACTAAAAGTACCCAGCACATAAATAATAATTTTGTTAGTTGGCTATATGCACTATAATGCGCGTACAACTTCATGTACTAACTTTATTATTTAGGATCTTATTATTACACCCGAAACAGTTTTTAATGTAACTAGACGTATCAATACTAGGAAGGCCTAAGCGATTCCTTACATGAATGCTAGAGTTATAAGAGGTGCTATGTTATCCATTCCTGATAAATTTGCTTATATGTATAATCTCTCCATTACACTAAATTCCTTATTAAATTGAAACAAGCCCTAGTTGGCCCTCTTCCAAAACCAGGAGATGGGGCAAATGTCACAACTACAGGCCAATCGCACAAATCCCCTTACCGGGCAAGGTCCTTGAACGAATTGTTTATACACATATATAATCTCAATCTTCATATTTAGAAAATAACAAGCTTTTAAGCCATAAGCAAGGGGGATTTAGAAAAGGGCATTCTACTACATGTATAGCAACTTTACAGATAATAAATTTACCCT
The DNA here is from genome assembly GCA_947462335.1 of Harmothoe impar. NCBI lineage: Eukaryota > Metazoa > Annelida > Polychaeta > Phyllodocida > Polynoidae > Harmothoe > Harmothoe impar. The sequence continues at coordinate 76,945,344 of OX381704.1, read as the reverse complement.
AGCATCATTTATTGATATGTCTAAAGCATTTGACATGGTAAATCATACAATGCGTAGCTAGTACGAGGGTCAGATCGGCGGTACGGCTTATAGGGTCGGCCCAGAATGTACTATTTCAAGGGTAAACTTTCAAAGATCTAAGCTGTAATGTATTGTGTTCCAAAATACATCAGAATTCACCATTCTAATCTAAACTTCTTAACCATCTCTCTCTGAGAATTTTCCCAACCCCAACAGATGCAGATTTTAGTGGTAATTGATTGTGTATCAAAATGCATCAGAATGCATCATTTCAAGAGTAGACTCCCAAGATTTTCCAAGTTATTTCTCTCTTAGAATGGCCCATCCCTAATGGTAGAGGATACATTTATGTCTGAGTTGTAATTTTATGTGTCCCAAAAGAAGAAATAATGACCTATCGATATTGTGTGTCAGGATTTTCAGATGCGCCCACCCCTGTAGAAAGATGGTCGGGAATCGGCAACGATCAGGTCACTCCATATGTGACTCGAAATCACTCGAAATATCTAAAGTCAAAATGTCAACGAAACGTGAATCATTGTAGATGTTAACTACTTCGAGACACTAAACTAAATCCTATTTTTATCACTCGTTGCAATAAATTTGCACAGAAGACTATGTACCATTTTATTCCAAGTAGGTCAAGGTAGTGATACTTGGCTCCTATGTACTACTCATGGAACATGAACATGCTTCAATTGGCTCTAATCATGTATAGTCATAAGGAAGCCATCTGTCTTGACACCTGACCGGACGTGTACTACCAGAGAGACTTCCCTGACCTCCCAATTAACGTAGTGCACAGGCCATACAGCATAACATTAACCTACATTAATTATGGAATATCTAATGCTGTCATGTTCTTCCAATGTATGCTCCTACAATGTAAAAAATGTGTGTTGTGGGAACATGGATAAAGCGTAACACACATATATATTTAACGTGCTTGAGCGTGAACACACTTTTCTCAACACGTTTACACACTTTTTCGTCAAATGTGTGTAGAGAATAAAAATGTGTAACACACTTAATATATTTAAACACTTTATAAAGAAACACAAATATATATCACTTACACACTTTTTCTTACACACTTCACATTTTACACACTTTTTATCTCAACACATTTTTAAGATTAACACACTTTTGACAAAAGTGTGTTGTGTGTTAAAAAAAAGGGGTGTGTAAAATAAGTATACAAAAAAGTGTGTTACAAAAGTGTGTTAAGTTAACACACATTTTTTAGAGTGTACTGGCACTATACCCAGGAGATATCTTTATAGGCTAGAATCAACGTACTAATTACAGAAGCTAAATGTTATAGAAGTGGTCACTTTTAAACTGTTTTAACTTATAACTAGCAATAGAGGAGTCAGGCAATTATCACTCTTTGTCCTGAGGCAAGAGGATAATTAATCTCTTATGTGGCCCACATCCTCCCACTACAGGACCAACGAAATGTGTCTTTCAGCCTACATACACATTTATCTTAGAATACCTAGACCGGGTAGGTTGGGCTAAGATATTATCTTGATTAGGTCCAAAACATTCATCGCAGTGGTGGTGGTGATAAGAAAGTATTACTAGTGAAATCAAGTATCTTGGCGTGTGTGAGTTGCAGATACCTTAACTTTTCAATCAGTATAGTGGTAACTATTTCAGGGAGCCATAGCTATAACCATAGCAGGACACCTACCTGCAACATAGTCTCCGAAGCCAATGGTGCTGAGGGTGATGAAGCAGTAATAGAGACCCTGGAGGATGTCCCAGCCCTCCACAATAGCAAAGACGACAGTGGGGATGACGAACAGCACCACTATACCAGCCATCACCACTCCTACCATATTTAATGCCTGTAAACAACAATATATGTGCCATAGGATTAATTCACCAAAGTAATTCTTCTCCAAATAAAGTTGTGACAGAGGGGTTATCTGAGTTATTATTTTGATGTATGTTACACATTTTATTATCGTAAATGTATCAACAGACACCGCCAAATCAATACATAATGTTTACATATATTCTTCCCCATTTAAGCTACAGTGTGTAGCAGTTTTTAAAAGCTAGGGGTAGGGTTTGTAATTGAAAAGGAGTTAGACTTTTCTGGTTCCCAGAGGGGTCCTAATCTTTTTGCCTCCCCCTAGAGGGTCCACATTATTTTGACCTCCTCCTCCCGAATCAACTGCCCCCGTTCCTAAGTATGGACACTTTAAAGTGTCCATACTTAGGAACGGTGGCATTGTGATTCCAATTCACGCACACATACGTGTACACACTTCTTTTAAAACCGAATACAAAACACATAGGACATGTCATTGTTGGTGACCCCTTGGGGAGTTAGTCACCAATTATGTAGGCTAATAACATGTATGATATTAATGAGTGTCTATAAATGTGAACATTATATCAGCATTTATATGGAAATATTCTAATAAGCATGCAGGACATTATTCTGTATACTATTATCATCGTTTCCATGCAAAGTACCCGGTTCATACTATCTAGATGTTGGCACCTTATCAGAGTGATAGTACATGTATTAATATTATGGACCTTGAGTGCAAGTAGGACTACCCGTAGTGGTCCGTTTAAGCGCCCCACATTTCAATACCCTGTTACCCCCTGCGCTTATACAGGTCCCTGCGCTTATATGGGTCCCTTCAAAGAGATATTTTGGGTTTCAGAGGGGTCCTAGAAACGAGACCTGCGCTTATTTGAGATCCCTGCGCTTAAACGGGCCAGTACGGCTTTTTACAGACCTCGCTTAGGAAGTCACACAACTTGAATAACCTGAAGATGTACTACTAGGCCTATTCGTGTGAGCGAATTACAATGGACAGTTAACTGTTACTACATTTACTTTGCGTAGTAAAAGAATTGAAACCTGAAACCTCAACCAGCAAAATGGCTGGCACCAATTCAATGCAGATTGTTGGCAACAGTAGGATATGGAAAACGCTCTGGTCTTGGGGGTTGGATTGTGGATTTGGCCTTTACCTAGTAAACAAAGACTGTTATACATGTACAACGTTTCAGAACGTTTCTCTACTGAGCCTTATCATGGTAATACACTGTATAGCATTACCCAATCAGAATTGCTCACTGGGGCCCACACGAGTCTAAAGGTGGGCCGTTAGTTGGGACCAATGTAGGATAGTCCATATATATAGACTTATCCCATTTTTGTCCTGGACTAACTGTTGGGACCAAGATGGGCTCGCTTAGATTTATAGTGAGCGTATCCATGATGTCCATGGTAACGTCATGGGCTACACCAGATAAGGCTGCTCTTTTTCCTTGTGATAGGCCATGCTTTATCAATACATCCTTCAGCTGACTCTATGGCTAGCCATCTTTCTTAACTTGTGTGAGCAGCGTGCACGTGAGCAGTATGTGTGTGAGAACTTAGTCAGGATTATATATTGTTATGCTATTCAGGTGTGTGTATTAGCCAAATTAACCCAAATGGGACCCACCTCACAGTGCATACAAAGCCCATGTAAAGCCCACTTTACCCGAATCTAGCCCAAGTGAAACCTATTTTAACATAATAGCATAGCACGAAAATGATACTTTAAATTATAATAGTCATATGATTTCTAAGAACAACCAATAATGAGTATATTTCAAAGTATTTACAACATATTTTAGAAAGATCTGTTGGTAGCACCGGACAAAAAGGACCAAAACCCTGGTATGGGCAAACCCAGCTGGCCCATGTAAAACACAAATGGTCCCAGGGACCAATGTTATCTGGCTATCTTGATTCAAACTAACGCATTTTTGTTATCCAGGGTTCTCCACAGACTCAAAAATCACACCGTAAAAACCTGGCGAGGCGACATAGCGAAGGCCTTGAAATAGCTTAAATGGCGCTAAAATGGGAATATCTTCTGTTCTAATTGATGGATATGTATTTATTTCTAAAAGAAAGTACTAAAATATGAATATCTATATATTCATTTTCCAAAAAAGTGCTAAAATTTGAAAAACTATATATCTATTTTCGAAAAAAATGCTAAAATGTGAATAACTTTGGTTCTAATCGATGGATTTAAAAAATTCAAAAACCCATAGATAGCTGAAATGACGCCGGCGGTGATTCTAGGGTAATTTGACGTCGGCGGCAGTGAAAACGATGCCGGCGGCCCGCCGGCGTCGTTGCAGTGTGGGGAGAACCCTGTTATCTGGATACCTTGTTACAGAGCCTGAGTTTCATGATGCGGCGTCCGATGTTGTTGAGGTGGTCCCCAATGCCACTGAGAACAATCAGGGTGAGCGGGATGCCGAACAAGGCGTAGAGAACACACCACAGACGGCCGAATGGTGACACGGGGTAGATATGTCCATAACCTATATCAAATTTATCAATAAGAGTAAAAAAGTCATAAAAAAGGGCATGCAATGGTCAAGTATTTTCATATATAAGTTGGAGGCAGATCTAATTCCAACGTGGTTTGAATGTTTTTCATTATACTATAGTAGATTTAATTATGTTCTTTTGACTGTATATAATGTATGCAATTTGCAAATGTGAAAACCTTCTGTACATAAGTGCCGATGTCAATTTCTCTTGAGACCATCACACTATGACACTGCCCTGTCTGAGTAAACATACCTATAGTAGTTATGACGGTGACGGAGAAGACGAATGCCCCTGGGAAGTCCCACTTGTCCCTGGACACGGATCGGGTGAGGTTGGCATCGAATTTTGCCCTGGAGAAGCCGCCATAGGGCCCCACCTCGTCCAGAACAGCCTCAATGAAGCTGGTCAGGTTCTCACCACTCACACATGGGTGGTTCTCTGTAGGTGAAGAGTGAAAGTCGACGTCTTAGCTGCACATGGCTCACATGGAACATTGTAAATGCTGATTTCTACTTCTAAAATGTTAAGGCCAATGTCTGTTGATCTAAAATCGAAAAAATATCAATGATATTGGACAAAAACTGTTCATGTCTCTTGTTCAATTGTATCTCTGATAAACAAAAGTTGTGCAATAGAAAAATAACCAACATATACAAGGATTTGGCCTTGGACCTGGAGGAATGGTAGTTGTGGTCTGCGGCCGGACACTAAGGTGCTACCAGTGCTCACCTAAGAACTTCCTGTACTCGTCCACCATGGCCTTGCTGCGCTCCTGCTCCCCGCCGCTCTCCAGCACCTGGAAGACGCCAGCCCCCATGCACAGGTACAGGAGGAGCACCAGGATCAGCACAGACAGACGTTTAATCTCCATCCCAGCCCATCACCCCTCCATGCTGCCTCCCTGCTCACACCTGCCGCTCACCTGTAGGAAGGACATACAGGGAACTAAGCTGCAGTACATTGTCACATGGTAGGGAGGCCCAGTGAACAAGAAATGGTGTACAACGTTATATAACTAGGTTTTATATAATATAAACGTTTCTCTATGATTCCTTACCGTGGCAAACATTATATATAAAAGTAATGGTACATATATACAGGGCAGTTCATGCAAATACGACCAGGGAAAGTCCCCTGCATTCAGATACCCTATGCATTTCACCGTCAATTCACGCTCATTGCATGCCTGTCTGTAGTAAAACCTTATGCAAAGTCATTCTAATGTTTCCAATTGGCTGCGATCCCTGGAATAATCTCCTCTTCGTCCCGTGAGTATAACGCTAAAGCTATTCGATAAAAAGGGGATATTGTTTTTTAGTGGTGAGTCCAATATAACGAGCTGTAAACATTGGGATGATTGCATTGATTGAGAGGGGTGGGCAAAAAAGGAGATGGTCACGGCTGGCAGGTGGTGCATTAAACTATTAGGGCATGATCTTTTTTTGATAACAGGGGGAGGTGGAATTTTGCATGGGCCAAATTTATGAAGGGTCCAATTTTTTCGGTCGCCCCCCCCCCCCCAAAAAAAGACCAGTTCAAACGGCCACGGCAGACCCCTTTTAGCTACAGTTACGCCAGTTTTTGGGGGTTTTCCCTCCCAAATCCACCAACTCCCATCCCCCTGTTCAACAGCTAAGTGTATAACTCCTGCTAACTGTAGTAAGTCTTGTACATGTAGCAGTCAACCATCCAACAGCTAACTGTATTAAAAAAACTGCGAAAGTGTATCAATTTATGTGTATCAAAAGTGGGCTATCTGTATCCAGTGAAACTAACAATTCTTTCCTTGCCAAGTGCATCAATACTGGTCCTTCTTTCCCAAAATTATTTCTTATTGAATTTTATTTGCAATACATGACTCAATGCATTTGTAATGCATGACTAATGAATGACTCAGTGTGTGGACATACGAAATCACACTTTATATTTGCTTTATTTCTCTATAAGATACCAATACTTTCATTTTGGTTTTATTCAAGATAATTTAAAAATTTCTGTATGATCGCTGTGGGTAAGTAGGGTTGGATAGAGGTAAAATAGAAACCAACCATGTCTATATTTTGTAGGTTTATCACATTGTATTTGAATTTTGGAAAAGATGCATCTTTAACCCTGACAATCGATTCTCCTTAGCTGCAAATTTTGACCCAATTTATCAATTCCGCAATTTACACAATTGACTGCTAAGTGTAGTTACTACAGTTAGCAGGTTTGATGCACATAGCAGTTGTTCACCCCCCCCCCCCCCACCGAGTTGGTAAAAATGATCACTCCCTTACTGGTCATTGATGGCGTGTCCAACACCATCAATGAGTTGTTCACGGGTTGTGTGCAGCAAAAGCCACCATAGTGAACACGAGGTGAATCGTCAGTAGAATCTCAGGGGGGCTAGCCATTCCTGTTTTCAACTAGGTATTTTACCAACTTGACTGTTATTTTTTGAAATTTCAAATGTAAATGGTACTACATGTTATAACAGAATGCATTGTTTAGTTAGGTTAACATGTTAACAGTGCAATGTTGACTCAAAATCATAAAAACCTTGTAGCTGTTTTCTAGCTGTAGCTTAATTGTAACGTTAATTTTGATCTAGTCACAGATCTGAATCGACGTTACAATAAGCACTGCAATAAATAGTTTGTGGTGTGCACAGACGTTTGACTAGTTAACTTCATTTAGTTGACATCATGAAAGAATAATCTGCAAGTCTCGGTACACAAAGAAAAGAAAAGGGAGTCCAGGTTGCCTCCAGAATGACTCTCCTCTCCTTAAGGAGTTATGTGAATCCCCTATAAGTATAACTCCCCTAGGTCATCCAGGGAGTCACCTAGGCTTCCCTGTGCAGACTGGGCTCCCCTAGAGAGGGGAGTCATTCTGGGGGTAACCTGGATTCCCTTTTGACACTGTTTCCTTTCTCTGTGTACCGATACTTGCAGTCAACGAGAACCGGCAACCCTGTCTATTAAATTTATAGAGATACTGAGGTACCCCAGGGGGATTTGTGGCACTGCATGTTCAGTGACACTCCATGGTACTATTTAGGAAAATACCCGAGTTATCACGCCAGGAGCTCTGCTGGTTAGCAGAACTATAGTACACTGTTATAGCTGCTTCATGTAACCAAACGTCCAGCAGCATTCTTATTGTCCATGAGCGGGCCTTTATATGCCCCTCCATACGTCCCGGAACCGCTCGTGAGTCGAGAGGAGTAATAACTGCCCCTAAGTATACATAGAATATATACAAACTGGATATAAAGAAAATCAACATAAATTATTTTAAATGTACTTAGTGTAACTAGTATCGCTTCAATCATTTAGACTGTGTTGGGGACAACAGTACACATATGTGGTGTTGCCATGCCGCGGTGCCACAGCTCAAACATGGATTCGATATCGGCGGGAAACACCTGGAGGAGAGCACAATAGGCTTAAAGAACAAATCAATCAAAGAACCCCTTTCTTTTTTAGACGGTACTCTGTCGTAACTCTTCCATCATAATTATTGACTACTATATTGTAAATAAACAAACCTTATGGAATGCTCTGTGCGACGTAATATGATATTGTTGTAACTGCATTGCTAATGCTAATGCATTCAATAGAGGTTATTTTTAGATACTTTGAGCTCTGCTGTTAGTTATATTTCTATGTGTATTCTTGACGCTATTAGTGATAGCTACAGCACCCCATAGCAAAATGAAATAACGTATAAGTGCTTGGTCATTTCTGCCTTATGCAGAATCGTACAGTCTTGAGGAGAAATAACCCCCTGGTTCATGTACACACGGGGCATTGATCAGCAATTTGAAATATAGGCCTAAACTAACATTTGTACCAGGTCTGGTATGGATGTTCACATCACAAACAAAACTCCACAATGAGGGAGATTTGGACAAAACCAACCACTGTAAACATACCTACCCAACACAAATATGAACAGCAATGAATCCCTGTTAGTGTCTCTAGTGGGGTATTGACATCCTCACCAGTCACACTAAGCAGATTAGCACCCACATGTACATATGTGTATTAGTAGGTTCATCACGCATTGCTCTTAATAGGTTAATTGTCATTGGCCCTGTGGTTACTTTTACGTGTCTAATTAGGTAGTGTCACGTTGTAAGCGTTACAACCCAATGGATGTCCCTGTCCTTGTGCATAAAGGCATGCATAATGGTTACGTTGATAGGAATGCTATTCTCCCTAACCAGGTACACCCCTACGTTAACTATAACGTAACATGATATTGCGTTCCTCTATTTGTACTCTGGATGTCATGTTTATGAGAGGTAAGTGTCATACCTTCACAGTAATGCCTCAAGCATGTAGTCCCTTAAAAAGGAGAGGACATCCACGCATGTATTATGTAAGACAATAATTATGATGATGATGAATATACAGACCTGAGTTTATGACTGTGTTCTACTTATTATACATGTGCTAGCAGAGAATATTGGGTCATTGTTGGTAGGCAAGGTTCCACAGGAGCCCGTACCACTCTATCACTCTTTATAAAACAAGCACGACATTGATTGATTAATTACCTGATCCATCGATGATTGATTTTTATATCCACTGTTCAAAGGGGCTTCAGCATGGATTGTGTTGCACTATTGATTCCATCTTACTTCATATTGATATGGTAATTGGGAGCTGAAACCGCGGGAGGGTCGTTTATTATCCATATCAATGTTCATGATGAATGTGGAAAAGAGTACATACTCAGTATGGAAGCAGCTACTGTATTGTGATTTCAAATCGAGCCTCTTATGATACGTGCAGGTCAGGGCATCTACTCTTTCGGGGATACAACATCTCCTATAGTCGATACTCAAGCTTGTACATCGATATAATGTCAAATGTATATGCCTGCCGAACAATATCCATAGCTTATGTCTTCTATACTGTCGAAGTAACAGGTCTTCTTATATACCCCCCCCCCCCACTCCATAAGACTATTTATGGACTATGAACCTTTTTTTTAAAGCTATAGAAATGCATGATCAAGGTGGTATAAACTATGCTATGGGGACCACGGGTCTTACTTCTTCATGCAAAACCTGTGCTCTCTTTTGAAAAAGAAGAAAAGCTTCTGGCTTATGGAAAAGGGTATGGTTTATGGAAAAAAGGTTACGGACTCCATAAGTACCCAGCAGAACCGCACCCCTGCCCACATCCCCTTTACACGCATTACATAGGCCTATATAGACATATAGGTTAGATTCACCTTAGGGTGGTTGTCTATCATGATGAGTCAAAAGTAACTAGATTTACTCCAAATATTTCCCTAAAATACCTTGGAAATGATTTGGAACGAAACAGTGAAAAGAAAAGTAGAGGGTCCCAGGTCTACTCTAAAATATGTGTCAGAACATTTCTGAATTAATGTAGCATTACTTTAAATATATGGTTCCATGCATAATTCAGTTGTTTGAGGCAATTGAAAATAAGAAATAGTGATAATCAACCAAATGAAAGTTATGCTACAGGTAGTGTCCAATACAACACTGTAAAAAGTTGCTGTTCGTGAACAGCAAAATTTGCTGTAAGTGTACAGTACTTTAGCTGTAAATGATAATACAGCAAATTCTACTGTACATGTACAATTCTTTTACTGTAGATGCAGGTTATGGTCGTGACTTGTAGATCTACAGTACTTTTCCCTGTAATATGTACACGAGAGGTCGTGGGATCGATCCTAGGTCTAGCCACCTCTCATCAGGGATCTTTAGCAACAAGGCTGTAGCTCATTTAATACAGACATGGCAGAGGTAGCTTGTATCCCAATATGACCATTTGTAACACCAGCTCTGTGGCGCAGCGGATCAGCGCCTGCCTCCAAGACCACAGGTGGTGAGTTCAATCCTTGGTGGAGCCACTTCTCTTGTTTCACTTACATCCACCTAAAATTCGTTTTTCCCTCACATGGATGATTAAAAATATCACCAGCACCGGGAGGCGAACTCCAGACCTTTACAAATTATTATTAATCAGTTGAAAAGTAGAGTAGAGATATATCCCAATATGAATGATTGTAACACCGGCTCTGTGGCGCAACGGTTCAGCGCCTGTCTCCAACACCACAGGTGGTGAGTTCAATCCTTGGTGGAGCCACTTCTCTTGTTTCACCTACATCCACCTAAAATTCGTTTTTCCCTCACATGGATGATTAAAAATATCACCAGCATCGGGAGGCGAACCCCGACCTTTACAAATTATTATTAATCAGTTGAGAAGTAGAGTAGAGATATATCCCAATATGAATGATTGTAACACCGGCTCTGTGGCGCAACGGATCAGCGCTTGTCTCCAACACCACAGGTGGTGAGTTCAATCCTTGGTGGAGCCACTTCTCTGGTTTTACCTACATCCACCTAATATTCGTTTTTCCCTCACATGGATGGTTAAAGATATCACCAGCACTGGGAGGTGAACCCAGGACCTTCAGACTATGATTTACAATCAATTTTGCTGTACAGTAACAGAAGATTATGCTGTTCCTATACAGTACATAGTGCTGTAAATATACAAAAGCTCACTTGCTGTAGGTCTACAGCACAATCTACTGGAACCATAGTTGCCCCCAGTATTTGGTGTACAGGAACACTACTTACTTCTAACAGTGAAGCAGAAGCAGCATGGCCTCCATGGCCTCTTGAAATCAGTCTGGAGTTGTGAGCTCTCTACTTGGTCAGTCCACTAGTTTTACTTATTTCTCTATACATCGGAGGTGCAGAAACCCTCACAATGGACGTGTTCACGATGGTAGGCAACCACCATAAGACATGCACATTTGCCCGTAGATTTAAATGCATAACATCAGATGTAAATGGCAATATCGATTGGAAGTACGTGTGCCTTTTCCAATAAATATAAAGCTAAAATACATATGGCAATCGTTCATCAATAGTGTAAGGTATATATGTATTTGGTTATTTTAAGATTATAGAAATACCACCGTAGCTGCAATTGTTTTACTTCCAGTTGTTCCCTCATGTTTAATATAGGCCTATGCTTACACATATCCTGTATGGAGATATTATATCAAGGCCCTACATGTACCTACATGTTTCAGAGCAAACCACCACCAACATGATGGTTACATCTTAGAAGATTGCTATTATAATGGACCAGGTAATTTCACCAAGAGCTGGACACTAATTGCACCAGAAGACACTAATTCCTAAAAAAAAGATCCCTGTACATTGATCAAACGTAAGGCCCCCTTTCTCAGAAAACAGATAGAAATAGTATCCAGGATGTGGGGTATTTCTATGATGATGGAATATTGAATGACATGATATTTACTATTATATTATATGACAATCTAACATGGGCCTTCAACGTGAATTACCATGCATGCATGTCAGTCAGGTGCCGATATCTAGTGCACCATGCACTGACTAGATAGTGACTGCCCCCTTCTAAAGTAGAGATGTAAAAACGCACATGAATATACATCAGCCCTCCCTCCCCATATATGATATGCGGATGGCTAGGTCTGAGTAATGTCAATGACCGTGGTACATGGAGACAGACGTGACCATGCTACATGTACGTCATGGAGGCAGACAGTGCGGGGCTCCCCATTACATGTACATATCTTCCACATTAAAACCGTAACACATGTATCACAACGCACTGTTCACGTAGTCATTTACTAAGATTATGTTTTACTGTGGCGGGGTGGGGTGGGGGGAGGGGTTAAGCACATTCCTGGGGACCTGGTTGCATATTGAGGGCAAATAAGTTTGATCATTCTTGACCGACGCGTTGTTCTGACCGCTCAGATCTGTCCTTGTGGACCACAGAAAGGAGCAATTACTGCTACAGTCGGCCAAACTGCATGTCGGGGGACAGCCTGTAGAGATGTGTGGCATGTGTGCATACATTTACGACATCAGCACTTTCTGATTGCCCACAGAGCTTACTGCTGATCAGTCGTAGCATGACGACAATCAGCAGTGAGCCGGTTCCAGCTGTTTTTGCCTCCAATGAAGGCCACAAGCTAGTCGCTAATTCTTTTCTTTTTTTTTGGGGGGGGGGGATTTTCCCTAAGAAGGCGGAAAAGATGGCAGCCGTCCACAGTCCCTCCACAGCTGTCTACCAAAACCTAAGGGAGTATGTGGGATTTTCTGATTCAAAATGGAGCTATATATCCGCTGGTTTTATAGTTGTGGTCGCTGGCCTTTAGAATAACTGCTTTGTTGGAATTCTCATTGGGCATGAATTTGAAGCAGGCATGCCCAGCGCCATAGGTCGTTTCTTTCTAGACCGTACCTATGTTTCCCCCACAGAAGGGTAATGGACCCCTCAATCAAGCCATGGCCCAATCGGCATGATCATGCGCAATATTAGTAGTCATACTAGAGAGATGTCTATAGCTAGGTTGACATGGACTTTCTACTAGTTAGAAATATAACAGTTGGATTAGAAATGTAATAATTGGATTGGATAAGTATAGGCTCCTTTGTTAACGGTGTGGGCACCCGTGATGGAGTGAATTAATTTACCTTTCCTGCAAAATTGTGTAGACAATAAATTACATTGAGTAGGAACTCGCATCCTTTATTTGCTTGTGCAAAAATAAAGAAGAAAACAGGCTTACCTGACCCAACCTGGTGAAAGTTAGGTTGCTGATTGTTGTCTAGCATCGTCCTGCTGAATAATTGCTATATAATGAAGATTGCAAACAGAGGGGTCCTCCGCTCCTGATTCACCTGTGTACCTGTGCCGAATGATGACAACTGCTGCCTACATTACTCCCCAGGGACCGGGCTTGGTGGCCTCCTACCACACGACCATATACTTTCCTGCTTCCACCAGGGTGCTCCCACTTGACACAGGTTCAGTCATGTGGAAACACAAAGTGGTATCTGTACTGCAGCATCTCCAGGCCATGAAAACATACTCTTGTGCCTATCACTGGTAGTGTCCACCCAGGCAAGTTGGGTATTAAACTAAAAGGGATGGGACGCCTGGGGTGGTCCTCTCCATTTCCCCCACGCATGGTTTGGTATCTGCTCGATAGATGGTGTAATATGATGGTGGACATATGCGACCGCGCATGTGCGAAGGAGTTAATGGGAATGGGAGCAAAGACTTTTTCATTACAGGCACTTAAAGCTGCCATACAACCTCAGATATATAGATAGTTCAATTTCTGCAGTGCATGTAGCATCCCAACGTATGTTGTGTCTTTTAACCATGATAAGTGTAAGGAAATAAATGAGGGAAAATGATATGCTTCCAGCATTCTATTCAGCACTTGCTGACATGAACAAGGTAGTGCTATCTATAGGGATACACCAGGTACTACCCAGTCAGCATTGCTTACTGGGACCCATACGTGTCTAAAGGTGGGCCGTTAGGTGGGACCCACGTCACTTTGTCCATATGGGGCCCACCACATTTTTGTCCTGGGCTAACTGCTGGGACCGAGATGGGCTTGCCCAGATTTTAATTGAGCATATCCATATGGGTATAGGGCGGGGCCCACATGGGCTTGCTTGAATTTTTTTAAATTATTATTATTATTATTTTTATTGGGGGGGATGTAGGACTGTGAACCTCTACTGTAGTTGTTTGCCTTTATTTGATATGTTATCGCCCATCTCCTAGATAAGTTGGTTCCTCCATTTAGGTAGGAATCTCTTCCTCCACCATTCAGAGGGTAGAGAAATGCATCATTTAGCTGACTTACTCTTGGGCTGGACACATTTCTTAACTTACGTGATGCAGCCAGCATGCAAGTAGCCTGTGTGTGAGAACTCAGTCAGTGGCAGGATTATGTATTTTTATGACATTCAGGGAACAGGTGTCTGTATCTGGGTGCTGCTTGTTTCCATATTCGTGTGCAGAATGGGGTTGTAAAACATGGCATTCCCAGAACCTATTATGAAATATGTTATATTCCTAGCTATTCTGGAATTATTGACAATCCATGAACTTTTGTAAATCAAATGTAAAAAGCTCTGTTGAACATTAATGTGGTATGACTAACAACGAGGACATCTAGTGGTTTATTCAAGAACATGACTTGCCCACTTGGCCCAGGTCCAGCCCAGATGAATCCCATCCATGAGAGGGAGTGGGATTTGAAAAGTAGCCATGAAAGTTTAGTTGATGGCCTGAGCCCAGAGAATAATTGGTGGGCTAACCCAAATGGGACCCACCCCACGGTACATTCAATACCAATGTAAAGCCCATTGACCCTTTAACCCACTTTGCCCGAACCCATCCCAAGTGAAACCCATCTTGACATAACAGCATAGCAACTTTACTTAAAATGTTAATTTCAAAGAATCACTGCTAATGGATACAAATTAAAGTATTTCAAATGTAATTCAATGTTTAAATTTGAAGTTTTGTCTGTGGGTTAAGCCCAGCTGGGGCCTACCTAGCAGCCCAGGTTTACCCCCATAGAAGTCCCAAGGAGATTTTAGCCCACTTTGACTAGATAAAGCCCAGGCAAAACCCACTTTGACACAAATCGGTGAAAATGGTACTTTAAATTATAATTTTCTAAAAACAACCAAAGATGAGTATCTTTCAAAGTATTTACAACATATTCTAGAAAAAATTGTTGGTGGCCCTGGACAAAAATGAGGAAAACCCAGATATGGGCAAACCCAGATGGCCCAAGTAAAACACAAATGGGCCCCAGGGACCATTGCTGGCTCGGTAGTAGACTGTGTTTGTGAGTTGACCAATGGAAAACTTCCAGGTTCCTTAATTGTCACTCAGCACAGCTACCTGATGGCTTTTGTCAACCCTAAATCATCAAACCTCTCCAGAATATAAATAGTAGTTGAGATTGGAGTCCTGTCTGACATAATATTAAGACTTTCTTGCCAGAATAAATGACAGATTATAAGAGGGAAATGATTATAGAGTCATCTGAGACTCAAATGAGGAAAATTAGGTATGTGTTTGTCAGCTTATATAGCAACTTTAAGTGAGGTTGGAGAGATAATGTAGTCGAAAAAAAGGTGGTTGCCTCCCTACAGGCATTATCGAGACACCACTTAATAACCAAGGAAGCGAAAAAGGCATACCAGGCTGTGTCTCACGAACATCGGCCAATGTATTTTTCTATGACCGGGTGCAATCAATGACCAGCTAGCAAGGAAAAGAGAAATATAGTGCCGAAGGAGACATAAATAAGGATAAAATGAGACATATTATTACTGAGAGTTTATGATGCTAATTTTATTTTCATAGTTTCTATAATTATATCTCTCTATTTTAACACATTTGAAATGGAGAATTCTATCTTATAAGGTCATAGACGTCACTTTATAAGTATAGGATCCATTTTAAACACCTACATTGTCGAAAGGAAGGGGAAATAATGACAGCCATCCACGTTAATTTATACATCACATATTGTAGAACATTTGGCTTAAAATGTCTATGTAAATGTGCCCTAAATAAGCGTTTTTCTGTCATGCCGGTCATAGATTGCACCCGGTCATAGATTGCACCCGGTCATAGACTTCTAACTTGGATTGATTTGGTGAGATACAGCCATCAGTCAAGGCACCACATTGGGTAATATACCTGGGGATTTATATCACAATATCTTTCCTAATCGAGAATAATACCTGTGGACAGTACGGTAGGCATTTGTGCAGTCCTGTGTGAATCGATTTCTAATTTCTGATATTTTGTCGTAGCTTTATCAAGCTGTATGCCCATAATATAGTTCTAGGTGTAAACACATCTAATATGACCATCAATGTTTGGTATTCAGGAGGGGTTCTAGCGTTAAAACTCAGTCGCCCCGTGAGGAGGGATTTCCATAAATACTCTCATATTGAACAGATCCTGCTTATCTTTTTGTAAACATAGATCAGCGACACATTTTCCCATCAATTCCCGATTTCAATCGCTCCATCACATGCATTAAACACAAAGAGGGTAGCTGCAGGCAGTTGTTTGTGTTGGGATAGAGGAAAGGCTAAACCTGCATTGTAAATAGTTAAGCCAAAAAATACCGTAGACTGTATACTTACAGAGGTGGTATACTGATCATGCACACTAGATATTTACACTGTAGTCTCGGACTAGTAATTGATCAAATGATTTGCCCGATAATTGGTCCATGGCGTGAGCCCGGCTTGATATCAACCCAACCTACAAACCATGCTAATTCTGTCCAATGTCAACCAGTTAATCTGAGATGAACTGAATTTGTCCCAATTGGGTTGTACTGGGTTTGCTAGGAATGGTATATCAGTCGCGGGGAGTTCTTACTGTGTGCACTTGAATATATGGCTGTGTCTCATGAGATTGTACATGTAACAATTCAAACGCCTTTGACCTCCAGGTGTAGTCTTTGACCGGTGTAGTCTTTGACCAGGCAGCTTTAAAATGAAATCTTTTAATTAAAAAAATACAACTTTGATATTTTATATATCGGTACAATGTAAATCAGTTTGTGCCAATCCTTATTGCATATTACTTTACACAGTGCAGCAGTTTAAACTTATAAAGTTATATAGAAAGTGACGTCATTGACCAGGTAGAGGGAAATAATAATATTATGCTATACTATGCATAGTATGCTCAGTATATAAATATAACAGTATTGACTTATGTTTGCTATAAACGTGTATCAACATAGGGGTGCACTATTTCCCCACTTTTCTTACTACATAGGCCTCATTTCTGCCATTTGAATGCTGCCTGGTCAAAGACTACAACGGTCAAAGACTACACCAGGTCAAAGACGTTTGAATTGTTACAATCTCATGAGGCACAGCCCTATAGGAAGGCTCCATGCCAGTTTTCATGGCTTGTAAATCGGACAATTATTATGGTCATCAGTAAACCATGAAAGCATGATCCATTTCGTTATATGGCTCATTCAAATTATGGTGTTGAGTACAAATCGGGTCATTATTTGCATTTAAAAAATGTAAATCCAGCAAGTTCTACCATTGAATTTATCTATAGTTCCACCTTATAAAAAAACGAACAGCCCGCGAAGAGTGCTCGCTACGGGCCTGAGTTTGTATGTACACTGCAAAAAAGGTGCTTAGGTTTTAAACATGTTTAGGTCTAAACATGTTTAAAGTCAAAATTTTTTACTAGGTTTGTGTCTCTTAATCCTTCTGTTTAGGAATGAAACACTTTTATTCTAAATGCCTAAACAGTTATATTGAATCTGTTTAGATGTTTAGAATTTAAACAGTATGAAAAGTTGGTGTTTAGGATGTAAACGTGTAGTGTTTAGATCATAGTATATCAAACACATACCAGATGGCAGCTCTGTGGTTGGCTGCAGTTTCTACAACCACTTTAATGATATTGTGGATCTAAAGGTGCTAAAGGATCTAAAGTAAATCTGAGTTAATTAATTTAAATTGCATGGGATACAAAAGGATAATAATAGACATTGCAGGATTCAAGGGTTGAATGCTATATCACTATGATCACGATGCAATAAAGATACATCAGTTACATAGACACCTCTTTTAAGAACTTTAAGAATGGATAAAGCTTTATCTTCCCTGAAGGTCTGTTGTATTGACTCAAGGCTGTGTCTATGTTAAAATAGAGGCCTATGTGAAACAATGATGCACATATTGCCCTAAGGGGGGGGGGGTGCTGCTAGAAGTCTCTTCAAGACATTTTATGGAAATAAAATTATTTATTTATTTATCTAAACATAATAATAATAGGTCTCTAGGCACACCACTTTTAGCATTAAAAACTTGACAGATAAACACAATAATATGCTAAATTCTTGAATTCTAAACACTTCATTGTCCTAAACACATTGCTTTAAACACATAAATGTCTAAGCACTGAGCTAAACATATGTGTTTAGGATCTAAACACCTTTTTTGCAGTGTATAGGATACCAAGCACTGTATATGGAAATATTTTCTGTGCAAAACCTTATCATCAGATACTTTAAACAAAGGGAAAATGTGTGAAGTTAATTTGAAAATATACCATCAAGCAAACTTAAAAGGTAATGAGGGTGAGTTAATACTGGTGCGATAAGAGGTGAGCAAAGATTATTGCACCACTTTTACGGCTTTGTCAAGTTAAATATCAAGACACGCACAACTACCGGGAAGCTGGGTTACCCAGCTCCAGTCTAGGGAGTGCGGGTGTTCAAACAATCTTTCTGAAATTTAAAATCAACCCTTTCCTTGGTAGCTATTTGAATGAAAAGAAAACACCATCCTATTTTCAGTATGGCTTATTTCCATAGTGTAATTGTTGGTATAAATTAACACAACCATACTTAGTAACTCAGGTGGTATTATACCGTGAGACGACAGGATTATGATATAAACTCAAAGTTATATTTGTCACAGTGGCAGTGCTAAACCAGCCAACTACCATGAATTAATATCCACCATGCAGTGGCAACCTTCTGCATCGTAGATTTACATACAGTTCACACACCCTACAGTAGAGGGCAGCCATGTGCCATCGACAGAACTACAGTGTATGAGGTCTCATAGAGGGTAATCCCGCAGAAAACTTAGAGTCATATACGATTCTGGTCAGAAGTGAATACTGCAGGAGCACTGAATGGTCCATAAATAATTTGGAAATGATGAAAACCTACACACATCCTGCTGAATGTCTGCCAATTTCAATCAAATAATAGGAAAGGGACTCTCAGTGAGTTTCCATTTTTTTCAAAGGCTAGATTGGGAATCAGTGAAAATGTAATTTATTCAGTGCAAATTCAGGCGAAATTCAGGTGGTTTTACGATACAGACCAGTGTTCTGATTTTCCGTGGTCAGTAGCTAATTTTTGTGGGAAATGTTTTGAGGAAAGGATGTATCTTTCAGGTCAATGGTGATTTTCAGAAATTGTAAATGTCCTGGTTGCAGTTATCGGGTTTTCCGCTATATTAAAGTATATAGTAGAAGCATTTCCTTCTCTGAGACCATGAGGAAACACTATTGGCTGTGTCTCACGAACTTGGGCCAATGTCAACATCTCTGACCGGGTGCCATCTCTGACCGGGTGCCATCTCTGACCGGCCTGAATAAAAACAGTTTATTTAGGGCAGAGGATGATAAAAATGGGGGACTAATTACTACTTTATAGAGTTATGACATCCATTAACCTTTTCAGCCAAATTGTATGCACCTACATCTGTCCTAAATAAACCGTTTCCATTCAGGCAGGTCAGACATGGCACCCGGTCAGAGATGGCATCCGGTCAGAGACAAAAACATTAGCCTAAGTTCGTGAGACACAGCCTATTGCTCTCTGAAGATATCAAACCTCGCCAGAGGGGTTAGAGGAGTTTGAATATACATTTTAGTCTGGTTTGAATATGATATGCTCCACATAAGAGGTGTGCGGGGAACGGCCCCATTCATCTCACACCTGGTCGTAGGTGTGAATAAAGTGTATGTGTGGTGGCAATACATCTTGCTAGCTAAATCAATGGGCTTTAAGCTATTATTTTCCTGACAAGGGCCCATGCAGACCAGATAGTGAACAATTAATCTTCCTTACACATCTTTTTCTTATACCATACTGTAACTTTGTAGACTAGATAAAATAAGAAAGGAAACTGGTCAATCCAACCATGAACAATTCCGGAATTGCGCAGTGGGGATTTTAATAGATGGTACGACTGTGAAGTACCAGTGTTGGGTTCACAGGTTTTAACAAGACATCAGCTCGGAGAGTGAAACCCTATATAGCCGTTTCACTCTCCGAGCTGATGTCTTGTTAAAACCTGTGGTTGGGTTTGCAGTGCCAGACGCGTTCGGACAGGTACACACTCAGAAAAGGGAGAGTCATTGTCGCTAAAACTAGCGACAATGACTCTCACTTTTCTGAGTGTGTAGGCTGGCAATGACGTCAACTATATAGGTGTAAATCTCTGAAATGGCAACCCAAATCAAACACAATACCTACACGTGGATGATGGTATGTCACCAGGCACGGCCACCAGGACATTTACTTGAACTTTGTAGATGTCAAATCGGTGTGAGAAATTTCTCAAGATGGTTATGATACTTAGAATGTACACTGCAAGAAAGGTGCTTAGGTTTTAAACATGTTTAGGTCTAAACATGTTTAAAGTCTAAACATTTTGCTAGGTTTGTGTTTTTGAATCCTTCTGTTTAGAAATTAAACACTTTTATTCTAAACACCTAAACATTTATGTTGAATATGTTTAGATGTTTAGTATTTAAACAGTATGGAGAATTGGTGTTTAGGATGTAAACATGTAGTGTTTATATCATAGTATATTACCATACCAGATGGCAGCTCTGTGGTTGACTGTAATTTCTACAACCACTCAAACATTATTGTTGTTCTAAAAGTGCTTAAATCTGAGTAAATTAATTTAAATTTCATGGGATACGAAAGGATAACAATACACATTGTAGGATTCAAGGGTAGAATGCTACTTCATGATGATCACGATGCAATAAAGCTACATCTGCTACATAGACACCTCTTTTAAGAACTCTAAGAATGGATAAAGCATTATTTTCCC
Organism: Harmothoe impar; assembly: GCA_947462335.1. Classification (NCBI taxonomy): domain Eukaryota; kingdom Metazoa; phylum Annelida; class Polychaeta; order Phyllodocida; family Polynoidae; genus Harmothoe; species Harmothoe impar. The sequence goes on along the minus strand of OX381704.1, from coordinate 76,924,453 downwards.
TGGAAGGATGCTGTATTGACTAAAGGGTGCACATGTGTCTATGTCAAAGTAGAGGCCTATGTGAAATAGTGATGCATGTGCATTGGCTCATGGGGGGGGGGGGGGGGGCTGCTAAAAGTCTCTTCAAGACACTATATATATATTTGGAAATGAAATAATTTTATCCAAATATCAGTATCTAAACATAATAACAATCTACATGTCTCTAGACACACCACTTCCATCCTTAAACATTTGACATATAAACACAATAATATGCTAAACTCTTGAATTCTAAACACTTCATTCTCCTAAACACATTGATTTAAACACATAAATTTCTAAGCACTGAGCTAAACATATTATTGATCTTAACATGTTTAGGAACATATTGTGTGGACAAAAACGGGGCAGGATTGTGTTTAGGACTGTGTTTAGGATCTAAACACCTTTTTTGCAGTGTAATTGTCACTGGTTCTGGAGAAGTGAAGTCAGCATCTGTTCACACATCAGGAGGCATCTTGGCACATGGAAGCAGCCTGTTGAACAAAGGAATGGTTGAACTTTTCTGGGTATTCTACTGGCGACCCCTCAATGGTGAAAATAAAACCATAATTATATCAATCACTTCGAACATACTCGTAGATAGGGTCTATGACTATGACAAAGGAGTGATATGTCTCACCTTTGAATGGACCCCCCTTGAAGTCGAGGTTTATTGAACCATCACGATGCAGGTAGCCATACCATTCTCCGTGTTTCTCATCCACAAACTGGGCATATCAGATTCATATTTAGTATTTAGTTATATTAGAATTACACATGCCTGCGTGAGTCATTGAATACAGCAACACAGTCTGTTATCCGGTGGGAGGCGGCAATCACCTGTAGGAGGATCCATGAACTAACTGTTACATAACCTCAGTGAGGCTATTTGTGCTAGGGGCCCCTTGACTACGGAAGCCGAGGAGGGCCACAATTATATGAAATAAGAAAAATAAAAAGATGTGTTTATTAATTTTTTAAGCCTTTTTTTTTGCTGTCAACATTGATTTCTCAGCTGTCAAACTGTCAAGTTGGAAAAAAAGTTGCTGTCAACTTTGATTTTTCACCTGTCACACTGTCAAGTTGGAAAAATAAGTTGCTGTCAACATTGATTTTTCACCTGTCACCCTGTCAAGTTGAAAAAGAATTGCTATCAATATGGATTTTTCACCCGTCAAACTGTCAACTTATGCAAACCACTTTGTGACAGGTATCTTTTAGCGTTAGTGCTCAATACAGAGTCAGTAAATGGTCATGCTGGGAGTGTATGAGAAGGGGAATGGGCGGATAGGAATGTAGGGGAGTAGGGAAGTGAGGCATGGCATGGCAGGGCTCCCTCCTTCCCTCCCTCCCTCCCTCCTTCCCTCCCTCCTTCCCTCCCTCCCTCCCTCTCTCCTTCCCTCCCTCCCTCCCTCCCTCCCGCCCTCCTTCCCTACCTCCCTCCTTCCTTCCCTCCCTCCCGCCCCCAGTAAATACTGTCATGCTGGGAGTGTGTGAGAAGGGGAATGGGCGGGTAGGAATGTAGGGGAGTAGGGAAGTGAGGCATGGCATGGCATGGCAGGGCTGGGCTCCCTCCTTCCCTCCCTCCCTCTCTCCCTCCCCCCTCCCTCCCTCCCTCCCTCCTTCCTGCTCTCCCTCCCTCCCTCCCTTCTTCCTGCTCTCCCTCCCTCCATCTTTCCTGCCCTTCCTCCCTCCCTCCTTCCCTCCCTCCTTCCCTCCCCTCCCTCCCTCCCTCCTTCCTTCCTTCCTTCCTTCCCTCCCTCCCTCCTTCCTCCCTCCTTCCCCCTGACTATACCTTCTTCCATACCCCTCTTACATCCCAGGCCTAAAGGATACCTGTCAGAAGCTTCAATAAAAATTGTTGACAGACAGACAGCGTTTTTCCCCCTTTGACAGCAAGCTCAATTACAGAAGTTGACAGACTGACAGCACATTTTTCACTGTTGACAGCAGTAGAAACATGCATATAGTATTTCCTGTAGAGTATTATACATGGGCCTATATACAAAAGTACTAAGAGACATAGTACATGTATATGGCCCTCGTCGGCTTCCATACTAGTCAAGCTAAAGGGCAACCCACAGGACCTGTGTGAGGCTATATGGTGCCAGTACCGTACCCCCTGTCAAGCTAAGGGCCTCCCCTCCAGGCCCTACTATATAAACCCTGCAGTTCTCAGCTCAGACAGCCTTCCTCTTCAGGACGCCGTGCCGCACTGACGCCCACCCACCCAACACCAGACTTTTATATGTCATATCATTACATTATGAACTATCAAGGCCACGTATCGCCAATGACGTGTGCTCAGTTATCTTCGTTGTGTTCAACAGACTATTACGGTGGAGGTCGTCATAATGATGTTGTGTTCGTATTCAAAGTTCCAAACTGAATTAAAACTTATGTTCTTAAGTCACTTGTTGCTTGTTATTTAATGGTACAAAATTAAACACACAAAGGCATATGCTATATAGTCCATAGACCTTATATTGGTGTACAATTGTATTGCCTGTATTTGTTTACCAGGTAATCGATAGACAATGATCATATCCCTGAATCATATTCTAATTCGGTAGGGGTGTATGTCGGGGGCATATGAAAGTACATGTATATAATTATTGTACATACGTGTTTGTAACAGTACTCCATAACTGTAGTGAATTTATCCCAGTGTTGGCGTTTCCCAGTGGTCTGATAAGCCATGAGGAAGCTGATCATGGCTTCATTATGTACCCACCATCTGCGGTAATAAGTATAAGTTATCAACATGCTTAAATAGTGCAATGTATAGGAGCTTTGACATATATTTGGTTGTTTTAGTTCACAATGTCATATAGGGCCAAATAAAAAAAAAAAGGTTGGTTTCCGGTAACATGGTCAGACAACCCAGACCCGGCCGGTCGGATTTTTTTTTTTTTTTTTTTTTTTTTTCAATTTTCTCATTTTAGGCCTATTTTTAGCGTTTTTCCTCTAAAATCCTTAAAAATTATCCGATTTACAAACCTTAAAAACTGGTAGGTAGGGGAAAATTTGAAAAAGAGAAAAAAAGAGGGGGACCCGGCCCTGTTTTGCTAGACCTGGTCGGGTTACCGGAAACAAACCTCTTTTTTTTTTGGCCTAGGTACCGTACCGTCGGGTTTTTAAAGTGGGATAATCACCGAGTGTATCCCATTCACATCTCTAGTACTGTTCTAGTTTACTATGTGGTGTATAGCGCCAGGGGTACAAGGGTATTGAAATCTTGAGAACTGATATAGGATCTCGAATAAGCCCCTGTCTTGTATAGACGCCGGGGGTACATACACTCTCAGGGCAAGACTCTAAACACTTTGAAGTTTCCTAAGCACTTCGCTGTCCCACTTTTGAAATGTGTTTAGAAATCCAGGTGTTTAGATGAAGTGTTTAGAAAAGTCCTGGTGTTTAGGTTTCAAAGTGTTTAGATTATCATTGTGTTTAGATACCATGTGTTTAGGTATTTCCACTTTATTTGGGGCTTGGGCTAGCATCAATTAATGATAATATGTTCCTCTTCCTTAGATCCTTCTATGCTAAAGTTGTTGTAGCGTAGTGCAGTCTATCCTCTGAAGTTTAAGATTCATCTCACCAACAGGAACCTGGGGAAGAGAAGTAAGATATTCAATGTTATACAGTGTGGCAATGTATAATAGAACAAAGTCAGACTACTGCTATTTTGTTATGGTAGTTAACTATTAAGCCATACTCCAATGCTAGATGAGAATACTCACAGCTACAACCAGATAATTCCATGTAGTACTATGCTATTGAATTCTGTGGTTTCAATACAGAATCTTCCATAGAACCTTACCTAATTCATGACAGCTCCTTGCAAAGAAATTGCAAAGTGGAATGCATGGAAGCTTCCCTTCCTGTCTGTTTGAAATCTTCTCCAAGAGTGACCAGAAATTTAGCACACATGGCAGGTGGAGATCATGATATATGTATGTAACCCGACACCAGTGGATAAACATAATTCAGTCTAACACTATTGTCCCCAATGGGATTATCCCTGGCAGGTTCCAGGAAGTGGACACCCAAAAATGAAACAACAACATTAAGCTCATTGGTTACCTCGGCTACCACTGGGGTGGGAAAAGGCAACAGAGGTTGGAGGGGATATATCTTAAAACTATGGTGTTTAGAAGCTAGAAAAAGTCCATCATTGTGTTTAGAACCCCTATATATATGTGTTAAGGTTTTAAAGCTACACTGGCGTGTACTGGACATACTCGCTCACATTAACACCCCCTCTAGTGGGTGGAAAGGACACTAAGATTACTATGGGTTACACAATCTTAGCTCAATGTCTAAGCACATGCAAGATGAAATTTATCTACAATTATTTATGCTCAGTAGGGGTCACAGCAGGTGGTTTCAGACCCCTGACCCCATGTGAGCAGCTCAGACCAAAACAGCCAAGATATGGCAGGTGGGGGCAGGGAAGAGCCCTGGATAAGAGGGGATGTGTGGGTTAGACCTGGAGGAGTTTTATTTCTTGATTATATAATGCCTGCTAACGGCGGCGACGTTAGCAGCAGAAGTTCATGCCATAGCAGCTTTAAGTGATTTGTCAGAATTTTCATATGGTATCCTCTGTCCCCCGACCTTCGCTATGCAGGGCTACACTCCTCCCATGTCTATGCCATACACTGTAACAATGACACGTGTTTCCCTGTGGCTCAAAAATGTCTTAAAATGGAGCTGAGGCAGTGCATATATCTCAGGGTAGTAACCGTGAGTCAATAAATTGAGTTAATAGATATGGATTGTGCATGTATATATGTATAGTGTATATGTATAGCAACTCACAGTTTCTGATCCCACTCCAACTGAGTCGGTGAGAATCCATCTACATCCAGAAAGTAGAAGAGCCCACCATGATGCCCGTCCCACCCACGAGTGTAGGGACCGTCCATGAATGTCTCAATAGCCACCTTCTCAAGGGCGGGGTCTGCCCAGCGTCTGGCCCACGTCAAGAGGAACCAGCCACACTCTATAGCATGACCTGCCAGATCAAGCCAAACTGGGTTAGTCTACATGATGCATCATCTCATCATATATTGACAATCACTACCTGAACAAAGCATTGCAAATGAAGAAAAGTAAAGAAGACCCATGCTAGAGTGAATAACAGCGAGACCTCGATAATCTGACCTCCCTATCTCAGGCAATACATGCCGGATTATTGAAGCATACCCACGTTATTTTACGTCAAAATAATGTTTTAACGTTATATAACGTTTTGCCATGATAAGGCGACATGGAGAAACGTTACGTAACGTTGCATTATGTAACGTTGCATAACAGTTTTTTTGCTTTTCCATAGAACCATTCTTGGTTAAGGTGGTTGCCTACCTTGATAAACACATTCATTGCGACGATTATTGCGCATGTGACGTGTGGGCTCTCCTATAGAGTACTAAGTAAAAGTGGTGGACTGGCCAAGGAGCGAACTCACAACCCCAGTGTCCAAATTCAGTGCCTATCCTATTGAGCCACGGAGGCAGGGCTACAGATTGATATTCTGAAATATACCTGTAGACTACCTTTTGATTCATTGATTATTCTTACTTTTTATTTTCAATTGCCCAAAACCACTAAATTATGCACGGGACCATATGTTGAAATGGATACCATTAATTCAGAAAGGATCTTAAGAATGTTTTTAGGAAGTTTTAAAAATATGGTGATACTTTTACTACCATTGCTCTCAAAATAAAGGATTCTCTGGTTCAATCTTAGATGACTACTTTTATTTTTCAAAATTCTATATTTAAAAAAGTAGCTTGGGACCCCCTACTTTTCTTTTCATGGTTTGGTCCCAAATTATATAAGGTACATTGGGTAAATATTAGGAGTAAATCTAGATACTTTTGACCCAAGATAGGCAACCACCTTAAAGCAGCGTGATGATAGAAGGCCGGATAATTGAGGCTTGGATATTAGTAATCCAGTATTACAATGTACTGTACGAGGGCCTGTGTGCTGTATACCAGCTTTAAGTATAGATGAAACAGCTTTAACGCCCGCTTTCAAGGCAATTCTGTCACCAGTTTTTCCATGAGGCCTACATACATGTAGTAGTTGTAGGACGAGTGCCAAGCTATACACAGAGAAAAATATGAGCGTCAGCTGGACTCTCCCCAGAGTCAAGCACTGCCTGACTCAGGTAGGAGAGTCTGCTGGACTTTCACATCCATTAAACGACAGTCAGGCTGAGCCTCCTATGATAGTCCCATAAAGTTACTCTCTTTTGGGAGTCAGCCTGATCCTTGGATGACAGTCAGGCAAAACAAATCTTCATACCAGAGTCAGCCTGACTTTCCTTCCACAGTCAGGCGATGTCTGACTCTGAGATGAGGGTCAGTTAGCCTGAGTCTTCTTTGTTTGATACCAGGTGGGGACACAATACAGTATTGAGCTTAATGGTATAGGATATATGACACCATTCTTGTGGATTTGGTAATCATATACATTAAGATCCTGGGATCACCTCTGACATATGTTGGTACATGTATCTCTATGTTGTTACATACCTCAATGACTTGTTGTCTGTGATCTAGCAGACACTTGTTTGTTCAGGACAACAATATTATTTTGCATGAGATTTCAGGGAGGCAATATAAATCTTTTAAAATAGTTTCCCCCAATGCAAATAAGCAACTAGTGTTACTGTAAAGAAGAGATTACAGCTATGCCTGACTTTCATTGAGGCCAAAGTCCAGCATTGCTAGACTCATATCCACGTGTGAGTCCAGCTTGGCTTGACTCTCGATGGCCAGAGTCTGACATCGCTGTACTCTCACTCTAGGTACAGTCCAGCATTGCCAGACTACCCTTGAGTATGAAAGTCAGGTAGCGCTGAACTTTTGTACATGAGAGTCCAGCATTGCCTGACTTTGACTGCAGCGAAAGTCCAGCACTGCCTGACTTTCATCACAACAAGAGTCCAGTACTGTCTGACTTTCATCATAATGAGAGTCAGGCAGTGCTGGACCGTGGAAAGGCGAAAGTCAGGCAATGCTGGACTCTTGTTCTCATGGAAGTCAGAAAGTCAGAAAGTCAGAAAGTCTACAGTCAAAGTCAGCTAGACTCTCACATGAGAGTGGTTTTGGCGACATGGGTCTGACTATGGCATGTGAGTCCAGGCAGGGATATAAAGTACAGGGATTCGCAAGTAGACCTGCTGGCTCTCCATCAGTGACATGGCTGACAGTAGCGCCACCTCCAAGGGGGTGGCAAAAAACGGAACTACATCTGATAGGTGACCTATGTGGGAGAGTTTTTCTTTGCCACTTAGAATTATCATATTGAAATAATTTAAAGGTGGTTGGAAAGCCCTGATTTCATACTTTGGAACCGAAAGGGTTTCTACTTGATATCAGATAGGGAACAATTTTTTGGGGGGCCTTTTCCCAATACATCCCCTTTTAATATTTTAATAAAACATGGCCAGTTAAAAACTACACATCAAGGGCTTTCTGGCACTTTTTGAATCAAAGTGATCTGATAATTATAAGTAGGAGAAAATAATTTTCTCCAGTCAGTCATTTTCAGAAAAAATGTCCGGTTTGAAGGGTGACGGCCTGGTCGGTGACCCATACGGGACAGTTTTTCTTTGCCACTTAGAATTTTCATATCGCAATCATTTGAAGATGGTTGGAAAGCCCTGATTTCATACTTTGGAACCGAAAGGGTTTCTATTTGATATCAGATAGGGAACAATTTTTTGGGGGTGGGAATTTCGGCAATTTTTTTGGAAAAATTCCAAAATTTCGGGGCCCTTTTCCCCAAAACAGTAGACAGATGGATTGTGCGTTTTTTGCAGAAGTATCCATCTTTTGCACGCATGTTGACTAGCATGTAGAGAAGCAAGTTTCCTAAAGAGGCAATTGAGATCTGCCCCAGGGGGCCTGTGAGCCCCCTGAGAAAGTCAATTTAAAAAAAAAAGTTCTCTAGTCTACAAAAATGTCTACATGTAAGTGAATATTGACTTAATCTATGTATAATGACATATATGGCTTTACTTAAGATCTGCCCCATACAAGACCCACCTGGACAGGAAGTTTGCTGAAGGTCAAGGTCATTTTTCAAGGTCACCAATGGTAGAAAAGTTAAAACATATATATGAGTTTGGGTTTCATGTTATGGCCAGCTGGTCAGCAATTATATAACATTACTGTCTATATTATATATTTGGTACAATCAACAAATTTTAGAATCAGAAACCCACCCTCCTGCCCCCCCTAAAAAAAAGGGGGGGGAAGACATTTGTAACCTCAAGTCCCAAGTACCCCTACGCCCTAAATTCACCACCTGCCTTTCAATAGTGTCATCATTCACTTCAAAATGCAAAACATTGCTTAGCAACAGCAAGTTTATTGTATTATCCCTAACAATGATTATTAAAGAGATTGCACATAATAATTCTTGAACAACATGATTAACTCTCTCAAACTTAGGGCAGAATTCTCCGGAGCTCCTGAGGTGGATTATAACCATACCTACCCCCCCTAAATTGGACCCAAGAAATTTAATGTTTCTATTAGTTTGTTGCTAATACAGCCGGTTGCCTAGCAACAGCTATTCTAATTGTTTATCTGCCTAGCAACACACATTTTCATGCTCCTGAGGTTGATTATAATCATACCTACCCCCCTAAATTAGACCCAAAGAAATCAATGGAGAACTATTGGTTTGTTGCTAATACAGCCGGTTTCCTAGCAACAGCTATTCTAATTGTTTATCTGCCTAGCAACACACATTTTCATGCTCCTGAGGTTGTTTATAATCATACCTACCCCCCTCCTAAATTGGATACAAGGAATTCAATGGTTCTATTGGTTTGTTGCTGACACAGCCAGTTGCCTAGCAACAGCTATTCTAATAGTTTATCTGCCTAGCAACACACATTTCCATGGTCTTGAGGTTGATTAAATCATACCTACCTGACCTAAAATTGAACCCAAGGAATTCAATGGTTCTATTTGTTCATTGCTAATGCAGCTGATTGCCTAGCGGCAGCTATTCTAATTGTTTATCTGCCTAGCAACACACATTTTCATAAGTAGCTGTACCACTAAAGTGTAAGGATAAACAATAATGAAATTCAATGATCGGATGGGCTAGCAAACAATAATTTATAACAAAGATCTCTAAATTAATTTCAATTGCAAGCTTTGTATTGCAGTTCATTTTCCTGTGGGAAGTGTGGGAGTAAAACATGCTATTGCATTCACAGCATTAAACATACATGATCAATTGATGTGAATAATAAATATGTGATGGTTAGATTACCTTAGTACATCAACTTAAAGATGTCATGCCTATATTTACAGTTGTTTTCACTTGAAAATAAGGCCAAATATAGGAACACAAGGAATCGACCAATCACAGCCGCCAGCTTCTAAGCAGGTGGCCTGCTGCTGCCACACAAGGTGAGTTCGGGGAGGGCCAAAATAATGACTTTGGTGATTACGAGAACCAGCGTGCCCGTACCTTCCGGTAGACCCTCAAAAGTACCCAGCTTCAGCAGCTGAAGCTGGGTCTTTGCAGAAGTCTACCGGAAGGTACAGGCACGCTGGTCCTCGTAATCACCAAAGTCATTATTTTGGCCCTCCCCGAACTCACCTAGTAGGCTTCTGTACCCCAGGTACACAGTGACCACCTGAGGTGGACTACTCATGAGATGGCGGAGTGTACCTGGGGTGAACATAAAGCTGAACATCGGCCCAGCTGCGTTTAACCACCTTCATCTTGTGGAAAAAAGAGGCCTCTACCAATTCTGTAGGTCAGTGATTAAAGTCAGGAGAGGGATTTTAGTCAGAGGTGCCAAGTAAACCTCTCTCAGGGGCAGTGAAAATCGGGTCACAGAAGGCTCAGTCTCATGACTTTGTAACAGTTGAAACGTCTTTGACCGGTGTCGTCTTTGACCGGTGTAGTCTTTGACTGGGTAGGGATTAAAATGAAGAAAAAAGTAGTATATAGTAAAGAAATTTAAGCTTCAACTTCTTCATGTAATAAACAGTCTATGGTTGTTTCACCCAATTTTCTTTGAATATTTTTATGCACATATTAAGGGTCCCTTTTGGGCTTTTTTCTTCAGCCGGTCAAAGATGTCACTTGGAATTTTACTTAAACTTTAAACAGCTTATTATTATCATTGCATAATACTTTAAACAGCTGCACTGTCCAAAGTATCATGCAATAAGAAGTGCCACCAAGAACATAACATCATATACATATAAAAAAAATTTTTTTAATGGAAAACAAACCTTTTCTATATACCCGGTCAAAGACGACACCGGTCAAAGATGACACCGGTCAAAGACAACACCGGTCAAAGACGTTTCAACTGTTACAAACTCATGAGACTGAGCCAGAAGCGGGCCCTTAGTGGGCACTACTGCTGGGTTTATCCAACTCCCTATATATATATAGTTAGGGAGTGTTCATTTATTAATTACAGGGGGGGTGGTGAGATTTTGTGCGGAGGGGCGAAATTTTTTTTACGCCCCCCCCCCCCCTCGAGAGGGTGCGGAACGTGTCGCGCCCCCCCTCGCCAAAGGTGGCGAAAAATTTTCGCCCACCCCCCTTTGAACTATAGTAACGCGCGGGTTATTTTGCTAAAAAGGAGCTAAATTTTTTACGCCCCCCCCTTCCTAATATACGTTCATGTGACTGACCAGGACATTGAAGACGGCCTGCACTGCCTGCTAGTTCCTGTCCGGTCTCTGACACATTCTCCAGCACGGCCGTTCCCCCACGCTGCAACACATATTGATACATACTATGTACTGCCTGTGAAAGCATCATACATAATACCTATTAGGGTTTGATCTTTGCAGTTCTTGGGATATATTATTACACCTGACGGTAGATATGGGCCAGCGACAGAGTTCATCTGGTTTCAACAGCGGCACCCGATATCACTCGGTATTCATTTTCATTATTAAAAAGGTGATCCCCAAAATTAGGGGGAATGCTAGGGTTGGCCCTTTTTCCAAGCCATGGTCGGTTTGCCTAAAGTACACCTTTTTGGGGCCTTATAGAGACAGATATCAGTGTCTCTAGGTGCCGGTGTCAGTTTCTATAACCAGTCCCTTTGCATTTCTATGGTGCATATTTGCTTCCCCAGTCCATATGTTTCGATTGATTACTAGCTTACAATAGAAAAAGTAATTTTTAATGGTTTAATGTGCCGAATCACATGTTTGGGAAATGAGAATGGATATAAACAATTTGAATTTTGTGAAGTGCCTACCACAATCTGGGGCATATATTGTAAGGGTGTCATGCAGTATCATGCAAAGTTCCTTCCTTGAAATACTATTTCCTTGTGCACAGGTAACGACTTGCTAATGTATTATGGCTGGGTAGAACGGGCATGCGTCTGAATGTAAAAAAACACACCAAAAAAACGACAGAAGGGCGTTCACGTGTCGCAGTGAACAAAATACGTTATTTTATTACAATTTACGTTCTTTCTACGTTTTCTCGTTTACTGGGGTGCGCGCGGCGGGGGTCTGCAAGCACAATGGTATGGCATGTTCTAGATATTATCAAGTCATTGTACATGCATTCCATGGGAATTAGGCCTACCCCCTGTGTCGGTACTTGGAAATGGTAATCAATAAATTCTCGAGGAAATTAGCATATCTCTTTTCAATGTGAGCACGACAAGCATTGTACCTGGGAATGGGCCAAGATTCTTTCCACTGACCAGCGGGTGAGATCGTCATATGACGTCCGGTGCGTCTCGTCTAGATCTGGCATGGTAGTAGCTAGTTGGTCAGTCAGACAGAGGAGCATCATGGGAACAGCTAGAACATTGGTGGGCGTTTCCCCCGCGAGGTGGCGTCTTCCCAGCCCTGAGTCATCCTCCAGCACCCAACTCCTCACCAGGTCCATCACCTCCAGGGCTGCCTCCTGGCAAACATGGCATCACCAATCAATATATACATGTATACAAAAATGTAGACATGTATTAGCTTAAACCTTAAATAGTGGACTGTAAGGTGTATTTCATAAAGTATCAATTTATGTACATTGATTGCAAGCCCCCCCCCCCCCCTGCTCCCACTTGATTTGTTTTGCATTGGTCAGTTCCCCAAAATGCTGATTTGGAAGAGCATCTGGTATTGATATTAAACATAAGTTATAAGTAAGGCCATCACTTTATGTAATTAACATAAAAGCGTGTAATTTAAACCTTATATTTGTGGTGGTCTGTAGCATGGGAGTGACAGGCCTTTGCCATTTCTGACATGGCCATGATGTAGAAACATTCAGCAAAGATTGTCCTCTGCACTTTCATAGGCTGCCCATCACGTTGACTTACGAAGTAGCACTTTTTGCTGTGTGGATCACGTCCCCGAGTAAGGAGGAATTCCGCACCTAAAATGTACGCCTTGTAGGTAAAATGTATCAATCCAGTTTTCTCTGTGAAATTGATTGGTAATTAGCTCTTGGTCCCACATATCCCACATCCTTCTATTCGTTGGTAACCAATTACATGTGTTTAAACCCCCACCACCCCTATTTACAGGGCTGAGTACCTGTCCCGACTCCACTCCGACTGTCGCTGGAGAGGTACCGAGATTTGTGCCTTTAAGCCTCTTTTGCTTTACGTTCTGAGCGTCTAGCTGCATACGACAGTGTGGATGGTGAGTGAACATGTATTATGACGACCGGGCGGATATGTGCCGAAATGAATACTGAGAGCAGGTTACTTTGTACTACTTTACAACAGTGGGCAGTGTCGATTCACGTTGTAGTGACCCACCGGCGTTTATTCAAGACCAGGACGATATGATTATGTGTTCAAACACTATTGTATCCTGATGCTTATTCAAAACCGGTGCTTATTCCAATATGTCTACATATGTGAGTACAGTAATGCATGTATATATATCTATATATCTATATATATATATATCTATATATCTATCTATATATATATCTATATATCTATATATTACTGGAGCGCTAGAATGAGATGACATAGACATGGATGACAAAGACATAGATACACTTTTGCCTAAATTCCTGACGTACAATCTGACAAGATAAAGGCCTCTTTATTAAACAAAAAGAAAAAATTGACCTTAATCCAACGGCTACTTCAAACAGACTGAGCAAGCGGTGGGCGGAAATGGACAGGTGGGGCCAGCTTGGGGCGCCCCCTGGTATAGACATAGAGAACCACCGGTTGCCGCTGCTCCCAAATATATTAATGTTATCCGGTCGGACTGATATCATACATATATTACTGGAGCGCTAGAATGAGATGACATAGACATGGATGACAAAGACATAGATACACTTTTGCCTAAATTCCTGACGTACAATCTGACAAGATAAAGGCCAAAAGCCCAAACAAACAACACTTTTGCCAATTTACCAGGAACCCCAATGGTCAGATACTAGTACATCCTTGATTCTACGACATTTATAATTATCAGATATGTAATATAACACAGCAAGGGACTTCCAGTCTCCATAACGTTTGACCTCATGAAGAGGAAGAAAGGAGGCTAAATAAGTAGCCGCCCCCCTCCTTAAACTATGCGTAGCATAATCTCCTGTGAGACCTGCTCGCTTACACTTAGATTGGAGCTCAGTGCAGAAGGCACGGTATGTATAAGGGAATAGTGGGTCCTCCTTAGATAACACTGTCCTATCCAAGTAGGATTTGATATGACCCACCGGACACAATGGCGAGTTTCCTGAGTTCAATACAGGGATGAGGAGGACACGCTCCTTAAACTGGATTGTCTTGGAACTAGTAATGAAAACATCCATGTCCTGACCCCTGAATAATAAGTCCTTGACCCTGAGGGTATGGGGTGACGCGGTCACATGACCCGCTCTCAACAGACATCTATAACATAAAGTTATGGCACACCAGAGCATTAGGTCCGACCCAACTGACAAATCCAAGGTACGGTAAATCAGAAGTAAATCCTCTGGAGATAACGGATCTACCTGGCGAACCTGACAACCTAATGACCTTTTTGCGCCGGCCAATGTCTCCTTAAACAAATAACAGTTCGGGTCTATATGTGCTACTCCTTGAATGTCATGAAGTAACCAGACTGAAGAAACATAGTTCTTGATAGTAGAATAAGTCAGTGTCTTAGCCAAGTGTGTCACATATAAACACATGGTTGTCACAGTAGCTGGTAAGGGGCATAAATAGTGATCCTTGCAGAAAGTCCTGTATCGGTTCCACCTTGATTTATAAGCCCTACGTGAGTTATCAGCGGCCGCGTTCTCCCTCAGGATTTCCCAGTCGTGGATCAGACCTGACAATCCTACAACAACATTCGGTGAAGTTAGGTAATGTAGCTGAACAAATAGTTACACAATCTGGATTGTTGAGTCGGGACAACGAGTCAGCCACCACGTTGTCGACTCCCGGGATCCAGTTACAGCGAATATTGATGTTATAGAAACAGCAGGACCAGAATAATTCACGAGCCCACGCCATTGCTGTGGCATTGCTACTTTTCCCCGTGCGGAGAACACCAAGTACCTGGGTATTGTCAGTTGTAACTTGGACTGTTGAGTTACGCCAGTTACTTCCCCATTTAGACAAGCTAACCAAGACCGGCCATAACTCTTTCTCGTTTATATGGTCGTCATAGGCTTCTTGGGGGGGATGATATTCATGGTCACATCTATGGCCAAGACCATCCCACAAACCCCAAGTGTACCCATGGGCCCAATGGGCACCGAAGCCTACTTTAGAAGAAGCATCAGTGAATACCTCAAAACTTGGACTCACACTATTCAAGACCCGGGCCTTACCATTGAAGTACACCATAAAGTGAGCCCACCAACTCAAGTCTAGCTTGACTAGTTCATCTAACACTACTTCTACCTGACCTTCTGTGCATTTAAGTAGGTCGTAAATGCGCCGCGTGTACGTACGGCCACCCTTTACTACTGTTGCACAGTGAGCCAACAGCCCTGCAAGTTGCTCCAAACGCTTGCGTTTGCATTTGTTGACACCTTGCAGTTCAGTTACCTCCTTAGATACCCTGTCCAACTTGTCCTGACCAATGGACAGGGTCATATCCACGGTATTAACTATAATACCGAGGTATTTGACAGATGTGGCGGGGGGGACTAGTTTCTTTTGAGAAACCTTGAAACCTAGGCCCTCCAACGTGGCCCCTAACTCGTCCTGGGCCTGCTGACATCCTTGAATAGTACTGTCAGTCACAAGGAAGTCATCTAAGTAGTTGACACAATTGACAAATGGTCCTAAACTACCTACTTTAACAACAAAGTCGGATAACAAAGTAAACAGATATGGGGCACAAGCCAACCCAAAGCACAAGCGCAGGTCTTCAAAATACCTGTTACCCTCTCCCAAGTCCCAGCAGAAACCCTGAAATTTTCTGTGGGAGGGGAGAACAGTTACCGAGCGGTACGCGCTGTCAATATCCGTAACTGCACAAGCACTGTCAATTGTAATCAACTCAACAACATCATCAAGAGATTTATAGTGAAACTTCTCACAAGTTTCCCCCATGAAATTATTGATGCTTTCTCCATCTGGCATGGAGCAGTCTGTTATAGGTCTGAGTGACCCATCTGACTTCTCTACCCCCCCCCATAGCGTGAACACATCTGGGTCTTTTATTGACCATACGAACTTTCCCTTCCCCTAGTTCCTGTTTGATTTTTCTACCCATGTCCCCCTTGAACTTGGACCCCAACAATGATTGATAATTTGTACAAGAATATTTACAAACACAGCCATGGTCAACTATGCGGAAACCACGGTACACACCTGTCAATACTTTCATATCATCGGTACACACTCTTCCCTTGAAGTCTAACACTTTTGCTGCGAACCTGCAGGGTCTTAGTTGACACTCCACTCCCTCTACAATGTACATACAGTGACAGGTACCACCCAAACATGCCTGCCAGACCGGCAGCCAGCCCCCTGGGACCACCTCTACTGCGGCCACAGGTCGAGTACATTTGTATTTATCCACACAATTGTTCAATACCGTAAATTCCGTAGAAATACTTACAAATTCCGGCAAACTTTCCCATAACGAATCGTGAATACACGAAATTTCCACCCGTGCGCCGCCATCTTGGTTTTCGAGTAGACGGATCGGCGCGATTCCCAATCTATTGCATTTACTCGCCCAAATATTGTCTGTTCCCATTTTCGCCAAATCTTCCCGAGCAATATTGTCGCCAGCCTGCTTGGCGACAAAATTCTCTTCGCACCACCCGTTGTACAGAGCTCCCGGATAGACTTCCACATTTTCGTCATAATTAATTTGACCATGTACCACAGAACCTGAATCGCGCGGCTCGTCAGCCCGGCTCGACGCGATTCCCACAAATTCATTATTTACCGTGACATTTTCGGCAGAATTATCATAATTGCAACATTCCTGTGAAATAATGTCGGCAGGTTTCCTGGCGACATTATCCCCATCACATTTTTTACCGTTTGATTTTACTGGCGAATTTCTAGAATTACCAACACATTTTTTGTCGTCAAGTACACAGAATTCAGAATCGCGCAGCGAGCCTCGTAAAACATGGCGGCTCCCATCAAAATCAACAAAGTTATCACGCGCTGTCACTGGTGTGACAAACAAGTCATTTTCCTGTACACAAGGGCTAATCCCGTCAACAATACACGTATACGGATCAATTTCACAGTCTGTAATCCGGCTTACGTCTATGTTTGGCATGTTGAGTCATGCTGAGCCGCCCTGATCGCCGTTCCTGTCACCGCCCCGTCGATAATGAGGGCAATTCAGCATTCCGTGATCGCTGGATCCACAAGTGCAACTGTGTCTATATCGACACCCATCACACCTATGTCCTTGGGCGTGATCAAAACAGATACCTCTCTCGGATGCGATCCTCCTCCACCCTGTTAAAGGCTGACGTCTGCTTGACCCTGATCCCTGGTTGTACCCCTGATTGCGGCCTCGAGTGTTGGGGCCCTTGCTGGATTGGTACCTGTGGGCTTTTGTACCACTGGTACCCAAATACATATTGGATAAGTGAGTGTCACCTCCCACAAAGGCCCTGCAGCCAAACTCTCTGGCCCTATCACGCATTTCATAATCGTATTCGACCAGGGCCTCGGTGGCATATATCCCCGTCGATGCCATCCAAGAGATATACGAGATGTGCTGGAGGAGGCCTGTGATGTTATATCCCCTCACGGATAAGTCCTCCATCAGCCTGGTCAACAGATAAATGAGTTTCTAAGAGTTATCCACCTGCAATGGACGCCTCCTTTCAGCAACTGGTAAGAATCTGCGCAGATCGAACTTACTCAGACTATGTGTAGATCTGCCTCCCAGGTTGTCGATTTCCGCGTCGATTTCCGCCCCGTCCATGATGGCCGGGTCGATTCCCTCCTCTCCTGCTTCCTCCACTTCAGGTACCCTTGGGGGTACCTCGGGCTGGGCACCAGGGTGTGGGGTCCTGAAGTTGAAGGGACGCCGTCCAGGGTGGGCGCCATCTTGTTTTTCCGGCATGCGAGCCATCATCTTGACCATCATGCCCTCCATTTTTGACATCCTCGAGTTTAGGTCAAGAGAGAGCTTATTTAACTCTTCTAAGACTGATGATAAATCCTCCAGTTCGTGTAGGGATTGATCCAAATCAGTCCTGGTGGTACTCTTGGGTGTCTTAGGCTTGGAGCCTCCTGAAGCACCCCCTGAGCTCCCTGGAGCACCACCTGTAGCCGCCGGCGGAGTCTCCGTTTCTTCCTCCTTTCCTCGGTCCTCCAATTCGCTTTTCCTCCTCTCCCTTTGCTCCTTATATTCCCGATCGTCTTTACAGTAGGGACAATCTGACCTGCGCCCGTCAAACTCTTCTTTACAGCCTTCACAAAACTTTGGCATATTGACGTTAATTGACGCACAGAGTACTGGAGAGAAAAAATTGACCTTAATCCAACGGCTACTTCAAACAGACTGAGCAAGCGGTGGGCGGAAATGGACAGGTGGGGCCAGCTTGGGGCGCCCCCTGGTATAGACATAGAGAACCACCAGTTGCCGCTGCTCCCAAATATATTAATGTTATCCGGTCGGACTGATATCATACATATATATCTATATATATCTATATCTATATCTATATCTATATATATCTATATCTATATATATATATATATATATATATATATATATATATATATATATATATATATATACATTGTGTATATACGTGAGCCTACCTTTAGTTGCTACTTCTATAATTTCAGGTGTGTGAAACCTCTGCACGGTGTTGTACAGGTGTGCATACGTCCACACCTGATAACGGATCAAGTTGAATCACTCCTTAACCTATTGCATGGGTTATAACATTTGATCATATTTGACGTTTTGTGGTTTACGTCACGTCACGTAAGCCACCTTTCTATGATATAGTCAAGACCGGAGAATTTGGCGAAGCCGCCAAAGAGAAAGTTAATTGATAGAACTGCAGGGGTTCATTATAAGTCAATACTTCCCAGCTAACAAAAATACGTTATTTTACGCAAAAATAACGTTTTTAACATTCTATAACGTCTTGCCATAACAAGGAGCCATAGAGAAACCTTATACGTTGTGTAACGTTTTTCTTATTTACTGGGATGTATACTGATATTCAAGTACATGGTCCTAGTTCTCAAACAATCAGCAATTATTATCAAACGTTACATGGTGCATCCTTAGCATATACAAATACCAGATATATTGGCAAACACAAACGTCAAATGGAAAATATTCCTTCATGTAAGGCCAGTCCAAATAATATTCTTGTGTTTTTTTTGCCTAAGGCCTAAATTTTATAGGGTTCACAAATTCACATTCAAGTAACTAAAGATATTAAGGATCTCCGAAAGTTGTAAATATGCATTTGCCGCTCTGTAAGCTTTAATTTAATACCAAATATTATAATATTTGTCTTATTCATGTTTTCCCACTATGATTTGCAACAACAACAAAATCCCAGGAAGGAGATTTTGGTGATGCGCGCAGTGATGAGAAACAAGTATCTTATTTGGAGTGGCCTAAACAAATTTGGACTTCGGACTTTTTTTTAGCCAGTTTTTACCTATTCTTTATGTCATATTCTTTAGGAAGGTAATGATAATGTAATGATAGGATACGCTTGATACAATTTCTGAAGTGTGTCTTTGTAAATATGTAATACTTTCAATGAAATTCTAAGATATTCGGCCATAAATTCAGTGGGGAAATGGCTTACGAAAAATAGATTAAAATCCCAGTAATTGGGAAAAATGCTTGGGTGCCGACGCAAGCATGTTCCCCAATTATTGGGATATTAATGTTGGGTTGCCTGAAACACACTTTTCTCTTATTTCGGCCTGATTTAGACGAGTGGATGCTAGCTGGGTTGCACATCTATGAGAGTAATCTGGAAAGCTATTGGGGCGATTTAGACGATGGCATGCAGCGTTTCGGACAGAGGTCAGGTGAAAGCTGACGCTGTCCTATTCTGTAACCCTACCCCAACCTGCTATACCAACCCCGGGATACCAACCTGTCTTCCTTGTAACCATCCGTATTTCAGATCGTCGTAACGTGTGCCGTCTTTCCCAAGGCATGTGAAAAAGCCACTGAAGATAGAGTACAACGGTATATGGATGTTTCCTATAAATGTATATAGCATGTACGTTCACTGCATTAGCTCATCTTTATCAGGGGTATACTGTGTGCAGGTGTCAGCCTATGTAAAATATGTGTACTATGGGAGTTATATTTATAAAGCATATGGTATGTATATCGAACATGTATGGACTACTAATTAGTACACCTGTTACATGTACTAATTGTCTTGTTCAAGGATACTTATGTACCATAGACTAGGATATGTTAGGTATGCACTGCTTTAGGGTGTGGCACTCTATAAACAATGAGTTCCCTGCTCTAGATGCGCCTGGTATGTACACTACAACACATCGAGATGAATAAAGGCACTGCCTGGCCTTCAGGTGAGGGGGCTTTCGGCGACATGCAGTGACACTCACTTTTCTGAGTGTGTACATGTATATACCACTCAGTCACCAATACACCATCTGCCAATGAGTACGTGACCCCTCTCATGATCCATACAGGAAAATCTACAGAGATAACAAGGCGTAGACCTATTTGTCCAAGGTGACATTGCTTGCTCTTGTGTAAGGGTTATACTAATTAGCATACGATGTGTTTCGATGGGAGTCTTGAAGAATCCAGAGCAAAAGTTGGTAATATTTTCTGATAGACCGTCGACCAATTGTTTGATGGATTCGATTCGATTACAAATGAAGATATATGTTAGCATCCCATGCATTTTCTACTACTCGCGTGACCAGTCCCATTATAGTTCCCTCTTTATGTATACACCATCAAGTGCAGAGGGTCATTTTGAAGACAATGATTATTTGCTGCCTCTCGTGATGTGATTCCTTGCCAAATAAGATAACTCAAATCCCCAGGGCCCCCATTATACAGCATCGTATTGTATTCTATACATATGCCTATATTCCAGGTACTCAGCTTTTAATCATCAACTCCCCCTGGTATGATACCTACCTGGTATAAAATGATTATGTATCCCATTGCCATAATAATTTCCATCAATCAATCAATCACTTAATTAAAATACTACGCACTAAGATATGCACGTATATATATATCCCCCTCCAAATCCATATCCTGGCGCCATGTGCTCCTCCTCCCTGACTCCCTACATACTTATTTACTTCTTTATTTCCACGGCTATGTTAGGAATTGAGATAGTGCTCACCCAAATGTCTCATCATGGGAATGCTTAAGCCAAAAGTCCATTGTTCGGTCCAAGTCCTTCGAAATCACAGATAGTGTTTCACGTATCTCTTCTTTGGTTGCCATTGCAGTCCGTTCAGTTTAGCTGTTGGTAAACGTATGACATTTATTGATATATTACACTATTATAAAATTGTGTTTGTATCTTGATCTATTTTAGGCTTGGTGTATCATGGTGGACGATATACTTATGTTTACACTATACCAATGGCACTTATTTTTTACAACTATCCTCTCAGTCGTCATGGTAATGAGCTAGCCTGGCAATAAACGCCTGGTCTAAGTAAATGTCATAGGAAACCACTGAATGGAAAAGAGTCATTGTACTGTTAGGAATTGATTAATAAGTGTATTGTCTTGTCTCTCCATGTATAGTATTATACAGCTCGAGTTTGAATCCCATGTCATATTTGTGAATATGGTTTAACCTACCTTGAAGGTACAGCCCCCTACATACACCTATGGTACGGTGTGACCTGCCAGCGTTGGAAGCACCGACTACAGAACGGTGTGAGATAGCCAGGTGCATGGGTGATTGTAATAGGGGAGCTATTATCATAACCCTTGCCACCACACCTATCTTACCACTTAACTAACTAGATTAACTTGCATGTCCTATTTCTATAGCAACAAGGGCAAGGCCGTAGCTACACGCAGGGTGTCCCCTACTGATAGGATAGTCGATTTAGAAATTGTAAACACATACATGTATACAAATATATACCATACCAACGTCACATTCTGACAGTGACATATCAACACGTCTAGCCAACCATATTTAGAACTTAAAAATGAAGTTGTATTCTGACGTTGATCCAAAGTTGAATATCAATGTTGGCCCAACATTTGTCTGTGCGCGCAAACGTTTGTATGACCTCACCATGAAATGATGGATCCAAGGTTGGCGCATTCGAACAAATGACAATGGACCAACATTAGTATCTCACGTCAGTCCAAACTTGTACAACTTCCTCAATTAGTGGTTAAGCCCCGGGGGTTAAGCACATGTGTGATGTTGGTAAATTTATGTTGTACCAATGTTGGCAATATGTTGGCAATATGTTTTGCCAACGTTGGTCCAACGTCAGATAGTTCATGTCATACCAACGTTGGCCCAACATTGACCCAACATTGATTTCTCAACAATCCACCAGAAGGTTGCCTGGAAATATTTTTGTCAGCATATCCATTATATTCTCTCACAATTGGTCATTAATTGTATAACCCCATGTGTATAACATAGCCTCTAAAACCTAGGATATTCAATCTATAATCTATATCATTCTTAATTACCACCCTTTCTCACAATATAACCAAATGCTGCTTATATTGCTAATATGACACCCTTTTGCCGGTAATGGCAGGTAGTTAAGATCTGAAGGAACATGTGCCTTAGTATCACCTCTTGGCCCTAAAAGCTGAGATAAAGGTGAAATGTAAAGACAGAAATGGCTGTTTCTAAAATGATGATTCTTGATAGCCATGTTTTGAGCAGAGTTGATTACATTGGACGATAATCCTTGGATTGGCTTATAATGGTTTGGAGAAGGACTTTGCAGTGGCGCCAAAACTCCTATAATCGCCGGTACCAGCGCCGACCAGCGTAATACACACAAACCGGTGACGTCACCGCAAGCGTTCACTCGCAATATTTACAAGAACTTAGCAGGGATATTTTGTTGTTTCTCCCGTCTTAATTTGCCAAATTAAGTGGCATCCCCGTTTTAATTATGCCGGGAACAAGAGGACAGGCTGGGGCACAGGACCCTAAGCCAACACGGGCCTCTGCTAGGTCGAAAAAGCCCACGGAGAAAGCTGCGGCGGCGAAGAAGTCGACGCCATACGACAGACCACCGCTGCAGCTGCAGCCGGCTGACCCCCTCGCTGGACGTGTTGTCGCCCTTGAAAAGAACTTTGGTGAGTTAACCCAGCGAGTAGGATCAGTTGAAACTCTAGCAGGAGCTATGCTTTCCAAGCTAACAGTCCTGGTACCTGATGTCCCTAAATCTACTACCCCGGCCCCGGTAACCACGGCCCCGGTTACTACTGTCACACCAACTACGGCTGTGCTGATTGATGCTGTCACTCCTGTCCTTGGAGTAGTGACCGCTACCACTACGGCTGTCACCGCTACCGCCACCCCGCCTGTCACTGCTGTCAGTGCTGCTGTCACCGACACTCGACCGGCGGCGGGTGGCAAGCTCATCCCACCCCCTATGCCTTCGGCTGCGGCTACACATAGGTTTGCTCCGTACTATGTACCTGGCCAACTACCGCAGCCAGCACCAGGTGGGATCTATCATCAATATGGGCCTCCTCCTGCGGCCCCACAGGCCCCTGCTACTGGAGCAGACGCTGACCTCTACGCCCTCCTCCAGGCTGCGGCTCCGGCGTATGGCCCTCATGGGCCTCTCCCAGTCAATAGTGCACAAGCCAACAACCCGCTAGTCAACCATCAGGTGCAGGTTCTCCTCTCGAATACTGCAAACCAGCTGTCGGCGCTCAAAGGTAGGCACACTCACCCCCACGATTACATCACCAGGGGCCCTCAGTGTGTGAAAACTACCATTAATTCCCTCACGGTACCTGAGTATTTGTTTGGCCTTACACGCCTCATCTCTGACCCCCAGACCCCACATGATGTTAAACCTGTGATCACTGCCACTTCTATCATGTGATTGAGGATGCCTCAGAGCACCACTGGGGCCAGGTGCGACAGTGGTCCGAGGAGGTACTCACTAAGGTTGCTACTGGTCGCTTCTCATGGCTCACACATGCAACTGAGATACATGATCTGCGTATACAAATGTCAAGGTTCAAGAATGGCCGCCTCCATCAAGGTAGTGATGCTGTGCCTTCCCAGTCTAAGACCCAGAACACAGCCGCCCACTCGTCGCAGGCCTCACATGCCAACAACGATCGCTACAGGAGACCACCACGTCAGGCCACAGGTCGCACTGATGTTGCCTGCACTGAGTATAACAAACCTGCTGGGTGCAACAAAGCCGATGGTCACGTAGAGGCAGGTGTAAATCAAGGGCATCATTGTAAGCACTGTCGTAAACATCTCAACGTTATCTACCCCCATCCTAAATGGGACTGCAGAAGTAGGGGCCGGGTGGCTTCCTCTCATGGCTACCAGTCCTTTCGGTCACAGGCCGGACAAGACTACTAAAGAAGTTGCCTAAATATGGTTTTAGTGAAAGTGTCAC
This sequence comes from Harmothoe impar, assembly GCA_947462335.1. Taxonomy (NCBI): domain Eukaryota; kingdom Metazoa; phylum Annelida; class Polychaeta; order Phyllodocida; family Polynoidae; genus Harmothoe; species Harmothoe impar. The sequence continues at coordinate 76,900,365 of OX381704.1, read as the reverse complement.
TAGCTGGTATAAAAGTTACTTGGAAAATAGAGTGCAACAAACAAAAGCAAATGGAGTCTCTTCTGGGTGGGAGAATGTGTCATATGGTGTCCCCCAAGGATCTATCCTAGGCCCAATACTATTTATACTATATGTTAATGACCTATCAAACCTGAAGATGTCTTGTAAGTGTCTTCAGTATGCAGATGACACCGTACTATTTATTTCTGGTAATAACTTGAATAATATTGCAGACTGTTTACAAAAAGATCTGAATAGCCTGGTTTCCTGGTGTGATGAGAATCAGCTCACCATTAATGCAAAGAAGACTAAAACAATGTTATATACATATGAAAAAGATGTAATTCTACCCCCTGTATATGTTAAAGGTGTGGAGTTAGAGGAGGTAGAGAATTATAAATATCTTGGAATTATCATGGACAATAACATGAGTTTTAAAAGTCAACTGTCAAAAACTATTAGTTCTGTAAATCATAAAATATGGTTGCTAAGACATTTTAGGGGTCACATGGATAAAGATACTGCTGTACTATTGCTTAAAACTATGTTACTACCATACATTGATAACAGTAGTGTGTTCCTATCTGGTATAAGCTTTTCCGAGCAAAAGAAGCTGCAAATACTACAAAACATTGGTATAAGGGTCAGCCTTAAAATAAAAGACCCACTGTCCATTTCTGTCAAGAATATGCATCTAGAGGTAAACATTCTCCCTATTGACTTGAGAAGAGAGTATCTGCAAGGTATATTATGTTACAGGTTAATAATGTTAAAGTCATTAGATTTGATCTGTAATAGAGTGACTAGAGCAGCAGATGGTCCATTAATTAAGATGTACACTTCACATACGAGACGAGTACAATTGTCTCCTCCTGTTGATGCATATAACACCTGGAATAACATCAAACCTGAAATAAGAATCTCTGAAAGTAACATTATTTTTAAAAGGAAATTGAAGTGTAGTATCCAAAAGCATTTCAAGGAGGCCTGGAACTATCATCTCCAATTCACAAATCTGTAAAATGCATTATTATGTACAAGTCCAGTGGTCAACCTACTACAAATGAACTTTTCGTTGAATTTATTCAACTTGGTGGGCAACTTAAATAGTACTTATAAAGTCTTTGTATAGTATTAAAGATCCTGGCACTGTTTTGTATGCATAAATATCTGTCATCTCATATTGTATAATAACTCAGTGTTCTAGCTGCGCAGACACCTTAGGAACCTTAGTCATAAGGTACACACTGGAATACAATGTATCTATCTGAATGTAAAAGCACATATATCTGAATATTGCTCACAGGTATATCATACATCCAACCAACCTGACAACACTGACACGCTTTTTATGTAAACTTGGTATCATCTCATCACTCATCTTCCCTCCCCCCTCCCCCCCCCCCAAGTAATATCACAATGATAGGCTATCTGGTAGTCATCATCATTAAGCAAATGGAATGGAGGTGCTGTTACCAAAAATGCTAATTAAATGGTGTTATCATTATAAGTATCAACCTCTTCTGTTATCCAATGGAATCAAATGTAATTGTATTCATACTTTTATGTTTTTTGAGATCAGCAGAATAAAAACCTTGCAAATTGAAATTGAATTGAAGACCGGCCTAACTACTAGTGCATCCATTGTATCTACCCCTGGTGCCTGCTCACTCGGGGTGGGTCTGATTCATGATGACAACTTACCTTCTGCCCACCGCTCTCCTGAACCTGCTCAGCATGTATTAAACCCTGTGGCAATTCCATTTGTCCCAGGTATTAAAATGACTGAGAACCATACTCCTCATACTAGCCTCGGGGACACCTCTGGGCGTACAACACCTGGTATTGATGTGAAGGATCCTGGTATAACTATCGCCAGACCTGTCACACATGCTCGGGACCAAGACTCTGTATCAAAACGCCTCATGGACCTGGCAAATGACTCGGTCCTACAATTTCATACACTGGCCCCTGGCGTGGAATGTGACGATGAAAAGTATGAATGTATAGAGGATATGCTCCCCTTCAACTGCCATCTACCATGTGAGACAAATCATGACCTCACTCTACATGCAGATGTTGATCACAATGGCATTACCCTAGCTGATGAGTTTAACCCTACTATGACCGGGCCTACTCCAGCTCAGTATGCGCCAACAAAACTTGCTATATGGCCCTCTATTGTACATGATCAGTGGCATGACTTTCAGCAGTATGCTGCCTTGTATTCTTCTGTTGCTGCCACAGGCCTCCCAAACAGGTTGAGTGCCCGCCTCACTCTACCCTCGGGGCTCAACCTGGATGCCTGGGATGCTGACCTGGCCCAGTATCACGACAAGGAGGTCTGTGACTTCTTAAGGTATGGCTGGCCGGTGGGATACACGGCAGGTATCCCCCCAGTCTCTGCTGACTCAAACCACAACTCGGCCATTCACTATACCGCCCAAATACAAGAGTTTGTTGATAAGGAGCTGGCCCTCGGTGGTCTGGCTGGACCCTTCACTGCCCAACCATTTGCTCCATGGACTCACATTGCTCCCCTACTGACTCAACCTAAGAAAGACTCTAATGAGAGGCGTATCATCCTCGACCTGTCACACCCGGAGGGTGCTGGAGTAAACGCGGGCATCACAAAGAACTGCTTTGAAGGCTGCCACCGCCCCTACTCACTCCCATCAGTGGATGACTTGGTCACTAGGGTCAAGACACTCGGCCCCGCCTCGTTTATATGGAAGGCCGACATGTCACGTGCTTACCGCCAGCTCAGAATTGACCCAGGTGACCTTCCTCTCCTGGGCTTCAAGGTCGGTGACCTTACCTACATTGACTTGTGTCCGTCGTTCGGTTGCAGACTTAGCAGTCTCGCGTGCCAACGCACAACTGCTGCCATCACATATCTGATGCGCAACCGCGGATTCTGGACACTTTCATATCTCGATGACTTTGTGGGTGCAGAATCTACATACGAGCGTGCCCTGGAGGCATATAATGCATTCCAGGCCCTCACTGCACGCCTAGGAATAGAGCTCGCCAAACACAAGTGCTTCCCACCTGAGACCGCCATGGAATGGCTTGGCTTCTATGTTGACACTGGCCCCATGATAATCTCAGTCCCTGACCAGAAACTCAAGGATGTAGTGGCTGAATGCACAGTGTGGCTGGCTAAGAAGCAGGCGTCTAAAAAACAAGTCCAATCCCTGGCTGGTAAACTGGTCCACATATCCAAGTGCGTCCTACACGCGAGGAGATTCATCTGTCGCATATTAGATGCAATCCGTAGAGCTGATGACAGTACCCCCATCAAACTGTCGGTGTCTTTTAGAGCAGACATCAAATGGTTTATGCTGTACGCTGACCTCTCTAATGGCGTACATCTCCTACAACCAGACAGAGAGGAATTCCATATGGAGTGTGACTCATCTCTTGTCAGAGGTGGTGGAAATACACAGGAGGCCTACTACACCCTCCCCTATTAAGCACCACACTGCAAGAGATACACGAACATTACTCAACTTGAGGCAGTCAATATAGTGACTGCCTACCGCACCCTCAGGCCTGACGCGTCAGCTGGCATGCTGATTGTGATCCACACCGACAACATGGCCTCAGCATCCTCTCTACGCTCGGGTCGGACAAAAGACTCGGCCCTGGCGGCGTGTTCTCGGCAACTATGGTTGGAGGCGGCCATTCAAGACCACACAGTAGAAATCAGGCACAAACCAGGCGCTCTCATTCCACTTGCTGATGCCCTCAGTCGGTATCATGATCCTGAGAGCAAGAAGTATGCCGACAGACAAGTTGCAATCAAGTGTCTGGTTAAAAAGGAGCCAGTCCTCCCCCACCCCCTGTTTACTAGTATTTGATTCTATGTGTAACTAAATGATATGTACTTCCAGGCACCCCCCTGGGCGACCAGACAATCACCTCATACAATGCAGCTATCTCTGAGGCCACACACCACAATAGACTGACACATGCCTCCCATTACATCACCTTTGCTCTTTATTACGGGGTTGACATTCTGTCACCCACACTACTGGACTCCTGCATGTACCAGCAGTATCTGGCCAATTCACTAAAAAGCAAAGTCTCACGAAAATGTTATAACTCTGGAGCTGGTATATGGATCAAAGAAAGAGGTGGGGATCCAACTCACCTTTATTCTCAGGAAGCTAAATCGGTTGCCAAGGGAGCGTTCAGGTTGGCCCCTACACTCCCCAATCCTGCACCCCCCTTGACGCCACAAGACTTAATAGTTGTTGCACAATACCTGTCTACCCGGTATACATTACCCTTGAGGGCGGCAGCTTGCATAGGTTTCTTTGCCTTCTTGCGTGCTTCCAATCTACTCACCCCATCTGCATTACTATGGACAGGCCCCCATACCCTTCTCAGGGGTGACATCACAAGTACTGATACGGGATTACAAGTGATGATAAAATCATCAAAAACAATCCTTCCAGGTATGGCCCCTACGGTCTTAGATCTTCCCAGGATCCCAGGCTCACCAGTGTGCCCCGCAGAGGCATGGGACTCCTACCTGCAGGCTTTCCCTGCACTACCTACATCACCAGCCTTTATACTATATGACGGCTCCCCCCTTACTCCCCAGCACTTGGTATCAGCAATGAGGACTGCACTAACCAAGGCTGGCTGCCCATATGCGGACAAAATCCGATCTCACTCCCTAAGACGGGGTGGGGCTCAGGCAGCCCTTCTAGCAGGCTGCCCCAGACCAGACATTGCCCAACATGGGACATGGAAGTCTGACTCTGGTCTCAACGCATATGTGCCGTCGTCAGCTTCACGGTCGGTAGCCTCAAAAATGGCTACCTACTTTGCCCACTAAACAAACGCTGACTATCCACATCTATAGTGTTTACATATATATTTCTTGTTCACGGTAGATGTTTGCTACCATAACATGTATCTCATGGTAATCTTTGATTGTTATCACTGTTATTGTATGTTCATGAAAAAGTATATAAAGCCAAAAGTATACTCAAAGAACTTGTCCAGTTATCATTGGACGATAATCCTTGGATTGGCTTATAATGGTTTGGAGAAGGACTTTGCAGTGGCGCCAAAACTCCTATAATCGCCGGTACCAGCGCCGACCAGCGTAATACACACAAACCGGTGACGTCACCGCAAGCGTTCACTCGCAATATTTACAAGAACTTAGCAGGGATATTTTGTTCCCACCCACCCACACCTTCATGGTTTATCATATATTACTCATAAAATGAGTAGGTGGACTCCACTAAACAAACGCTGACTATCCACATCTATAGTGTTTACATATATATTTCTTGTTCACGGTAGATGTTTGCTACCATAACATGTATCTCATGGTAATCTTTGATTGTTATCACTGTTATTGTATGTTCATGAAAAAGTATATAAAGCCAAAAGTATACTCAAAGAACTTGTCCAGTTATCATTACAGTGAAAATGATACTTAATATTGATCAAAATCAGTTTCAGACTGTAAATCTAAAGCATGTTTGCACAACGTTGGCTAATAGGTTTATATTCGGGGCCCGGCGTATAAACGGAGAAATGCGGTAGTCTAAGTCTAAGATAGTTAAAATAGCATTAAGATTGCGCTCTGAACGTTTGTCCGCGCATCTAGGAGAGCTATCACGGACGTGCCATTATCTTAGGGCTGTCCATAATTTACGTCACGCCAGAGGAGATGGGGGGGGGGGGGTCTTCGTCAGAGTGGGACAAATAATGATAGATATGGGGAAAGACATGAAAATGGTCCATTGTTGTGTGACATAATTTATGGAGGGCCCCTTAGACTTTACAGAATTCATTTTTATTGAATACCATAATCAATTCCCACCATGATCTTACTATCAATGTCAAAATAGCAACTATGTGGCATATATCTGGTAAAGGCACAATTTATTGTCTCTGTAAACCACATCATAAAATATCAAAAACAAACAATGCTATATGGTTTACAGATATCCTTATACAACATTTCAACAGAACGATATATATATGTATTATGCATATTAAAATATCACACAAGATAAGCTGCATATGTTGCAAAAAGGAAATGTCTGTAGCATCTGAACATGTTACTAGAAAAGGCACAAACTGTACTGTAAGGAAAACTACAATCCTTCAGTTACAGCATATACATGTATATATACAAACACATCATGACTTGCAATTGCATATGCTGTACATCCATGTTTAACATCTTTGACGTGCTTCAGTTGATTGTGCTTGAGCTAAATGATCACATTTTCTGTCCCCATAAATTGTTCTGCACGGATCCCTTTATTTCATAATACATTCTGTACGTGAATAGCCCAATGAAAACACAACTAGTTGTATCATCTCTTCAATGGTTTATAAAATATCTTTATATGTAAAGGAACGTACATACAACACACATCATGTATGAACATAATTAGCATCAACAAATAAAGATTACATGTATTAAGATATACATTCAGGATATTTTTGCTGGTGTATTTATAAGGCACTAACAAATTCAATGTTGGTATAGGAAGATACTGTTATACATTCATGACAGTACAGACAATGTATGACCGCTAACATTGCAGTACATCTTACATCTACCGACTTCTTGCAACATTAGCACCCAGTTTGTTATCTTAATTGAACCAATTTCACATAGGCTTACTTGCAGTAGCATAATTAAATCAAATAATTCTCCCAATGTGCTCTAATAGTTTCTGTTCCGGGAAAAACACGGCAGGATCATAATTTGACATGTACACAATATCTTAATATGTCACGTCACTTATTTTTTCCTCATGTCACTAAGCTCCATGTCACATGTCGATTTTAAGAAATGACCATGTCGCCGTGTCGAATTTAGTCATCCAGCCCCATTATAGTGAATATAGACAACATCACTAGTTATCTGGGTTATTTTTCCATACTGCCTTATCAAATGCCACAATCATAACTGATTCTTAAAAACAGAATAATGGCAATAGCTGTTCCTTTAACATTCAAAAACTTCACAAAAGCGGGAAAGTAACCTTATGGCCCTAAACCCTTAAATTCGACACGGTGACATGGACCTTTTTTGGCCCTAGTGACATGGGACATGAGGCGAAAATAGATAGTGACATGGGACAGGAGGAAAAAATAGATAGTGACATAGGACATGGGGAATTTCTTAAGATCGATATGGCGACATGAGCATCTCTTAAGATCGACACGGGACATGGGGACCCCCCGTCAAGGGCCCCAACCTTCTCAAGTGAAGTCACTCGAATCTAATGATGGGTCTGTGAACACGTCTGCTCAAGTGAAGTACCTTGGAATTATGATGGGTTTAGGAACATAGTTATGGTACATGTAGCAGAGATGAACAAGACTGCTGTTTATTGTATGAAAGTATAACCAACTAAATGTCAATGCACTACTCAACATATATATTGTGATACTATAAATACTCCCTAATAGGAGATGTTTTTGCAACAAGAATTATCAAAAGCTCAAACTCAAACTTACTAAGAGCAAAACATTATTCAATATAGCGAAATTCAACTCGTAAAGATAGATTTTAAATATACCCGAATATAACCAGCACCTAGTCATTATCTCTGGAACACTGTACATTCACTTTAGCAGTGTGCTTATATACATTAAAAGATATATTTCATGCAATGCCGTTAAAGAAATACTCTTTATCTACGTATTTTAAGACTCAAACAAGTTGCCTGTAAATTCATAAAAGTAGCACACATTGTTCATAAAAATCTTGCTGTGATGTCCTAACCAAAGTATATGCATTATCGTGGTGTTGTTTTAAACTCAAAGTTGTGACCATAACACAGTCGGCTTTTTCCTTTTTTAAAGTGTCATATTTTATTCTGATACAGAGTTTTTGGTTGGGTGACACTCCAGCGTGACTTGACACTGGTTTTCTCCAAGCGTCACATGTCGGTCAGCTCCGGCGTCCTTAACATTGGTAATTGGTCTACCAACAGGAGCCTGCCCCTTGGCAAACCCTGGAGGTACACCCATGCCCAGGTCTGTGTGGTGGCTGCCTCTGTCAGGGGGTAGGTTGCTGCTCTCATGTCTACCATGACTGCTGTTTTCTCCGAGGTCCTCCTGGTGATCAGAATACATGCGACCAACATAGTCATGGTATGGCGCCTTTCGCCTACCACCACCACCACCACCACCACCACCACCACCACTATAGTGATGATCTTGTGCGTCACCACCCTTGTACTCGTGGTGTCTTGACTCTCGTGATTCGCCACTGTAGGAGTCCTGGTGCCTTGGACCTTGCTGGTTGTTGCGACCTCCACCTCTTCCATGGCCCCTTCTGCCTCCTCTGCACGGCTCCCCATGCCTCTGGTCTCTGGCCTCATCATGCTGCTCAGACTCATTGAGCTGCTCCTGACCTCTGGACTCTGTGCTCCTCTGCTGCTCATAAAGGAGGTTCTCTCTAGTGCCGCTACCCCTCCCAGTCCCACCCGTGTGTCCATGTCTCTCACCCTGGGTCGGCGGGTCGTCATATGTGTCATGGAGCTGCTCCTGGGTAGATGGGTCTGCGTTCCTGTCCTCGTCCTCAGAGTAGCGATGACCTTTATTACGGTTACCACGCCACCTCCCACTGTCCCTATTGTTGTTACCTCTCCTACTGACATGATCCTTGCTATACCTCTCAGCAAGGAGTCCCCTGCCCTTACCCTGCCTCTGGTGTGTCTGAGGGCGGTGGTCTGATCCCTCGCGGTCCTGCCTTTGCCCTTGGTATTCAGCCATGACCTCATCTTGAAGAGATTTGCTTCTGTCATTGAGCTGCTCGTGAGTAGAGGCATTTGTGTTCTTGTCGTGCACCTCAGAGTAGTGGTAGTTAGAGCCTTTAACACTCCACCTCCCGCTTTCCTTATTGTTACCCCCACCTCTCCTACTGCCATATTTATCTGAGAGCAGCCCTCTGCCTTTGCCCTGTCTCTGTTGTGGCTGTGGGTGATGGTCCCTTCCTTCGTAATCTTGCATTTGCTCATGGGAATTACCCTTTACTTCAACTTGTAGAGATTTACTTTTATCATCTGAAGTCACATGACGTTTGCTATCCTTACTACCTGGTTGTGGAAGACTAGGCCAGTCTTCCACCTTGTCAGTGCTAAATTCTGTGGCATCTGAGTCGGAACTCCTCTTGATTTTCCTAGGGCTTTTCTGCTTCCGTTCTTCATGGCTGGCTGGTGTGTTTTTGTGCTGCTCCTCCCTGACCAATGGTTCAGGCTGCGGCTGTGTGTCATGGCTTTTGTTGTGGTCCTCCTTGTGGGGTTTCTGCTGCCCAACATGTCTAGCCGTGATTCCACTCGGGCGTCCCACCAGCATCCACGCTCTCACCCTCTCAAGGATCTTCCCCATCAGGTTGAGGCCCTGTCCGTTGATGCCCCAGCCCCACAGGTACACGGGGAGGTCGTGGATCAGGGGGCGGCTACCAGTGGCACGCAGTTTCTCTGCAAACTCTGCACACTGCTCCGCTTTCAGACAAAGGATGTCAAACATGATTTCCTCCTTCTCCTCCTCCCATTGTGGACACACCTCTATGCTGCGACTAGCAGCGCCTTTTGCAGCAGCGCCATATGCCGCACGGAGTATCTGTTCACCGACATCCCTCTCTCTGCCATGGAATTCAGCCTTTCTGTACTGATACATGTGCTCAGCTGATTTGAACTCCAGACCATTCGCATACAGCGTTTCTAAGTAAAAGTTGGACAACACACTCTCTTCACCATGGAAATACTCGTTCCAATAGCCGTCCACGCAATCTGACATATCGTTATTTCCCTGTAGTGATCGCAATGTAGATACCACTTTGCCACTGAATGTCCTGAATTCACACTGCAGCGTATTTGCTGCATATGTTTCCCGCTCTTTAGCTGCATCAAGTTTGCTCACGATTTTTGTCACTTTGGCTATGTCCCTTTTCATATTCCCGATGTCGGATGATATTCCTTTGATTTGTGACAATATGCAGTCATTTTGTCTTGCCAAATTTGTTTGCATATTCATAATTATGCTCAGTGCATCTCCGGAACTTTTGTCAGAGCTTGGAAACGTCACAACATCCGACTTGGCACAGTCGTCCGGAACTGAGTCTGCCTGTGCGTCCATCCTAGGTGTAAAGGGAAAGAAATGAAAAATATGAAATAACGGCAGAAGGAGTCATTTGGTAGCATGAGACTCTAATAAGTTGAACTTCTAGTTACAAATATTTAAAAACGATACCAATGTATCAACTAACCACGGCATCTCTCATGTGGCAAATGACACAGTCACAGTGTTGTACCATTCATCAAAAGACAAGCAAATGCTAACCTTACATTTAGCAGGTTTTCCAAACATAGCTCCTAGATCTATTGTAAAGACCCGGGTGTAAAGGACGTGTTACCTCCGGTATTAGTTTTCATACAATTTATCATTGACCATTAGTCTTCCAAGCACAGTAAGTCCTGCAGCGCTATTCATCCAACCAATATACGTATATACCCTAGTAGCAAACACGGTGTGGCCCCGGACGGGGCCAGACCGTGTTTGCAAGTGTGGCCCGGAGTGGGATAACCGATGGGCGCCCGTTGGTTTAGGGCACTGGGCTTTGGTGTGGCCCCAAGTGGGCTGCCCAAATTCAATTATTGGGCTTAGATCGTGTTTTGGACAGGCTTCCCGAATTGGGCTCAGATCGGGTTTTGGACGGGCTGCCAGCTTTGGGCTTAGATCGGGTTTTGGATGGGCTGACCAATTTACTGTCGCAGCAGCACCTGATAATTATGGGTTAATGGTTAATGGGTTCATGCCCAATATTTTCTTGTATTTGTTGAATAACATATCCTAGGTCCTGCTAATCAACCCTAAGGCATAAAGCATATACTCTTCCTATCCAATTGTGGAAGTATCAAGCAGGCCTATTATCATAGGTTTAAGCCACATACAGCATAGACAAGTGTCTATAGTGTACATTGGCCTTCAAAGCCATAGTTCACACCTACATGGGGCACATGAGTCTGGTATTAAGCAAATTGTAATGCCACAGAAATAGTTTTTACACTGGATAGCTGCTTAGAGAACCTCCTTTTCATCATTCAAATATATAGTCTATCTTATTTCCAAACTGTGAGAACATCTATTTATTGTTTCCTATTGTACATCACTTTAACATTTTATTGTATAATGTCAATTTCATCTGGCTTTGTTGGAAAACTCTATATATTGTATGGTAGTGACATCTGGTGTCAATCATCAGAATTACTAGTCCAGTTGCCCTGTCCAAACCCAACCTCAGCCCTCATCGGCCCGGAGTGGGCTAACCGATGGGCGCCCGTTGGTTTAGGGCATTGGGCTTTGGTGTGGCCCCAAGTGGGCTGCCCGAATTGGGCTCAGATCGGGTTTTGGACGGGCTTCCTGTCATCTGCCCAACATGAACCCAAAGCGGGCAGCCCACTTTGAAACTGATCTGAGCCCAAATTGGGCAGCCCGCTTTGAAACTGATCTGAGCCCAAAATGGGCAGCCCGATGGGGGCCACACTTCAGCCCAGCCATCTGCCCAACTTGAAACCCAGCTCAGTTTTGCCTGACTTCAGACAGCCAATCCGAGCTAAAACCAAATTGGCCCCGTGCGGGCTTGCTACTAGGGTAGGTGCCTCTACATGGGTACCCACAATTTTGACCATGTCGCTGTGTCGATTTTTAGCAGAAGGGCAGTGTCATCGTGTCGACTTTTAGGTATACACATGTATAAGAAAAATCCCCGTGGGTCGATTTTAAGCCCTAATTTTCCGGTGTCCGTCGATTTCTAAAAGGCCATAAAAGGGCCGTGTCGCTGTGTCACACGTGTCGATTTTCACCCATGTAGAGGCACATATAGGGGCGTACCGGTTAAATGTGGACCAAAATTCTCAAGAAGACTTCATTAATTGACTATCGGTAATAGTAATACATGTAGTAATAACTATTAAAATAGGGCCGCATACTGCTTCAATATCACCCCAGACATGGCGACATGGGCATTTTTTTAAATCGACAGGGTGACATGGGCATTTCTACCACTGGGTTTTAAATTTAATGACATGTGACATGTGCACTTTTAAAGTGTCATAATATAGCCGCAGAGTAGTGCCTACTAGATGTATGTGGAAAATACTTATAGGCCGTAGTGGGAGGGGCTTAGAGCTACCCCTCCAAGTGTTTATAATTAAAAAACGTGCAAGCTACTTACACGCCTGAATGCCCCCCCCCCCCACCCCCGGAATCCCCATACAAGTGACTTGTTAAACTCGTCCTTATAGGTCAAGTTACATATATACTGATTGTTTCTATTTATATGGCAGCTGCAGTGGGCAAACGAATCACTGGACTGTGACATCTAGGTAGTGTAACTCTAAATCGACAAGTTACATGTAGATATATTAAGATATACATGTATCATAAGGTAGACATGATTACCGTAAAACCTCGCGTATAAGCCGCGGCTAGTACGCGAATCAGATCGGCAGTGCGGCTTATAGGATCGGCCCAGGGTCAGGGTGCTGCTTATACGCAAGTTTTTGCCACTATGGTACAGTACTAAAATCGGCACATTCAGATGGCTAGTGCGGCTTATAGGATCAGCCTGAAGTCGGGGTGCGGCTTATACGCGAGTTAGGCTTGTACGCGAGGTTTTACGGTACATACATTTAATACAATATATGGTATGATGGAAGGTGTGGATAATTATAACCCAGATCCAATCAAAAATAGAGTTTAATGTAATGACCCTCGTGTGTGCCTATCATGGTGATGTTACCTAACCACCTGTAGTCTTTGTTTGCCCACACTGTGAAGGTGCAGACCTATATGTAACTCGACCTATATAAACTCGCTCCACATGCCTATAGGGAAGGTTACATATACTTGATTGTTTCTATTTATATGGGAGGTGCAATGGGCAAGCAAACCACTGGGCTGTAACCGCTAGGTATATGCACCATGAATCAGCCAGTTATCTCATATATAATTAGTCAGCTGAGTCTGAAATAAAGCACATACTATCACATACATGGCATTACGTTGTATAGTAAAATATGCATACTACAAGACACAAGCAATTAAAAATAAGGTTTAGGTTATTGACCCAGGTGTGTGAGTGTATCATGGTGAAGTTACCTGACCACGTGTAGCATTTGTTTGCCCACACTGTGACGTAGCAGAACTGTTTATATAACCTTCCCTATTGCTGAACCCTGGCTATCTAGAAGTCCAGGGAGTGATCATATTTCAACAGGAGGGGGCTGGGGTGGGTAGGGTTTCGGGTTTTACAGGGGTGGGGTTGCCAAAACAAAATACAGTCCATTTAAATATTAATCACCACAAGTGATTCCACAGGTGCATGCAATTTTTTCTCTTTTTTTTGGGGGGGGGGGGGGGGGTAATTTCTGAAAACTCGAATGTAGTGAGGGGGGGTGGAGAAGGGGTTGAGCTTACTTTAAGCAAATTGGTCAGGAGGGGGTTGATAAAAATTTCTCTTTTGGGAAAACCCACCAAGCACCCCCAGATAGTAATAAATGACTGGGCCTTATGCTGGATACCTTGTGCGGATATGCCAGCTCATGGTTGTGAGCAGTGCAGCATGGTGCTATACCTGTATGTATGCTAATTCCCCCCCCCCCCCCCCCCCCCCACACACACACTACACACACACCCCGTCATAGTCAGGGGTCTACTTTGCATAACTCTACTTGTAGAGACCTGTGGGCGGGTCCTAATCTTTGTCAATCAAAAAGATAGGCTGAAAAACGGATGCCAGCTGATGTATACATGGACACTTTAAAATCTACTGGGCGACAATCATGGGCAGCTGACATGGGGATAAATTGGCAAAACTATTCCATTATTATAAAATAGTTGGATAGTAGATGTCCTAGTATCTACCTTAAGGCTGGAATGGGGCTGTTAATGTTTTGCGCCGGTCCTTGGAATTGACAAGTCACCTAGTTTCGGTTTCGATAGTAATTAGTAGGCTTTGACCCTAACTCTTCGATCCAGTTTGGGCAGGAACTGAGGAAGATCCATAAGTCTAGATCCCGTCTAGATCTAGTAGTAGGGAGTTCAGCTCATTTTCAGATATGGCCCAGATCCTTTAGCAAACCAGTGGGGCTGATAGATATAAGTCATACAATGTCAAATCTTTTGGATTTGAGTCTCTAACCCAATTATTCACTGATTTATCAGCGATTTAAGGTCCGAGAATTGGGGGTCTAGTGGTGACAAGCTCCTAATGTATTAGTCACCTCTGTGGTGGTACATCTGGTGGAACACATCAGTGAATAGACTTAGAGCAGTGAAATCTGAGTATCTTAATCTTTGCATATATCAAGATCCGCTCAATATTTTCGCTTGAAATCTTCGGACACTGCCCGACTAAGGTCCAGCTACCTTTGGGTCGCCCACTCATGACCTTGAACAAAGGTCAAGGTCACACGGTCAATACCAGGCATTTAAGGTCAAATGAACTAAACTAGGTATGTTTCAGTTCCATATCCTAAATTATCATGGTTTATGGATAGTACACTGGATTTGAACTCAATAGGGACTCCAAATGACCTTCTATTTGAGCCAAGGTCACACTATGTACAAAGGTCAAGGTCAAAAAGCTTATTTCTGCATCAATATAGAGAAAAATCATTGGTTTACATACCAATAACTGTTTAAATAGTAGGTAGCAGTAAGTTAATCAGATTTTCTGAATATGGCACCCATATTAGAAAATACTGTACCCAAGGTCATTGGTCAAGGTCATAACAGCGACCTTGACCTTATATTGAAATATTCAATTGTGGATATCACCGCGAATAATTAGCGTAGAGACTTGATTCCAAGTGCGTTGAAATTGTATAACTAAGCTCTATCAGGTCTAGTGAACAGCTTAGAGATCATAAGTAAAGGAAATGGTTATAGCTTTGTTTAGGTAGGAATAGGTCATATGTGTTAGGTATTTCCAGTTAATTTTTTTATGGAATACGACAGCCTCCTTGCTTTAACCAAGGAAGGCCGTAATTCACCCCCCCCCCCCCCCCTGTGAAAAAACCCATGCTCGTAGAGTCAGGTCTCGATAGTCCGCCCCTACCGTAAAACCTTGCATAGAAGCTGCAGCTAGTACGCGAGTCAGATCGCCGGTGGGGCTTATAGGATCGGCCCAAAGTCGGGCTGCGGCTTATACACGAGTTAGGCTTATACGCGAGGTTTTACGGTAGTGGTTGCAGATCAAAGGTGGTCGAATCCCAAGTCAGTCCGACTTATCAAACCAAGGGAATTTGAGAGGAGGGCCTGGGCAGGGAGGGGGGGGGGTTGGCACTAATTGACATAGGTATGGATATCAGTGGCGGATCCAGGATTTTGGAAAAGGGGGGGCGTGAAATAGGCAATGTACTGGGGGTATTGGAAATTGCCAAATTAAAATATACAGAAAAATAGGGGGCGGGGGCGCACGCCTGGTCTGCCCCCCCTAAATCCGCCCCTGGATATACCATTTGCTTAATGCAATTGTGTGGGGGAGGGGAAATGGATAATAAAACATATGACAAAGCCACCTAATCGACATAGGTATGGATAAACCATTTGCTTAATGCAATTCTGTGGGGGACGGGAAAAGTATGGTAAAACATATGACAAAGCCACCTTCCTACCCATAATTTAAGATAAAGTTGATTAACAGCTTCAGATAATGGAATATTGAAATGCCAGTCACACCATGCAGTCTCTTCATCTGTCAGCTGGTTGAATTATCAAACCACATTTATATAGGAATAGTACGGAGAAAATGGGTGTCGGTGTCGGAAACCGAATCAGGCGGACCATCAAGTCAAAATCAATGCTTAATGGTCCATTGCAGCAGAAAGCCTGGCGGATAGCGAGTCTGACGGACTATCAAAGTTCGGACTATCAAGGCCTGACTGTATTTGACGTCCCTGTGACGTCACAGAACTGTGATTATCAAAAATATCAGAATAACCCCCAAACCTATATAAAAGAGGGGTGGGATGGAGCTGACATGGGGTACACAGACACCCCAAAAACCCTAAAAAAAAATGTTTCTCAAACTAGGAATTCCGCTTATAGGTGGGGTCATCCTATAGGTGAGAATTTAAGGTAGTAACACGCCAGCTTTTGCGTTGAAAACCTTTCTTCCCCCTCCCCCCATGGTTGTAATGAATTCTGTAAACGATTTGGGGGGTATCGATGACACTCATAGCACAAATGATTTCTGACTGCTCAAAGGTGGGGAGCAAAAAAGTTGACAGCAGAAGGGGGCCCTAAAAAATGTCCACCCACCTCCCCCCCCCCCCCACCTCTGTAGTTAAAACTGTCTCCACTCCCCTAAGGCCACCTTTTTTTGATAACTTGGATTACGGGCTTTTGCTTCCAAATTTTTGGAAGGGCAGAGGCAAAAAAAAAAAAAAAAAAAAAAGCTGTCCTACGGGGGGCACCAGATCACAAAATTTCCCGAAGGACAGAGGCAAAAAAAAAAAAAAAAAGGCATGGGAAATCTCATTTCTAGGCAATCTAATGAAGATATATTGAGAATTGCCCCCAATCTGAAAGGCCTCGCTCTACCTTTTGCTGGTCAACATGTACTTTTTTTTTTTTGGTAAAAATTCTCAAAAAATCTCGGAGGGGAAAGGTAAAAAAAAACAAAAAAACATTTTTTTTTTTTTGCAAAATGCCAAAAATCTCGGCGGCGGATCCGTAATTCAAGTTATCAAAATAAAACGGCCTAAGCATCACCTGTCCATCTATACCATCTGTTTGAGCAATTGCACAACCAATTCCATCCAAAAATGAGGATTCAGAGTTAAATGTATAGATCGCTGCCAGGTTGGTGGCCATCTTGGGTTTAGGGCCTTGAGGGGGGGGGGGGGGTATCAGTGAAACTTCACCTGGCCTCCCCTTCTGTACTGATTGTTCTCATTAATACCAACATTTTGAGCTATTGCATGGCAAATTCCATGCATAAACAAGGATTCTAGAGTAAAATGTTTGAAATCGCTGCCCGGATGTCGGCCATCTTGGATTTAGGGGGGGTTTCGGTGAAAATTTGACTTGCCTCCCCTCCTATATGGATTGTTGTCATCAATAGCATCATTTTGAGCTATTATATGACCAATTCCATTGATAAACAATGGTTTTATGGGTGAATATTAAAAATATGTCTCAGATGAGCATTTCCCATAGGAATTGCACTCGACACCACAAAAACGACCTTTTTTTTTTTTTCAAAACAATTTTCGTAAAAGATTTTACGGGAATTTTTTATCATAAATAGTCTTAAAAGATAGATAATTGTTCACAGATAAAAGTTATCACTGTTGCTTTAAGAAAGAAATGCCCATATCTATGCAAAACATGATCTTGTGCAATGTTGGGATTAAAAAATGTGATCCTCCCATAGGAATTGCACTGGGATTGCAAAGCGACACCGTTCACAATTTTCATTTTCATTTTCGTATCACTAATATTTATCTTAGAACCCTCCAAATAGTACCAAATTAAAGAAGACAGATTGAACTATTTAGATATTGATGTTGCTAAAATGGATTACTACCATGGGATAGCACTATCCTTCTACTTTCATCTGATTTGTCAATTAAAAAATGTGCCATATTCGGCCCAACATCCAGCAAAATCTAGGGGGGGTCGGATTTTTTTTAAATTTTTATTTTATTTTTTGACCCAAGTTTAAATGGGTCAGATAGGTCATTTGAATCCCAGCCAATCAGGGGATAGCTTACTAAGGCTGTTAAAAAGTCCCAAAACTGGTTTCTGTCATCACACAATCCCAAAAAATGTACCATTTTGACAAGTAAAGTTTTCCCATACTTGCCCACACATATACACCTGTAAATAATTTAATAATTATGATGGAGACTATTCAAAAACACTGAGAGAAAGCTAACATCCTAGGAAAGGCCATGAATGTAGGCCTCATGTCTGTATTCCAAAGATAAGTGTGCAAAGGAAGCAAGGTTCCCATGATATTACCATCCTTCCCATTTGTCACCATTGCAGCAGCTCGAGCTGAACTCCCTACTAGTAGATCATAGTACCCAACCACCAACATCCCCATCCCAGAACTGCCACGCCCACTCAGCGTGATTCGCGTACATGTTGGGAGTCAATGAATATCAAAGTTTCATAGTGCATACACAGAAAATGGATTATAGGTCGGAGAGCGCATATTACCTGTATTGCTTGTCCAGGGCGTTGTGAAAATGGCCCAGACCGAAACCGGAAGCAAAACACATGGGCGCGGCCATTAGCCCCGGGTGTTTACAAACAACGCCACGTGACGTGACCACGATGTCCTTGCTGCCGAGGGAGTTTTTGGCAGCTCGTATGACTCCTGGTGTGACAGTAAATTGTCAATCCAAATCCCGGCGTGGGTGAATTAAAGTGTTTTCCCTAGTCATGCAATGATTTAACACGGTACGCTGTGTCCGTGTGCTCGTGTTTGCTTATTTTCTAGACCTTCGCTCTGCTTGCCGAGCACCAGCAGTCTCGCCCATGACGTTATTCTCGTTGTCAGCGGAAGTGGAGTCACTCCCCTTTCAGCATGGCTGTGTTTGAAAGAGAGAAGAGCACCAAAGTGACTTTAGACGACACTATACCCCTCTCGTGTACGATAGAAACAGCCCAAAATGTTAAGGATCATACAGTAAGTACTGATCTAATCATTGGCATGAAAAGTGTTCGTATACATCCCGGAGAACAGAAGTTATCACTAGGTGTTTCCACTGTTTACGTTAGCCACCCATACCTACTCCCCCTTTTAAATATAGGACGAGACTATAAATATCACTACTAACTCACTCAGTCACTGCTGCGAGCGATCATTTTATTAACGGGGGTAGGGGGTGGGACGATTATGCCTCTACATACCTACAATACTACATGGGTGACACGGCGACACGGCCCTTTTAGGCCCTTTTAAAAATCGACGGACACTGGAAAATTAGGGATAAAAATCGACTCTCGAAGTTTTTTATAGGCCCCTTTAGTCTTTAGGGAGGGTTCATTATTTATGGCAAGGGGGGGCTGAGCGTTTGGCAAATCGAATACGTCAAAAATAATTGCCCCCCCCCCCTCGGAATAGGTTGAAAAAAAGGCCCCCCCCCTCGGAATAGGTTGAAAAAAAGCGCCCCCCCTCACCCTGGATCGTTTTCAACTTTATTACAAAAACAATGTTGGTGTCCACTAATTGTATGCATTCAATCCTGGGCACTTTTTTACCTACAATTTACTACCTTGCAACAAATACATCCATTAGTGAGGTGTTTTACTTTTAGTGTAAACGTCTCATGATACTCGCTGGTGAGTAATGATAGTCAAACCTCAGACACTTGACTTACATACCGTTGAGTTTAAGGGCCCCAGTGCTTATAAATTGGAAGCTCCCATACCCTCAGTGCTTACATGAGGCCGGCACTTTTTTGAAGACTGACAAAACGGTGGGCCATTCTGAGTGTCAAAAGTGATGCAGTGAGAAATTTGCTGGGAGTTTGAGGAAAATTTTAGAAAACTTTGAAAATATTGACATAATTTGGTAAAATATAACACAGGCTGTTCCCAAAATTCGCGACATTTCAACGTACTAAATTCGCGACATTTTTAGGAATACCCCTAAAAAAATAGGCCCCCCCCCTAAGAAAAGGGTAAAAAAAAAGGCCCCCCCCCTTTGAATACCCCTAAAAAAAATTGCCCAAAAATCGACACAATGGCACTATCCTTCTCAGGCTTCTGCAAAAATCGACACAGCAACACAGTCAAAATTGTGGCTACCCATATAGAATCACATGGTTTACCCTAGAGTTGGAGAACAACATTTTGAATAGGCCTACATGTAGCCTACACCTTTTCCTCTAGTGGAGGATTATGTTGGTGTATGTATGACGGAGATCCGCTCATTATGTTGGTGTACCGGGGTATTGTTTTCAAAGGGGGGGGGACTCAAAATAATTAATGATCAAAGGGGGGGGAGCTACTTGTAGTCGGGCGTCAGGCCGACGAGGGACCGGCGGCCACTATTTGATCAGTTTACAAGAGGATAAAATGTATCCACTCTCAATCTGGAAGATGCTAGACTGTAGTCAGTTGGTGTAGAGGGGGCTCCAGCAAAGCATGACATGGGGGAGGGGGGGTCAAAAAAGGGCTAAAAAGCATGACATCATTTATGGACGGCCCCCTAATATCCCCCGAGATTTTCCCCTAAAACTAGTAAAAGTAATTAAGGCTAGGGACGAGAGGGTACTTAGTCTTCGATAGTCAATGTGTAGCCATTTCACTGTTGAGAGACAACCCTAGTAATGTAAAGTTTTTTTTACACCCCCACCCCCCGATTTGATGAGGTCAACAATTTTTATGCTCCCCCCCCCCCTTAGGGTCGAAAATAGTAACGCGCTGGCTTTTTGGCTCCTCCCCCCCCCCCCCCCCCCCCAAGAGGGGTCGAAATCTTTTACACGCCCGGTCAAGGGGTCAACAGTTTTTACATCCCCCCCCCCCCCCGGTCAAGGGATCGAAATTGTTTCCCCCGTTGTTTCCCCCGTTGTTAAAAAATGAACACTTCCTTACGTCATAACACTTGATCTTTCCCCTTTATTGTCCACTCATAAGTTGAGCATAGCTTGGGCATGGGATTACATAAGAAGGCACTTAACATATCATAGTAGCCTATAAAACGCAAACCCGACACCACCAAATGGCATGCAATTCTAAACGATTAGTTTTATAAAGGTCGGGGTAACACAAATCAACAAGCTCATCCTTTACTACTAAGAGTCTTAGGCCTCGCCATTTTCTCTATAGATTCCTGCCTTTAAGAAAAAAGTGGATCGCGCGATTTTTTTATATACCGGTAATTGTGATGAAATGTAAATTGTCAATTATTGAATGTACCGGTAAATTAAGAAAATGAAGCGGGTACCGGCCGTCCCTCTCCCATATCCATTATCTATGTAGATGTAGTGATGTTGTGTACAGGAGGAGCAGACGACACACCAACGGTCTCAGTGCTGTGACCCATCCAGAGACCAACCCTGACATGCTCATACTTATGAAATGTACTCATTACCAATAGCAAGACACATGTATCTGTCAGCTGGGTCTCTAGTTGGGTAACCTGACATATACATGTATGCAGTGAAGCACAATGAACAGTTAGATCTATGAAGCAACTCGCTATCCTTTCTATCATAGATATATGGTGTGTTTTGTACTTTCAGGATTACATCGTTAAGATACACAGAGGTCCGACAGTGGACCACCACTGGTATATCACCAGACGGTACAGTGACTTCGCCGCCCTCGATGCCATCCTGGGAGTATCAGGCATCGACCTCCCTCTGCCTCCCAAGAAGATGTTTGGCAAAATGGAGAGAGAATTTATAGCAGAGCGACAGAGTGGTCTTCAAGTAAGTATATATCGACTCTTACACTTATGGTAGAAATATAATGTGGATTACATAGTGCTTTTGCAAATCCAAGGATTAACTTTGATTGGTCAAACACTCTGTATATTAAGCCGTGGGATTACTTGTAAACACTCTGAACCTTAGCAGTAATAATAATACCTTAAGTGGTCACATTGAACCCTTGATAAAGTTACATTTGTGTGAGCAGCAATTGGATGTCCTGGTTAGACTATCCAATATCCCTTTTAGCAGAGTATTGCCCCTATCATCACCCTGCGCTATAAAACTATGTTAAACGCTACTTTTTTTTCAGAAGTTGATGGATGCCTCAAAATAATTTTGTTTTCATTGCAGACATATCTAAATACAATATTAGCACAGCCACTTCTAGCAAGTAGTTTAGCAACAAAAAAGTTCCTAGACCCCAATAACTACTCAACCAATCTTCAAGGTTTGTACTAAAGCTTGTTATTCAATAATATGTAGTACAGTGATATTGATAAAACGATATTATCTTCTTTGTATGTTGTCGAAACTTGTTTCATAGAATAAACTTTTATATACCCAGACAGGTTACAAACTGATTGCGGCCGAGCCCTTTAGGCTGGCTTTTACGATAAAAAGTTTGTTAAGAAATGACCACTCCCTAAAAGGGAACAGAACTGCTGGTCTCTGTATGCTACAAACAGTGTACATATTATTCAGGAAACCCTGACTCAAAAGGAATGATACGGTAGTTAAATGCAAATATACAGTAGAAAAGAACAATGCCTATAATGTTTGTTGAACACCAACAGTGAAGACAATTTTGTAGACAGTGACTTCTCACAGTACAGTGGTATCGACTGACGGGTGGTGTTATTTTGTTTCAGAGTTAGCACTACAAAATATATCCATGTTCTTCCGTTCGGAGCCTCGGTGGGAGGTGGTGGAGCCGTCCCCTGACACAGGTGAGACGACATAGTGCTTCATGCCTTTTAGTCGTCATAATGAAGGAATGCAGCACCGGTAGCTAAACAGTTCATGCTGCATTCATACACATGCTGGCCGACCCTACAGGGATGGTAACTCCAGAAGGGTCAGAATGACGCACTAGCACAATGACCGCGAGTTACTCGGTGCATCAACAAGTGGACATGGCGTCTTGAAGCATTGTGCTGCCTTTAAAGGACTAAACGTATTTACGCGTACATATTATATACATTTGATAGAGCAATGAAGTGACATTAAACCTGAAATAAAAGCAGGCAATGCAATTCTAATATAACTTATATTCTCCGTTTGCTCACAGGTTGGCGATTGCGCAAACAGTACTTTATGGTCAAAGACAAAAACCTGCCAAAAGCCAAGTTTATACTTTCCTGGGTGAGTATCTATGAGGAAATCAGATTGTACAATTAATCCCAGAAATCTGAAATATTTTGACGGATTCTATTATTGGTTTCTCCATAGATGTGTTTTGTTCGAGTCTTTTGAGATGTCAGCCTGTTTATTTATTGAGCAGCAATACTCATATTAATTTCACTTGTTTCTATACAGATTCTAAAAATATATCATTTTATCATTTCAGTCTCAACTAGGTCCAGACCATTATCTTGCTGACAAAGACCTAGTATTTCTCATTAAGCTTTTGACAACGATACAGGTAACTCAAGAAAGTCTTTTTTCCATAATTAAGTATTTCCAAGATATAACATAAAACAAACTACCGGTAATAGTTTGATTGCATTTATGTGTTACATGTAAGTCTATGCGCATTGCAATTTTCATGGCGTGCAGGAAATAGTAATACATGTAGTAACTTATATAATGAAAATGTACATACACAAGTAGAAACAACATTTTCTGAATCGTTATAACTATTTTGGAAAGAATAACAGATATATTATTAAGGCGGGGGGATACATGTAGGGCCTACATAACCACATCTTTCTATACCTTGCAGCATCCCTACATTTACCCTGTGACGTGGGCCATGTCCAATGAAACTAGCGGTGTCGCTATCAGGAGTTTTCGGGAAAGCGGGACGCTTCGAGATGTCATATGTAAGGTACGTCACAGCCACCTTGCAGACATCATAAGTTACTTAGGCACATATATCAGTTATACCGGATGTACTTAACATTGGAAGAACTATCAGATTCCCATGACACTTACCGGTAATTAAATATATTGTAGTTTTAAGATCATATTTTTAGTAGGCGCTGCAATATTGTACCCATCAATTACTACAATACACAACATGTTATTCCTCTTTCCATATTAAGACCAAACCAAGAGTGCCCTACCTGAAGAAGTATGGTTCACCTAAAGCAGTAGGTACAGTACAAGCTCGAGACGCACAATTATTCGGACGACAAATATTGGAAACACTCAAGTTCCTCCATGATAAAGGCTTTCCTTACGGTAAGCTGCCTGATGAAGGTCCAGACCGGCATTAATTCACAGAACAGCTTAAGATAACCAACGATAAATGTTTCATTGATAGTAGGGTTGTTCCATTTGAAGAATAAGTAGAAGCTACACCGATACACTTCTGTAATATAAACCAATGTTCCTCATGGCATGCTATGAAATAGTGTATTAACCCTTTAAGAACGGCATGATGCATGAATGCAGCCCTGGCAAGTAACTCGCCAGTGCTGCATTCAAGCATCATGCCAACGTTAGGGGATGAGACGCTCCTGAAGGATTGGTATGATGCACGAATGCAGCACGGGCTAGATTGGTGCATCATGAGGACAAATATGTTTAGCGACATGCCATCCTTAAAGGGTTAAACTTAACAGAGTACCATGTTGTTGACAGGTCACCTGCATGCGGGTAACGTGATTGTGGAAGATGGTCGGTGTCGGTTACTGGACATCGAGAACTGGCTGCTCGGTTTACCTCCCGTACACCGGGCCTTCTTTACACAGTTCAAGAAGATCCAGGTAGGAAGGGCGACCCATCCTACCGTACCGTCGCGAGAAATCGCCTGTTTGTAAAATAGCGCCAGTCTTGTATACATAACTTGCGTAAGCGCCGGGGTTATAGGGGTCTCTTAACTTATATTAAGTGAAGTTTATTTTGAGGTTTCGTACAATAAGGGTTATAACCAGGGGGTATATTCATATACGCGACTTTTCAAGGAATAATAACTATGTGCTGTGGTCTTATACCCAATAATACCTCAAACAAGTTAGAAAACACTAGCATAAATGTCACAATTATATTAATTTTTGTAGGATATTAGTTAATACGTTTTTTTTTAAATGGAGCAAAATGGATGTTATAATATTCCCGTGTTCATACTTGACAGACATTGGAGTCTGTTGACGTCTACTCGTTCGGCCATCTTCTGTATGAGATGTGTTTTGGGACTCAGCTTACCACCGCGACATGCGACAACTTCCCTTCACACTGCGCTCCGGAATTACGTAAGCATTACAGTTAAATTGGTAGTTCTACAGAGACAAAGCATTTTTAGTAAGTTAGTATGGTTGTTTCATTTGAATCTTCTGTACTACAAGTCAAATAGTCTTCCATGCAGCGAATAAGGTAGATAGGACCTTTTCCCAATTGCCACTGCACACACTTCACAATAATATATGTGTGTCACCGCACATACTTCAACATAATATATGTAATATTGAACTACTTGAAGAAAAAAACAATGCTCATTTTGCCATAGCATACTACGTAACGTTGTGGCTGTAGCAATGGGGTATTTTGATGTAGACAACGCTTGAGCCCTTTTCAGCATTATTTAGCACTCTGTTACGTAGCCATACTATAATTGTCCGAAATCAAGTGGCATGTTGATGTTAAAGGGTCGGTGATGGAGTCCATACTCACGACGGAGGCCTGTAAGAACGGGATACCTTCAGTTTCCGATCTACTCCAACACCCGTGAGTGGCCAATTTCCTGTTTGTTTCCCTTGTGCCTAATACAGAATGTATTTAACGTACGTGTAGAGATGCTCACGTGGGGGTGTCAACAAGAAAATCTGTCCAATCTTAAAATGACCAATCTTAAAAACGTACAATCTTAAAGTTTGTGGCTCCACTTTACGGGGATAACAAGCACCGATAATCTTAAATAAATTGTTATCTCTAATAATCTTAAAAGACTCTTTTTTATGTATAATTACAAGTTAACCTACGGTGAAAGCTAAGAAATAGATTTCGCACCTTGGGTACATTGTATATATACCCTCACATAACTGAAGGTTAAGTCAGATAACCCCCTGGGACCCGAGTTATGTAATAATAACAATGGTAGAGTGAGGGCACCAGTCAGTCTGTTGTGGTAATTCTTGCAAACCCTCACGTCCTTGTAGGTTATCTACTACATAAAGCCTTTATTAAAACACTGCTCACAACTCATAAACGTCGGCGATATTCACAAGTCTTATCCCAGACAAATGCGATAAGGGGCCATTCATTAATTACGTACGCACATTTTTGGCCAAAATAGACCCCCCCACCCCCTCTGTTGCACCATGTACGCATTTGGACTACCCCCCCCCCCATGCGTACATACGCATTTAGCTTCTACCCCCCCCCCCCCCCCCACCACTGATAAAATAAATGAATCTTATAAAACTCAGCTTTCATTTGATACCAAACATACCTATATAGGGTGAGGGTTATACGAGGGGTTTTATTACTATAGAACCGTACTAAAATTGAAAATTCACCTAGCCGCCCCCCGCCCCCCATGATATTCAGAAATTATACTCGCCCCAGGGCCATTCCCCCCCCCCTCTCAAGAAAAGAAGCAGCCCCCTCATGATATTGAGAAATACGCCATACACCCCTGGCATCAGAAAAGTATGTGTATGCTATGGTTCCAAACATGAACTTAGATCTACACCAACAGTGCTAGTTAGGGCAAATTTCCCACTTGTCAAAAGTATACTCAGGGGTGTGAACAGAGTAAAAGAAAAATATCTGAGGGTTTGCAAAGAAGAGGATTTGCGAGATGAAACAACTATTTTTATCTGCACTATGCAATTTCATCATAGAAAAACAACAGTTCTCGTTACATGGGGAGGCAGGGGTTGGGGGTTTTGCCCCCAAGAACATTTTGAAAGTCAAGAGGGCAAATGGGCCGATTTGAAGTATTTTTGTGGTCTGGTCTGTTGAGATTTCTAAGTCCCCCCCCCCCCCCCCCCGACATGAGGTGAAACAGATTTCTCATTGAATATGGACGTATCACAAGAATGACCAATTTGAAGATCAAAAGATCTGAAATCAGATTTTAATCTGACATGTTTGGAAAATCCAAAAGAAAATTTGGAAAATTTGGTTTGATATTTGGACCGAAAAAGATACCAATTTTACTCTAAAATTACCAAAGAAATCGGCCCTATGCGTACACAATGCGTATGCCAAAAGGGGCCTAGACGCCGCCACCCCCCCTGTACGCATATGTACGCATTTGGCCTGACCCCCCCACCCCCCCTTCATGCGTATGTAATTAATGGACGGCCCCTAAAGATGATTGACACAGCAAACTGATTCATCAACTTTCGTCAATTTGGAAATAATAATCACATGTGAGAACTGTTGCACAATTTCAATTTCAATTTCAATTACCATTCTGCGCAGTGTTTTTGCAAATGTGGTGTTACCTCCGTCGGACAAACCAGTGCTGAAGATACCCAGTAAGATGAAGGAATCCCTCAAAGAAGCCAAAGCGGCCACCGAGCGACGTCTCAAGGATGAGCAAAAACTGGTATGTTAGACTGGAAGGAATCTTATGTGTCTGTGTTCCAATTTTGTAGGAACCAATTATAGATCAAAGAAAGTAGGGAGTGCTCATTTTTTAACAACAGGGGGGTGGGGAGATTTTCACCCCCCCCCTAGAGGGGTCGAAATTTTTACCCCCCCCCCCCTCCCCGGCAGGCCAAAAATCGCACGCGTTCGCGCCCCTTTGTAGCATAGTAACATGCAGGCTTTTTCCCTCAAAACAGGTTGAATATTTTTGGCCCTAAGGGGTCTAAATTCCCCCCCCCCCCCTGGTTAAGGGGTCCTAATTTTTTACCCCCCCCCCCCCAATCCACCACCCCCCTGTTGGTAAAAAATGAGTACTCCCTTAACATGATCCATATTCTTGGGGGCAGGAGCCCTTGTTACTAAGGCCAGGCAAAGGGTCTAGCTACGTAGGCAATGTACTAGGAAAAGTCACGTTTTTGCAATTATCTTTTCAAATATTGGTAATAGAACATAGTGAATCTCAATTATAAAGGATATTCTGAATATCTCACATTTTGCAATGCTTTTTGTGGTAAGATACACTAGACCTCTTGTGATAGGGATTTTAACACCTTTTCCTAGTACATTGCCTATGTATCTAGAGTCCTTTTGGGGGTTTCTTTTCTTAGGGGAGATAAACCTGATAAGGACCACGCTGGGCAGTATTACGTAGGTTCTGCTCCCAAGAATATCATACCAGGTAGTTGTAAACCACATGAGTGTTCCCGGGTAGTGGGTCGCCTAATGTACACGGCCAGCGAGATACGGACTGAAAACAGCCATCACAATGGGTACCAGTTGTTACATAATTCACCCTATACGTTTTAGCAGTGAATGCAATTATCTCGTTGGTTGATAATTCCTCCCGCTACACGCCTATATTGTCCATTACAGCTAGGTCAAGTGCGGCGGTTATCTAAGGCACAAGCCTTCCACATGTCTGAAGATGAGAAGAAAAAACGACGCAAATCCAAGAAGGTAGGTGTCTGTATCCATTTCTACATTAGGCCACTCAAAAAAAAGTTGTTTCTCATCATCAAGGGATAAAAGGGAAACCGTTTTATTTCTTTGAGTGGCCCTACTTTGAGTTTAGTATGGAAGACATAAGTCGTGTCCAGAACATTATGTCTAACCCTCTATGGTTTGGGGACTATAAAAGTATAATCATTCATCTTTACATCGTAGACCCTGGCACCTGTACTATATAGCTTCATAGTTATACCTAATTAAACATTCATTTATAATTTTATGGCTAAGCGGTACCCAAAGCATTTTATAATGTATTTGTTAGTCAGCAAAGAGACCCACGACGTTGTCGTTATGTTTACAGAAACAGTTGACGGAGGAGAAAAACACAGTGGTGGAGAATGGTGAGTCCGGGTCTCACCAGTCGGCTGGCGTCTCCCCCGCGTCATCAACGTCACAGCTGACGTCATCCACACCCACACCACCTAGCGGCGCCACAGACAGTGCGGACGCTGCTGAGACGCCTGCAGCCACCCCAGCAGGTGAGAACTGTAATGGTTAATGCATTAACACTGTCATAATAAGTACTCTCAGGTGTGTGTCAGTTTGTGTAGATGTAAAACCTCATATACTTAAACCATGTATGTGATTAAGAAGAAAGTATTATTCATAGTTGTTGCTTATCATGGTAGATACTTCTGTAGTGGTAACGGATACATAGCACATGTGTTTGGTTTAATACTAGTAATATTTGATAAACACCTGAGCATAGTTCTACATGCACAAAAAGTGTGGCTTGACTAAAAATGAACGGGTGTGTGATGGTAGAGCATGCTCTATCAGCATGTGGTGTGGACAGTGGTACACTATAATCTAACATAAGTCATGCTTAAAATACACTAGGTGTGAGTATATTTACATGTATATATATATTAAAGTGGATTTATGGACAGGTCACACCTGGAGAATTAATAACCCTTACACAGGGCTGCTTAAGTGTATTTTGGAGGGAGTAGTGCTTAATGTGGCAAGAGAGTGGCACTACAGGTGTGTGAGATCATGCAGGGTTACCTGATATAGATGCTACACAAAAGTCACGTTTTCCAGATAGAGTTGTGGAAAATATGATTTTCATTTCGTGCCAAAATAGAAATGTTCATCTACATTTCCTAATTATGATACAGAAGGACATTCCATACGTTGGATCTGGGAACATTCCTAGCGCTATAGCTGTCTCTATCTCTATGGTTTTAGCCTTTATTCCCTGCAAAAAGTAAGTCTATAATCTACAATCACTTTCGTTATCTTGTGTTATCCAATAGCTGAAAAACGAAAATCAAAGTCACGATCCAAACATAGAAGACGACGAGAGTCTAGTGATAACGTTGACCACTAGACGATGGTGAGTTAACTTGTGACGTCACGGTAGCCCCTCTCCGCATGTAAATGTTGTATTCTTCAGTATCGGGTGTAGTCGTCGGGTGTCATTATAATGTAGTTTCTGTACATGAGTCAATGCTGACTGTATAGATTAATTTCCCCTTTTATTAAGTAGGGATTTTATTTACCACATGCTGTTAGGTGATCGGTTTGAGGTCGGTTTTGTCACTTTGGTTTCTAGAGGGGAAACTGAGATGCTTCAGAGATGCTACTTTTCTAGTTTTGAAGGAATTAATAGTTGGAATGTTCGTATTCACATGTAAATATTATGCCCATTTCCCGTAGAAAATTAGCCAAAATCGTGGGAGTTCTCTCATTAATTCAACTAGGGAGTGGCATCTCTGAATGGATCCTACCCTGGTATAGCCATTATCCAACCAAGCTTCTCTATATAGATGCATGCATTCCTTATTTACACTTCCAGGTGTCTGTGACTAGACCAATCGTAGTTAGACTTAGTAAGAGACACCTTGTGTTGACACTCCTCCGCTTTATGTCCAGGAAACATCGGACCCTCAATATTGTCTAGATCCTCTCTCGATATACATATCATAGTATGTCAATATTGCGTCATTCCACTCAATTGAAAACTTCTATAAATTGCTTTGCTGTGAGCCCGTCTTTGACTATACAATGTATATGAACAAATGTATCTAAATATGAGAAGCATTAGATATGCTATAATATCCATCACGGGTATACAGGTTGGACGTATAGCTCTGCAGGTAGGTTTCATAGCGATATGATATAAGAGTTGTATATGCTTAAATATTCAATATCAATATCCACGCAGAATATTTCATTATTAAACTAAAAGTGTTGTTGTAACTTATGAATTTTGAAACAACTGGTACAAGTGGCTCACTTAAACCGGTAGCAACACTGAACAGCAGCCTTTTCATTTCTTGTACATGGAGATAAATGCTCCATGTACATGTATTGACAAACATTATACATGTATAAAGAGGTCAACAATATTGTATGGAATACTGTAACAAATCGCTAACAGAAATACATGTTTTTATTCAAATCATCCTCCAAATAGG
The DNA here is from genome assembly GCA_947462335.1 of Harmothoe impar. Lineage (NCBI taxonomy): Eukaryota > Metazoa > Annelida > Polychaeta > Phyllodocida > Polynoidae > Harmothoe > Harmothoe impar. Next base: position 76,869,713 of record OX381704.1, on the reverse strand, counting down.
GTCCGCGAAAAGTGGTTTGGGGTTGACTGGACCCCCTTTTCACACATACTGGTACACATACACTTACACACACTTACACACACACACACATTTATTGTATGTCCTCAACACATGTAAAATATAGGCTGATGGCAGACCTTTACATTGTCTGGACGTTGTCCTTTTACAAGGCGTCGGGCTTGGGAGAAGATTCGTTGACAAAGTTCTCAGAGGAGCGAAACTAGTAGGAAAGTTATTTAGTAATGTGTGGTCAATGTTTGCAATCAGATACATTGTGTTATAAAAAAAAAATAGTACCTGAGTTATATTACATTGCAGTGTCCCACAACATAATATGAACATACAAAAGAAATTCATCGCTCATACCTGTGTCCATATCTATGCAATTCAAATGGTACCATTGTACTTCATGGTTTCGTTTATGGGCCCCAGGTGAACAGAGCCTCCTTCAAAGCAGTCTCTTCTATTCCAAAGATACTGCAGAACTGCTGGGGCTTCTCTGTCAAAGTGAAGTGCATTGACCGCACCAAGTTTACATGGAGGTGTACCGTCCCATTTAGTCTGTATCCCTGGTACAGCTTTAAGGCGGATGCCTAGTTTTTCTGCACACATCCCTATCATGACGTCATCTGCACCTGCCGTCCAGGCCATGTAGGGAGAGATGAGCAGCAGCTTCCTCAGCACGGGCTGCGTGACGCCGATAAAGACGCCCTCCACGTAGTCGGGGTACGTGGCGGCAGGCCAGCTCTCCGGGGACGCGTACCACCTCTGCGTCTTGTCTCTCACAGGCTTCGTCTTGTGGAGTAGACTCCCGAAGATACTGTTGTTCAGGTTGACCTTTGTGACAGCATCAAGGACTTTGGGAATGTTGACAAAGACGTCGTCGCCGACCTTTACAATGTGCATGACATTAGAGCAGTGCTGGCGCCCCCAGCGGTACCCCATGATGAGCCGCACCTCACTGCCCCGCCTGGAGCTGCTGTTAAAGTCGTCCTGTAGGATGTCCCCATGGGTTGCCGCCTCCGCCTGTAACACCTGCTGACCATGCAGCTTGCTGACCGGGTCCTCACCCAGCAGGAAGAGGATGCGTGCCCTGCCCGTGTTGTTGTGTGTGTGCGTACCCCATGTCTCCCGGATCAGAGCGCGGTGCTCCTTGTGTTGATGTATGGTGGATATCAAGATGAGCAGCTCGGGGTTATTACCCTCAGCGGTAGGTGCGCAGATGGAGGCGCTGGGGGTTAGTACTCTGTTGTAGTGGTATGCCTGGCACCCCTCACATATCCCGACAGAGAACTCCCACCGTGCCATGCTGTCCTTTAAATGTGCCTGCTCCTCAGGACTGGACCACGCAGGGGGAGGCAAGGCCGGGGACCATACAGAAGGGGTATTGGACATCGGCTTTGGGGGGCAGCGATACCTGCTCTGGCCGAGCTGAGAATTAGGTTTGGATGTTAAAAGGTAGAGTATGAAAAAGGGCGGTAGGAGAAGGGCTGAAAAGCCCATAAACGTCCTTGGGGTAACACGGTTATGAAACAGTCTGCAGACACCCATTCTCTGTATTCTTTGTATAAGTTCCATTTTTGCTAGCTTCTGTAGGTGCAGTACTTTGCCGTTGGAAACTCTCTTGTTCGGTCAGTTACCATGGACTCCTTGAAGCAATGGTGCAGGTATCTGGAATGAAAGCTCGTCTGTCAGTGTTAAAATGGTAGATATTCAGATGTCATAATGATAATGGCAGGAGATGTGTGAAAAAAGGGTCTTTCCCCTTGCTAGGGTTTGAACTGCCAATCCACAGTATACGAGGTACCTCTCTATGACTAGGCTACCGCTGAAGTATGTATTACCAAGCAGGGCAAATAGTGCTACACGCCACTAATTATTTTTTAAATAATTATTTTTAGTTGTTCAATGAAATGGAAAGAGGAAAACCTCTGGGCCTAACCTATTAACATGATCCCAAGCCAGTATATGAAAGGGGTCTAGAAGGCCTACTTGGTTTACTCATAGATATATTACATCCTTGGTTTACTTTAATAGTGCAACGGAGTAAAGGGAAGTTTTAGTCGGGCGATAGCTTTAAAGACGTCCGACGTGACGTCGCCAATGACTCGGGGAGGACTCAGCACATCCACATTAGCCAGGAACTTCTGGTGCAACGTTGTACTCTCAAATGCCCCGTGGATGAGAGAAATGTCTCATCTGCTCCCCAGTCTCCAATTATATTATAACTGAACAGTGTGCCTTGCGTTTGGCAATGAGTGGCCAAATGTGGACAAGTATGTCCTTTGTAGAATTGCATTTGCGATGTATACTTAATCTATTGGAAAGTCGAATACGGTCATTCATTGAAATCAGCACACCTACCTCTATAGTGGAAGCAGACGACATTTAGGTAGCCAGCAATGGTATCCTGTCGGGTTCTCTGTGACTCTGGATAAGACTTGAGAAATGGAAAGTTGGTCTATTTGTAGAGTAACCTATTAACGTGTGTGCGGCATGGCTCGTATACCGTTATCAGGTTGATGACATGTAATAGTTCCTTCAGCCTCCGTGGTCTGACCAGCATCAGCGGGTATTGGTCTGTATGTGTCTATAGGAGTCAGGCGCAATCTGTACTGGGAGCCTAATTCCACACACGTGATGTATACATGGTACGTGTAATAACTGTGCAGTGAACCAACATTTGCTGGTAGCTGGTTGGACACATTGCAGTGTGCTACCCGGTTATGATGGTACCTACCGGTACAGCCTTGTCGCCGGGCGTGTACCCCCGCTGGAGTCCCTCCATGGGCTGTGGTAGTACAGGGGGGTTCTGGGAAGTGCTGTTGACTGTGCTGGGACCCTGAATGGCTGATATGCAATGCCCAATTCGCCTATAGGGGGCAGCTAGATGCAGGGGCGGTAGGGTTATGTGTTATAGCATGACTCCTGGTATACCCCAGCACCTGGTGTTGTCCTTGCTCTGTTAAGTCTATAGACCGAATAGAAAGTAACAGTAAATAGGGGGTGGACTGGTCAGGCCTCAGCGGGACCTGTCCAGACCAAAGTGGTGGCGGGGTGGCAGCAGGGTATTGACCGGGGTCGCTGGTGGTGCACCCCTTAAAGTACCTTCACATGGCACCTGTATAGCTGCATCTTGCTACAAGGTAGTCTACATGCTGACATATGAAAAAGGTGTTTATTCAATAACAGTGCATGCATACATATACATGTATCATATCATTTATAGAATGCAGATGCGTTTTGTAGCAGGAGGGTGGGGATAGTGGTGCAAATTCTACGACTTCATGTTGTCTAGACTCCTGTCTGTTCAGAATTTGATACCGGGTTCCTGCGTGCATGGTTCTTTCCCCAGTAATACAACTGTATAAGGTATATTCAATAGCATTTCTTTTTATTAAAACGTAATGCAATGCAATAAATCTATTCGCTTGAAAAACGATCAGACTCGCCCTCAAATAAATTTCATAGTTAGAGATCAACCAAGAAGAATATCCACTGATTGATTTTCAGTTTAGGTTTGATAAAATGTTAATTTTCACCGTTCACTGCCCTGGTTCAATGGTTCTACTGCATGCATAGTCGTTGCTTGATGGGATGGTTGTTGTCTTTGTTTAAACTACATGCCCTGACACATAATAAAGTAAGCTCGAAATAGTAAATGAACTCAAAACGATTATATGTCAATCACATGTTGGCAGGCATTTATAGCTACCCTGATTTATTGAGAAAGGGAGGGAATCAGAAAGTGTTCATGTATGGCCACAGGGGCAGCTGAAGACATGTATAGTGTTGTAGGTGAAAGTGAGTGCTACAATGAGTCCCAGAGGTGGGGGCACCTGGTAGTGCATTGATCGGCTTGTTTACCCAACATAAATACATATTGACTGACCCAGGCATTTGCATGATTATATAACTGTTGGGCGCTATATCGGAACTTCTGCATGTCAATAATGAGTCTTATATATTATTCACCTATACTGTTATTTTGATGAGCCTTTGCATCCATGTTGAAATAGCATGGTATGAAGTAGTATGAAGGTGGTTGGTCCTTCTGTTGTGCAGTGTGGTGGCGTCTGTGATGACTCTTTTATATATTAAGTATGTAAACCGACAGTCACAAATGGCGTTTAAAACATTGAGGTTGTCCGAGTATCACTGGGGTAATGGTATAACAACAGACACCGCCAATGTGTGATGTGTGCTTTCCTAACTCTTTGTTTGCAGCAGATTCACAGTGAAGGGTTAACGAGACAAACCGGAGGTAGAGGGAATTGCCGATTGTACGTAGACCTTATTTCTCCACCACTCGGCGGTGACTGGCCGCCCTAACTCTACCTCTAGGTGAAGGGTGCTGCTTCCTGCTCTCTGCCACCAAGAACTTCTGTAATCCTTTAAGGACCACATATCGCTAAAAGATCTGTCGTCATGATGGATCGATGCAGTCCTGCCAAGTAACTCACGGGTCCTGCATTGGTGCATCATGCCAACCCTTCTGGAGTGTCTCAACACCGTAGGGTCGGCATGATGCTTTTATGTAGCACAGGCGAGTTACTCGCCAGGGCTGCATTGATGCATCATGAAGACCAAGGGCATGATGCATTAATGCATCATGCCGTCCTTAAAGGGTTAATACACATTGTATTCTAACACACTTTTACATATCTATATAACCATTATATCTCCAATCTGCAATGCTTCATGCAGCTTCTTTCCGTTAATATATAACATACGTTAAGTTCCACGGTGCGGATGTATGTAGGCACTTGTCTACTAATGACTAGGAAGTATCTGGTGATCCTACGGGTGGTAACATAATTATTGTTAAGTCATTCCGCTAGACTCCATTACGTTGGTCGTCTTATCTGCTGCTTTGAGATCTCCCTGTCAATGTGTTCAATGTTCATGTCTGGGGTTTAGGGCAGTAATATGTCTAGGGGGATCCCTACCCTCTAAATCGGAATAAAATCTGAATTATGACAAGGGCTCACTCTGTGACAGGAGTGCCTTAGACAAATATGGTACAGGGAAATGCATGTGTGTGTTAGGGCGGGGGGGGGGGGGGTTAATTTGTCCGCTGTTGTCTGGTTGTTGAAATGTTTGCTTTCTCTTTTGTGGTTCCTGCTGATTTAGCGACATCATGTGTGCAATGTTGGCCATAGATTATATGTCTGTAATGCCCTATTTGTATCGATATATATACATGTACTCACAAACGTATACATGTACATAAACCGGTAGTCACTTGTACAGCAGAGTACCACTGTAGATCTATGCTTCTCATACTGTACATAGCACAGCTTTGCATGTTTGGAACGCTTGCATTAGAACTTTTTTTTGTCACACTGGAAGTTTCACATTGCTAGACCCAAAAAAAAGTTTCCGGAAACATAGCCTGAAGTAGGGAGGTTGGATTATTTTAAACATGGGAAGTGTGTTATTCTACACTACTGTGGGCCTTCGCTTCAATTCCAGAAATACATGTAGTTTGCATTCCAAAAATAATTTCTGAACATACACAGGTGATCTGAAATACACTACAATTCCTTCCGTTTTAGACCCCCGGGTTTAGACCTTTACGGTGTGCGAGGTGTGTGGGAGCTTTCGTGTCAAAAACCCTAATTTCTTGCTTGGGAACTTTCGGCCCAAAAGACTTTGTTTTCGTGAGAACCCCATACACGTAAATCTACTGATGAATCTACCCTTTCTCGGGTAATCTTGGTGAAAAATGGGATATTCTGGACAGTGATGAAAGCTAAACCCTTGCGAGGGACATTTTCGTGGATACTTGACGCTTGCCTGGGATATCTTATTCTTAAAAACTGGACCATTGCTAGGAATAACATCCATTGCCAGCCGCACACCTCGACCATATGCTGCAACCAGTTGTGTATCCTAATATTATTAGTAATAATCCTCCATGTACAAATCTACAACCCTACACGTGTTCCATTGCAGCGCCACCACCACCTCCCCCACCACCCATGATGGCACCACCAGCGGCTGCACCACCACCACCAACCCCCACTGGTGGTGGGGGCGGGGACCGGTCATCCCTGCTCAGCTCCATCAACTCGTTCAGTAAGGGAGGACTCAGGAAGGCGGTCACCAAGGACAAGAGTGGTCCGCGGGTCTAGCCTTACAGGCCGCCTGTACAGTCATACCCAGTGGGTCCGCTATTCAACATTTCTAATAAGACACACCCTGACTGGTAAAGTAACGATCACTTCCAGGGACTGAGAGACAACCAGCGCCAGTCCCGACTAGGCCCTGTGGGGTCTGGAGGGATGTACATGTGCTGGTTCCTGCAACAAGCACTAATAAGAGATGGTAAGACTGTTACACGCCCGTCCATGGTTTGTACCCATCATGGTAGGTCTATGTCTTGTTAATGATCTTAACCACAATCAGCAAAATTCTAAATGGTAGACCCTCTGGGTATGACCCCGGACCCCTCTAGTACTAGCCACCAATAGCCACACATGGGCCTAGAACAGACAGGAATCAGACATGGGAGTTCCTAGCTTTTACTGGTGTAGTAAAAACTAGTGATAAATGTCCACCTTGGTATAAACACGGACAATGTACAATGGATTTCCATATTTGAATATCAGCACCCACTTGGTAAAAAAAACATACAGTCATGGCTAAATTATCATATCAGCCTCTGCATGTGTGTGTACATTTATATTTTGATGACATGATGTATATTTATACTTTTTTTCAATTCATGTCCACTATGGTTCCAGAGTTATGGATATCACCGAGAAGATTGTTAGCGACTAGTGGAACTCTCTATACATAGGCCTAGGGAGTAGAGAGATATCAGATTGGTTAAGAGTGTAGTCGGGCTGATGCAATTGAATTTAAATGTTTCCAGCTTTAGAAGACTGATCTTAGAGTGACTGAGTAATTATAAGATATATGACGTAATACATGCAGTTACAGGAATGAGATCGAACATTTAAAGGCATAAGGGAGTGCTCATTTTTTAACAACAGGGGGGGGGCGGTGAGATTTCGCGCGGAGCGCGTGAAATTTTTACACCCCCCCCGCTAGAGGGGTCGAAATTTTTTACCCCCCCCCCCCCGGCAGGCCGAAAATCGCGCGCGTTCGCGCCCCTTTGTAGCATAGTAACGCGCGGGCTTTTTCCCTCAAAACAGGTTGAATTTTTTTCACCCCCCCCCAAGAGGGGTCCAAATTTTTTACCCCCCCCCCCGGTCAAGGGGTCCAAATTTTTTACCCCCCCCCCCCCCCCAAATCCACCACCCCCCCCCCCTGTTGTTAAAAAATGAGCACTCCCTAAGAAGTCCGTATATATATATATGGATATATATTTTAGGGAACTTTCTGAAAGGAACTATGGAAGTTAGTAACCTACACTGGAAGATTGGTATGTGATAGCTTTCAACAAATACACCATTCTGCACTTGAATAGTTAAAGGTTAGTGATTGTGATAATATGCATACCGACAAGGTAGACAATACATTTGATTTATCAAACTTAAAATTGACTCTGATGAGACATTACGTTGTCGATTCAGAATGTCTTAATTTTGCAGGCATGATTCAGGGATTTAATATATAACTTTTGGCCACATACCCAATGAAATAATAGAATATGGATTTTTCACCCCAATATTAATCTGTCAATAAAAAAATTGGAGCTGGTCATTAAAGGCTAATTGCTTTCTCAGGCTTTGATAAAATTTGAGGTAAGTGAAACCTCCTAACACATATTTAAAAGAATATATTTCCGAACGCAAATTGCGTGATATCCATAGTCCAAAGTTTGTTGGGTATGTGTCCTTGTATACAGTGCTAACCGGGTACGTGTGTGATGCCGTTTCAGTGTTGTGGCACTCTTCCCAATTATTTGCATATAATGTATTATAAGGTTTGGTAGGGTACTTGGTCATAGGTATTGGACCAGCTTGTAGTATGGGGAGTTATTACAAATGGTTTGTCGTCATAATAGGTAGTAATGATCACAATGTATGGCATAGAGATACGTGTATGTCCGCGGCCAATGAAAATGTGTATTGGGTATTTTGTGACTACCCGGTATTTTGTTTTTAATCTGAAAATGTCCTTGCCCTTTTTAGGGTGGGTCCTGTTTTGCAAAACTAGGTTTGGCTACGTATTCCTTTGGATCTAGGTAGACCTTCAGAATAACTTTTTTAAACGTTACATTGTAATATGTTTATTGCAGCGTCTTCCACGAACACTTCAGTCAAAATATGCATATATCTTCCACATTCATTGGTTTCACGACTACATACATCTCGTAGTACTACAGTATACAGTATACCGGGTATATCATGTTTATAAGGTATCATATGGTAATGTGGTCCTTAACTTAGGTTGTCTTGCCCTTTATTACAAAGGAGCAATTTCTTGTTATACACATAGCTGGCCAAAGCAGATGTATGTGCTTTAGTTTGTCGTCCCTCTTAATTCTTGTTTTATTTTAAAATGGTTGTTTATTTAAAGATAGTTATGCATGTTCAATATATGTATATGCTGATGCACAAAACCATTACCCGGTGAAGATATAACGGGTGGCATAACGCCGGGTAGTATATATTGTTTGCACTGAGTAACCATGGTACCGGGCAATAGCCAAAATAGGATGGAGATAAAGCTATTTGCGTTCCTAATGCGTTTTATTCTTAGTGGTCAATCGGCCTTTTTGCTATGACTCTGTCATCTGCCATACCAACCCGTCTCTTGGCATACCGGGTAGGCATTTAGAATGGTGCATGTGTTAGGTTCAGAATAGGAGTTATCCGATGCTGCTTTCTACGTGGGAATGGGGTAGAGGAAAGCAGGAGGAGTTTTCTATCGAGAATATCTGTACACATTTACCCAGAGCAGCATATATGGAAAGCTCTCGTGTAGACCCCAGCTCACTCCCTGACATAACTCCCAACTCCTGTACCAGTTGACCCAGCTGCACACGAGGCCCAAATACATGTAGATATGTAGAACTGTAATAGCATTCACGTGTCGCTGTAATCAGTTACTTTGCTTTGGGAGTGGTCATTCATTAATAAGAGGGGGCCGGGTGGGGGTAAACAATTCTGAACCTTTAAAAAAAAAGAGTTATAGGAAAATTCCAGATACAAAATATTCCTTACTAAAGGGTGTGGGGTAAAATTGTCCACACCTCTGCGCAAGCTTTCACCAACCCCCTGGTTTAGGTATTAACCAATGACCACTTCCTTATTGTGTTAAAGGGGTGGGAATGTTATGTGGTGTCCTTTGTAATTGCAAAATGTCATTCCCGTGCCAAATTTGAGCTACTTAGATGTTCGTTTAGTGTTTTAATAGACATAATGCATCAAGAGGCCAGGCGTAATCGTGGTATTTATGGAGTTTTGGATTATCAAGTTTGATCCTTGAAGTTTGTTAATTGATATTTAAGATGATTTTTTTTACATAGCGTGGACCGTAGAAGTAGGGGACGTTGGTATTATGGTAATGCCACCTACTGTAAAACACAAATAGTACTGCACAGAAACAAGGGCACAATACAATGTATACTCTATGGATCTTGTTATTAACGTCAAACGTGGTGCTTTAAAAAGAACCGATGTACTTTAATGCATCAATTGATTTTATACTCTTACGCAAACGCAATATCACGCAGCTAAAGTCAACTGTCACTCTTCTCATCAAATGCACGAATAACCATATCTTATACCTCCGAATTGTCATCTGCAACACTATGTTATTTCGTTCTCTCGTGTCGCGTTGTCCCAGTTATATTAGAACGTTACGTATGGTGCATGTTTGAAGCGGCACCGTAATCGTTTTCCAGCAGCTGGTAAAGACGGTAGACGAGGATTTGGACTATTATATATCATGTTTATGGCTGGAGTTATTGGTTGTCTCTAAATCATGTCTGAAGAAACATTTTAGATGCATATCCAACAACTGTATATATTCAATGTACCGCTACATCACTATTGTTATCATCCACACAACATATAGGGTCATGTACGATGATCAAATGTAACCTTAAACAAAGGAAACCTAGAGTAATTATCTATACTGACATCACAAGTAGATAGCATGGAAACCATACTTGAACATGTCTGTCAAGCAGTCGTAATACTAATGTATATTACCGAGTACTTGCACCATGATGTGTCAGTTATATGCTTACTACGGTAATGGAGATTATCTACTTTGGCTGGCCTTACCAATCATTGCCGTTTTTCTTGATCATATCGAAATGTCAGATTGTGGCCAATTCAGAAACCAACTGTCGATCCCTTTTAATTTCAGCTGTCGTATTTTGTACTCTTGTGGAGCAGTGTCTGTGATTTAATCGACGATTTCCAATTAAAATGGAAAGCAATTATAACTGTCTTGTTTAATTCGTTTCTTTAGTGAATGATAGGGAGTAAATATTTATAAAAAGAGATTAGTGGTGGTATCGTCTAAATATCCTAAAATCAGTCCGAATGTATACATTTGGGGTCGGGTGTATACTACCCGTATATACTGCAAAACCTTGCGTATAAGCCTAACTCGCATATAAGCCGCACCCCGACTTTGGGCCGATCCTATAAGCCGCCCCACGATCTGAATAGGGTGGCTTTGGTACTGTACTATAGGAGCAAAAACTCGCGTATAAGCCGCACCTGGACTCTGTGCCAATCCTATAAGCCGCACCAGCGATCTGATTCGCGTACTAGCCGCGGCTTATACGCGAGGTTTAACGGTACTGGGGTACCACACTGGCACCACCTCGACATTGTAACCTTCTTTTTTGGCAATTTTATCTTAATTCAGGAGGGGGAGGGGATGGACTCTAGGCTGATTTGATTTTCTCAAAAAAATCCTGTAATTTTACGGAAAATATCTCCACTTTTCTTGAAAATAAAGTATAAGTAAAGTATTTCATCTGAATAAAGTATACATTTTTAAAAGTATACTATATACTTTTTTTAAAGTATGGTGTGGCGACAGCGCTTATGGCATCTTGCCCCGCTTTATTGTGCTGCATCACACAGCTAGGTGCTCTATCACAGACGGTATTCACTAGTAGACACCAGCGAACCAGTCATAGTTCCATACTAATTCTTTTCTATATTTATAGTAAAACCGCTGAAAATACTGGGAAGATCAGGCACCTCTGTATTCTTTCTTTTACAGTAAATATAAGTAAAGGTTCAACAGAACTGGCAAACAAGGAACAGATAAGTCGTACGTAATTTATTTCCTGCATATACTCCTGACATTCATACTATTATTCATGAGACAAAGGTGACACCAGTCTACTTACATTTAATAGTTCGGGTGTCTTTCAAAATATAAACAAATACATGTTGGTGTATATACTTTCTAACAACAAGACAATGGCTAAGGACTAACAGATGATGATTCTGGTGTATACAGATGAGGGGTGATGAGTCGATGTGAACATGTGAAGGTTTCATTCTGTCAGGAAGAGTCTGTTTTTGGTGGTGTTCATGAAGGGGCGGTGCACCCATTCCACATCAGCACTGTCCTTGTTCTCCACCGTGCCCAGCAGGATCTTGTATACTGCAGACGAGACAGGCAAGTGCAGTTAGGGACATAGGTATACATCTAGTACAACACTACAATCACAACTGTAAAGACATTGATTTCATCATCATAAAATATAAGGTCATTTATACCGAATGGGAACAATAAACATGATGCCTACATCCCATTTAATATGACAACTTTGTAGCACCACCACATGTCTGAAAGGCAAGCCAATTGATGCACCCACTCAACAATGTATCGATATTGAGCAAAAATATTCGTTTCCAGCGCTGGAACCACCGCTCAAACAATGGACTACATGTATTAAGAACTCACGTTTCATTTCAAAGCGAGGTCCGACTTCCTGTAGTTCGATCTGTCGCTCTACTTTCTTGTACATGTGATGCCTGAGAAAAGAAATACTATTTAGACAACAGAAAAATAAATGGACATACCGTAAGACCTTGGCTATAAGCCGACCTTGGCTATAAGCCGAATGTGAGTTTGGGAGTAAAAATTCGGCTTACCCGGTATAACAAAAGTGCTTGAAATTAGTTTTCACTATGTTTCTACATTATTAAAACCTCGCCTATAAGCCGAATGGGAGTTTAGGGCTTACAATTCGGCTTATAGCAAATAAAAACGCCAAATAAAATTCGGCTTATAGCCAAGGTTTTACGGTAGGTGGCAAACGTCTTCTTTGCTTATGGATATTCTTAAAGAAAAGGATAATATCAACTACCACCGTATTCAACGTATTTAGGTCTTGCATTTTTAGACTAGATGTTCACCATTTTGGAGTCTACAATATTAAAAATGCAGTATACAGAAACACGCCAACGCGACCAGCGACCGGCAGCCACTATTTTCAAGACTTGAGTGAGGCTCACCATGCAGTGGTCATATAGAGATGCCACTCGGTCATCGACAAAAAGTAGAAAATCTTGCAGTTTTGGTCAATTTTCTGTTGGAAAATAACATAATTCAAAAATTCATATCAGGAAATCCAGATTGACCAGATTGCTACAGGGTTAAGTAATGGTAGGCAGATTTACCGGAATGAGATGAAGTCATCACTGTTAGCGAAGGTGATGACGCGGTGACTGTCCTCCTTCGGCACAGGGAAGAGGTACTTGAGGATGCTCTTCACCTACAGCACAAGTTGTCAACATTGGTAATCTTTACAGTAAATTCCCACGTAAAGCCTACGCAATCTAAACCTCCAGAGCGGGTTGTAGGGTGTGTCCAAAGTCTGGGTGTGGGTCATACCAGGGGTTTTAGAAGACTTTTTATAGCATAGAACAGTACCAGATTAGAGGTAGTCAGACCGTAGATACGAGTAATAGGGTTCTGCCAAAGTCTAGGTGTGAGTTATATGCGGGAATTTACGACAGTTGCTAATTATAATATTCAGGAGTCTTACAATACTTGGCATAAGGGCATTCCGACTAGAATGTTGGCAATGCTTTATGAAATCAAAAGGCAACGATAATATTTTATCATTATTCATCATTATTGTGAAATCTAATTTATATGATCTTGGCATGAAGAGGAATTTAAATGCTACAGTAGATAATCTCACCCTGTTGCCCAGCTTTGAGTCGAACTTGTTGAAAATGAGGTGTGGGTAGGCCTCTGACATGGTGCCCGTGTCGGGGATGTCGTGCCGCATCACCACGTTGGACAGGTTGAAGAAGGCCGTGGGACCGTACGGTAAGTGGCACACCGTAATACCATCTGAAATGTTGAATCGTTGCTTTATCAAAAAAGAGTACATTCTACTACACTGAACACCTATGTTTATTGATTTTTACTTCAATTGTCTTCTTAAAACTGAAGATAAATGTATACGACCTAATATTCTTTACATTAGGCCACTCAAAAAAAAAAGTTGTTTCTCATCACCGCGCGCATCATAAAAATCATGATTTGGGGGAAACTTTTTTTTTTTTTTTTTTACATTTTTGATGAAAAATATGTTAAAATTGCCAAAATATTGGCAAATTTGGTATCAAATTAAAGCTTATGCTGTCAGCAATGCAATTAGCTAGGTGTAAATTGCATTCTTACAACTTTTGCTGATCAATAAACTCCAAATTACTAAAATTTGAAAATTGATCGCGAAATGTCCAAATTTCCCTATGTAAATTGCCCGGAGTAAAAAAAAAAAAAAAAATTAAAGAAAAAACGCCCTCGTCATATTTTTCATTGCTTGGTGATGAGAAACAATTATTTCTTTTTGAGTGGCCTTAATACTGGTGACTGAGACCCGTATTAAATTAACTCAGTAGACCCTAACGGTACTAAGGCATAGACTCGGAGCGAGATTGGCCTTAGCATCATACAGATATGCTAATGAGTACATGGAGCGAAAGCGGATCCATTTCTAATTGGCTGGCTATATAGGGGGCCTAACCTATAAGGGCAGGGCTGGCTAATACACATCCACTAATCACCACCAATTAAGGGATTAAAACCGTGCCCTGGCCTTGTGTATTCGGTCACTATTCGGAAATACACATCCAAGATCAAGGAGATCTCACAGAATACACATGATTATTTTGTGTATTACATGCTTATTGTGTCAAGGTCGGAACTATATGATACCTACGCTATATCTGCAAGTAGCGTAGGTGTCCAAGTTAGTATTAAATAAGCTATTGCAGTGAGTGTATTTTTTCAGGGACACTGATTGCCCTAGTGCAATTTGATAGTAATTTGACTTAGTTAGAACCTAAATTCCTCTTCAGTATTCCACTACATTCAATACCAGGTACTGGTGTATTTGTAAGGAAGTCAACCATATCAGAATTGAGTATATGAAGTAGAAATATTCCTGATGTGTCTCTATTCCCTACTATAGAGTTAGCAGACATGTACCTGAATACCAACTCACCAGGAACACCTCGGTGCTCTTGTAGTAACACCAGGTCGGTCACATCATTCGCTCGACATGCTTGAATGAGCGCGTTCATCTCATAGTTACCTCGGTTGATACGCTGAGAATTGGGCAGTATCAAGCGAACTTCCTGAAAATGAAAACTTTTTTATATAAGTTTTTTTGGGGGTGAATTATGCACACAATTCAATTTGCCAGATTTTACTGACCGTTCTGTCACTTGGCCCCAAGATCTTGAGTTCAGAATAATCTGGGAGTTTTTCATTATAAATGAGAAATAGTAAGACTACAATTTCCTCGAAACAGCAATTTCAGTCGGAGCAGGCCATTTACTTTAATTAAAGAAGCAAAAGACCACAAATCCTGCAAGAGGTGCCATGAATTCAAAAATGGACGTTTTTAAATAGATATGAATGAATAACAATCACATATCACTCATACAATGCAAATACTGTTCCATGAATTTGTTTCACTAATTGGTCCAAGAATTACCTTGGCAAATTGTTTGAGTTTGGAACTGGGATCACGTGACGTTGTGATCATGATCTTTGGGTCTTCTACTCCAGCCCATTTGTACTCATCGTCGACATGGGAAGTGATTCCTGTAGAAATAGTACATGTATGAGAATATTGAAAGCACTTCAGAGTATCGGGAACCTAATTTTTATCTAATACGCTTTATTTTTGTTTTCCTTAAATGACATTAGATGACCAGTGGAAGGGGTGCACACATTAACATCTCATTCATTCAGATTGGACCTTTGTTAAATCAAACACAAAAAGAATCTATGAAAAAAAACGTCCATTACTGTTACAGTTACGTCTCACGCCGGGGTGCCATTATCTGCCGGGGTATTACAAATTGTATTATATGTACATGTAGTCCAGCATTAATGCATATGGTCTTAGTAAGAGCCCCATACTGATAACACATACCTTCGCCACCTTCACCGTCCCACTCCAACTTTTTATCCAGCTCCAATGCATCTCCTCTTAGTTCTGTCGGAATTTTCTGGTTTTCTGAGGGGATACATAAATAAGAGGCATATATATTTCAGGACTAACACATTTTATTGCAGAGCAGTATCTGAGATGAACATGTGTTCTTGTTTTTCCATGAATTAATGATCTTTAAAAAGCCACCTTTATATAGCATGTTATCAAATCTGCGACCATACGAAATATTTCTTTAATGATTGTGTCAATTACCGACATATCAATGGCTATACATCATATTTAAATAGGTGCAACTCGTGAAATATAATTTATTTATGTGTTGTGCAGGCAGCATATTATCACCATTAACAGCTTGCTTAAACTTCAGTTTCTTGTCCTGAATAGTCCTCTCCCGGTCCTCTATTGATTTTCTATAGATGAACTCTCTTCGCTGGCGAGCTTGTCGTCGCAACTGCAATAAATGGCAGAACAGCAACATGTATAAAATAACGATTTATCAATACAAAAACATTCAATAACCTGTGAAATATGTCTCATGACATAGGTCCCGGGCAAGTTCTTAGGGTATAAACGTCTAGGAAAATTTTAGGGGTTTTTGATACCAAAAACAAATAGCATGGAGGGGAATGTGTCATTTGTAAACAAATGTGGAGATTTCAAAGTAGATAGAGCATGGAAATTTCACATTTTTTACAATTCTGATTTTTTTTTTCTCGCCAAATTGGCCCTTTCAAATAAAATTACTTTTTTTTTTTTTTAATTTTGAACTTTTTCTTGCCAAATTGGCGTTTTGGGGGAAATTATTCTTTTAAGAGAGTGCCCTATTTAGAGGCTCAATGCCCAGACTCCATAAATAGGGCTTCATGCAATCAAAAAGCACAAAAAAAGCGCTGGTTTCATTCACTTTGAAGCAATAGAAAATTGATAGAAGACATGTTCCTGCATCACTACATCTATGCGGAATTCTGAGGAACTAAATTTTCGTTTTGTGAAATATCTCACACTATTAAGTGAGCAATTCACATCTTCAAATGGGCAACTCATTGTTGCTCACTATTAAAGTTTACTCAGTTCCTTTAGTTTTAATAGGTCATGAGCTACGACTTGTACTACGTGACATATCCAAAAATCATGATGATTGAAAGAAAATTGAGGGAGCTATGCATATCAATCATTTAATACACAAGCATTTAGCTACCCAGGATCATAAACAGAATGCCCACATTGAAATATCAGTGTGAAGAAACCACATATAGTTTCAACACACTGATAGAGAGTGTGGTTGAGTGGAGTGCCCCTCCCTGGGCTGGCCAATATTGCTGGCACTGCTTCCCCATACAATTTTACTAGTGAGTGATAATACAGGTTAGGCTTACAAACCCATTGCAGGAGAACCCAGAAAATGAGTATCATACAAATATAGTGTCGAGATATTGACAATTGAGAAAGGAGAGTCTCACCATTATGTTGTTAGAAGAAAAACGTGGCCCTGTGTTTAAATATCACCTGAAAATGAATGACAAATAAAGAAACACGTGCAGGTTCGGCGATGGTGTATTGGTTTTAACTTCCGACATGGAAATATAAAAAGATTTTAAAAGTGATGCTTTCAGATCCAATCAAATTACATAGCGAATAAATAATTTTCTTTCATACTGTATAACCAGCTAGTTTTGAGATAGTTCCTCTTTCAAAGCCGTATTAACTCGGAGTTGGGAGTTGTTTTTCATATCGACCAATACTCCTGCGACACAAGAACTGTGCGGCAAAACGACGCACTTCGCCTACCGAAAGAGAGGAAACGAGTGATTTAAAGTGATATTTTCACTATATAAACATGGTATGTACAAATTGTGACACGTTTATGGCTGTGTTTTTTAGGTATGTACAAATAATGGGTTGGCCTATCGTGTTTTCGATGCATATAAAGGCCGGTAGGCCCAGACCGGTATGCAACGGTGAGCGATAATATGGGATATCTCCGTTTAGATCAATGCTGAATCACCACTGTCACTGTTTGCTGTTCGGAGTGGTGGTACCACCCTAAATGCCTAGTCGGGCCTCGAAAAAATCAATGTCACACACCTTGGGGCTATTTGAAATGGAGAAAATTATAGAAAAAGGCCCAAAATTTAAAAAAAAGTCAGCCTAGATTTAGTCTGGTCTGGTAGTGCCTTCCGGTCATGTTTAGGGAGTATTCATTTATTATTAAATTTATTTACAGGGGGGGGCGTAAAATTTCCGATCCCTCCGGAGGGGGGGGGGTAAAGAATTCTGACCCCTCTTGAGGGGGGGGGCGAACTTTTTAGCAAAAAAGCCTGCGCCTATAGTTCAAAGGGGGGGGAGGCGAACATTTTTCGCCGCCTTTGGCGAGGGGGGGGGGGGCGCGAAACATTCCATGCGCTCTCAAGGGGGGGGGGGGGGCGTAAAAAAAATTCGCCCCTCCGCGCGAAATCTGACCACCCCCCCCCCCTGTAATTAATAAATGAACACTCCCTTACGTCAGATGTCTGCAATTTTTTTGGGGGCCGTGTAAGTAACGTTACACTTCCCATATCTGGAGATGCTGGTATCAAGATTTGTACATCCATTTTAATAGTCCTTAGCTGTATTCTTATTTTTGTATCTATATGTATGTGTGTATTATAACATATGGACCTTCTGTACAACGAATGAGTCTGAAAGAAAGATTTGAATTGAATTGAGTTGCCATGTCTAGACGTAGCACATAAACATGTTAATTTTGATGAAATTAGCCTCTATTCTCTAAATTGATAAATACTTATGATGCTGTGGTAGACTTATAGCATATCAAAGGCCTGTCCCTCTCACACCATGTCTATATGGTGTCGGAGGTTAAATAACCCTTGCTTCGGTAAATGTGTAGGAGTGGGATTTCTTTCTCTTGGCTCATCTCATAGATCATCCTGGATACGATCACCCTTGGTAGGCCCTCGGCCTACCATCACTTGTGAAAAACTTAATCTAATGTCAGTCTGGAATGCAAAATGCAACTTGCCCTCCGGACGTTAAACTAATTAACAATCAATCAATCAATGATAAATACTCTCAGATGAATCAGGAAATATGTACCTATCTTGATATCTACATTAGTTAGGAAGTCAAACTCTGCTCTATTTAGCTTTTTTTAGCGGGCCATCGTACCAAAATCAATGCTTTACATCCCTCAAAAAAATGGCCGCCGATTCTGCGCGACTCGGAGAATAACCCTGCACTGTTTACATGGTACCAATAAAATATTTAGCCTGGACTATAAACAAAGATCTCCAGATTACTAGATTACTATGACTCCCAAATAAGCATACATTTAAGTGGCTCCAGAGGGGTAAAAAAGCGACCTGGCGACCTGGGCCGTTTTCCAGGCGACCTGGTACAATAATAAAAGCAACCTGGCGACTTTCGCCCAAAATTGAATATAGGATAAAGGGTCTAAAAAAACGACCTTGCGGCTGGGGGGCCTTAATTTCAGCGACTTTCCGACCTCGGGGGGGGGGGGGGGGGGCCCTCTGCACCCCCATTTAACACTTTTACCCCCACCCTGAGGTCCGAATTCCCCAAAATAACAAATTTCTGAGGGACTATTTGGCCATTCTACCCGGAAGTGGCGGATTTAGGGTTGTACCACCTTATGAATGAAGACCCCCTACACCTCTAACCCCCTGAACTAAGTCCTAGATAGCTGAACCTGCCCAACAATATATAGGCCTCTAACACGATGGCCCAGTGGAGCCTCTCGATGGAGGCAGCCATCTTGTAGGACACCAACTCTCATGCCCACTCTCATCCTAGGAGTTAGATTCCATGAGATTCCCATTGTCTCTGGCCAGTTTATCAGTGTTATCTTAAGGTAGATACTAAGTGGAGATAAGGGCCAAGCTGTGAGAAATAAGGGCTGCACAGGTGTGAAGTAGCTCCACTCAGTCATGGTTCACAGGGCTGTAAGTCTTCCTGGAATGAGGTCCTCCATGTTTAGTTCTGCAGCCAACCAGCAGGTGGCTACGGACCCTGGCTAGTGGATGAAACTGCATCCTGTGCTATGAGTTTCTATGAGCTGGAGATGTCAACAGCTCTGCATATTAAAGTTATTCTAACAATATTAAATGTTACATAATATCTCTAATGTGCTGTCTAAACAATATGATACTTGGAGAGGAAACAAACACAAAATAAACTATCCAGAGAATGAATTACTAGTATAGGTTTCTATAGTACAGTGGCTCTGTTAATCTGCTATTACTGCCCTGCCAACTAGCGGTATAGGGCATGAACTAGCCCCGGTCGACTTCCCCATTCCAGGAATTCCTGGAATCTCACTTTTAAGAAACTTTTACATATTTCTGTAGAGTCCTTTATTATGAGTCACAGTCAGCAGAAGGCCCTAGAACGACTACACCACTCTCCTGAGGCCCTCCCCGCCTCCCCTGCAGTGCTCCCGGCCAGGAGAAGGCCCTAGGAACTTACCCTCAGTGCTCTTGAAACCCTCCCCGCCTCCCCTGCAGTGCCTCCCGGCCAGCAAAAGGCCCCCAGGCGGTCTCTTTGGCCCTCCTGGAACTAAAATCTAGCAAGCAAATGGTAGATTCTAGGAGATTTTGTAATGTTAATTCCATCATTTTTGTTTTCGCCAGGGTACATTTTTACAAAATTCCATGACTTTCCAGACAAATTCCATTATCCTAGTACTTCTCTGTAGCTAAAATACCCTCGTACAACACAGACAATTACCCTAGTACCTATATTTTATTTCTGGCTGATTTCTATGTGATATCAGTAATACCAGGGGTTCATCTCTTGCCTACACTAGCATAAATGTACCTCTACATGGGTAAAAATCGACACGGGCGACACAGCCCTTTTAGGCCCTTTTAAAAATCGACGGACACAGGAAAATCAGGGATAAAAATCGACCCACAGGGGGTTTTCTCTATGTTCTTATATAGCTAAAAATCGACACAATGCCACTGCTCTACTGCTAAAATTCGACCCGGCGACACGGTCAAAATTGCGGGTACCCATGTATAGGCACATATATACTGTAGCTATGATTATACATGTATCCATGAATCTAAACCATGTATTTACAACAGAATTATGGGAAGAGTGCTACACATTGATACAGCCATTGTCCACCGTATTGGATCGGGTAATTGCAATTACCCGATAGCTTTCGGTACTGTGATAATAGTGCATCAACGTGATATATACAAATACAGGCTATAAGCCTATGTAGTGGACACTATGAATAAATGATTACAGGTAAACACAGGCAGTTTTGCAGTCTAGAACTAGCCCACCTGACTTAGTATCTCAACCGTTTAACAACCTGATACTGATAGAGGTAGTTTTATTACAGAATTAATGGGAAGTGGTAATTATTACCAACAGGAGGGGTGTATTTTTGTTGGAAAAACATGAGTGGCCTTATGCCGAGCTAAAAGTGATTGTACAAATTTATTCTAAGCATCTCATAGATCCTTAGTCATGCTCTCAATGAATATAAAATCTCGTATTCTAAGTGAATGTGTGGTCATGTTCTTTGACTAGGCCTGAAAAGGTAATGGTCAGGTAACATGGCCCCATGTGGTTTCTTTATTGTTGTAAAATGCCCTTTTGACAGAAATAGGGTATACCCAAAAATATCGGTCGGGATACCTGAACACAACTATATTCTTTCTTTTGGCTCTAGACGTGGGTTTGCCACTTGGGTAGTCGTCATTATTTGGTGGGTCAAAAAGAAGTCAACCCTTTTCAGCAAAAAATGGAAAAGCCTGTGCGTTACTATAGTTCGAAATGTGTGTGTCGGGGGGGGGGGGGGGTCATTCACACCCTCTACATGACAATTGAGTAAGATATCAATGCTACAAAATTAAACTGTAAACATTGTTAGCTCTCCCCTACTTTCAACTCTACTCTAAAAGTCGACCTCTCCCTCCTCCAAACAGTATTAAATGCACCATGCCTGTTGTAATTTGAATGACAAATGAATTATCCGGTATCTCTTTCTGATTTCAGGCGCGAAACTCGGAAAAGGCGATGTAAGCAGTTTCTTCATTTCCGTTCGAATTAAATACATATACGAGTACCTCTTTTCTATCTACTTTATACAATCTGGTAGTCAGTTCATGCACATTCTGCTACATGTATGTAACGTAGACTAGCATTAAAAACAATATGCCGTGCCATAAAATTTGCCAGCTGTCTGTTTACGGATTATCATTGGAAGTATATACAAGCTTAAATTTACAACTGGGATTGAATTACCTTGGTAGCTGACAGCACCAGGATAGTAAGTGTGGTCGGTAGTACTGGTTTGCAGGTAATCTGCGTCTGTGTATTCTGGCCATGGAAAGGGGAAGTTCTTTTTTCTCCCCCTTTTCTTCTCCTGATTGACTCAGGGTTACCCTGAGTCTTGTGCGACAGGTTACAGTGGCTCTCTCAGCCTAAAATTTAAAACAGCTGTCATTCCTTCAAAATTGGAGCTTTTTCTCTCAATTTTGTGTCATTAGTTGCGTTACAGTGTTGTCCTTCCTATGTAGTCGCGCTTTAATCCATTTTCAAACGCTCCCCCCTGAAAAGCATGATTTTAATTTTGTGTCTAAAATGGTGGTAATTTGCTTCAGCATAGAGCCCTATGGGAGCCCGTAGATAACCCTTAACATTGAACATTTACATATTGAACGGGCTCAGTGCTATCTCTATGGGAGAGGGTTATCTGCAGTGACACTACAGGGGTGAGACGCTTTTTTCCAGACATTCTGACAGCCCTAACCTTAGGGTAATTGACTGGGGGTTACTTTGGGAATGGTTAATGCATGGTAATTTTGTATTGTGTGTGATATTGAACATGTCAGTTGGGGAGGGGGGCACTTGATGGGAGGGGGTCCTCATGCCCTCTGTTGATTAAAAAAAAAGAATTCATGTCACCATATCAAATTTCTTTTTTGCCATGTTAAGACCTTAATAAGCATATAGGATGCTTTGGCTAATTTAAAAATGTGAATAAGGGCTCCAGTACCCCCCCTTAAAAAAAGTCAATGCACACATTTTTTCTGAGTATACCCTTTTTTTGCGCTGCTAGCCTCACTCGGTGTGACTTTCTCAGGGCACCTGCGTCATGCGACCTATAGGTTGTGGGGTGCAGGCCTGGAGGTAGTGTGTTGTCAGCTCCTGATATGTTTTACTTGTGACACACAATTCGGGTATGCTATCCGAAACAGTGCAGCCAGGATACAAGAGAAGTGTGTGAGTGAGACCAGGTTGAGACCGGGTATCCATGGCAAAGGGGAAATGTAAAACAAACATTCTGCCACAGCTTTAGCTACAGCGTCTGCCACAGCTATCACCACAGCTTCTGCCACAGCTTTTACCACAGATTTTAGCTGGGTGAGACGTTTTTCATCAGACCAAAATGGCTTAGGAACAGATATGTGGACAAAGCTTGTGTATAGTAGGGTCTGTGTGTGGTGGTGTACAGGGGTAGGGGCAGGGGTAGGGGTATGCATGCACACTACACATGCATCCTACACCTGTACACTACACATGCACACTACACATGTACACTACACATGCACACTACGCATGCACACTACACCTGTACACTACGCATGCACACTACACATGTACACTACACGTGCACATTCCACATGCACACTATGCCCACACACTTCTCATGCACACTACAGGCAACCACCCTGAGTCTTTTGTGATTAGGATCACACGCTCGATTTTTATCATTCATGTCGACAAAATACTCTTAAAAGTAATGCGAGCAATTTGCGGATACTTTTGGAAAAAAACAGGTGCGGGAGCGAGGCTTTTTATTTTATTTGATATTCCTATTTTATGCCATGAGAGCGGCCAATTTTTATTTTTATTTAGGTTTAATAGAATTTGGATACATTAATTGATATAATCCTCAATACAACCAGCATAGATGATGGGGACAATAATCTAAATACATTGGGTATAGAACCGGGAGTAAAATGCTTTTTAAATCTAGTTTCTACACCAATTATTGTTTGAGATATGGTTAGTTCTGTGTTTTATATGTTACCCTCTTCATGCATGCGGAATTTTGGCCATATCTTTTTGAAAAAAATGAAATAAAAAGCACCTATGCGGCCTTTTTTAACTGATGGGGGCGGTGTCCGCAAAGCTGATAATCTTTTTTACGTAGCCCAACAACAATACGTGTGATATTTACATTTCTATTATTCCTACATAGCTCACCCATGATTTCTCTATGAGTGTGTTTAGCAGTGAAGGGTTTATAATGTTCTGTTTCTGTTTTAGGACGACCCTCGCCCGATGGCGAGCGGCACATCTCAATAGCAGCGAGCGAGTAAGTTAACTGTCAGATAATTTCGCCAGAAGAGAGTTCTTTCTTTTTCAAATAACAGGGACCCCCCTGTTATTTGAAAATCCCCTTGACGGGGGGGGGGGGATTAATTTCAACACATCTTGGGGAGAGATCACCTGATTTCAGCGAAAATGCCTGCGTTTTACTATTACACATGTATGAGAAAAAGGCCCACCACACCCGAATATCTACCCCCGCCCCGTTGTTCAAAAATGAAAAAAAATTGTCACTCCCTCTATTGACTATCTTTATGAACAACCCTACCGTACTTTCATTCTCTGCATTATGAACTCCCAGCATAGGGAATTTTACTAATATTATAGATGATTCAATGAGTATTCAAATTGTTCTATGGGGCTTCCCTATATCAGACCAAAATGATTCCCCCTTGAAAAAAAAGATGTACATTGCCATGTCTCTGTACCTCAACAGGCAGACAGACGGCCCTACCTGGCATCAGAGTGTGAAGACCTCGGGCAGTCAGAGAAATGGCGGCGACAGATCATCGGAGAAATCTCAAGAAAGATGGCCCAAATACAAAACGGTGAGAGCTGACCCTGATAAAGAATTAGCGGTATGCCAGCAACTAAAGCCACGGAATAGCTACCAGTACATGCATATAAAATGTATTGAAGCTTGACGTTAAGCTTTTCATTAGTTTATACCATTTCCAAGCAATTTCCCCGCCCATAAAACTCAAACACAGGCCATGGTTATTGTCACTAGTACTACCGTAGCGATCTATTCCGCGCCTCGAATAGCAAAGCCACAGAAAGGGCGGCCATAGTTCTAATGGACAGTTTTCAAATCACTCTTTGTTTGTTTATAGCTGGTCTCGGAGAATTCAAGTTAAGAGATCTTAACGATGAAATCAATAAACTTCTTCGTGAGAAAGGTCACTGGGAGGACCGTATCATCGAACTAAGTGGTCCAGACTATAAGGTAAGTACATAAAAATAAAACAGCATACAGGTACTTTTTGTTAAAGGGGGATACAACTTCAATGTATGCCATTACTCCTCTTATAACTTCCCTGTGCCGCTCAGCAATATTGCGTTCTTTATTTCTATCAATAATATCCGTGGGATAATACTATCATGCATTAAATGTCTTCTGATATGTTTTTTTATCTCGATTTCCATTAGAGAATCGGGCCTAAAATGTTGGACCACGAAGGAAAGGAAGTCCCTGGAAACCGTGGTTACCTGTGAGTAGAAAATGCTACATGTATGTCTATATAGATGTACTATAAATCTTTTTTAAATTTTTGTAATAAAACGCTACTATAAAAGCATCTATGTAGAACTCTATTAGTCAATCACTTTAACTCAGTCAATAAACAGAGTATTGTTCAACAACCATCCAATTATTTCATTTTAAGATATTTCGGCGCTACAAAGGATCTGCCTGGTGTTCGTGAATTGTTCGAGCAGGAACGTAAGTACAATTATTGTCATTGGTAACATGAGAAAAAACAAGAAAGTGCTATTGATAAGGGGTAAGGGGGTATATGGAGAATCATAACATAATCATGCTGTTCCTATATTAAATAATGACAAAGGAGGGGTGGGGGTCTCGGAAAAGGCCTGGAAATTGATGACCTGATACTCAAATGGCCCTAACTGACACACGTTGGCTGTTTGTTTGTTGTCAGTGAAGGTAAACGTTAACATGTTATCAACATTACTAAAGAAAAATGTAAAGAACAAGTCACCTGCTACTTTTTCTTGCCGCGGCAATACAGAATAAAAGAAAACAATAGATGATACATGACAATGGACATTTTGTTGGTTTGCCAGTGACGGTAAAGGTTAACACGTCATCAACAAGGTTCCTTGTACTTGTGGTTGCCGTGCCACTAGAGGCTTGTGTGGATGAGTGGCATGTCTCGACTCATGCAGTATATATATGTAAGAGGCCTTCGGCCTCTGGCGAGTGGCGTCGCTACCCTTTCCTCTACTCCTCAGTCTCACCCTCATGTGTGACTGACCATATGCCCCCCCCCCCCGCCCTCCAGGGTGCGACGTCCGTGCTCTATTTATAGCTGTCCCTTGACCTAGTTGCCTCGGACAGCATGGCGGCCCCCATAGAGAATCTGGTCACGTGGTTTCGCGGAGAAGATATAATAGTAGTCTCTAAATACTTTGAAATACAGTGGAGGGCTCGGACAAAGGAAATTCACACCGTGGTTATTTCCACTTAAATCACGGCGGATGGCTAAGACAAAGGAATTCACACCTTGGTTATTTCCACTTAGACTTACATAACCTTACAGCCGTGGTTTAAAACAGATGGAGAATGGTTATGTGAGGCTAACTCAAAATATAACTACTGTATAGAGTGACAGGCACCCCTATGGCTGGCACCCTATGAGAGTGCCAGGCAGTTTACTGTGATTATTTTGAGTTAGGCTCTCATAACCATAGTCTATCTATTACTTTAGACCAGGGTTCCCACGTGTCATGGAATTTGAAAGCTGTCTGGAATGTCATGGAATTTTGTAAAAAAAAATTGCCATGATGATGTGTCATGGAATTTGAAAATAATAGAATTAATATTACAAAATCTCCGAGAATGTACCATATGCTTTCTAGATTTTAGAATTTTTCTCAGAGGCCAAGCCCCATGACTCCACACAAGAACTTTATAAATGTCATGGAAAATTGAGATTTTCGTCATGGAATTTCGATCTGAAATTTTTGTGGGAACCCTGTTAGACTCACATAACCTCACAGCTGTGGTTTAAAACAGATAGACAATGGTTATGTGAGTCTAACTCAAAATATAACTACTGTAGAGTGGCAGTTGACTTTTTGATTTAGTCTCTCATAACCATAGTCTATCTATTACGTGTTCGGGGTGACGTTAGGGCAGCACCGTTAACGTTGCTGCCCTGTTGCTGGTTAAAGACCGGGCCAGGGGGCATGCATACACTAGTTGTATCTCAGTAGCAGGAATGCGCCCATTAACACTGTAACACGTAGGTGATATAAGAGCGACGTGGAACATGCATTGTACTTGCGTCTGAGTCATTGTTCATGCTAATTAAAGCGCAATCTACTTTAGATTGGGTGACGAAGGATAGAGGCATGAACCCTCTCAGAAGAGCACACAGCTTAGTGTTAAGTTGTGTTAACCCTCTCACCTCTTTGTACCAGTTTTTTTTTTCTCTTTGTGAAGTCTATTTCAACCTCAATTGAATTTCTCAGGTTTTTTTTTTACCGATTTGAAAGAAAATGAGAGTATTAAATGACTGTCCTGTTGATAAATACCTCTTTTTCTTTCAATCCTTTATAATAGCTGAGAAAATCTAGATTGGAATAGACTGCACAAAGAGAAAAAAAGCTGGGAACCTCTCGCAATAAGCTCAGGGACAGGCAGGCTTTGCATGTGAAACGGCAACCTCGGGGGGTGTATCTTAGAGATTCACCACCTCTAAATGCCCTGTGTTCAGTCAGATATAAGTAAATATGGTTATGGACAGCAGTGGCTCTATGGGGTGAATAAATTTCGCACCCTCCCTACACATTTAAACTTGTGACAACTACAATTTAATTATTAAGCAAGTAAGACATTGATATGGCATATTATTCTCATGTGTCTGATTTTAGCTCCGGCAACTAAACGTCGAACACGTGGCGAGTTGATGAAGGACATTGATGCTGACTACTACGGGTGTCGAGATGATGACGACGGTGTGTTGGTACCACAGGAACTGCTACAGGAGAAAGCAGGTGGGAACAGAAACAAATTGTGTACATTCTGCTATGGTATAATTTTTTGGAGATATACCCTGGATTAGGGCAGTGGCTCTGCTAAGCGGCAGGGGTCTGTTGGTGCCTATGCAATTCCATTATTGCCTATGCAGTTCTAGTGGAGTATAGACTCGATGAGGGAAGTGGGTCTGCTGATGGACAGGAGTCTGCTGCTGATATACACTCAGTGCAGGCAGTGGGTCTGCTGATCGACAGGGGTCTGCTGCTGGTATACAACTGATGAGGGCAGTGGGTCTGCTGATGGACAGGGGCCAATTTGGCAAGAAAAAGTTGGAAATAGCAGAAAGGTTAAAATTCCCCTAAAAGGGCCAATTTGTTGAGAAAAAAAGACCAAAATGACAAAAAAGTGAAACTTTCCTTTAAAAACAGCCAATAATGAGAGAAAAAACTTCAAAACTGAAAAAAGTGAAATTTCCCTAAAAAACAGCCAATTTGGCAAGAAAAAAGTTCGAAATCGTATAAAATGGGAAATTCCCATGCTATTTCTACTTTAAAATCTCCACATTTTGTATACAAACGACACTTTTCTTTTTTGTTTTCTTATCTTTTTTTTTGCTATTGTATAAATATGTTGGCACCTAGTTTTTCCCTCTAGGGAGGAGGCGCTAACATGCCTTTTTCAGTCAAGTCAGGTGCATCAATATTTCGATAAGTTCAGTCTAAATCATATTGATTATGCTCAGATATAAACTATATCATTTATGGCATTAGGTACCCATTGCATCCATAAGCTCATCTATGCCAGCGATTTTATATGGCCGAGATTTATACCGTCCTTTGAAATTAAAAAATGATCTTGCGATATACGCCTCTGACAGGTATCATGTGACTAGTATTGGCCAACTTGTGTTCGGAAACGGGAATCCCCTGTAATTACGTCATGAGTGACGGTGTCTACCTGATAACTAATAACCGTACGCCATGTGATAATTATCATACCTTTTGTTGTTTGTAGTTTATTAGGCCTACTGTTCAACCATACAAATACAGTAATTTGATATACTCCTACATAGTACATTACCCTGCACGCACAATAGAGTGACCAGCACCTGAACAGGTGGGATACAATACATCATGGCATCGCCATAGTGCTTAGCAAGATGTACCTGTCAATGACTATACCACGCTATTGTCCGCAGCACAACCTCTTTTGTAAGCTAATTAATTACTTCTGCCCACCCAGCCATTGCCGCCAAGGTTCAGGAATGGAGGGAACGTAAAGAGGCTGGTCTCCAGGGTGGCACACAGGAACAAGGGGAACGGGAGGAGACCGAAGAAGAAGACATTTACAAAGTGGACGAGGTAAGCATCTCATTCTCAATCTGAATTGGAAAGGAATGTTGAGTTCCGTTTTTAGGTATTTTATTGCATGACTATTAAACATGCATTGTGATCTTTGAAGTAGTTTGTCATCTATTAGGGGTTCCGTATTCGATATAATTCTTTAAAATTGTTTATCAATACCATCTCTTTGATTTTTAGGTACAAATATACATGTTTTATATGGATACAAATGGGTATCATGAGTATCACAGGGCGGGTAATGAACAGTTGAAGATTTCTGATACAGTAAAGTGGTCAAGCGCTAATACTGTAATAAAAGCACGTACACCTATTTTAGCTAAATTGTAAACTAAGTAGGTATAAATATATCAAAATTTCAAAATCAAAATTGGTCCACTTAAACTTTGTAGGAAATGGTCTAGATACCGCCATGCTCCCAGTCAATTGTTTGGTTAACATCGATTTTGCAAAAATATGTATAAGTAATAACGCACATATAGTCTAGTTGGTCCAGTTAAACTACATTTAGTTAACTTCTGAGATTCACTTTTTGTGAATTGCCGCCACGTCTCTTCAGTAAAGTCATGTTGTTACTACTTAAAAATATACCTGATGGGGTGTACGGCAATTACCAGTAGATAATAATCCGACCAGGCCTGGGTACATGTCATGCCATGCAACTGCTTTACAGTCCTGCCCACCTGCCCGTTTTACATGGAAGTTCTATTGTGAAACCATAGAGCTCCTTCCGTGAATTGAAACTTGTTTAGTCATATCCGCATAAAAAAAACATTCTCTCTATATTCAATATTCACATTTGACGAGAACTTAACACCATTTGTCCTGAAATACATTTGTACTGTGAAATACCATGCCAAAGCCGAATTTGCCTGAACCATGTATAACTGTGTTAGAAGTGATGCAGTAATCGCCCTTTATTATATGACGACGTCACCATTGTATTGTGCAGTATTCAGACGAGGAGATGGACGTGCCCGAGGAGCAGGCTGACAGTCACACCCCCCACTTCATATCTCACGTACCCGTACCATCACAGAAGGAGGTAGGCGTCCTACTTGTAATCCCGTAATTGTCTCATGTCTTCAATGTTTGCTAACACACGCTACTTTCTGTCTACGAGGGAGTGGCATCTCCGCTGTAGACCCTTGACGAAAGTGTCACTTTATATGGGTTAATACGTTAACATGTATGATAATAACCACCGCCAGTGGTAAAAGGTAGACATCAAACATTTTATTTTAAGTTGAACGATTAATTAAAAAAGACCCTTTTATTACTTAAATTTCAATGGCAATTGCAGATTGAAGAGGCATTACTCAAACGGAAAAAGATGGAACTGTTGGCAAAGTACGCCAGTGAAGCACTTCAGGCAGAGACGGAGGAGGCCCGGACCATGGTGGGCGTGGCACAATAGCTGCAACACCTCCAACAGCCACAGACATTTTCACATCATTACATCACATCATTATTTTCACAGACACACTACAGAAACGTGTTCAGATATTTAAATGTGAAAGCAGCCAGTTTCATGACTTAATATTTGCTACTAACAGTATCCACCCTGATTCCATCCTGTGTTGTAGAGGTTATTCCAGCATACGAATTCTTAGTGCAAGGATGATTATATAAAGTAACTTAAGAATATTCTTGCAGCACACTGTTGTTAAATATATGTACATATTTTGTATAATGAATCTACTAACTTTATCATTTGAATAACATATATTGCATCTGTGCTCAATTGTATGGTTTATACTCTTCAAAAGTTGAATTGAAACTGACCTCCCAAATCATATTATCATTCGCCTACATGCATACCTTCTTTGTCATATCGAAATATTCTCTGTAAATAAAGTATTTTATAAAGTATAAAGACTGTTATGTTTGGTCATACATATGTACATACGTACATACATAGATGCATGCATGCATACATACATACATACATACATACATACATACATACATACATACATACATACATACATAGGGGACCTCGGTCGGCAGGACCTTGGATTTTGGTAGAACCTTGGGGAATGGATAAGTGAACACCATAAACCCCCTACTAGAGGACCACAGGCATATCCAGTGGAGATGAAAGCATTCATGTGTGGCCTCATCATGGAGTGGGAAAATTGAGATAAGCGTATAAACAAGTATAATTTCTAGAAAGAAACCAGTCTTGCCGAGCAGAACCTGAAATTGTGAAACAGCATACTAAGTTTTACACAGCGATATGGGAAGCGGACTGGAGGAGGGGAAGCAGACTGGGGGAGGGGGCAGAGGGAGGGGGAGGTGGGACTAAGGGAGATGGGAGGGGTGCTGGAAGAGGGGAAGGACACGGGCAGAGGGAGAAGGGAGGGGGCGGACACAGGGACAGGGGAGGGGAAGGACACAGGACAGGAGAGGGGGGAGGAAGGACACAGACAGGGGTGGGGAAGGACACAGAGGGACAGGGGAGGGGAAGGACACAGGGACAGGAGAGGGGGGAGGAAGGACACAAACAGGGGAGGGGAAGGATGCAGGGACAGGAGAGGGGGGAGGAAGGACACAGACAGGGGAGGGGAAGGATACAGGGAAAGGGGAGGGGAAGGACACAAGAGGGACAGGGGGGAAGGACACAGGGACAGGGGAGGGGAAGGACACAGGGGGACAGGGGAGGGGAAGGACACAGGGACAGGTGAGGGGAAGGACACAGGGACAGGGAAAGGACACAGAGGGACGGGGGGAAGCACACAGAGGGACAGGGGAGGCGCACTGGAGGAGGGGAAGGACACGGGCAGAGGGCGAAGGACACAGGGACAGGAGAGGGGGGGAGGAAGGACACAGGGACAGGGGACTGGAAGGACACAGGGACAGGGGAGGGGCAGGACACAGGGACAGGGGAGGGGAAGGACACAGAGGGACATGGGAGGGGAAGGACACAGGGACAGGGGAAGGACAAACAGGGACAGGGGAGGGGAAGGACACAGGGGGACAGGGGAGGGGAAGGACACAGGGATAGGGGAAGGACACAGATGGACAGGGGAGGGGAAGGACACAGGGACAGGTGAGGGGAAGGACACAGGGACAGAAGACACAGGGACAGGGGAGGGGAGGGACACAGGGACAGGGAAAGGACACAGAGGGACGGGGTGAAGCACACAGGGGGAAAGGGGAGGCGCACTGGAGGAGGGGAAGAACACGGACACAGGGAAAGGGCACAGGGGGAGAAAGGAAGGGAATTACACAGGGGGGGGGGGGCACTCGGATGCTGTTTTCTAGAGAATGATAGGTATGGCAAAGAAGCCAGTCCCCATGGGATGAAATGGGCATTGATACAATGGTTACTCAAAGGACCTGCTACATTACACAATACTGCACACCTGACATGTTACAACATTGGAGGGTAACCATGCATGTGTGTGGTCCTGACTCAGGGGTATATATATACCAGTGGTAGGGAGTTGGATAACCTGTAGAACTGCTGCCGCTGTGGTCCGCGCGTTTCTGTGACCCGATTTTCAGCCTGCCTAGAAGTGGCCTTACTGGTACCCTGCTTTAAAAATACCTTCATGGCCTCAATTCTAGGCCTATAAAAACGGCTAGCCCCTCATTTTAATCACAGCAGCATGGTGGTCAGCATGGATACAGATTTGAGGGGAGGAAGGTGAGAATCTTTGGTTGGTGTGGAAGAGAATATTATGGTGACCTAAATCATATGAAAAAATGATCAATTAATATAGACTGTATAAGTATGGTAACATGGGGAACTTGGTAATTATGTTATAAATGACATATGTGAAATCCAGGTATTTCTGGCCTTGCCTAATGTTGCCTAGATCCATGTTACCCTGACCTGTGTGGTACTGCCATAGGCAGCCCCTGCTCAGCTACTGCCTACTGCTACTGGTCCTGTGGGTGAGAGCCACCTCTGCCTACATCACAGAAATGCATTGAGCTTAGCACTGCCTGAATAGCCCCCAAGTTTTGGCATGTTCATCATGATTTCTCTGGAGTGATAGGAAGATGATTCAAACAGACCTGAAAAGCTATCACAATGCTCGATATGGCTATACAAGATTTTTTCTTTTTCACTCAAAATTAAAATTTTATCCAACTCCCTAATACCAGCAGTCAGAGACCATAATTAACGACTCGCCCTATATATAGCTAGTGTACATGTAATTAAGACCCCTGCGTATTGCTAAGGCTGTTCCGTAACTAAATGGAATGTGTTTGGAATTCAATGCCAGTGTGCTTGTATAATGTAATGCATTGAATAATCCTACTAATCGGAACGTCGACATTATTCTCTGTTTATGCTTAATATTTCTATCACGTGTATCTTTAATTAAGATAACCAAATTATTCTCGACGTTATCTAAACAATACTCACCCGTTCCGCCAGGGGAATATGGCCATGTCACATGAAATCGAGACAAGTTGAAAGTATGACCAGGTGCAATCTATGACCGGCATGAAAGAGAACAGCTTATTCAGGGCAGATGTACATATAAATTGCCAGGAAAGTTAATGGATGTTTTAGACTTTATGATACTCATTTAATTTAATTATTATTTTACAATAATATCTTGATTTTAACACAAATGAAATAGAAAGTATCCTCTCAGCGGTCAGAGACGTCACTTTATAGCCTTCACTTAAAACACCTGCATTTGTTGAAAGGAAGGAGAAATAACAGACAGTCATAAACTTTCATAAATTTATTCATTACATATAGAACATTTATAAGATATTTCCATGTACATCTACCCTAAATAAGCCGTTTTCTTTCATGCTGGTCATAGATTGCACCCGGTCATAGATTGCACCCAGTCATAGATTGCACCCAGTCATAGATTGCACCCGTTCATAGATTGCACCCGGCCATAGACTCTCAACTTGTATTTATTTGGTGAGACACGGCTGTATGTGCCCCCAATCGAAAGGTCTAGCTAATTTCGGCCCAAAAAAATCAAGGTGCAGTCTCAGAACGTTGCAGGAATATTCTCTTCATCTAGGACTAAGGACATACATTTTCAAGATAACGCAGAAAATATTATCTACGTTATTCTGTGAGTACGCACTGATAAAATCAAATCATTTGAAGTTGTCAAATAGTCGTCATATAAGACGCTAGGGTATTCTTAAAGGGATATAATCACCATTGGAATTGGTGTAAAATTCGATCCAATTTTCTGGCCTGTTACACAATGCCACATGTGCCCACAGCTGGCTGAGGTCAGTCCAAAGTCATATCTGCCAATCTTGATGCTTATATGTACCCCCTGGAGAGGGATAGGTGGATGTGGTAATAGGTAGGGAATAGGCAACGAGCAAGATTTGGCAAGACAAGCCCTGCCCTAGTAGCAAACACACTGTGGCCCCGGACGGGGCCAGACTGTGTTTGCAAATCTGGCCCGGAGTTGGCTAACCGACGGGCTCCCGTCGGTTTAGGGCACTGGGCTTTGGTCTGGCCCCGTGCGGGCTGCCCATGTTGGGTGCAGATCGGGTTTCGGACGGGAAGCCCACTTTGGGCTCAGATCAGTTTTTGGACGGGCTACCCACTTTGGGCTCAGATCAGTTTTTGGATGGGCTGAAAGCGGGTTCAGATCGGTTTTCAATCTGCTAATGAACCCAAGGCATAATCATACTCTTCCTACCCAATAATGGAAGTATCAAGCAGGCCTATTATCATCAGGTTTGAGCCACATGCAGCATAAACAAGTGTCTAGGGTGTACATTAGCCTTCAAATCCATAGTTCATACCCACATGGAGCATATGAGACTGTGTTAAGCAAACTGTAATACCACATAAATAGTGTCTAGTGTGTATAGAGGCCCTGCAATCATATCGGCTCCAAGCCTGACTGACCCGCTCCGAACTCTATAGGGAGTTCGCACTGATATAGCTTTGCCTGTCTAGGTTACTGAATAAACTTCTGATTCCCAACCTGTACACTTGATCCGAACTGTGTCGACTTTGGTTCTTTATTTAATAATATATCAGTATTATAAAGGACAAAGTATCGTTTATTACACTGGTGCCATGACCAGTTCTGAGTGAAAACACAGGCTAGCCTGTACAAAGCACAGACCACGTACTCTGGACAGAGTACGGAGGTCACCTGATGAAGCGGAAGCTTCATCCCGAAGGGGACACCTGCCATAGAGGAGGCAGAGACCCCAACGAGGGGTGTGGATGTTCTTCAGGGAGCAGCTGCACCATTTAGGGAGGAGGAAACTCCAAGACCACGAGGGCCCGACGTAATGAGTCACTCATTAGAGGAAATGAATCTGTCAATGTTTAACATCGACGGATCCCGGGAAGCGGCTCCTACACCCCGGATGTATGGCAATCGGGAGGAAGGTCGTTTTGATGACTACAGAGAAGCAAGAGTGCAGGAACCACTGCAAATTGCCCAAAGAGAATTGCTGGCCATACAGAATATATCTGTAGAGTGGACCGACAAATTGATGTGCCTGGAGGGCGCGATAATGAGAGAAAGACTCGCGGTTGTCAACTCTCCTGGAGGAGAATGAGAGACTGAC
This sequence comes from Harmothoe impar, assembly GCA_947462335.1. Lineage (NCBI taxonomy): Eukaryota > Metazoa > Annelida > Polychaeta > Phyllodocida > Polynoidae > Harmothoe > Harmothoe impar. The sequence goes on along the minus strand of OX381704.1, from coordinate 76,834,342 downwards.
GCAGTCTCTGAGCGTGGTCAGGTCCGAGTTCAATACTGCGAATACGGATCTGAACCAGATTTGTGAAGCCAGAAATCGGATGGCTAACGACGCTGAGGGTCTCCGGGTGGAAATCATCCAGGAGACAGAGACTTTGAAAGAAGCTCGCAGCAGTCTGGCCGCTGAATGCGAGTTGTTGAGAACAAAGAAAACTGCAATGCAGAAATTCTTGTTGGAAGCTCGCCAGACCATCCAGGACAGTAGGGCGGACTATAGTAGTACCTCCTACGCATCTGAGGATAATGGAAGCGCGTCAGCTGGCCATTATATGAGTTTCTCGGACACCCCGAATCTGTCGGGGGGCCGAGGAGTGAAGATCGAAAGTGCCTTTTTCGCCTCCACTCCGGGGAGACCCGGAAGGATGGGTCGAGCTAGGGGTAGGGGAATGGCCAGCGTATACTCTCCGAAGGTGGGTATGCCTGGAATCCGGCCAATGCCAAATGATGTACCCTCTTCCTCATCTGGATCAGGGGGGGTTCGAAGGTGCAAAATCCTTTGACAACCTGGGTAGGGACCCAGCATGAGAAGTTGCAAAAGCAACAAGAGTTGTTGGAGGCAGAACGTCAAAAGAAGGCGGCTATCCAAGAAGCAGCAGCCAAGAAATACTATACTCCGATAAGCTTGGCTGAGTGGAAAAACCTCCCAGACGGAAAAGATATTTCAGGAGCAGAAAGCTCTGGAGGATCAAAGACGAGAAGTGTTCCGGGCACAGGAGGCGGCCATAGAACAGCAGAGGAAACGGATGAATGAGAATGCTGTGTTGGCCCAACAGTTGGCCGAACAAGAAGCGGTGGTACTCAAAGCCCGGGCAGAGGGGTTGAAGGCTGCTGGTGAAGCTGCGAAAGCCAAGCTTGCGCAGGCTCATCAAGAGTAGGAGGCAGGAAGGCAAGCAAAGGAGCTTGAGAAGGAAAAAGCGGAGCATCAATTGTTACTAGCGCTGTCACAACAGTGTCAGTATATGACAGATATGGAGAAGAATTGGGGGTTCACTCAAGGGATTGATCCAACCAAGGAGGTTGTAGCGTATGGTACATACCAGGCGTATCTGGATTGGCTGAAAGGCTCAGCTGCAACTGGGGGGTCCGCCAGACAAACAAGTCCGAAAAAGACTCCAAGGAGGTCAATCCTCAGTACAGCGATACAGGAGCTGTATGAAACGAACCCCGCTATCGCTATCACCTCGAAGATTAGGGGATCGACCAATGCAGCCAGGCGGATTGCTAGTGAACCTAGTCCGTACTGGCAGAGGAACTCTTGGGAAGAATGGCTGGGAGCCACTGTAGAAGATATCAACCTGAGTGGTTGGGATCAAAATAAAGCCATCCCTTACATCTGTAAAGGGTTGCGACTGGGAGACGGCCTCATAGCTGTCGAACAGTGGAAGGATGATTGCGGTCCGAAAGGCACCTTCAAACAGCTTGTGGAAACATGCACAGTGCTGTTCGGGGGTTCTGCTCGGACTGATCCGATGGTGGCGTTTAAGAAACGAGTGCAAGGCAAGAACGAGGCTCCTAGAGTGTTCGGTCTTGCATTAATGAGACTCCTGAAGAAGGTCCATCCCTCTTCGGGTATACATGATGCCTTATTCTCTAAGGAACTGTTCTCTCAGTTCGTCGCCGGACTGAGGGATGCTGACGTACAGCACGTGGTGTATGATACATGGAGGGCAGATACATCTTTGGATGACCTTTTTAAGGCCATCGAGATACATGCCCTCAAAAAGTCACTGTTGGGAGATCGGGTGCCTACTCGATCCTTTGCCATTCAGGAGTGTTCTCCAGAACAATCTGAAGGGGAGAGCAGTGGGGAGGAGGCATCGGCTTCCGCGGCGCAGTTTAACCCCTTCCACACGGTAAGCCAATATATTGCACAAAATTGAATTGAGTTACAAGAAATTCAGTGGTGAAGGGGTTAAGAGGAACGGAAAATCTTCTAAAACTCCGTGGAAGGGTAAGAAGCAGGAGGGGGTAGGAGACCCACTTCCGAAAAAGGAGTCCTCGGAGAAGAAGGCTCCGGTGATGGATGCGGCATTCTTTACAGCATTATTTGAGAAGATGACGACTTCCATTCAGGGGGCTACCCAGCCTAACCGGAGGAAGATGGGTTGGAGAACTCTCATATCCAACACCGAGCGGGCACGAAGCATGTAAATGCTGACTGTCTGAGTAGACGTCCGGTCTGCCGTTGTGTGCGTCCGGACTGTGGGGATTGTGGTGCTCATAATGCTGTGGTAGCGAGTGTGCGTTTGCCTTATGATGAGTTGTTGCAGAACCTGTTGGATTGGTCCACTGACACTATAAGGACGTACCAGATAGCCGATCCTACCATAGCACGACTGAGGGAGTTGGTTCCCACCGGGATCTGTCCAGTGAGGCCCTAAATATCATTGGAAAACAGCGAGATGCGGCGCTTTCTGGCTCAGTTTCATGAATTAGAAATGCGGGACGCATTGTTGTGCAGGTGGAAATCCTGTCCGGGGAAGCGGAGGGTATTACCATTCGTAATCCCGGCGGCTATGTGGAAGGATATCCTGTACTACTGTGGACATTTCGGAAAGAAGCGCTCGCTGGAAAGGCTGAGTCGGGGCTCATCTGCTCAAAGCTGCTACATGGCAAAAGGTAGGTTATGATAGGGTTATGATAGGTTATGATCCGCTCACACGAACCCCTTATGTAACATCAAGCTGGCGAATAACTGGGATGGACCACATACAGTGGTCAAATGTATCAGTCAGACGACTGTATTGATCCAGTCTGAGGCAGGACGTATCAGGACGAGCCTCCTGGGCTGGGAGGGAGGTGGAAGGTGCGAGTTCGGAGGCAGAATTCCTACCCTTAGAGGTCTGCTTCCAAGGTGACCAAGCAGTCGGGGCCCGGTAAGAAGTCTGAGCCGAAGAAGCCCAAACCAAAGAAGCCTAGCACTGCGAATACTAGGACAAAGAAGGACCCTGCCACCACTACTATCAGTACGGTACAGGATCCGAAGAAGCCTAAAGGTACTTCCTGACCTAAGAAATCCGGAGGGGCTCCTTCTCAAGAAGGGATCCGGGAGACGACGACCAAGAGATTGGCCACGCTTCCAACGACGGATCTGCTCTCCTTGTCAAAGGGTATGGACGCAAGTCCTGCAGTGGCAGCCACAGCAGCACTCGCAGTTGAGAGCGGCACCGGGGCGCGTCCGAAGACGACTAGCACGGTGGGCATACTAGAGGAGACTCAACCTGAACTGGTTGAGGCACCATTGAGAGCAATGGTCACTCCACCGGCGCCCCCGCTGAAGGAGCCCTTGCTTGATCCGGAGCATACCGCCATGGACACTTCGGATGAGGCCGGCAAACTGGGGGAGGCTACCGGTGGTGGTTCCTCCCCGCGACCGAGCACCTCTGCATGGGGCGGTGGGGGATCAGGAAGTATCCTGGCTCCCCATCAACATGAGGATCGTGTAAAGGACGAGGATCTAGTCCCGAGAACGCTCCAGAGAAGCTTAATCAACCAATTAAGCGAAAAAGAGATGAAGCAGGTGGACTTCAGCTTGACTGGCATGTTCGGGGGCCTGGGGCAGTTAGGGGACACTTTCCCTTCCTGGTTACAGACCGCCTAAACGCTAGCCTGGAGGAAGTAGGAGAGGAGACCCACAGGGATCGCCTCCTCCTGGTTGCTGAGCATCGGTCGGATGCGTTGGCAGCACTGGATTCAGACATGGAGACATTCGCCGAATTTCGCACTGTCCTCGGGAAGCGCGAAAAGTAGCGGATTAAGACTCCAGCCGTGAAGCTTGCCTAGGCGTTAGCCCAGAAGAACAAGGAGGCTTTCACTGAGGCAGCTCAGGAAGAGGAGATAATCCAACAAGAGTCCGAGGCGGTTCACACGAACCTTACGGCTTGTCAGGAGAGGGCTAATCTGCAGGATCGTATCATGCAGGAAGCCATTCGGAGAGCGTCCCTGGAGGTCGGGAAAACCCCCGGAGGAAGTGTCGCTGTGCTGGCAGGGATAGATAAAATGCCCCCGGAGGAACTCACTGTGCTGGTAGACACTGCTCTAAAAGCCAACGCATTCCCCCACCCCTATGTGGGTGGGGGACTGTGTGAAGGACAATCGTTCCTCACAGCACCCACTGGAGACCAACGCCGAGGGGTACTCCGATGATGAGGAATGGATTAAGAAAGATCCGCTGGACTGTTCGGTGCTGTTGTATCATTACGACATTCTGGAGAAGGTACGTACCTCTAAAAAGAAGTACTACAACTTTGTACAAAAGGCTAAGCTCTTTTGGGCATAAGGGAGGTGGTCACCTGACACTCCCTGTCCATTTGTGACTTGCCGGAATGAGAATGAGAGTCGTGACACTCCCAGAACTTGGCACACTAAGGTCAGGTTCGCACGTCACCTCACGGAAAGACACGTACGGCATCATATTCGTTATGACTGTGTAAGTGTCGGACTGAAGGGGAGCAAGGATTTCCCCGACGGAGGCCAATTTGTTTGGAGAGCAGACATCATCCGACATATGGCCCGGAAACACAGACTCTCCCTGGAGGCTGCAGCAGAACGCATCCAAGCGGCGCACCATACGGTCTGGACGTCTTTCGGTTCAGAAAGTATGGAGAATGTCAACTTGGACTTTGGCTTGAGTGAGAAGGGCAAGGTCAAGGTTTTCTACAAAGTAAACCAAGACCAAGCCGCCCTTCACATCCCTGAGGGTGAGCTGTATGACGCGTTCATGGAGCACCTAGCGAAAACAAAGCCCAAGCGGGCTACGAAGAGAGAGGGTCATTCCTCTGAGCATACGTCTGCGAAGCGACCGCGGACTGACAGCTAGGAGAGACCTTCAGTGCTGGAGAAAGTTGCGCCTGAACACAAGGGGCCAACCTTCACCTCCAGGAAGACAAACTGGAAGTCGGGCCCTTCTTACGGACCAACTCCAGATAAGCCGGATCCGGTGGAAGATCCAGACGTGGGAACTGGGGAGAGCTTCGACGACGCTTTCCCAGCTTCTAATCTTGTCCCGGGGCAGGAGGCGCAAGTCTTCACCCAAACGGGAAAACCCAAGAAGGGTACAGGCTCTGCACCGCCTAAGCCTAAGCCCCAATCGACCCAGAGTTCCACCTCGGAGACTCTGCCTGACGGTGCCCTACTGTTACAGCAGGGGCCACCGATGCATTTTCCCCCGGCGGACTTCAAGTCGTTTGAGGCCGCCCAGGAAACTTTGAATAGTTGGCAGGACGGCTTCCATAGCCTGATGACCAACCTGTGTATGGAGGTAACAACGTTATCGTTGAATTGCATCCATCATCTGCACCGAACTGAATCCGAAATCCAGAAGGATGCAGCTGGGGCCAGTGTTCAGACGGAGACCGCCAAGGCTCTGGAAGAACAAGAGCAGGCCAAGATCGATAGGCAGAAGCAGAAAAGGGTGACTAAAAGAGCCCAAAACGAAACTCACCGAAGAACGTCAGCGGTTTGAGTCTTGTTTCGGACATGAGATGTCCGAATGGGATGGGTCCAGGGAGATAACCGAAGCCTGGCTCCAGGACTGGATTTCGCAGAAGACGAGCCTGATTCGGAAGACGAGAACAAAGCCCGTGAGGCTGAGGCCGGGTCCGATGTGAGTTCGGACGCTGATTAGGATTATCCTATGAGGCGTCTACTTGTCGGGAGCGGGACACAGTTTTGTGATATTCTGCCCCCACTGGAATAGCACCCTGATGCAGGGTGCCCGGATCCGGACAGCAGAGCAGTGGCGGGCCAGGTTCGCAAGGACTTGGCCTGCCGGGACGCAGCACTGACGGAGCAGAACGGGAGATCCGGACAGGAGCCACACCTCGGGATAGGAATGCCATACGAACTGGGTCTGGAGACATCAGGACCAAGTGTTCCTACATACTGTTCGAAGATCGCCAGGAGGCAGAACAGGCAGTTTTTTTTTCAACATCATGCTCCCGAGGAGGGCTAATGAACTTCTCCGATCCGGGTAGTAGGGACTGAATACAAAGTACGTCCTGAACCCCGGGCGAAATGCACCACCACAAGTACGAGGGAGTCCGGATCTTCGCTGGAAACTATGTATGCTATTTTTTAATATTACTACATGTCAAAACATATATTAAAGTTAATAAAAAGTGATAGTGTTTATCACTTCTAGTAATATTTTAACTACGAGTTTAAATATAGCTCGGGGTCCTGGAGGGACGAAATTTTTTTTGTGATACCATGTTTCAAGTGTTCAATACTCAGGTGTACATAAAATTAGTATATATAGGTTAACTCTATTTATCCAAGGGAGTAGAGTGTAATATTTATTACAGTCACTATATATACTTGTGTGTAAATAATAACTTATTGGTTCAACAGAACTACCATATTTTCTAATGTGTAACTATATTAGAGCCCCTAAGGTGGTATTTGTAAGATAATGCCAGTTCGAAGTGTTTTCAAACTTTAACCTTAATTATTTACCTCCCGGTTATTATCTGGTAGGGGGTAGTGTAGGGGCTAGGGTTATAAGGGGTTTATATGGCGGGTTCTGTTGGATGCTGTGTTGCAAACTCAGTCCGAACCCTTCAGCCTGACGGCAGGTGGCAGCACCTGCCTCGGGCTTGGGGTATGGGCAGAGGTCGCTATAGCCTTCCGGTCTGCGTGTGCGCGCGCAGGCTGGCTGCCTATATATAGCCAGCATCTGATAGGACTCGTCGGTCACTCTGGATCCACGCTTGGACAGAGGCCCTGCGATCATATCGGCTACGAGCCTACTGACCCGCTCCGAACTCAAATAGGGAGTTCGCACTGATATAGCTTTGCCTGTCTAGGTTACTGAATAAACCTCTGATTCGCAACCTGTACACTTGATCCGAACTGTGTCGACTTTGGTTCTTTACTTAAGAATATATCAGTATTATAAAGGACAAAGTATCGTTTATTACAATAGTCTTACTAAATTCACAAATAATGTATATAGAGAGTCAAATAATGACAATGGCACCACTGCAATATTGCTGGACTATAAACCACACTATATTAAAAAATGAATTAACCAAACTAGGCTTTAAAATAGATTCCATGAATTTAATTGTAAATTATCTCACAAATGGAATACAAACAACAAAAGCAAATGGCATCCTATCAGATCCTCATCCCATCTCTTGTGGCGTGCCGCAAGGATCAGTATTAGGTCCATCACTTTTTATCATTTATATAAACGACCTGGGTTCTGTATTGCAAGATATGCTATGTCAGCATTATGCAGATGACACTGTAGTTTATTTCCCAAATGGGGAATATAGCACAAATGTAGAGCACATCATTAACCAGGATTTAGCAAAAGTAAACACTTGGTGTAAAGCAAACAAACTTTCTCTCATGCCACTTAAAATCGATTATCAGCTTTGCAGACAGCGCCCTCACCTGTCTAAAAGGGCCGCATCAACCTTTTTTTCAGCCTTTTCCCCCCAAAAATGGTCAAAAAGAGCGCTCCTATGCCCCAAAAAAAAGGGAAAAAAAGGTCAAATTTCCGCTTCAATCTAAGAGCAGGGGTGTCCAGATACCTCATCCTCAAAATTGTATTTTTCATGATTTTTGGACCCTAAAATCGGGACAATTTCTGCTTGAAATCCCAGGCATCCTAATAGTAAATGATCAATTTAGAATTTTACATGTATAACTGATGGATTTCAATTGAAAATATTCTAAAAGAAAGGTGAGTTTTCACCCATCATGACAACAAAGTGTATATTACATTACTATGCAGCCCTTGAAAGGTTGATAGTAATGATACTGCCTGACGCTGATACTACAGATTATATTTTTTTTAAATAATTAAAAAAATAAAAACTACCTCCCTCGTTAACTAAAATGGGAAAAAAAAGCAATGTCCCTCGCTGTCTTGAAAAAAGTAATAAAAAAAAAGCCTCCCTCCCTCACGTATTTTTCCAAAAAGTGTCCGCAAAGCTGATACATGTAATCAATTAGAAGTGGCCTAAATGCAAAAAAATTAAAGGGTAATGAACCTAGGGACAGAAGCACTACTAAAACAGATGCCTAAAACATCTATAAAAATAGAAAATATTCCACTAACAAAGGCTTATACATATAGGTATTTGGGTATCACAATAGACACTAATCTAAATTTTAAAGGCGCACTGAACTAACGACGTCATTTGCGTACAAAACTCGGCAGGGTTGGGTCCTGGGTTCAGTGCGCCTATAAGGCTCAAGTCAAAGGGGTTAATAGAAGTGTAAACCACAAGACTCACATGTTCAGGAGATATGGGAGGAAAATCAGCACTACAGCAAGTGAAAAGGTACTTAAGCACATGATACTCCCTCGCTTGGATTATGGTGACATCGTCTATGATGTAGCCCCAAAAACTATTTTGGAAAATTTACAAACTGCTTTCAACAGGGGCCTGGAAACCACATATAACAAAGAAGAATTTCATGAAGTCCCCTGCCTTGTAATGCTAAAGGTGAATACCCTGGCTGACAGAAGGGGAATGCATTTAAGCCAAGCTGCTTATAATTTGTCTCAAGATTTTTTTTTTTTTTGAATAGGTTTATTGACCAAAATTTCATGTATAGGTAGTAACACGTTCTGCCAACTTGGTCAGAGGAAATATATACATGTATATTACAAATAAACTATTTTTGCGTTAGCAAATGCAGTCTAGAGTTCTTTGGGTTTTTGCTCCTTTTACATATAAATATAATCAATCAATTTGTTTTATTCTTCCAACCAATAACTGCCACTCTCAAGACAGAAATTGAATCTCATAAAGACAATCTATCAGTTCATGTGATCGCGTTCCTTTGGGGTCTCTTTGGTGTCATAGACATGTCCCCTGGCCAGGGGGGTGAAAAGGTTTTTTAGAGGATGTAAGCATAGTTCAGTTGTCGTATTCTTCTTTTACCATATTTGGTCCTTTACATAAACTTACTTTTGGGAAGAGAGAGGAGCTAAGAATTAAGTAAGTTGGTCAATATTGGGTTTTATATAGTACAGTTCCTGGTATCATTTATTTGTGTATTTATTTATAAAGGGATTTGAGTCTTGTCTTGAAAACAAGAATGCTCTCTAGCATTTGCACTTCCGTGCTAGTTGGATTGATAAAAGAGATATCAGGACAAGAGCTCATGATGGCAAACTGTTGATAATAAAAAGGCCGAAAAAAACCTTTTACAGGAAAGGTTTTGAATTTAGGTTACCAACCCTCTGGAACTCCTTTAAAGAGGATACAAGAAATATTATAGAAAATGAAAAATTCCAGAGTTGGAACAAGAAGAGGTTCGTCTGGGGCCCCCCTACAAATCTGATTTTTTTTGTGTCTTTTCTTTCTCTTCACTCATACCCTCAACCCCACCACCCAAGCTTAGGAACAAATTATCATTATATAGTTCATGCTCAAAATTGGACAACAACATCAGTCCTTAGGAAAATTCCATCATCCCAACATTTTTCCATACATAAATTTTGGAAATAACATCATCCAATTAGGAAATAACATCAGCCTAGGGCAAACAACAACAGCCCATATTGTTCATTCACTCTTTGTATTATAGGGTAATGATCCCTATTTTCTTTTCTCCATAACATCTAAGGAGAAATATATATTGAGGGCTCCATAGGCCTACTCACGTATGCCTGGGACCCTTATATATTATTTGTGATAAGAAAGGTAATATGTAATTAGCCATTAAGGCAAATATATGTATCATATTGGATCTTCCATATGGCCAAAAAAAAAGAAGGTGTGTTTCAGGTTACTTGGTCTGAAAATCTAGGGTAGGTAGGTCGGATTTTTTTTTTTTTAATCTTTTTTTAAACTTTAGCCTGAAAAGTACCCAGAAATCGACTCACGAACTACAATGCCGACTTGCCTCGACCGCCTCGACTCGTGAACTATCAGAGACCCTTAAATAGCCCCAAAATGACCCAAAATATAAATATTTTTTTCAAAATTGCATAAAAATGTCTAGGGTCGGCCCTGTTTTGCTAGGTAGGGTCGGGTAACCTGAAACAAACCTTTTTTTTTTATTTGGCCTATGCTGCAGCAGGAACTGCCATTCGCTAACGGGGCCTGGCTCCACAGTTTGACAGTATAAATAAACGAATTATCAATCAATCATTAGGGCTGGCACAACTGCAGTGTTGAGTCTTGAGCTGGCAAAGGTCCGGTTTTGGGCTGGCTAATGCCAAGTGGGTCATCTATCTGACTCCAGCTAGAAGACGTGCTTCCTTGTCACTTTAACGAGTCTGCAGACGAGTTTACTTTTTCAGTGTGCCCATATTTGCCCACTAGACAGCATTGCTTTACTATATTAATGAAATGATAAACAATTATAGTTATAATTTAAGAGGATTTGGTCGTGATCGACTTATTGGTTTTTAACGTTCTTCGAGTTTCCGTTTACCCTGTGCCGGACCCTGTGACAAAGGGTGGCAAGAGTCTTATAAGTCCACGAGGCCCATTTTGTTAAAACAATTGTAAATCCTTCCACAGACTGCTACGTCACACCTGGGTGCTGTTTCTCCACATGATACGTAGGGGCCGTGTGGTATAAATGTACTGTATATAGAATTTAATACACAAGCAAAACTACAGTTATCATCCAACATAGACAATACATATGGCAAGTACACCTGGTAACATGACCAATGCGTAGGCATGGTGTGTTTTATTTCTATCTGGACAAGATGCATCCCTTATGACTATTATAGCACCCCCACCCTCCTAGATCGCATCTACAGGACATCGATGTGACCTATAGTGGTCTGGCACCGTCCATAGTTCTCATTTGACCATATTCCATGCATACACATTGAAAAGGCGAATTCTGTATAGGGACATTCTGAAACACATCAATGTTGCAGCATTCTGAGTCCCACCCAATATAGTTTCAAACCATGCATGGGCATGTCTGCCGGGGTATTCGACTTTATGGAATTTTGAATGAGGTTGAAACTTGTTATCAACCTGATACACCATTTATGGATTGAGTTTTTTTTATTAAACGTTTCAGCAAGTTAGAGGCTTGAACCCTCAACCCTTGAAATTAGAGATATGCTTACTGGCAACTGACCAAACCAGATAAGTGCCCGCAAGGCATATATTATGAGATAGTCTGCAGATTAGATTAGTCTGTATATTAGATTGAATGTTCAATTTGCATGACAGGGTGGATATTCATTTTCAGATCTATTAAAGAAAAACGACCCACTTACCGTTTGCTACTTTGATATATTATAAGAGAGCTATTGCTCCAGGGTTATGTTTCTCCACATGATACGGAGGACAGAAAAGGGGTCCGTATGATCTAAATGTGTATACACTTCAATACATCATATTTCTATCATATGGACCCTTTTTCTGTCCTACGGACTCTCCGTATCATGTGGAGAAACAGCACCCTGGTTTTGAACAGGTTCGCTGAAAATTCCATACAGCATTCTTTCGAAATGACGTGTCATATGACAGAACACTGTTATTTTTATGTCCAATTACTCCAATTACATGTACATGTATGCATATACGGAAAACATTTGATGTGGTCATTGATAAAGCACGAGAAGACGCAGGGATTTCCAGGTTTAACCCTTAGATATATGGCACTGCCACTGGGATAGAGTCGGAACAAGCTATATAGGGAGTGGTTGGAGGAAGGTGACAAGGACACGCGTGGGTGGGTGCACAGAGGGCGAACTGTGCATAGCAACAGGGACATGGCTAAGACAACAGACACACTGCTTACTCCTACTCAACCTGATTTCTCACTGCCCAGCTGGCCCTTTTCCACTCCCACATTAGGGTGTATTACCCTCAGACTAAAAATAGATATGAAGGAGACTATACTTAGATACATGATGCATCCTCGATTCTCTCAGACGTGCCCCACTCCCAACATCCCAAACCACATCCACCAATCTTGGCATCGGCATATGCTGGTTATATCTGAGATATCACATTATCAGTCTCCGGATCAGTTTATAACAGTTAGTCCATGGAATACAGCGTATCTGTATGCCATGGTTTGTGATGCCATACCCACTGGAAACATGCAGTTTGATGCTAACGTGCGTTTCTCTTCATATTACGACAGAAGGGTGTACTAACGTGCTCTTTTCCGCAGGACTAAATGTAGGGGGTTTACCTGCACCGCTCAGAGCCGTGAAAAGGGCCGTTTCTGTGCCCTACATTTTGGGGTGGTTCTCAGGAACTAGAATGAATTCAGACCAAATAAAGCCTTTTTCTTAAAGCCAAGATCCTATCTAACTCCATGTAAGGATTTAATAAATAACACATTCATCACAGCAGGGTGGCAACACTATCAACTGTGGAGAGAATATTACAGCTCTTTAACAAATCTACCACATTCAAGCAGTAAATTCTCATTAATCATAAATTCAATATCATGCAAATGAACCATATTCAATAGAATATTTATAAACAAAGGACAGTAGATTAAAGTATTGTGCATGAATATGTGCTTTGTGGCCCTATACTGAGCGGACACCACATTGGTGGTAATGGAAGAAATACAAAGCCTCTCTGCAGCCAAACCTATTAAAGACTAGTGGACCCAACTAGTATAAAAAGTCATGGCGAGGGGAACCACCTGCCTCGCAGGGCCCTAGTTGAGATTCTAAGATACGTGGTTTGGATAGTTATTTATTATAACCTATTAAACAGATCTATACTGTCAGGCTGGTCAGTTGAACTACAAGAACATACTATATAGAGTGAAATGAGATTGAAAATTATAGTTATTTTGTATGAAGTCTTTGTCTGAATCCCACTATGTAGAATTATTTATATGTAATGTGTGTAGAGCAACGTAGATCAGTCCTGCAGGTTTGGGATTGGTAATTAAACCTTAATGTTTTAAGGTTAATAAACCTTCAAAAATGACGTAGTTCAGACCAAATATCAACGTAGATTTACGTCTGACCAAATTAGTTGTGTTTACTGGGGTGGCGGCTAGGACTTGTTTTCTATTAGCCAATTTGGCGAATTTGTATCAATTTTGATTAGTCAAATTGGATATCAATTAGCCAAACCTTTCTTTGCTGTTACATGTACTCACATTTGTTCCACAGATATATATTAAACATTATATTAATATTTGACCATTGTATTAACAATGGGGGATTCACGTTACTGCCTTTTACTAACTAGCTGATATCTAACTTAAAATGTATCCATGTCAGTATTGTTCCAAAATAAAGGTCTTCTTTCAAAATAAATGTCATGAAAATGGAGGCTGTTTATTTAATGGGAGTTCACAGAGATTTTCAAATGCTCAGGACAAAACTATAATTAGCCAATTTGGCGAATTTTCAATGGGTAACATTTGCCAAAATTCATGAACATTTTGGCTAAATTGGCTAACCGAACAAATTGGCTAACCGAACATAAATGAACATATATATATATATATATATATATATATATATATATATATATATGTCCATGTATATATATATATATATATATATATATATATATATATATATATATATATATATATATATATATATTTTTTTTTTTTTTTTTTTTTTTTTTTACGCACAAAACATAGAATTATATACGGTAATTTTGGGCTGAGGATGTTTACCGTCCACACGACAGGGCTCTAACATTCCTTGATCAGCCGTCACCACGTCAATAACTGGGGAATGATGTCAGAACTTTCATATTCTCTATGTTATTTGCATGTGTTAGCGTTCCACCACGATGGGGGCGTGTGCGCTTTACGTCATGACAAGCACGTGTACAGATGCATTACGGCAGCCTAATTGCCCTCAAGGTGTTTATTTCCTCCACCTGCACAGTTACCTCTGACCAGACCCCAAGGTGTTACGTTGTCATGACGTTGATTTGCCATTTCTAAGAGGTGTGAGAAGGTGAAGGCTGACAGGTGGGCAGGACGCCCAGCTGCATGGACACATGTATAAGGCCAAAAAAGGTTTCGTCATGGGTTCCAGCTGGGTATACTAAGAGCTGCTCGGGACTACTAAATTGGACCAGTTGCATGTGTCGGGCTAGGAAGGTGCATTCAAGTAGGTGGCGACAATGCGGGCAGTGATGGGGAAAAGTCAATACTCCCCAACCGGGTATACCTGATCCCAAGGTTGGTTGCAACATTGAACGTTTAACCCAACATGGGCAATTTTAACCCCAACCTCCCTTATCAACCCGGATTATTCGGCATCTCTCTCTCTCTCTCTGGAGCCCTATGAAGGCCTACATGTACAATATAATAAAACTGATATCGAGTAACTATTAGCCAAATGAACACCTTTATGATATCTCAGACAACTCGGCAGCCGACCAATGAGAAGCCTCCACTTCAGGTCGCTTTCTGATTGGCCCCAGCGGACGCTTTAAGATAGCGCGCGGTGCCAGGCTCCCCACACAGAGCGCACGTTCGCTGTGGAGTAAGAAAGATACGGATACCTGTCTACTCACAACCAGAAGGACTGAGGAGACAGTTAATGACGAAGGTGACATTGGTCAGCCCGGCTGAACTGAGGGATACAGAACCAGAAGACAACTTTGTCCTCAAGGGTGCTCAACGTGCGTCTTTCTCACAGGTAAGTTTCAACAAGTTTGTTCATTCACGCCGGTTATACAGAATGTAGGGTAAACTGAATAATCCTAATGGATTTAGAAAGCTCCTCCTCCAGGGCGAGTGTTTGCTTAAACCACAAAGCCTTCCCATGGAAGAAATGCTAGCCATTTGCATACATCGTGTAAATGTGTTTTTCTTGCATGCGAACATGCGCCAGTTGTGTGGTTTGGAATCAAAGAGAAGAATGAGAAAGTTTATGTTACATTTCTAATTAGACCAAAAAGAAGAAGTTGTGTTTCAGGCAACATGGTCAAGAGGATTAGATTTTATTGGTGTTGTTTTTATACTGTTGAAATCGCCAGCCATTTAGGCGACTGACGTCATCAGGAGCTTGACCAACGATTTGCCAAAATGTAGGGAAAATATAGATTAAAAAAGGAAAGAAAAATCGGGAGAAAGATGCTAGGGTCTGTCCTGATTTGAATCTAGGGTCGGGTTGCCTGAAACACGTTTTATTTTTGCCTTAACATTAACATAAGTTTTTACAAAGAGGGAACATACTCATTAACTAGAATACAAGAAGAATGAAATGGATATATGTGACAGTAGTTGTTGAGGAAGTGGGTCTGCAGAGGAGCTTATAAGATCCTGGATTTGAGAACACAGAGAAAAGGAAGGGAGTCAGAAAGGGAGTCCAGGTCTTGCTTTCAGAATGACTCCCTTTGTGACTAAAAGGGAGTCAGCACTTTAGAAAGAGAGTCACTGTGACTCCCTTAAGAGAGTCACTGTGACTCCCTTAAGGGAGTCCACGTCCTTGCTTTCAAAATGACTCCCTTTTAGCTAAAGGGAGTCCACCTCAACATTGACTCTCTTTGTAAAGGGAGTCTAGCTTATATTTGACTCCCTTTATGAAGGGAGTTGTACATCTATTACAATGGTAATGTGCAGTGTCCTTTGCTCTATACAACATGTCTAATGGCTGTTACCAGAGCTCATCTTTCCACACTATATTGTTGCAAGGTCTAAGAGGGATATTTATTCAAGATCCCTCAATGCACACTAGTCAATATGAATGAACATCTGAATTGCCATGGATTTAACTTTTTTGTATTCCCACAAACTTGGTGTCTATGAAAGGTCATATACCTTAACTATCATAGTTATGATAGAATTATGAACCAACCCTTAATTATTTTATCAAATTAGGAGCTGACACTAGAAATTCATGCTACAGCTATTCAAAGTAAGAGTGATTGTGAATATTTATGAGTTTAGATAGATTATATAGATGTTAGCCTCCAGATTAGTACTCCTTTGAGCATAGTGCTACCACCTAGCAGGACATGTTAGAACCAACTGTTGTTGACTCCCGTCCTATATGCCCAGATTCCCTTTGCCCCTAAGAGAGTCCAACTGAGGTTGACTCTCTTTTTAAACTGAGTCAGGAGAGATGTGATGTGACCAAAGGGAGTCAGTTGGTTCTGACTCTCTTCTAAAGGGAGTCCAGGTCAGCTAGACTCGGTTCTGACCCCGAAATGACTCCCTTCCTTTTCTCTGTGAAAGCGTCTTAATACGGATCTCTTTCTTTAGGTGCTTTATGTTTTAAATGGACAACGTATACATAGTTAAATGATGAAGAGAAGACACTGCTTCCATATGACCCTACGTTTAGGGTTATCTCTGGCATGTTTATGCCATGTGTGCATATACAAAATGGCCTTGGGGGATAGGTGTTATCTTGACGTCATAAAATGCCCTATTCCATTGCCAACATGGATCTACACTATAATCCCTCGAATCACAACAGACATATGAGACATATTCTCTATCTCCAATCGCGATACTTATATCGGCCCATTTAAGGTTTACCAAAGAAACGGTATAATTGCAATGCAATATGCCTTTCTACTTTGAGAATGATATGTATCTGGAACCATCAGAATATCCTTAAATAATGCTACATGTATATAATTTTGGTTTTCTGTGAATTCAACAACGATATATATGGTATATAATATAGCTTGGACATTTAGCTATTATCTATAAGGCTAAACGGATTGGTATACCGTACTAATGGTACATGATTGTGCAGGGTCGAGTCCTGCTAAGAGAACAAACGTCAAGGATCTGAGGTCTAAGCTAGTACAAGCTAGGTGTTATGTGTCGTAATGGGGCCCAAATATGTCACTTAATCAGATAGGGGTGTGGGCACAAGATACCGCCTGTCATTCACGTATTGATTGGAGGATCGACCCATACGGTTGAACAAGTGCTTCCCTGTCCGAAGGCATGATTAAAGTGATAAGATTATTATTGAACATGTTAACGGCCGATCACGCACCCTGCAGCGATTAATTAAAAACACTTCCTGATAATAAATGTTTATTGCCGTCATACGAAATTGGTCAGAGATCTATGCCCACCACTTTGGTATTAAACATTGACGTCCTCGGAGGAGATCATTGACGTCACACAGTGACCCATGCTATCTTAGTAACATGTATAGGCCTAGGATACAGCTATGTATGTCTGTATGTTGGGAGGGTGCATGGTCGTCACTGTGGTGTCATTTGCCGGCCTGTACCTGTACTTGGCACTTAGTTACACTTAGTGGCCAGTCAGATAATCAGTTGGTCATTCTGCTAATCACACACGTTACCCCACCACAGACTGCATAACATGCCAGCCTTATCCGACCCTAAGAGCACAGCCTACTGTATTGCTTTTAGAGCCCTGACGACATTGGACTGGTATCGGGGAATGATTCCCGTTTAGAATGATATCAAAAGGAGAGAAGAGTTGACTTGTGGAATATGCGCTAGCACTGAACACTTTAATATTTATTTCATATGGGACTAACTTCATATGTGTGGAGTTAAATCAGACCTTTCAGTCCTTAACATGGTGTGTGCTTTACCATTGCAATGCACAAAGACGTTGTTTGTGTACAGTTTAACACCCCATTCCCATCAAGAAACAGACTGTAAGCAGCTTAGTCGCCCACAGTTAGGACTCCCGTAATGATCACTAAATTAAAAAATATAAATATTAAAAAAAACTCATAGATGTCACACACACACACACACGTGTTCATAAAATGTATATATCGGCAATATATGAACTACCTGGTACCCACTATTATTACTATCATCGGTATGCGGGACATTAGATTTATTTGTATGTTCCTACTCTGCTTGCAGTACACTGAATAGACCAGATGGAGGTGGTGGGCAACACGTGGAACTGTCCTGGCCCCAAGTATACTAACATTGAGTCGCCCGTCAACTGGTTCCTCCGCGGCTGTGAGGACTCCCGGGCGCGCCTGATGCAGAGCATGCCGCGCCTGGAGGAGTTGAAGGAGCAGTGCCGGCGGCGGGTGGCGCTGGGACAGAGCGTGAAGCGCCTCATGAACCTGGTCATCACGCCCAGCAGCGTGCCCGACTTCACCATCCCCCGCTCCTACAACAACGCGTGTACCGGCGCGCCAGCCGCCTCCAACACCCCTCTCCGCCCTCAACACAGCTGTGAGTCGCTCACCGACAGCTGCGAGCAGCTGCACACCTCCAGCTGCCAGTCGTCGCCGCTCCTGACGCGCCCCCCGGCGGTCACCATGCGGGAAGGGCGCGGCGACCGGCCGCATTTGCGGTCCAGCCGACCCCTGTCGGAGGGCATGAAGCGCAGCACGTCGGAACCGGCCACCCCGGTAGCCGGGTGCGCGCACCGGGAATCCCTGGAGGGCGGCATGTTCCGTCGCAGTCACACCATTTCCTACGAGATGATTGACGACGGTCATCAGGCCACCACGAACGCTGACCCGTGCTCCCTGGCCGCCATGACTCTGCCGCACCTCAAGACCAAGACAAAGTTCGGCTTCGAGACGCTCTCCGAGTGCCCGACCACCCTGCGGAAGGAGTCGCTGTTCCACGACCCGGACACTACGGTATCGGCAAACCGGATGCAGGCCAAGCTCAGCGCGCTGCGTGAACTGCAGAACAAGCGGTGTGGGTCCAGGGAGGAAGTGGCCACGGCGCCTGCAGACAGTAGCCTAGAAAACACCAAGCGTCTCCGCAGTCGGCGACGTAACGTCGTCTACCAAGTGGCCCCCCTCGGCGTCTCCATCTCCCCACACACCTCTCTAGAGGGGAACATCTCCTCCACGGGCAGCTCACCTGTCCACTCCAGGACGTCGTCCGTGGACAGAGTCCAGCAGTCCGAGGACGGAGCATCCACCGCGTCCATACCGACCTTTGCCGAAAAGAGGCGAGGCTTCCGGCAGCGGCGTCCGGCCACCGTCAGCGAGGACGACCTGACCCCCTGGCAGCAGAGCACACTGCTCAAGCCGGAGGAGAAGTACGAGGCAGGCCGGCGGCGGTACAGCGGCTGTAACATCTCCCTCAACGAGGAGGACGTGCAGCAGCTGTGGCGGGTGTCGGCACTCACCGCCACCGTCGGCGTCTCCAGGAGCTTCCCGGGGGTGAGCAACTCAGACCCAGCCCGTGCTAGTCCAGACGAGCAGCTCTCTCCCCTGGTCATCCCCAGCTGGGAGAAGAAGAGCCAGCTGAAGTTCGCCCTGGAGTATTCCGTGAAGAAGAAACAGCTTGTAGTGCACCTCCAGGAGGGCATCTCCCTGCCAGGTCCTCCAGACTCTGCAAATGCCTTCGTGAAGATCCACCTTCACCCGTTAAGTAACGGACAGCGGCACACGTCGATGGTGGTCCGCCAGACCAACGACCCCGTGTTTGACCAGAGCTTCCCCTTCACAGATATCTCCAGGGAGCAGCTCCCGTCCCACAAGCTGCGCATCAAGGTGCTCAGGAAAGAGGGCCTCCTCAGACGTAACGAGTCGGTCGGTGAGCTCGAGGTCAACCTGTCCGAGCTAGACTTTACCCAGCAGGCCCGCTTCGAGCTGCTCAGAGACATCGAGACAGAGGAGATTCCACAGGTAAGCACTGCACATGTTGTCCTTGAAGTCATCAGCATTAGATACTATTACTATAGTAGTATCATTTCTATTGATAGGAATCAACATACGTCTCAATTGAGTAGTAAGTTAACACGTACACTGTAAAAAATAGATGTACTTTCTACAAGGATCCAATGTAAAACGCTACGGTGATTCACCGTTATCCTGAAAACATTGAAGCATTGTAAATAGCAAATAGTTTACGGTGAATCAGTGTAATGTGGCTACATCTTGTATAGGAGATTCAAATAACCGGGATTCAACGTAGTTTGCGTTTTTTGCGTATACCATCAGGTGGAGCCACATAAGTTATATTCTGCCACAGATTTTGATTTGGGAATCCCCTACACAGGAAGTGATGTCATCAACTTAGGGAATCCTCTCAGGCAGCAATGGACATGGGCTATTAAAATAAAGCAGGTAAGTAAATCTGCATGCATCCATGAATGTATGGCTTATTTTGAACCAGAAATATTCTGCAATGGAAGTTAGGTTCTTGAAGATTATGCTGAGTGAAGAATTATGTAGAATCAGCCTAACAGGAGACCATT
The DNA here is from genome assembly GCA_947462335.1 of Harmothoe impar. Taxonomy (NCBI): domain Eukaryota; kingdom Metazoa; phylum Annelida; class Polychaeta; order Phyllodocida; family Polynoidae; genus Harmothoe; species Harmothoe impar. The sequence goes on along the minus strand of OX381704.1, from coordinate 76,814,228 downwards.
GGAGGGCAAATTATATTTGGGTTTCCCTGAGTATAGGTCCCCCACTGAACAGTGCACAGGTGTAAGGGTGGGAGGAGGGAGGTGGCATTAGTACTAAACCTGGAGATCTCAATGTACAGCCAGAGCATTACATGTACATGTCTAATGTATACAACCCCCTCTCCCAATGGGGGGAATATAGGGAAGTGGGAATATTTGTCTGAAAAAAACAAATTTGCGAGAAAAAAGTTCGAAATTGCAAAAAAGTGAAATTTCCCTAAAAAAAACCCTATTTGGCGAGAAAAAAGTTCAAAATCGCAAAAAAGTGAAATTTCCCTAAAAAAAACCCTATTTGACGAGAAAAAAGTTCGAAATCGCAAAAAAGTGAAATTTCCCTAAAAACCCCCTATTTGGCGAGAAAAAAGTTCGAAATCGCAAAAAAGTGAAATTTCTCTTAAAAAACCCCTATTTGACGAGAAAAAAGTTCGGAATCGCAAAAAAGTGAAATTTCCCTAAAAACCCCCTACTTGGCGAGAAAACAGTTCGAAATCGCAAAAAAGTGAAATTTCCCTTAAAAAACCCCTATTTGACGAGAAAAAAGTTCGAAATCGCAAAAAAGTGAAATTTCCCTAAAAAAAACCCTAGTTGGCGAGAAAAAAGTTTTAAATCTCAAAAAAGTGAAATTTCCCTTAAAAAACCCCTATTTGACGAGAAAAAAGTTCGAAATCGCAAAAAAGTGAAATTTCCCTAAAAAAAACCCTAGTTGGCGAGAAAAAAGTTTTAAATCTCAAAAAAGTGAAATTTCCCTTAAAAAACCCTATTTGGCGAGAAAAAAGTTCGAAATCGCAAAAAAGTGAAATTTCCCTAAAAACCCCCTTTTTGACGAGAAAAAAGTTCGAAATCGCAAAAAAGTGAAATTTCCCTCAAAATGGGTAGTTTGGCGAGAAAAAATTCAAAAACGGAAAAAAGGGAGATTTCCTTTAAAATGGCTAGTTTGGCGAGAAAAGAGTTTGAAAACGTGAGAAAGTGAAATTTCCCTAAGAATGGCTGGTTTGGCGAGAAAAATGTTCGAATACCTGAAAACTGTGAAATTTCCCTAAAAAGTGGAGGGGTGGGGATTATCTAGGGTGTAGAAGTGCATTAGGTACTCATAGTTTATTTCATGGTGAATACGGACTGTCAATGTTAAAGCAATGAGAGTGCTGTATGCGAGGGGAGCGTGCAATAATCCTCAGGCATATTGCACGCTCTGCCCGTATTGCACGCTCCCGAGGGTCACGTGACCTGTGCGGAATTCAAAATGGCGGCCGTCGGAAGTAAACAAACACCACGGAAGTAAACAAACACTGTGAAAGTAACCAAACATGGACTGTTTATCTTTTTTAGATTAATAAACCCTGAAATAAATACAGAGCGTCACTTAAAAGTGCCCTCGTAAGTGATTATTGCACTCGTGATGCTTGGGCCGTATTGCACTAGGCCTTCGGCCAGCGTGCAATACGGCCCAAGCATCACTTGTGCAATAACCACTGACACGGCCACTTTAGCGTGCAGCTCTGTCTATATAGTGTAGGAGACATGGCTATAGGAGTGTATCAGGTTAGTGGTACATAGATGGAATATACCAGTTAAGGTGGCTATATCAGACTTTTTTTTTCTGAATTCCAAATCTTACTTATAATGTGTTGCAAGTCATGTATCATGGTCCCCCATGCACTTCCCATTTAAACAGTGGACCAACAGCCACTGTCAATATAATGTTGCCCTATTATTGGCTTCATGCTGGGCAAACTCCAGGTATATGAGGTGATAATAATGATAATGATCATAATGGATAAGTCTATTCTGTTGCAGGAGAGGTCTTGACTGCAAGTCAGTTCATGGCGGCCACCGATGCAGTGGTCACCATGCAGGTGGCCACTTTCAAACAGCATTGGGGATGCTCTGTGCACTGCTCTACAATCTAAACATCCATTACCCAGAGAATGTGGCTGTCACACTTGAATTCATCCAAAGGTATTAGTTAAAAGATGCTTTGACATAAGAAACTTTACTAATAGTAAAGAGAAACATCATATAAATGACTGTGTGCTGACCATTTCTTTATTTTTAACTATCTTTATGCATGACTTTTTTGCTCCATTAATGGTATATCATAATTGTCATAACATATCAATATCAATATATAAAATAGAACATTAGCAAAAGCTCTAAGATCAAACTCTATATCAACAGTAAATGCAGTTCAATATGTGAAAAGAATATACATAGATTGCAAACATATATCTCAATATTCTTATAGTCCATTTTCAGTAAATTAGCAATGCGAAAGTTACAAATAATCAAATTAATTGATAATGGCATGCTTCTTCAGTGGACTGCTTGGTTCGTAAATTATAACTAATGTTCTGTCCATGATCCAAGCTCAATGAATCATACCTCACACTCATTTCATTTTCAGATGTTTCCTGAGAATTAGCCTGACGGGTGGATCAAAATCTGCCAAGAAGAAGGCAGTGGCAGGGTCTCACCATTGGATTCTAACTTTAATAACAATGTTTAATAACCGTAAAGATGTGGACTAAGTAAAGGGTTATTCAGTCCACATATTTCTTAAAGGGTCCCGATAGGTAGAATCAAAGAGACACTTTAGGCTCAGTCTCACGACCTTGGGCCAATGTTTTCGTCTCTGACCGGGTGCCAGCTCTGACTGGGTGCCAGCTCTGACCGAAAACATTGGCCCAGGGTCGTGAGACTTAGCCTTTCGCATCTATAGTGCAGAAGATATGTATTAAGTATGTACATATTATACATCTGCTTAAGGCCACTCAAAAAAACGTTTTAATTCATTACCGTGCACATCATAAAAATTGTGATTTGGGGAAAACTAGTTTTTTTACAATTTTGATAAAAAAATATGCTAAAATTGACGAAATATTGGCAAGTTTGGTACCAATAAAAGCTTATGCTGTCTGTAATGCAGTCAGCTAGGATTAAATTGCATTATAACAACCTTTGGGGATCTATAAACACTGAATTACTAAAATATAAAAACTGATCATGAAAAGTCTTAATTTTCCTATATATCTAGGCCCAAAGCAAAAATATTTAGCACATTATGAGTGGATTATTAGATTTAGTATTGAATTGATATCAAATCATTGCTTTGATAAAATCAGACATATTAGGCATCATTGGATCAGAATAATTTTATTCAACAGGTTTATTGATACAATAGTCTAGCTGTAGTATTATGGAATGCAAATATCATGAGAATAGTACAAGAACATTCTTTTTAAGGTTTTTGAATTATAAACAGACAATTTTCATATAAAGGGTACATAATATGTTTTTTTAAATTCCCACTTAATATTTATGTCAATACCTTATTGGATTTCATCATATATGGAGGCAATAAGGTAGCCATATGTCAGTCAAAATCCTTAAAAATATGTTTTTGATCTATTTTCACCCCACTTCATTCCATTACACCAATATCCAAAGATCCTACCCAGAAATCTGTTAAATGAAAAGAATCCAAACTAATTATGTCTTATATGTGAAAATCTCTTAAGGCAATGATTAAATACTAAATTAATACCAAAATTGATTGTTATTTACCTTAAAACCTTACCTTAAAAAGGGCCCCAAATATCTGTTGGTTCCCCCCCCCCTCAAATCCGCCAATGACCCCCCACCCCTGTTGTTGAAAAAATAAGCACTCCCATAGTGCCACCCCAAAAATATTTGTCAAACAAATGGATTACTGGGATATACGAGAGAGCACCAGCCAATCTATATATTATTACATATATGCGTGTGTGCTAAAATTGGAATAAACTGTTGCATAAGTTATACACTGTGTTCTTTTTTGGTGAATTCTTTTCTATATATCTTCACCTGAAGAAGGCCCATCCGGCCGGAACTGTAGTGAAGGTTTATCTGAATAAAATGTTTACTTCTGTCATCCTGAAAACTAGTTTTCCTGTTTATTGATCAATTCATCATTGGTATAATAAATTTATCTCTCTATATTTTCTATATAGCCTTTTCACACTTTGAATACTAATTGATCATCAGCCAGAATATAAATAATTCAGCAATATATGTGACATGGTCCAGGAAAAAGGAAACTTAATGAACCCTGTAATAAGGCCCCTTTTCACATAACATCCCACATATGGCTAGCAAGGAAAGTGGATAATTGTCTGGTAAACAACAAGGAAAAATCATACAAATAACGGTGAATCTGTGCCATAAGAACCGGGACCTCGTTGAACAGACATGGATTTACCGTAAAATCATGTTAAACATTAGTCACATCATGTGGAAACAAAACGCTGATTCATTGTAGTTTTTCGATAAAACAGTGAATAACCGTATATTAAAACATTAAGTTACCGTAATACCACTGCTAAATAAACACTGAATCTCTGTAGATTGAGAATGCTGAATCTCCGTCAAATTAACGGTGACAGTTCCCCGTAAAAAAAACGCTGAAAGCGATGTCCCGAAAGTTGCCGGTGATTCACCGTCATTTTGACGACATTTTTTTTACAGTGTAGTTTAAAATCACATCGTGCCTGCTTGTTTCCTGCGTTAATCAATACACGTGACCTTTTGGTCTAGGCCTGCAATAGCTTATTAGAGGATCGCTGCAGGTGCTACTAACGACGGGTCAGATTTCTTTTAACAACTAGCTAATTACTAATGTAGTATAACTAATGACGTCTAGACTACTAACCACACCTTCATTTATTGGCTTACAGGAGTTGGGCCGCCTACAGACCAAGATTCGCTTCCAAGCTAACTGTGAAACGCTGGACGTCACGTTACTTCAAATTAAGGATCTGCCGTGCAACTCCATCACCAGAGCGCCAGGTAAGACTTGGTAATAAGCAATTGAAGGCCGGATGCGGGAATGTCTTAATTGGTTCTTGATAATGAGAGAATTAAGTCAATCATGTGGCATTAGTTATATCAACGTAGGTGGGAAAATCAAGTTCGAGTTATTTACTGAATATATACAAATACATCTTGTATTTAAAAGTGATCTTGAAATATTATTACTCTCAAATAGTTTAAACAAGTGTTTTAATGACATATATTTGATATTACGCGATATTAAACCACTCCTTGCCAAACCTATGATATCATCGGTATTAATTTGGGATATATATATATATATATATATATATATATATATATATATATATATATATATATATATATATATATATATATATATATAATATTACTGACATCTTAAACCTCTTCCTCTACAGATCCATATGTCACATTGGAGCTGCGCCAACCAGGCCGGCCAGACATTCGCATGCAGTCCAAGGTCAAGAAGAAAGTCACCTCGTCGCCTATAAATGAGACCTTCTCCCTCCATATCAGCCCCCGCATCGAGGACCTCAATTACACCTCCCTCTCTCTGACCGTCTACGACCGGGAGATGATCCGCTCAGATCGCGTCATCGGGGAGGTTCGGCTCGGCTTCGGGGCTACCGAGAAGTCCGAGTTTGACCATTGGAACCAGGTGCTTTCCTGCCCTGGAGCGGAGATCGACAGTTGGCATATGCTGATGGAGGAGCAGTGAGTGGGTGGGGAGCTGCTCATCAAAGGACGAGACGTGCAGGGCTAGAACAATAACACGGGTGGCAACTTGTCCCCGGGACCAGCACTTGCAGGCCGACACAAGCAACGCTCGTGAGATCTTGGTTCTGTCCACGGAACGCAGCTTGTTCCTGGCATATCATGATGTGTGTGAGTCTGGTACCAAGTTAGATCTCGCGTGATATTTCGAGGACATAACTAACATGGCTGCACAGACGAAACCACAAGAATTGTCGTTTTAGAGTTGTGCTTCCGTAAGCCGCCTACCGAAAAGGACAATGGGTGGACGTGCTCGCTACATGGAAGTAGACAGTGAAGGGAAATTCAGCTGATATGGAGTTGTACAAGGACGAATTGTTCACGGTAAGGTAGCAAAGAGCTGCTCTTGATAACTGAACGGACTACAATAGTGGTACACATAGGGATGACTGTCAATGGGGTAGCAGTGAATAAGAGGGCTGCTCCGTGTGCACTGGAGAAACGTTTTCAGATGCGACTGGCGGAATATATATAATACCATGAAGGTTGACAGTATTAATTGATCAATGAATAAGTTAAAGTGCAGAAATACAGCGTTACTGTATATAAACAAGCCCATATGTGATATGATATTGATGGTGAGATATAAATGATAAATATGCCAGTGGGCATAACATTCAGTTCAACAATGAATCAATATTGGATCAACATTGAATCAACATTGACAACCAATTATGCATGTTCAATTCATGTTCTGTGCCCACTTGGATATAGTCTTGCACATATATTTTGTACCATGTGATAGCGTGTTATATATGCTGGTAGATTTGTTGTGCCCCACGTGCTGTTTATGTGGCTGATATTTTGACCAGTTTATATGTAGATATATATTGTATTAAGTATATTGTCACGTATATCATATTTTCACAACATGTTTAGATGTATAATGTAATTAGACATGTTTAATATATAGACAAAGGTGCACGAGTTTCAGTCTGTTGGCTGGGTTATTTCACGAGTTGACCTTGGGCCGTATTACCGAGGCGGTAGGCCGAGTGAAATGCGGCCCAAGGGTCAACAAGTGAAATAACCCAGTCAACAGACTTAAATGAGTGTGCCTTTGTGTTTATTTTTTATGATTTTCGATTGAAATTACCAAAATCATGATAGGGGGGGCCTATAATAGCCTATTTCTATCCCGTTCAAATGTAAACAAACCGCCATTTTGACGACGTCACAGGGCCGTGAAATACGGCCATGGGTTATTTCACGGGGGTGTGAAATACAGCGCTCTTTGGTTAAGTCAATGGGACTGCTGTATTTCATAAAAAATAAATATGTTTATTTATTCTATTATTATTCTAATATATGAAATCATGTAATATTCATTTACCAAACTTTTTGTAGCATAATTGGCATGGCAATAAAGACAGTCTGTAGCAAGCATATTCAAAATCAGCGCTGCCACCTGATGGTGTGTATTTTAATACCTAAACAGCTAAGCATCTGCATGTTGATCCTAAACCGAAACCCTTTAGACTGTTTAAAAGCTTAGCGTATCTAGACATATTTGACATTAGGCCACTCAAAAAAGAAAGTTGTTTCTCATCACCCGGCAGTGAGAAATATGACGAGGGCGTTTTTTATTTTTTTATTTTTTTACTGGGGCCTAAAATATATAGGTAAATTGAGACTTTTCATGCTAAATTTTCACATTTTAGTAGTTAAGAGTATATTGATCCGCAAAAGCTGTTAAAATGCCGGTTATTCCTAGCTAACTGCATCACTGAGAGTCTAAGCTTTAATTTGATACCAAATATGCCAATATTTGTCAATATTTGATGGATTTTTATTAAAAAAATCTAAAAAAAAAAAAAAGTTTTCCCCAAATCACGATTTTCATGATGCGCGCGGTGATGAGAAACAACTTTTTTTTGAGTGGCCTTACCGTTTATGTATTATCTATTTAGAGGGAGATTGTTTAGTTCCTAAACGGATGAGCGAAGAAAAACCACCTACCTAGCCAAACTGTTAAGAATTTAAACAGGTTTAGACCTAGTAACCTCAATACACTTTTTGCAGTGTACCTATATATTTCAATGTATTATTGTTCTATGAGCCCCCCCCCCTGTATGTCTGTAGGCCATATATGCTTGTTGTTACAAAATTAGTGTGTCCTTTAACTATTCCTAAACTAGTACATTTTGTACCACGTCAATGTGCACCATAGATTCAACCAAACTGACTATTGTATACATTTTATTGTGAGTTTAAGGTCTGCATTATAAATGACCAATGGCTGTGCACAATCAAATTATGTGCACGTCAAAGGGTAACCGTCCTCAGTTATAGACCTAACAATAACAGATGTTTTATGATAGGAACATATGATTATGTTATACTATAATCATATCAGTGAAAATAGTTTACCCTATATACAATTTAATTGTTCTATATTAGAGGGAGATGATGAGTATAGTCATGTAAATGTATAATCATGTATAATCATGTATTAAAAGGTGCTCACATGAGGAGACAACACTGTTTACCTCAATATGAAATCATGTACTTGGCGTTTCACAATAAAGAAACAAATTGAATACACAACTTGATTATTTTCTTTATTTCCAATACAATATGGACGTTACGTTTCCACACGTTCTGATAGAAATCTATTTTATTGACTCAGGGTCACCCCCTGAGTCTAGTGTGACGGCTCCAGGTGGACACCTTTGCTGCTCGAAAAGGTAATAATGCTACCATTTGACAATAGAATAAAAAATATACAAAGAATAGTAGAGAGACGACCCCCCCCCCCCTGCGCCTCCTTGTCTTCTTGGCATCTGCAGCTTGGCGATGTCACCAACACCCACTTGCTTGCCCACACCCACCTATGGGTATCGACCCCTAAAATCGACATGGCGACATGGCTATTTCTTAAAATCGACATGGCGACATGGCAATTTCTTAAAATCGACATGGGACATGGCCATTTAAGTGACATGTGACATGGCCATTTCTTAAAATCGACATGTGACATGAGGCTTAGTGACATGAAAAGTAAAAATTCTCATTTAGTGTAAAGTATGCTACCCAATTCTTTCTTCAAATTCCGTCCTTGTGGGTAGTCAAATTAAAAAATTTCCTGGGGCCTACGGCCCCAAGAGCCCAAATCATATCAATTACGGCACCCCGACATTTCCCCCTTAGTGACACTAGTGACATGGCTTTTTCCTTAGTGACATGTGACATGGCCATTTCTTAAAATCGACATGCGACATGGGGACCCCCCCATCTACCCCCCCCACCTGCTCATCCACACCCGCCTGCTTTCTTGCAATGTGATTACAGCCTAGTGTGACACATGGTTTGAGGGGATTTTAAACCAGGAATGCGTATCTACTGTCAGAATTGACAAATAGTTCCCCTTTCTTGAAATGGTTTACACCTTCAATCTTTTAATCAAACAATTCAATCGCGTTATTACCCTGATCCTGAGTCATTTGTGAGGTAAATTACACATTCAATCTTTCATCCAGTCTATATACCAGAATCCAGGTACACACACCTCCAAGTGCCCCCTCTGTGAAAGGCCCACCTCCAGGTGCCGCCTCTGGTCCCGACCCTTATGAAGGGTCACAACCATTGTGCGTTATAGAGCAACATACAGTCTCGACGTGAAGAACATCGTTTTCTATTCTCTAAATAGATTAAACATGCAGATTTGAAGAAAGGGTTGATGTCTTTGAATACATACTACCCGGTACTTCTTTATTTAATTATGGTAAATATCTCCGCAGCTGTCAAGAAGGAAGAAACCTACATATACCCAGCTAGTCCGTATGCTGGTGTAGCACTGGGACATACACCAGTCTGCCTTGCACATGAAAACTCCCAGACTGGAAACCCTGTGTATCTGGGAATCATGCTTTATATACTAGTATTAAACGCATTGCATAGCTCCACGAGTGCACTTGGACGCGTAACAGCCAGGCAGCATGAGACTCTATGCCTTTTTTTTCAATAAACAACCATCTGCCCCACATTAGTACGGCCATAACAGAGAGCAGCCATATGGTTTGGCGTACTCTATACACCGCGTGGTATATTTAGGCTTGTGCGTCAGAGCCCTGCAACCGGCCTCACACAAGATGTAATAGAGGTACCGATATAAACTACAATGTAATTACTAAATGAAAATATGACGGAAATGAACGAGAATGAGGGCGTTGCCGCGGGTACTTAATTGAATATCACATAATAACAGGTGTGTCATTACTATCATGTGACTCCTCTGGTGTTGGAAGACCTGTGGTATCCAATACTCTTCCTGTATCCACTCCTGTTCTTCCTGGTCCATGTTCCAGATATCACATGTGAGTTCATGTTGCCACTTAGCAGCAATGCGTACTGAACGGATACATACTGGAGGAAGACTGGTCATGCTGGTAGAACCTTGTTTTGATTTCTCCCCTTTCTAGGCTTTCTTCTGACTTTACAGATGCCAAGTACAGTGTATGATCCATAATTCCTTGCAAATTCTTTTGAATAGCTTATCCTGTACACTAGAACAAGAAGAGTAGTAGGGCAGACCCTAGGGTATTGTCCACAGATCTTGGGAGGGTGTCTTTGCTGAGTCCAAGGTGAGCAACCACTGGGTGTTCATCTATTGTGGTCTGTGGTAGGGAGTTTGATAAATTTTGAAAAATGAGTTAAAGAATACATATTGGTTCCATTAGTATAGCTCCCTTATGAGAGCTTTTCAGATCTATAAAGATCAGGTTTCTATCATACCTAGATCCAGATATATCATGGTGAATGTGTCTGAACATATTTCCCATTTCTGTGATCTAGGCAGGAGAGGGGCACCTACACAGAAGTTGGGGGTACTGTAGCACTGGCCCTAGGCACCCTTCTAACTCCGACAGAACAGGTTAGGGAGCGTTCATTATTTATGGCAGGGGGGGGGGAGGGCGGGCGTTTGGCAAAACAAATACGTTAAAAAAAAAGACCCCCCCTCCGAATGGGTCAAAAAAAGAAGACCCCCCCTCAGAATAGGTTGAACAAAAAAGACCCCCCCCTTCCGAATAGGTTGAAAAAAAATGGCCCCCCCCTTACCATAGACGTTTATAAATACTTAATAATGGCATCAATGACATACAAAGTCTACATAGTCCTATACTATAACCTATTATATCATGTGCTTAACCATTATTTGAGGGAGTGGCTATAGTAGGCCCCCTATGTTGAATATTTTTGCATCTCCAACATGTGGAGAGCGTAAATCTTTCTGGTTTTGTAGCGCATCGATTTTATTTTGCTAAAAATGGGTGTAATTCTTTTGGTCTCCACCTACACGTCCTGCTGATACTGGTTGGTAGAAGTACCATGAAATGTCCCAGCTTAAAGCAAAGATTGATGTTTGATGAAGGGATACTTTATAACGTTATAATAGTGGCAAAACTTTGAAAAGTGGAAAATTTTGAAAATCTAGAGGTCAATTGGACCATTTTAATGTATCCTGGTATGTATAACTTGCAGTTATATGAACAAGATCACTATTTAAACCTAGTTTTGTTTTCCATAGGCTAGGATCAGTAAGAAATAGGGAGGTCTGGGTGAGAATTTGAAGTTGGACAAAGAGTCACAGGGGAATGTGTCTTGGTATATAGGCCTAACGGCACAGATCAATTACAATCACTTAAGTCACCAATGGTATGCATGGATGTAACATGCACCATAGTTGATAACCTTCATTTGAGGAAAGGCCAACCATGCAGACATTTCACCATTTTATGTGCCTTTATACTTGACCCACCGTTAAAGTCGTCCACGATCACTAGCTGTGAATGGGTTACTGCCAGGGGTTACTGCTGACCATAGCAGCTGCCATAAGGTACCTGCCTTCAAAGTTCTAGGGTAAGGACCCTCCCCTCTGTGTGGGCAGTATCACTTGTCCTTGTTTATGGTAGAAGACCATGTCAAGTGTTGAGTTATCAGTAAAAGAAGGATTATAGCATTGCTTTAAGCCAGAATCCCAACATTGACAAATCCTTTAAGCCTAAATTGTGAATCAAGCAGCACTGACCTATAAAAACCCGCATCAAGCAGCACCTTGACTTTGTCCTGATCCTATTATAAGCTGCAGTGGCAATCTGACTTGCATACTTGCTGTGGCCTATGTATGAAGTTTTATGGTATGTGACACTATAGGGGACACTGTAAGTGGAATATCATGCTAATCATGTTTTCCCAGCAGTGCCTGTTTGGATCCCATCAGGTGGCAATGATAATTGAGTGCCTGATTTCTGTTGAAGCCAAAGATGAAACTAGAGGGAGATTTAGAAATTGGCAACAGAAGGAGTTGCATCCGCAGCAGAAAATTCTGTGTATCTAGTGGCTATTTGCTACATTTCAAGGCATTTGGTACACCTATTTATATTGGGATGATCACATTTACTCTATGAGTCTATGAGAAGCAGGGAGCTATCAGGGAGATAGTGAAGTTATTCCAAAAAAATTGAGAGCTTTGCAATCAAAACAGTGTGGCCCATTTAGCAGGGTCCGGTACAAGACACCAAGGAAAAGTGTGTATCATGACTGGTGTAATCACACCTTTAACTGCTGGAGTGGACCTAAGCTACAATGTATCAATATATGAGGTAGATCTGCATCTTGCATACCGTACCTGTGCTCCTCTATTGGGAAGAAAAGCAGGGTCTAGACATGTAATCAACTTCACCCTAGCATATGGACACCAAAACGTCATAGGGCGAGGCTAAAGTCCAATTAACCCAAACTATTTCAGATACCGTACTCTTATATTCCGGCACCACAATAACATTCATCTAGCTACACACTGCTGTTTAGACCCCCTACATTCTGAACTCCTATTCTCGTGTTGAATTGATGTTCTTTCCCCAGTTATTGTTGTTTTAGGAAAAGAAAAGTAGTGTATCATTCAAAGTGTTGATGGGTAGGCAAGAAATTTAGTTCTGCTGTCTTTATGACCCCAATTCGCGACATGTGTCGTGAAATTCGCGTCACGTTGTGTCAAAAAATACCCCCTCCCAAATAGATACCCCTAAAAAAATGACCCCCCCTCAGAATAGGTTGAAAAAAAAAGACTCCCGCCTAAGAATAGCTTATAAATTTTTTTAAAAAAACCTCTGAATACCCCTAAAAAAAATGACCCCCCCCTGATTTGCACACCCCCCCTGGCATAAATAATGAACGCTCCCTTAACTTAAAATGGCTAGGGACAGCATTGGGCAGTGACACACACATCTGGATTTCACATATGTCTTCAAGAACACAATTACCAACATCCTCATGGTAACAACTTTTAACAACTCATATTTATTTATTACATTTTGACATGAAGAATGTTACCATAATATTGTAGGCCACAGAAAACAGAAACTATTATGTTTCTCCACTAATGGCTCCATTCAAGTTGACTGCCATGATATTGTGATTAAAATGAGGGGCTTGTGTTTTTTATAACTCAAGAAATGAGGTCAGTGGGGCTATTTTTATGCAATGGACCAGTTGGGGTGCTTCTAGGAAGGGCGCATATTAGATCACAGAAATGAGCGGACTACAGCAGCAGCGGCAGCGCTATTTTGAACTCCCTACTGTGGCCATGTTTTGGCCAAAACCTTTCCAGGTGGTTCCCAAATTTATCATGTGGCAAGATGACACCTATTCATTCCTTGTGCAGGGGAGCTATATACAGCACTCAACCCTGATAAAGGTATAACACAATCTAGCTAATTTTAGATCGACCAACAATTCTCCTTAATGACTCTTAAGGATATTAGCCTGATGCCTATGGAGCACAAAGAAAAGGAAAGAAAACCTATGTCACAGGGTTTATTTGTCTTTTAGAGGGCATTCACTTTTGAGTGCATTATGTATAGGCCCTCATGAGAAAATCATATTTTTCTACAAATTTCCACACAGAAAAAAATCTGCTAACAATTTCTCAATGAAAATGCAGGCATGCATTTATATGATCATTAGGAGCATGTTGGAAAAATTAAAATATGGGGTCACAGGCAAATTGAAATTATCCTAAATTGATCAAAATAAAACTGATCTATTTACAATATGAGCCTATGAGCATGGCAAAAAGAAACTATAATGATCAAGATATGATCAAGATAAACTGCGAAAGTACTTATTTTCACGGGAGTAAATTTTCACGGAAGAGTGAAATAGAGAAATTTCACGGGTATTTATTCCATACTTAAGCATATAAAAATTTTGCGGATTTTTCATTTCTGCGAAAATCACAAAAATATATACCCAGCGAAATAAAGTAGTTTCACAGTATGTAGAATGCCAAGGTACGACACTTCAATGGTGCATAAAGGTAGATCATGCCATTTATAAGTATGAGAAATCTGCAAATATCATGGTTACAATTAGTTTCATTTTTTTGCCACTAGGTGTGGTATGCGTAGATTGGAGGTGCTGTATACCTTTAAATGCACTCCAACCTGATGCATTAACGACTATGAAAACGACATCGCTGCTCATACAGTTTTCTCATACATATTGTTTTCATCAGTCCCTCCCCCCCCCCCATGTCACACATTGTCACACACAGAAAAGACCGTCCCACTGCTCGGGCGTGACATACGTCATGGACGGCGCCTAATTTATGTTCAAATAGATCAAATGGATAATTTAAAGAAATTATCATTTGTGTAACTGTTCTGAATCACTGAAGCTATTTAATTCAATTATTCGTTTAGTTATGAACAATTTGACGATAGCACATGTAACAAATGATATTCGTGACGTCTATTATCATGTGACCCTAATTTTTCATAACCTTGTTTAAACGGTAGTGTCTTGCATATACACCGTTCATACTAAGTACATTTTGTTATGTATTATTCAAGGTGACCCGAAATAAAATCTACACTGCAAAAAGGGTGCTTAAGTTTTAAACATGTTTAGGTCTAAACATGCTTAAAGTCTAAACATTTTACTAGGTTTGAGTCTCAGGATCCTTCTGTTAAGTGATTTAAACACGTCATTCTAAACACCTAAACAGTTACGTTGAATATGTTTAGATATTTCATATCTAACCAGTATGAGGAGTAGGTGTTTAGGATGTAAAAATGTAGCGTTGAGATTATAATATATCAAACACATACCAGATGGCAGCTCTGTGGTTGACAGTAATTTCTACAACCACTTCAATGTTATTGTTGTTCTAAAAGTGCTCAAATCTGAGTAAATTACTTTAAATGTGATAGGATACAATAGGATGATAACACACATTGCAGGATTCAAGGGTTGGATCCTACAGTAGTATGATCACGATGCAATAAAGATGCATCTGGTACACAGACACCTCTTTTAAGAACTCTAAGAATGGATATAGCATCATTGTCCCTGAAGGTCTGTTGTATTGACTCAAGGCTGTGTCTATGTTTATGTAGTGGCCTATGTGCAATAGTGATGTATATATTGGCTCATTGGGGAGACTGCTAGAAGTCTCTTTAAGACACTATGTAGAAATAATGTAAATAATGAATTTATTTGAATATCAATATCTAAACATAGGTATTGCAGTAGTGACAGAAAGTAAGTACAACGCCACGTCTACCATTAACAATATCTAAACATAATAATAATCTACATCTCTCTAGACACACCACTTTTCCCGTAAACACTTGACAAATAAACACAATAATATGCTAAATCATTGAATGTTAAACCCTTTATTCTCCTAAACACAATCGATTTCTAAACACTATGATCTCCTAAATATCTAAGCACTGAGATAAACATGTTATTGGTCTAAAGATGTTTAGGAACATATTATGTGGACCAATATGGGACAGGATTGTGTTTAGGATTGTGTTTAGGACCTACATACCTTTTTTACAGTGTACATGGTACCATCCGTGCCATGAGTATACCTTTATTCCTTTTCATTACTCACCTGTTCTACCGTTTGTCATGCTCTATAACTGCTGTGAAGAGCGAGTGGAAATCTACCATTCAGCTCAATATAATCTGCTTTGATTGTAATTATACGTAAGGATTGAGTGACATAAATACTCTTTTGAGCTTAAAAATAATCATCTCACAGGATAAATGGAGAACGGGATAAACATAAACAGAGAAGCCGTCGCTGTTTACGCCCCGATCGACTCGCTTTTTGGCCGAGATGTAAAGAGGCGGTTATGGGCTTCCAGGTGACAATGCCCCCAGCCACCTGCTTGCCCCCAGCCTCACCTACAGCCACTACCTGGAATTCGATTATATGTGACTTGTAATACATGAATTTGGGGTAGCGTTTCGGGAGAATGTGTTCTGCTGTCAGAATTGCAAAATACACTGTAAAAACAGTGTTTAGGGTGTAAATGCGCATGTTTAGTGCCTAAACACCATAGATCTTGTCCCACATTTTTAAACACTTTTTTCCATCTAAACATGTTTAATTTCTAAACATGTTTAGATAAAACGTGTTTAGTGTGGAAAGTGTTTAGATAGTAGGTGTTTACATGTATAGAGTTTAGACCAAGGAAGGGTTTAGATATATAGTGTGTAGAACTGTAGAGTGTTTACAGGTATAGTGTTTAGAATTATTAGGCATTTAGATGAATAGCATTTAGATATAGTAGGTGTTTAGTTAAATAGTGTTTAGGTGAAGCTGATATGTTTATAGTGATTGTAATGTGCATATTAGGATACATTATCAGTCCAATTTATCATCTTATATTCAGATAGCCTGGAAATAGTAGTATTTTATAACACTTTTATAGAGTGTCATCACATAGGGCCGTGTCTTATGAGTTTGTAACAATTGAAACGTCTTTGACCGGGTGTCGTCTTTGACCTGTGTCATCTTTGACCAGTGTAGTCTTTGACCAGCAAGTTTTAAAATGGCTGAAATGGGAGCTATGTACACAGAAATGGGGGGGGGAAAGGTTAATGGATATTTTAACACTATGTACTACAAACTTCCCGGCATTTCTGTGTACATAGCTCCCATTTCAGCCATTTTAAAACTTGCTGGTCAAAGACTACACCGGTCAAAGACGACACAGGTCAAAGACGACACCCGGTCAAAGACGTTTCAAGTGTTACAAACTCATGAGACACAGCCAGATGTTACATAGCATCCATACTAAATAACTGGGAAATGTGTACAACAGAATGATAGAGGGAACATTGCTATATATTTTCTTATGTCCCACAGAACAGGTGTCCCCAGTGGTTATAGCTTTTCTGTACATTATTTCTATTAGCCTAAACCCCAAATCATAGACCTACATTTTGCATGATAATAGCCATATGTTCCCATATTTGAATCACTCAAATGATATGGTTCTTTGTTTGTTTATTCAAGGATCAGCTTATATATTAGAGATGGGTGGGGAAAGTCCATCCATGTACTTAGCTGCCACCTAGTGGGATAAAATTGTGTTTAATATCTAAACACTTAAATATGTTTAGGTCTAGTGTTTAGATGTTAAGATTAAATGTGTTCAAGTCTAAACTGATAAAGTATTTAACATGGTTACAATGTATATGTTAAATGTTTAAACAAGTATACCAATTATGACATACAAACACAGCCATGATCCAGTTTTAGGCAAAATACTATATTTCCTTGTTTATAAACTGTGCCCCAAATATAGGCAGGGGATCACACTCCATTAGTTACCACTTTTCTGGTTCTGACTAAACACATCATTTCTGCAGATTTTCTGCTTTACAGATACCCTTTGGAAAAGGCCAAGCTTATGTTTGGATCATAAGTATTAGAATTGCATTTCAATAGGTTATAGAAAGCTGCTAAGATAATCGGAATAATGATAGCAATATGATTGGCATACTGGAGAAAAAGTGTTCCACGCACTATTGGGTATCTAAACACCTCACTATTTAAATGCTGAACAGGCGGTAAGCATAATGTTTAAAGGCTAAACACAAAGAAAATGTATGTTTAAATAGTAAACACCCTTCTCATAAGTGTTTACTTTCTTAATGTCTAAACACATGCATGTCTTCGGTGTTTAGGCATTTAGAAATGATGTGTTTAACATACATAAAGTCTGTTTAGATGTCTTAAGTGCGTACAGATTAAACATGTTTAGCTTTTTTGGTGTTTAAAGTTAAACACTGTTTTTACAGTGTATATATGTAATTTCTTTACTCAAATTAGGTATAAAGAAAAAGCAGACATCATTCCTGCTAGAGGCGACTTTCTGTCTTAGGGCAAAAGCAGGTGCGTGTGTGGGCGGGGTATAAAGCATTGCCTGGGACCGAGCAGGGTTCTTTTGACACCTCCTTTAACTTTCAGGTCTGCAATGCTTGATTAATGGAAGGTGTGACAAACTTAGGTGGGCTCCAGTGATTTTTCAAGTTGGCACATGTTGTCACACCTAGGCGTCAAAACAGTTCAATAGGCTTCTATCCACTGGAGTGCAGTACCCCTTATATGTAGTCTATTGTAGACTAATAATGGCGAACCATAGGCAATTTTAGTGAACGCTCACGCTAACCTAAGTTCAACAGACAAATATGGCGCCCTTTCGCCCCAAAATATACCCTATTTATGGCGCACCAAATATTTAACACACTTGGTCTACAACGCCGTACTTAGCGATAGGCAAGAAACTGTCCTCAATATACCCTCGCCACCTCTGGTGGGCATGGGTAATAACATCTTAGTCGGACTGGTATTCACAATAGCATGGGGTATAGTACAATGGATGAGAATCACCATAGCATAGCAGTCTAATCTCTCTGCCATGGGTCACCTTGTGAGAAGATTAGGAACTAATGGCAGTGATGAAAATTACACTCTAAATGACCAACTGGAGAAAATTAATTCATCCTACTTCGAGTTATCAGATCACTTTGATTCAAAAAGTGTTAGAAAGCCCTTGATGCGTAGCCTTTAACTGACCATGTTCTATTAAAATATTAAAAGGATGTTTTGGGAAAAGGGCCCCCAAATTTTGGAATTTTTCAAAAAAATTGCCGAAATTCCCACCCCCCCCGAAAAATTGTTCCCTATCTGATACCAAATAGAAACCCTTTCGGTTCCAAAGTATGAAATCAGGGCTTTCCAACCATCTTTGAATAATTGCGATATGAAAATTCTAAGTGGCAAAGAAAAACTGTCCCGTATGGGTCACCGACCAGGCCGTCACCCTTCAAACCGGACATTTT
Organism: Harmothoe impar; assembly: GCA_947462335.1. Taxonomy (NCBI): domain Eukaryota; kingdom Metazoa; phylum Annelida; class Polychaeta; order Phyllodocida; family Polynoidae; genus Harmothoe; species Harmothoe impar. Next base: position 76,795,439 of record OX381704.1, on the reverse strand, counting down.
CTCTGAAAATGACCAACTGGAGAAAATTATTTTGTCAGACTTAGCATTTTCAGATCACTTTGATTCAAAAAGTGCTAGAAAGCCCTTGATGTGTAGCTTTTAACTGACCATGTTTTATTCCAATATTGCAAGGGGGCGTTTTTGGAAAAGGGCCCCCAAATTTTGGAATTTTTCAAAAAAATTGCCGAAATTCCCACCCCCCCAAAAATTGTTCCCTATCTGATATCAAATAGAAACCCTTTCGGTTCCAAAGTATGAAATCAGGGCTTTCCAACCATCTTCGAATAATTGCGATATGAAAATTCTAAGTGGCAAAGAAAAACTGTCCCGTATGGGTCACCGACCAGGCCGTCACCCTTCAAACCGGACATTTTCTCTGAAAATGACCAACTGGAGAAGATTATTTTGTCAGACTTAGCATTATCAGATCACTTTGATTCAAAAAGTGCTAGAAAGCCCTTGATGTGTAGCTTTTAACTGACCATGTTTTATTCCAATATTGCAAGGGGGCGTTTTTGGAAAAGGGCCCCCAAATTTTGGAATTTTTCAAAAAAATTGCCGAAATTCCCACCCCCCAAAAAATTGTTCCCTATCTGATATCAAATAGAAACCCTTTCGGTTCCAAAGTATGAAATCAGGACTTTCCAACCATCTTCGAATAATTGCGATATGAAAATTCTAAGTGGCAAAGAAAAACTGTCCCGTATGGGTCACCGACCAGGCCGTCACCCTTCAAACCGGACATTTTCTCTGAAAATGACCAACTGGAGAAAATCATTTTGTCCTACTTAGAATTATCAGATCACTTCGAGTCAAAAAGTGCTAGAAAGCCCTTGATGTGTAGCTTTTAACTGACCATGTTCTATTAAAATATTAAAAGAGGGTGTTTAGGGAAAAGGGCCCCCAAATTTTGGAATTTTCCAAAAAATTGCCGAAATTCCCACCCCCAAAAAAATTGCTCCCTATCTGATATCAAATAGAAACCCTTTCGGTTCCAAAGTATGAAATCAGGGCTTTCCAACCATCTTTAAATTATTTCAATATGATAATTCTAAGTGGCAAAGAAAAACTCTCCCACATAGGTCACCTATCACATGTAGTTCCGTTTTTTGCCACCCCCTTGGAGGTGGCGCTACTGTCAGCCATGTCACTGATGGAGAGCCAGCAGGTCTACTTGCGAATCCCTGTACTTTATATCCCTGACAATAGTAAAGGGCCATTCAAATATTACGTAACAGCATAGGGGGGGAGGGGGGTCATGAAATTTGTTACAATGTGTTACAGGGGGGAGGGGGGTCTAGCTAAGTGTTACATAAAAATTTTCAAAATATATCCAAGAAACAGGTATCTTAAAAGAAATCTATCACCATCTAACAGCCAGGTCTCATCAACATTATGTTTCTCTGACCACATCCCTGCGGCCCAGCAGGAATAAGAGATTTTTAACCCCTCAGAGAGCTTTAATGCATTATTCCATTGGCCGTAATGATGCATGAATGCAGCCCTGGTGAGTTACACCAGAGCTTCAAGCATCATTTAGACTCACAGGGTTGATACACACCCAAAGGGTTGGCATGATGCACCAATGCAGCCCTGGCGAGTCACTCGCCAGTGCTGCTAATGCTATGGTACATCATACGACAAATGTCATCTTTTAGCAAGATGCCGTCCTTAAGGAGTATCATTTTTGCAGGAATTAATGTTAGAAAAAGAGTATACCCTACCCTTTATAAACCCCTAATCATTTTCGTCATAGATCTTGATGGATCCCATGAATGGTCCTGTAGGACACAAAAACAGAGAAATTCTGTAGAACTGTGGAAACTCTGCAGATCCACAGAGTGTCTAATTTGTATAGTATAATCCTAAAAACATATTGAAAGTGCAGGTTATACTTACACTGGAATTTACGGTAATTGGTAATCCATCCCTCCCTGCTTTAGAAAAGTAACGAAGGATTGATTTGAGTATAAGTGAGCCTACATCTTGAGACTTTGGAACATGACCCTGTATCCAGAGAATTTAAATTATCTACACTTAAACTTTTTTTTTTATCACAAGGATAACTTACACCTTTGAGGGAATTGTATAACTTACACCTCGGTTTGAAAATGACCAGTTCAGTAGGTAGAGTAGTATGTATCTCTAATTTAAAACTCTTGCACAACCTGCACCCCTGATCTGCCATTCACCTATAAGTCACTTGTGAAGTTTGTTTCAACCTGTGATTCATGCAAGGCATTTGTGGGGACATGAGCATGGCACAAAGAGAACAAAGTAAAATCATTCCCGATTTTAATCCACAGAAATGCTTATGTTTCAGCATCTATGGGTTCAAATTAGGAATGATTTTCTTAGAAAATCTAAAACCAATTAAAAAATTCCTGCATGTCTACCAATAGCAAAGGGAAAAATCAATCAAAAAGAAAAACGTAATACATATATGCCTGCTGCCAGACAAAGGCCTGCTCATAGATCTAATACAGTTTACTAAATGATTGGGGGGGGGACGGCCTGTGTTACATAATTATGGAGGGGGGGTCTGGCATTTTGTTACAATGTGTTACAAGGGGGGGGAGGGGGGTCAAAAAGTGGCCAAAATTGTATGCTGATTACGAATCTGGTGTGTGTAGAGTGCTCCAGGTGTTGGAACAAGGTCAAACATGAGGTCAAAGGTCAAGGTCACCCTGAAAATAGGTCAAACCTGAAAATCTACTTATAGGAGCATTACTCTGTTAGTATAAATTGCAAAAGGTCTGATATTTGGTGTGATGATGGAACTATACTAGTTTCCTTGGAAAAGTAAAATGACCTTGGCCAAGGTCATATTTCTCAAGGTCAAACTTTTAAAAAATTGTCAAAAAAAGACATACATACCAATACTTTGTCATTGGGGGAATAGCATCTCAGATATAACTTTTCATGTTAACTTGATGTTGACATAGCTCACAGTCAGTACTGACTTGGAATTTGTGAGAAATATGCAATATTGCCATGGCAACAGCCAGCCAGGCACCAAGGTTAAATAAAATGATTGCAGCAGATCAAGTAAGAAAATGTACTTATATAGGGCATAACTTGGTCAATATGAATAGCATGGGTCTGGTATTTGCTACCATGATAGATATCTATTAGGTCAACATCTATATAGTTGTTTCTCATTACTGACATCATAAGCTTCAATTTGATACTAAATTTGCCAATATTCTTTCAAATTTTGAGAAACAACTTTTTTTTTGAGTGGCCTAAGCTATGTTTTAATCTTTTTCATTTTATTTGGCAGCTGGTTCGTATGTCCACTGATATTAGGATAAAGAAAGGTTGAACATATCTTTCATTTTATTGACTACAAAGTCAGCATATGTAGCAGTGCTGGATACATCGTAATATTTACATATACAAAATATCACATGGGAATAAAATGCATTATCTACATCCGTCTACTCATTTTACCTGTACCTTTTGTAAATACAGAAAGAGATCCAATGTCTCAGCCTTTTTTTTTCTTTTTTGAAGTACAATTCAAGAGTAATTTCCAAAATACAATTACAAAAATGTGAGTATCAAATCATACATATAAGCCAAACACTTTGGAATACACATACATGGCCCAATGTAAATATGCATGTACTGAATCTGCTAACATAATGTATAATATGTCCCGTTATGTAAGTGGTCTACGTGTATACATAAAAACTAAAATACCGTTCTGCATATTTTACATCATATATGTTGTCTAGGTCAAACACTTTTGCACCTTTTTGGGCGGATCATACTGGACGCATTTTCCGAGACACTTCTTTTTTACCATGTGTGTCTATTCGGCATAGCTAGAATCGGTCCTCAAGGTAAATTCTCGTGTGCAGTGCAAGCCAAAAACAATGATTATGGCTATTTACCAAAGGAGAATATGATATTAAAACAACGTGAAGGGCCGATAACAGTATCTACACGTTACAGATCTAGGGGATATATATATATATATATATATATATATATATATATATATATATATATATATATATATATATATATATATATATATATATATATTGTACCCAACCGACCATGGCGTCCTGTTGAGTTCTGATTAACAATTTATCCCCAAAAACAAAAACAATAGCATGGGTAATCTCGTGGAAAGCACACAAATGTTATCACATGTAGTGGGATATCCATAAGTTAATCCGAAACTGGTTTCTTATACAGTTCTATAAGGGAAGTATGGCTGTGAAGTTGTAAATTCATACATCCGTTAACAGGTCATTGTTATTTCCAACAGACACGTGCACGCCGTGATGTCCGGGCATGGTATGTGGGGTCTACACTGTAAAAAAGGTGTTTGGATTTTAACCACTTAGCTAAACACATTCTTGTCCCGTATTTGAACACACAATTTAAGTCTGAACATGCTGAGGTTGATAATATGATTTGCCTTTATGTTTAGATTTCCATGTGTTTACACCTAATATGTTTAGATAAGTGAAGTGTTTATGAGGCTTTGTGCTTATTTTTTAATGTGTTAAGATCTAATATGCTTAGATATATGACGTGTTTATAGTGGATATATGTGATATTAAGGGCAAAATATTATCCTTTTACATTGGTAGTACCGGTAGGTAGTAATTACACTTTCAGAGAGTGTAGTCACATATGTTACATAGTACATGTCTCCATAAGCTACTAGGTAACTCAGGAATAGGTATAACAGAATAGTTGAGATGGGTTGTAAGTGCATGTCAACTGAGTGGGCAGTGTCAATGCCTGAGGTTCGCACCTCAGTGCAAGACAATGCAGATTGGCGCTAATCCCTGCTAGCATTCTAACAGTAACAATACACATTGGATTTGGAGCCCCCCCCCCCCCCCGACACACACAGTGCGCCACTCCACTATATTACTACGACCTCGCACAATATATGTGAGCTGCAACAGTCTCCCCCCCCCCCCCCCAACGCACACGAACAGAACGGGGGTACGGCTAATCCGACGGGGATAAAATTTCCGAAATGTGACCCCATGACCTAGGCCTACAGGGAGTGCGGGGGGGGGGTGGAGTGCTTCACATAGGTGAGTGGGCAGTGTCAATGCTTTATTTTCGCACCTCAGCCCTAAGGGAGTGTTCATTATTTATGGCAGGGGGGGGGGTGAGCATTTGAGGGGGGGGGCAATTTTTTTTAGGGGTATTCCTAAAAATGTCGCGAATTTAGTACATTGAAATGTCGCGAATTTTGGTAACAGCCTGTGTTATATTTTACCAACTTACGTCAATATTTTCTAAAATTTTCTAAAATTTTCCTCAAACTCCCAGCAAATTTCTCACTGCATCACTTTTGACACTCAGAATAGCCCACCGTTTTGTCAGTCTTCAAAAAAGTGCCGGCCTCATGTGAGCACTGAGGGTAAGGGAGCTTCCAATTTATAAGCACTGGGGCCTTCAAACTCAACGGTATGTAACTCAAGTGTCTGAGGTTTGACTATTATCACTCACCAGCGAGTATCATGAGACGTTTACCCTAAAACGCCTTACAAATGGATGTATTTGTTGCAAGGTAGTAAATTGTAGGATTAAATGCATACAATTAGTAGACACCAACATCGTTTTTGTAATAAAGTTGAACACGATCCAGGGTGAGGGGGGGGGGCTGTACAACCGTGATGTGTATCAAGTGACGTGATGTGTAGTACTACATATCAGGGCTGACTCTGGGAGCGTGATGTGTATCAAAACAACGTGATCTGTATCAAAATAACATAATCTGAATGAGATTTCACGTGATCTGTATCAACGTGATCTGTATCAAGGTATTTTAAAATACTCTGCATATTAAAAGTATATTTATGGTAACGTTTTTTTAAATGAAAGGGTGGAGTTGCTAATGATGCTACCGGTAGTGCTTTCTAAAAATAGTTTTTTTTTATGCCCAAAAATGTCCTGTCTTCACCAGAAATAGGGTACTGGTATTTTTTTACTCATAAATATGGGGGTGGATGACACGGCGACATGGTCATTACTTAAAATAGACATACAGCATGTAACTAAGTGACATGAGAAAAAGAAAATGACATGTCATAGGGTATTTCTCAAAATCGACATGGGACAGGACAGGTTCTTAAAGGCGACATGGGACATGGGAATTTAAGTGACAGGCGACATGGCCATTTCTTAAAATCGACATGCGACATGGGGACCCCCCCATACCCCCATACATAGTTTGCATAGTTACATGACATTGATTCAATGACAATGTTTAATATGAGGGGTACAGTTGATACACATCACGTTTGTTGATACATATAGCGGTTGGATGTGTCTTAATTCAGGTAGCTTTAAGTTACTACACATCACGTTTTTTGATACACATCACGTTTAGGTGGTCAGCCGTGATGTGTAGTAAATGTGTAGTTGCTACATATCACGTTCTTGATACACATCACGGTTGTACAGCGGCGCTTTTTTTTCAACCTATTCTGAGGGGGGGGGGGGGCTTTTTTTTCAACCTATTCCGAGGGGGGGGCCAATTATTTTTGACGTATTCGATTTGCCAAACGCTCACCCCCCCCCTGCCATAAATAATGAACACTCCCTAAGACAATGCAGACCACCGCTAATACCTGTCAGCATTATAACATTAACAATAACATTGCGACAATGGCGTATAAGGGGGGGGGGGTGAGGGGTGTGTGTGTGACCGCCACATAACTGTGGATGTAGGTGTGGGGGGGGGGCTTTTTCTGAGAAAGCTGTCCCGGGCCACGGGGAGGCGGTACAGGCCGCCAGGAGGCCGCACAGGGCCACCAGGAGGACTCTTGACTCCATGTGGGGCTCATAGACTTATGCTCTAGTTGGGGGTGCGGCTTATACGCGAGTTTTTCCCAGGGACTATTCAGGAGGCCCCCAAACTCGGGGTGCGGCTTATACGCGAGTTAGGCTTATACGCGAGGTTTTATGGTGAGCACCTTTTTTACAGTGTATAGCTCATGCACTATACATTATAGCAATTCAACTATTTAGTGTTATAGTTTATACATGAATACACCATAACATCAAATTAGCTTCAAATATGGCTACCTATATCACGGTCCACGCACTTTCACGAGTTCTAGACATCATCCTCGTTAGAGAAAACGCGGATATATCGTCATAATCTTGCGAATATGCATGCCTGCGTTTTCTGGGGAAAAAGTGGTAATTTTTTCATAGTAGAAACGTGGAGTTTGGCAAAAGGGTGTATTCTTACACTGCATAGAGTATGATGACTTGCTTCTTTCATACACTATAGCTTTTACAGCTTTTCCTTGAAATATTAGATATGGTACCTATAATGCCAAACCAACATTTAGAGGATATTAAAATTCATTGCAGAATTAATTAACTGCAGGGGGAGGCTCTGAAACATCCCAGCGTTTTTGCGAGGGCCCTCAAAATCAACGATTGTGTCGATAAAAGGGGTAGTTTTCACCCAAAAGAATCCGTGGAAAGGGAGTATATTTGACATCTATTAAGGAGGATGGTGTCTGATTTGTAGTGGGAGTGCGGGGACCGGTACCTATATACCACTTTGTTATTTGTATAGGCTACATCGTTAGGAAACGGCCGTTATTGAACAACAATAGTGTTAAATGTTGTTAAATGACCACTCCATCATATAAGGATTCATTAAATCACAGATAGTTATACAGATCTCAGGGATAGAAACAAAGTGCAATCTGATATACATATCATGTGGCCCATCTACTTAACATATAGTTGCATAGTAACGCTTAGGCCAAATAAAAGAAGGTATACTTTCAATCAATCCATGTTTTTACATAAAACCAATGAAAGTTTGCGTCATTTGCGCCAATTAACTGCTAACCCGACTGCACTTTACTAATGTCTAATCAATTTTCACTCATCCTTATCCATATGTCACCGATTCCCGACAGCCAAAGGCCACACGTGACAGTCGCAACACACTACTACATGTGTTCATTTGTAGTTTTATAACAAATCCATGGACGGCCATGGCATGTTGTGTATTAGATATGCTACATGTGAATTGCTGTATAAATGTTATAAGCCAAGGACAGGGTAAAAGAGTTGTCCAGTTGTGCTATTTATGGCTGATTGGGATCAAACAAACGCAGTGCCATGTGCAGGGTGCAGTCAGTTGGGTCAGTACAGGTAAAATCAGCCATATAGGCTATATTATAGGCTATTCTAATACATAATTATACAGATCTGGGGAACATAATTATAAACATTATCAATGTACATACTTTGATAACCATAGGCCGACACCATGGGCAAATATGGGTGCACGGAAGCGCACAGGTAGCAGGTCGCAGTTCCCGAGACTGGTGAAGGTCAGTAAGTCGTATAGTTACAGTCGACTGAGTTACTCCTTGGTCCTGCAGACGCTTGTCATACATTATAACCTTCCCTGTAATAACAGAGCACACCGTTCATTAACTTTCTATCTCCTCAGAGTTATGTTGTTGTAAAGGTACATAGCTTTAATTTTTATCATAGATTGTGATATCCGAGATGGTCTTCCCGTTTTTTTTGCGTTCTCATCGTGAATTATATACATGTACTATACAAGTGTACTATTAAATTTAGATATACCGTTCAATTGGTGATTCAACAGAGTGGCAATAATCAAATGATCATACCAGAGACCTCACAGCCTATTGCCGGCACACATTACCACAGTAAGTAGCTCACCTGCACGTCACACCCGGGGGTCCCTGTCTGAGGACGCCACCCTCCTGAGGGCAGCGCCCTGACGGATCTGGCTGAGCAGGGCGCTCCTCTCCCCGGACGTGGCAGCAGCAGGGGGCGGCCCCCGGGAGGGGCGTGCTGCTGGGGGTGGGGAGGACCGCGGCTTGGCAGGCACGGGCGGCTTGTAGGTAGTCTTCAAGACAAGTGCAGATGGTTTTGGAGGAGGAGGGACGGGTTTGGAGGGCGCAGCAGGCGGAGGCTTGTTGGTGAGGTGAGATACTGGAGACAGCGGCTTGCGGCCTGACTCGTCTCCCGGTAACGTCCTTGGGGGAGGGAGCTGGTAACTGTTGAAGGAAATGGAGAAATGTGATGGTATTGAGAAATGGTCAATTATTTCGTATTGTTATGCGGGTATTGGAGCAGTGACGGCAAAAGTCGGGAGGCCTATATGTATTGTGTACTACCCGGACCAAGAGGCAGTATTTACTTCCTAAGTCAGTGGATGCTGAAAGAAGACTGCTCAGCAACTGCAGCTATCAGTATGTGCTGATATAACACTCCCAAAACTGCTGATCCTCCACTGCTTTATTCAATCCAGATTCAGCAGCCTACTAACTCTCAGCTGAAATTTGATAGAAGATATGCAGACACTACTGATCACAGCAGTATGGAGGCAGCAGTCTACTGCACATCAACTGACATGACTTTGTCAGTTCATGGGTTATTTGTTGGTCAGCTGCTTCAATGCTCTCGGGACATAGTCCATAGTGTGAATGTCAGCATGGTTGCAGCAGTCAACTGATTCAATGCTGACTTCCCAGGGTGCCCTAGTGCTTGTGACCTAATTCTATTTGAGTTATAAAATTCTGACAGTTAGAGAAGGAGGGAACCTGCTTTGGGCCAAACAAAGAAGCACACAGGGAGCATATTGGGTGCATGCATATATAATTTCTTATTCATATATCCACTGCTCTCTCAACTTATAATCAGTACTGCTGATTCCATGCTGTCAATGCAGTCCCTACTCAGCAGTACTGATTCAATGCTGCCCCAATCCCAATTATCCATGGGTTACTATTGTTGCTGAATAGCCACTGCTGAAGCAGTAGTAAATAGGCATACACTGATCAGGTACTGCCATCTAATTTACATATTTCGGACATGCTGCTTCACTGCTGCCTACAGACTGATATAGTACTGATGCACAGCTGAACCACTGCTGCCCTATTCGGTACTGTTTGAGAGTAGACTAGCAGTGGATGCTGATTTGGCACTGCTTCTCATACTGGTTTGAGACTGAAGCACTACTGCCACGCTACACTGTTTCCGCCCTGATTTGGGACTGCTTTTCAACTGCATTCTGGTCCGGGTAGTGTCCAAATGTGATCTCCACATGCAATTCCCAGATAGCAGGACGCCTAATGCAGGCGGCCAGTACAGTCCAAGCTAGTCCATCCTCTCTGCCTCGGATCCTGCAATTCCCCTTAAATGTTCCGTTATATTTTGACTTGATTCCTGGGATAATTTGCTTCCGCAGACATATTCCTTGTATTTTCCAAATCTGAGGCACCGATTTCCAGATTCCCGACCAACCCTAGGTTTTAGCGGCCGACCCTAATTCTTTTAGACATTCCATTGTTATGATACCAATGATTGTATTCATCTTTGTCCTGGCACAGTTCCTTTAATAACAGTCCGATTTACACACAACAAAAAACAAAATGTAGGTAATTGTCCTGGGTTTTCCGGTTCTGCTAGACTGGACATTCTGCTAGACTGGACTGACATTTTTTGCCGGACATTACCCATGACCTGTCCGGCAGGATTTCAAGAAGACAGTAAAATGTATTTCGCTCGGCGCCTATAGTCATTTCACGTAATATGCCATAGCATGTACCGTGCCAAAGACCCTATTGTGGGGGTCGCGTATACCGGTAGGTGAAAAGTGATTTTCACCTAGATCCCCCCCCCCCCCTCTCCCCGCTCGCAGGAGGGGGGTTGGCCAGGTTTGCTCCCCCTCCCCCTCTAGACAATCCTGGATCCGCCACTGATGTGGGTCTCTGGCACCGATTTATCCAGTATGTTAACCGTTACACCACAGACTTCTCTGTCCACCTATAGTCTAGAGCACAACAGCGACCTACCTTTCCCATCTCTTACGTCAGCCCGTTATATAACCTACGCTAGGACCCTGTACCTCTCCTTTACTCAGTGTCCCGGACACCACAGGCGCTCTGGGTGTCACAATACACATCCCAGCCTGGGACACTCACAAGAATCACCAGGCCTATACCGGATCCCTCTACTGTCTGCGGTGTATACTACCTGTATGTAGTGTTTGGTCACGTGGTCACTCAGATGACCACCACAGTGTCAGGCCTTTACTCTAATACTAGTACCAACCCTCTGCAGACCATCTCCACCAGAACACGGCTCTTCACGTCTGTCGTTAAAGTGTCTATGTATACGTCAGCTTGCATCCATTTTTCAGCCTATCTTTTTGATTGACAAAGATTAGGACCCACCCACAAGTCTCTACAAGGACAGTTATGCAAAGTAGACCCTTGACTACGACGGGGTGTGTGTGTGGTGTGTGTGTCTGTTGGGGGGGGGGGGGGGTAATTAACATAGTGTAGGGGCTAGGGTTATACGGGTTTGTTATATGACGAGTGCTGTTGGATGCTGTGTTGCGAGCTCAGTCCGAACCCTTCAGTCCGACGGTAGGTGGCGACACCTACCCCGGGCTTGGGGTATGGACAGAGGTCGCTATAGGCTTCCGGTCTGCGTGTGCGCGCGCAGGCTGGCTGCCTATATATACCCAGCATCTGACGGTACTCGTCGGTTACTCTGAGCCACGCTGGTGAAGAGACCCCGTGATCATTACGGCTGATTAGCCTACTGACCCGTTCCGAACTCTATAGGGAGTTCGCACACATAGATACTGCTTGTCTAGGTTTTCTGAATAAACCCGATTTGCAACCTGTAACACTTGATCCGAACTGTGTCGACTTTGTTCTTTAATTGATACTCTACCAATATCATAGAGAAACAAAGTATCGTTTATTACACTGGTGCCGTGACCAGTTCTGAGTGAAACGCAGGTTAGCCTGTGCAGTAGCACAGACCTCGTGCTCTGGACGGAGCAGCGAGGTCTCCCGATGAGGCGCCAGCCTTATCACCGGAGGGGTTAGATGCCGTCAATGAGGCAGATAACCCCAGGAGTGCGAATGTTCCATCCGGAACAAGCGCGTTTTTGGGATTCAGAGGTCCCGAAGTAATGAATCGCTCATTAGAAGAAATGAGCCTGTCAATGTTCAACATTGGTGGGTCAAGATCAGCCGCTCCGAATCCACGGAGGGCTACCATCTTGGAGGAACGTCGTTTCGACGACATGAGAGAGGCCAGGGTACAGGAGCGTGTGCAAATGGCCCAAATGGAGTTGTTGACCATTCAGAAACAGTCGAATGAATGGAAAAGCAGTCTGATTGCATTGGAGGGTGCAGTCACACATAGAGCTTCCAAAATCAAGGAGAAAGACGCAAGGCTTTCAACTTTGTTGGAGGAGAACGAAAAGCTGGTGCAATCCCTTAGCAGGGTCCGAGTGGAGTTCGATCAGAAATAGGCTGATCTACAGGGAATCCGTTCCGACTTTGCCCAGGCAAACACGGAGCTGAATCAGATTTGTGCGGCCCGAGATGCCGTCATCCATGAAGCAGAAGGGACCCGATCAGAACTTGTTCGGGACACTGAAGACTTACGGGATGTTCGCCGAAGCCTAGTGTCAGAATGCGACATTCTGAAGGCAAAAAGAAGTGCTTTGCAGCAGTTTTTGTCAGAGACTAGGGAGAGTATACAGGATAGCAGTACCTCATACGCTTCCGCTGATAGTGACAGTCCGAAAGGTCCTCGTTACATGAGTTTTACGGACACCCCAAATCTTCCTATGGGACGTGGGATGACTGTAGAAGGTGCCTTGTCTACTTCAACGCCAGGACGACCACTACAGGTGGGCCGGGCAAGAGGTAGAGGTAGGGCGAGTGATTACTCACCTAGGGTGGGTATCAGTGGTATCCGTCCAATTCCGAAGCAGGTCTTTTCGGCTCCGACAGGTGTAAACACGTCGGGCAGGGGAAGGTCGTTATCGGAGTTGGCGCGGAGTCCAGGTTCTCAGTTGAAACTGGATGAGCAGCAACTGGATTCGGAACGCTTGAAGAAAGCAGCCGAACAAGATAAGGCGGCCAAGACCGACTTAACTCCTTCGAGTTTGTCGCAATGGCGAGAATGCCAAGCAAACATACTGTTCCATGAACAGAAGAACTTGGAATTGGAAAGGCGAGATGTGTATCGCAAACAGCAGGCTGCTCTTGAGCAGCAACAGAAACGCATGAAGGAAAATGCAGCCCTCGCTGAGGAATTAGCGGAGCAGGAGGCGGCGGTTTTGAGAGCTCGACAAGAAGGGCTCCGAGCGGCCGGTGAAGCTGCGAAGGCTAAATTGGCGGAGGCACAGCAGGATGAGGAGGCTGTGAGACAGGCCAAGGAACTGGAAAAAGAGAAGGCGGCGCATCAGCGATTGCTTGCTCTGGCCCAGCAGTGTCAGTATATGACTAACCAGGAGAAAAATTGGTGGTTCAGTCAAGGTGTGGACCCCACTAAGGATTTGGTGTCGTATGGTACCTACCAGGCCTATCTGGAGAGACAGAATAGCTTGCCTACCAGAGGCGCTACTCCTGGGACGACTCCGGGCGCAAAGAGTCCTAGGAGGGCTCCGAGGAGAACAATTCTGAGTACAGAATTGCAAGAGTTGTACGATACAAACCCAGCAATTGCTGGGATCGGATTGCACAATGTGGGTACAGAAAAGGACGCCTCGGCTTCCATTTCTAAATGCCTGGCGATAACCTCTAAAATTAGGGGGTCATCCAACGCTGCTAGACGCATTGCTAGCGAGCCTTTTCCCTACTGGCAGAAGAACTCTTGGGAAGATTGGTTGGGAGCCACCGTTGAGGACATCAACCTCAGTGGGTGGGATCAACAGGATGCAATTCCGTACGTCTGTAAGGGATTGCGTATGGGAGATGGCCTGATGGCCGTGGAGCAGTGGAAAGATGAATGCGGACCTCGCGGCACTTTCAAACAACTGGTAGAGATCGGAACTATCCTATACGGAGACTCCGCTCGGTTTGACCCGATGGTCGCTTTTAAGAAGCGAGTGCAAGGCAAGAACGAGGCCCCGAGGGTCTTCGGAATTGCACTGATGAGACTCCTGAAGAAGGTACATCCAGCTTCAGGAATCCATGATGCCTTATTCTCTAAGGAATTATTCTCTCAGTTCGTTGCTGGACTGAGAGATCCAGAAATACAACATGTGGTGTATGATACGTGGAGAGCAGATACGTCGTTAGATGACCTTTTTAAGGCCATCGACATACATGCTCTCAAGAAGTCACTGTTGGGGGACCGGGTGCCCACCCGGGCCTCGGCCATTATAGAGTGTTCTCCGGAGCAGTCTGATGGTTCGGGCAGTGAGGAAGAGGGAGCGATAGCTTCTGCAGCTCAGTTTAAGAGGAATGGGAATTCCTCTAAAACGCCGTGGAAGAATAGGAAGCCGGAAGGGGGTGGAAACCCTCCTCCGAAGAAGGAATCATCGGATCCAAAAGCTCCGATAATGGACGCAGCGTTTTTCACAGCGCTGTTTGAGAAGATGACGACTTCCATTCAGGGGGCTACACAGCCTAACCGGAGGAAGATCAATCGGCGGACCGCCAAGTGCTATAGGTGCCTGGAGATCGGTCACTTTGCTGCGGAGTGTACGGCTCCGACTCCAAAAGTTCCCGGAAAGGAGGGAAACTAGAGGGGGTGGTCCGAGAAGGCGAGCGGACGACCCCTGTATATGAAGTACGCCAACATACCAGAGAGGTAGAGCCTAGTGAAATTCCGAAGGCGGGAAGGGAATCAGGGGTGGCTTCGAGCTTGAGGGGCTCGGATGCCGGCCTGGTTAACATTCCAGTCCAACAGTTGCCCGGCAATGAGGCAGGGAGGCCCATTACGGATAGGAACGAGGAAGTTGCGGCTGTCACAGACACCGTGTGGGTAGGGAGTACCCAGCTTTCCCTGGATCATCCATGTTTCGACCATTTGAAGAAACATGGCCTTGATTTGGCTGCTCCGAAGGATTTTAAACGCTTCACTGTAAACCCGTCTCCGCTGGGGGGGAGGCGGTGGTATGTGTCTGTTACTGTGGCCGGTAGAGCGGGCGAATTTTTAGTAGATACGGGAGCTAGCCACTCCTTTATCTCCTCTAACTTCTATGCTCTTATGCCGGATAGTCGTGATAACTTCAAAACGAGGGTAAACGCCTGTTCGGCCGATGGGTCAAGTATGCAGACGTATGGGCGCGCGTTCATACCGCTCCGAATTGGGGGGAAGGAGTATGTGGCTTCTCCCACCATTGCGGATATTGCAGACGACGGTATACTGGGATTGGATTTTTCGGCGTTGTATGACGCGGTCCTGAATCCTGGTACAGGGGTTCTCCTGATAGAGCACCCGTACCGTGCGGTAGAGCAATGTGTGCTCCGACAAGTGTCGACAGTGGCAACGGTGGTCCAAACTGTAAAGATTCCTCCCGGACAGACGTGTGACGTGCTGGTCCGAAGCAAGGGGCTTAGGAGAGAGGAAGAGGCAGTTGTGGAGCCGGATGTGGCCATGTTGGGTAGTATCGGTTTGACAGGCATGGACACCCTCGTGGGGGATGGTGCTTGGACCGTAGTGCCGGTTTCTAACCCCGGGTTGGAACCGAAGTATCTAAGGAAAGATACAATACTGGGGAAGGTGTTCACCAGTGAGGCAGTGATGCCTGCTGGACAGGTGAGCATGAAGGGTGACCCTTCTCCGACCGCTCTGAGTGAGGGACTCGAGAAAATGATCTCCGAAACGGATTTGACGGATCGGAGGGATCTCGACTCCCTAAGGAGGCTGGTAGAGAAGTATCAGGATGCATGGCAGGTGGAGGGGGAGCCTTTGGGCCGAACCGACAAAGTGTTGCATTCTATCAATACGGGTGATGCACAGCCTTTCAAGATGCCTTACCGACGCTTGCCTTTGGGTAAGAAAACAGTGGTGGAGGAACAAGTGAAGACCATGTTGGAACAGAAGGTGATCGTGCCTAGCACTAGCCCCTGGTCCAGCCCGGTCCAGATGGTTACTAAGAAGGACGGGTCTATCCGATTTTGTATCGACTATAGGCGCCTGAATGGGGTAACCAAGAAAAATGCATATCCTCTCCCCCGGATTGATGAGACTCTGGACTCTTTGGGTGGGAACCAATGGTTCTGCACCCTTGATTTGCAGTCCGGATATTGGCAGATCGGGATGAAGGAGGAGGATAAAGAGAAAACGGCTTTTACAAGTCACATTGGACTGTATCAGTTTGAGCTGATGCCCTTCGGGTTGTGCAACGCCCCGGCCACTTTTGAGGCTATGATGGAAACTCTTCTGAGTGATCTGTTGTGGCGCAAATGTTTGGTATACTTGGATGATGTCATTGTCTTTGGCAAGACTTTTGAAGAGTGTGCGTTGAACCTCGGAGAGGTGTTGGAGCGAATTCGGTCCAATGGCTTGACATTAAAGCCGAAGAAATGTGAACTTTTTCGGAAGTCCATGGTCTATTTGGGCCGGATCATCTCCACCGAGGGTGTGCAGGCTGATCCGGCTAAATTGGAGACTGTGGAGACTTGGGAAGTTCCAAAGGGACCAAAGGATATCAGATCCTTTTTAGGGTTCTGTTCCTATTACAGGGACTTCATCCCCGGATTCTCTAGGGTGTCTCAGCCATTACAACGGTTGAGCCATTGGACTCCGGGGAGGAAAAAAGAACCCTTCCCATGCGGGATGGAACAGAATGAAGCCTTCAAAGAGATTAAGGCGTTGTTCCGAACCACCCCGGTGCTGAGATACCCTACGGAGAAGGGGCATTTCATCCTTGACACTGATGCGAGCAATGAGAGCATCGGGGCCGCATTGTCCCAAATCCAGGACGGAGTAGAGGTCCCGCTGGCGTTCGCTAGTGACAGTATGAACAAGGCACAGAGAAATTATTGTACTACAGTCAACTCCCTCCTAGCGACCACCCCTCTACTGCGACCACCTCGCCATTGCGACCAGTTTAGGAAAGTCCCAACCATTTTCCCCTTTGTTTTAATATATGAAACTCCCCCTATAGCGACCACCCCTCTAATGCGACCACCTCACCCTCCGACCACTGTAATTCCAGTCCCAAGGTGCCCTTTTCTCCCTCTAATGCGACCACTGTGTCCAAGTGATGTTCAAAAATGTGCCCCTTCCCTGACCTTACTCATTGACCTGACTAGTGGTCGCACATCAGAGGGACATAATCCGCCCACCACCCCCCCCCCCCCCCTCCTGCCACCACCCACTCACCTGACTAGTGGTCGCACATCAGAGGGAAAGAATCCGCCCCCCCCCCCCTCCTGCCACCATCCATTCACCTGACTAGTCGTCGCACATCAGAGGGACAGAATCCGCCCACTACCCCCCCCCCCCTCCTGCCACCATCCATTCACCTGACTAGTCGTCGCACATCAGAGGGACAGAATCCGCCCACTACCCCCCCCCCCCTCCTGCCACCATCAACTCACCTGACTAGTGGTCGCACATCAGAGGGACAGAATCCGCCCACTACCCCCCCCTCTCCTGCCACCATCAACTCACCTGACTAGTGGTCGCACATCAGAGGGACAGAATCCGCCCACCCCCCTCCCCCCACATCAAAGGGAGAAGCAGAAGCCCTCCCCCTCCACAGCCATTAATTTACCTTACTAGTGGTCGCACATCAGAGGAAGGGAGGACCAGAAGCCCTCCCCCCTTCACTGCTATTAACTTGACTAGTGGTTGGAAAGCAGAGGCCCAGACTCCCCCCCCCTTCCCTTTCGCCTATGCCAGTCCCCACTCTCATTACAGGGCTGAGGAAAGGGTGAGGGGGGGGGAGGGGGAGGGACACACTTAATATTTTTTTGGCCTAATTTTCAAATACACTCTAAGAACAGTGTATAACGGGAACATGCTTAAGGAGTTACACACACATATTTACAGCAAACTTTTGGCAAGGAGTCTGTAGTGTGTAGAATGTGTTATACCCAAAAATTGGCTGCAGAAAAGAGTGTTTGTATGTGTACAAATGTAACACACTGTTCTTAGAGTGTAGCTCCCTACACTTATCCAAACTCCCCCTACTGCGACCACCTCGCCATTGCGACCACTTTTAGATAGTCCCAAGGGTGGTCGCAATAGAGGGAGTTGACTGTACCAAGCGAGAGCTGCTCGCAGTAGTGGTGTACACGAAGAAGTTTCGGCACTTCTTATATGGAGGGAATTTCACACTCCGTACCGATCATTCGGCCTTGAGGTGGCTCCTTAATTTTAAGGACGCAGAGGGAATGATTGGTCGGTGGTTGAATCACCTCAGCGAGTTCGGACTGGAAAACTCTCATATCCAGCACCGAGCGGGCACGAAGCATATTAATGCTGATTGTCCGAGTAGACGTCCGGTACGCCGTTGTGTGCGTCCGGAGTGTGGGGATTGTGGTGCTCACAATGCTGTGGTAGCGAGTGTGCGTTTGCCTTATGATGGGTTGTTGCAAAACCTGTTGGATTGGTCCACCGACACTATAAGGACGTACCAGATGGCCGATCCTACCATAGCACGACTGAGGGAGCTTGTCCCTACTGGGGTCTGTCCAGTGAGACCCGAAATATCACTGGAAAACCGTGAAATGCGACGTTTCCTGGCTCAGTTCCACGAACTGGAGGTCCGGGACTCGTTGTTGTGCAGGTGGAAGACTTGTCCCGGAAAGCGGAGGGTGTTACAAATGGTGATCCCTGCTGCTATGAGGAAAGACATCCTGTACTACTGCCACGGCCATTCCACTAGTGGGCATTTCGGAAAGAAACGCTCGTTGGAAAGGCTGAGTCGGAGATACTACTGGCCCGGCATGTCAGGCGACCTTTTAAGGTGGATCGAGACCTGTCCGGCCTGTTGTTTAGGCAAACCTGGTCCTGGACTAGGAAAATTGCCACTGCAACAAGAGCTATTCGGAGTGAGATTTGCTCGAATAGCGGTGGACATTATCAGTGGAGTTAAACCCACTCCAAAAGGTAATACGTGTATGATGGTGGTCTCGGACTACTATACGAAATACACCCGAGTGTACCCACTCGAGGATCACACTGCTGCTACTTGTGCGGAAGCATTGGTAAAGGGGTGGATCCTCCATCTGGGGGCTCCCTTGATGTTACATAGCGAAGGGAGAGAATTTGAGTCCAAACTATGGGCAGCTATGTGCCATCAGTTGGCTATATGCAAAACTCGGACCAATCCGTACCGACCACAGTCCGACGGGCAGGTGGAACGGTTCAATCGGACCTTGATCCAGGTTTTGAAGCCATTAGTGAACTCCCATATGGATGATTGGGATGATCAGTGCGAATTTGTGGTTCATGCGTATAATAATACGGTCCACACTTCGACAAATTGCACTCCGAACCTCTTGGTGTTCGGAGAGGACTTGATCATGCCGGCGGATTTTGTATTCGGGGTGGTAGGGATCAGTCCGGAAGCACCATGTACGGTGCTGTTTGTAGAATCTCTCCGAGAGAGGTTCAAATTTGCCTACGAAACAGTTAGGGCTCATTTGCTCAAAGCTGCGAATTGGCAGAAGGTGGGTTACGACACCGGATTGAAGTTGCGACGATTCGTAGTGGGGGATAGAGTGATCCGCCTACACGAACCACTCTGCAACGTCAAGCTGGCGAATAACTGGGATGGACCACACACCGTGGTTAAATGTATCAGTCAAACGACTGTGTTGATTCAGTCCGAAGCAGGACGCATCCGGACGAGCCATGTGGCTCGGTTGCGTGCTTGGGCTGGAAGGGAGCTCACCCCGGAAACGGAGGTGGAAAAGGGAACTTCGGAGACTAAATTTGTACCTTTGGAAGGGGTGTCAGCGGATCCCCCTAAAAGAGTGGTACGAAAGAAGCTCCGGAAGACCGTGAAAAAGAAAGTCTCGGCAGGCGAAGGAAGAAGGGCACGGAAAACTAAAATCAAGGCTGGAGTTTTAGTTAAGAACGAGTGTCCTTCGGCCAGGTTACGAGAGGCGGACGGTAAACCCGTTCGGCGAAGCCCAAGGCTGGTGGCTAGAGGGGCTGTAACCTAGCTTGTTTACACAACGAGTGTAATGTCCTGTGTTGTCCTATATGTTATATGTATGTTACCAACAGGGGCGCTCAGAGTCAAAAGGAAAAGAATGTAAGAGTGCTCCCCGAGGGTGGTGGACGGATAATCCGGTGGGGTAATCTTCGATTTCCCATAAATATCCACTAATACTCCTGATGAGCTCTTTATTCGAAGTATATTTTGACTTTTGTGAGCCGCCTACGTAGCAGTGTGATCCCTCGAGCCCGAGCTGCGGGCGGGAAAGGTCGTGACCTGATTAAACAGTAATTGGGTCACACCGGGTAACGGGATCGCGTCCAATCACGCGAGACGCTGCGCATGCGCTTTGTTTTAAAAACAAAAGCGAGGGAACCGCCATATTGATTTTGGGCTCGCCCCAGTCAATAGCGGCGTTGGTCGGCAGCGGGGAAGTTGGTGTTTTGGACGGCTAGAAGAGGAGAAAAGTCAGTAAAAGAGTTGTAAGCAGTGAGCACTCTTTCCTGGTGCGTCTGAGACAAAGAGGGAGGTGGGGAACTAGTGGTTTCCCCGTCAAACTCCCGTCGAAAGACACTGTGTTGTAGTGAGGATGGCCGAGCAACAGCTCCGTCACTCCGAACTCACCGGACACTCCGAGGTGGCATCCACCACCGAGGAGGCTATGGATGCTCAGAGCCCAAGTGGTGATGAGTTGAGCCAGACGCTGGCGGAACTCCGTGTAGATCCGGCCGTGTCCCCGATCCGAAAGTCCCCGTCGCCCGACGGCAGCGAGGACTCCGGAGTGCTGCAAGGACTCGCCTACACCCAGGTAGCGCCGGATCCTTCCGAGACGACTGTACGTCCCTCCCGGATGTGCAGTCTCAGTATATCACCAAACCTCCAGAAGACGGTTGCTCGTAAACTGTCTATGGGGAGTGGGAGTGATTCCGACACTTCACGTCCGAGGACGCGCGGTGGGAAGGGTGCTACCCGAGATCGGTCCAAGTCGGCCGATACTAAGGCTAGTACCAAGGCTACCAAACACACTGGTGTTGGGAAGAAGCCTCCGGGAAAGGACGAGCCTAAAAAGCCCGATCCGAAGAAGGAAAGTACTGCGAGTACAAAGAAGCCGGGTTCTAAGGCTGCCACTGCAGCGGCCTCCAAGGATCCGAAGACGGTTGACCCCAAGGCTCCTACGACGAAGGTGCCGAAGGGTCAGAAGAAAGCTGATCCGAAGCCTGGTGCTAAGGACCAGCCGGGGAAGGGGCCGACGTCCGACAGCACTAAAGCTGTCAAGACTCCGGGCCCCAGTAAGTCCAACCTACCGATCCCTGGCAAGGTGAAAGGTAGTGGGAAGGCAGTTGTAACCTCAGCTGCTCCGACCCCAGCCATTGACGTGTTGTCCTTCTCGCGAGGGCTGGACAACAGCTCAGCAGTAGCTGCTACAGCCGCTGCGATGGCTGGTAATAAGGGACATGGGGGAGGCCGTCCAAAAACGGCAGTTCCTCCCAAGGAACCTCGGACCGAGGAGACTATGGATACATCATCCGCAGCCCATACGGTCCAGGTAGTGCAGGATGTGCTGTCTAGCATCACATTCAACCTCCCGACTCCCCTGGAGCCACGAAAGGAGGTACCCGTTCGGGTGGAGTTACCTCCTCCAAAAGAGGTACCCGTCCGAGTGGATACTCCTCGACAGCCCACCGAGCCTGCTCTGGAATCATCCAATACCATGGATATTTCGGAGGAAGCCGGAAAGCTGGACCAGGCTGCAGGTGGTGGTCCATCTGGATCGGGGGTGCAAATCCTCGCTCCACACCAGCATGATGCATGGGATAAGGAGGACGCCGACGTCCCATCCCTGCTCCGAGGTGCTATCATCGATCAGATGAGCGCAACAGAGGTCAGATCCTTCGATCTGATCCAAATGCGAACCTTCCGGGGGCTGGACAGTTTGTCTGCCAAGTTCCCGGCCTGGTTCCCAGATCGCTTAACTGCGGCCATGGACGATCTCAGCAAAAAGTCAGCTACAGCTCGCTTAGTTGCTGAGACCGAGGGACGTCCCGAACTTATCGCGGCCTTGGAGTACGACCTGCAAACTGCAGCGGAATACCACACCGTGCATAACCGGCGGGAGAAGAAGAGACATCTGACGCCAGCAATGAAGCTGGCTCGGAGTATGGAACAGAAGACCAAAGAGTCCATTCTGGATGCTACTCTGGAGGAGGAAATGATCCAACAGAACACGGCCGCGGCTAGGTCTGCAGACACTAGTCGCATGGAAAAGGCCAATCGTAGGCACCAATACCTACGAGAGACCATCAAGGTAACCTCTCTGAAGGCGGGTCGATCCGACGAGGAGGTGGAAGCGGTTCTGAAGGGATTGGATGAAAATACAATCCCGGACGACGAACTTCAGATTCTGGTCCGGACTGCACTCCGAGCCAATGCTGCAAGTGGGTTTAAGTACTTTAAACCCATGTGTGTGAACGACTGCGTCAAGGATAAGCGGTCCTCACACCATCCGGAGGAGGTGGGTCCTGACGGTCTCTCCGATGACGAGGAGTGGATTAAGACTGATCCCCTCGATAAGTCGGTACAGTTGTACCACTTTGAGCTTCTGGACAAGGTCTGAAATGGTAGTACTAAATACCATTCGCCTCTCCAGAAAGCTAAATTGGCATGGGCTATGGCTAGATGGCATCCATTTAGCAAGTGCCCCTTTGAGCCTTGTCTGAACATCGACGAGACACTGGAGACGCCCCGAACTTGGCCTAGCAAGGTCCGGTACGCAAGGCATATCACCCGCTATCATTTGCGTCATTACATGCGGTATGACTGCTTGAGTGTGGGTTCAAAGGGGAGCAAGGGTTGTCCGAATGGTGGCTGGTTCTACACTAGAGCCGATATCATCAGGCATCTTGCTAAGCAGCACGGCTTGGCTCTGGAGATCGCGGCGGAACGCATCCAGACCGCCCATACGGAAGTCTACTCCCATTTCGGGGTAGTAGGCAGAAATGAGAACCTCGAGGTGGATTTTGGCACCAACGAGAGAGGAAAGGTCCGGGTCTTTTACAAGGTAAACCCGGTCGGCAACTACATCCGGGTTCCGGAAGGTGAGCTCTTCGATGAATTCGAGGAGTACCAGAAACGTACCAGTACGAGAAAGGTGCGGCGCGCTCAGAAGAGACCTAGTGGGTCTTCGGAGCAGGCCGACCCTAAAAAGGCCAAAACGGATGAAAGGAAATCCGTTATGGAGAAGGCGGATCCGGGCTATAAAGGGCCGGCATTCACTTCTCAGACGACGGACTGGAAGTCGGGTCCCCAGGGCAGGCCACCTTGGTCTGTTCCGGAGGATCCGAACTCCAGCACGATGGGGTCCTTCTCGGAGGAGTTCCCCGAAAATGATATGGTTCCGGGTGAGGAGTCGCAGACTCTAACCCAGACCGGTAGGACGAAGGCTCCAGCAAAGAAAACGCCGAAGCCAACTCAGACCCCGGATCTCCCACCCGAGACTCCGGATGAGGGGCGTCTGGTCTTGCGACTGAGGAGCCCTCCTTCGTTCCCTCCCGCCGATTTCACTTCCTATGAAGCCGGACAGGAGGCCTTCGGTCAATGGCAAGACAACTTTCATCGGTTGCTTGCTGGCCTGAGTCAGGAGGTGGCGATGTTGTCCCTTAACACGGTACATCATCTCCATCAGAGGGAGGTCGCTACCCAGAAGGCAGCGGCTGCGGAGTCCGTACAGGAAGAGCGTGAAAACGCTCGGACTGAACGAAGTGCTGCTAAAACCGAAAGGAAGAAGCAAAAGTTGGCAGTTAAGAACGCCGAGGAGAAGCTGGACCACGAACGTCGTCGGTTCCGAGACTGCTTCGCGCATGAAATGCACGAGTGGGATGGAACTCGGGCTCAAATCGAGCTCTGGCTCCAGGAGCTGACTCTGGCGGAAGCTGCGTCGGACTCTGAGGAGGAGGAGGAGCCGGCTAAACCCGGTTCCAAAGACGAGTCGGACTCCGGATAGGATTATCCTATTCTAGGATCCGATTAGGAGAGGGGGGGGTATTCTAAGTATACCACCCCTACAAGCAAAACACCCTTAGAAAGGGTTTAGGAGTGTCCGGACAGAGGAACGCGGCAGGCTGGCTACGCAAGGATCCAGTCTGCCAGGTGGTACTGACGGAGGAGGACAAGGAGATCCGGAGGGGAAGCTGAACTCGGGACTGGAGCACTATACCAACATGGATCCGATACGCGATGTTTTTTTTTTTTATAAACTCTGGATATCAGGACCGAGTGCTCCTAGTTATAAGTCCGAAGATCGCCTGGAGGCAGGACTATTTTTTTTATTATTCTATTTATCACCTAAAGCTCCCGAGCATGAGCTATGAACTTTCTCGTTCCGGTGAGTAAGAGCTGAACGAAGTAGGTTCTGAAAGCCGGGCGGAATGCAACACCATCAACAGAGGATCCGGATCTTCGCTACAAAACCACGTATGATGTCTTTTTGTAATAATACTTTAATATGTCTTTAAAACCTTAAAAGAAGTGATATTGTTTATCACTTATAAGTATTATTCATTACGAGTGTAATTAGCTCGGGGTCCTGGAGGGACGAAATTTTTTTTACTGTGATATTGTACTTTTTCAAGTGTTTGTATACTATATGTATAGGTTAACTCCATCTATCCTAGGGAATGGGGCGTAATTGTCATTACGGTCTATATATATAGAAATGTGTGTAATTAATACCTTTTTGTGTTCAACAGTATACGTCATATTGTCTGTAAGGTATAACTTTAATAAACCCCTAAGGTGGTATTTATAAGATAATGCCAGTCCGAAGTGTTTTCGGACTTTAACCTTAATTAATTTTTACCTCCCGGTTATTATCTGGTAGGGGGTAGTGTAGGGGCTAGGGTTATACGGGTTTGTTATATGACGAGTGCTGTTGGATGCTGTGTTGCGAGCTCAGTCCGAACCCTTCAGTCCGACGGTAGGTGGCGACACCTACCCCGGGCTTGGGGTATGGACAGAGGTCGCCATAGGCTTCCGGTCTGCGTGTGCGCGCGCAGGCTGGCTGCCTATATATACCCAGCATCTGACGGTACTCGTCGGTTACTCTGAGCCACGCTGGTGAAGAGACCCCGTGATCATTACGGCTGATTAGCCTACTGACCCGTTCCGAACTCTATAGGGTGTTCGCACACATAGATACTGCTTGTCTAGGTTTTCTGAATAAACCCGATTTGCAACCTGTAACACTTGATCCGAACTGTGTCGACTTTGTTCTTTAATTGATACTCTACCAATATCATAGAGAAACAAAGTATCGTTTATTACAATACATACAGGTATAGCTTCAAACTGCACTGCTCACAACCATGAGCTGGCATATCCGCACAATCATGACACTTTAAATAGAGTAGGGGAATGTCATGACTATAGGCCCCCAACTGTGTGAGCTACATGTACTGCGGCCACTGCTCTTAAAGGGGTAAATGGCAGAAACAGGAAAGTATCAAACCTATACAAAATGTCGAATATCCCATCTAAATCTTCACGAAACATCATTATTTTTAGAGGACATATTTATTTCTGTATGATATCTGACCATTAAAGCAAATATTGTATCAATATCATGAATATTTCTATTTTTGGCCGAACTGCCTACAGTAATGCAGACATCTGCAGTTGTATTGAGTAGACCCATAACATCGACAGAGTCACGTGGTCATATTATAGTGGTCATATTAGAGTGTCATGCTATAGCCGCAGAGTAGTGCCTACTAGATGTATGTGGAAAATACTTATAGGCCGTAGTGGGAGGGGCTTAGAGCTACCCCTCCAAGTTTTTATAATTAGAAAATGTGCAAGCTACTTACACATCTGAATGACCCCCACCCACCCTCGGAAAGGGCCATACAAGTGAGCAAACAACGACCTGTTAAACTCGTCCTTATAGGTCAAGTTACATATATACTGATTGTTTCTATTTATATGGCAGCTGTGGTGGGCAAACGAACCACTGGACTGTGACATCTAGGTAGTGTAACTCTAAATCGACCAGTCACATATAGATATATTAAGATATACATGTACAAATGTATCATCAGGTACACATGATTACACACATTTAATACAATATATGGTATGATGAAAGGTGTGGATAATTATAACCCAGATACAATTAAAAATAGAGTTTAATGTAATGACCCTGGTGTGTGCCTATCATGGTGATGTTACCTAACCACCTGTAGTCTTTGTTTGCCCACACTGTGACGGTGCAGACCTTTATGTAACTCGACCTATATAAACTCTTCCCACATGCCTATTGCTGAACCCTGTCTATTTAAAAGTCCAGGGAGTGATCATATTTCAACGGGAGGGGGCGGGGGTGGGTAGACTGGAAAACTGGTAAACTGGAAAAGCCTCTCTATAGATGCTGTGGGGTTGCCAAAACAAAATACAGTCCATTTAAATATTTATCATCACAAGTGATTCCACAGGTGCATGCATTTTTTTTTTTGGGGGGGGGGGGGGTAATTTCTGAACATTCGAATGTAGTAGGGGGGGGGGGGAGAAGGGGTTGAGCTTACTTTCAGCAAATTGGTTGGGAAGGGGTTGAAAGAAATTGCTCTTTTGGGAAAATCCACCAAGCACCCCCAGATAGTAATAAATGACTGGGCCCTTATGCTGGATACCTTGTGCGGATATGCCAGCTCATGGTTGTGAGCAGTGCAGTTTGGTGCTATACCTGTATGTATGTTAATTACCCCCCCCCCCCAACAGATACACACACACACACACCACACACACACCCTGTCGTAGTCAGGGGTCTACTTTGCATAACTCTCCTTGTAGAGACTTGTGGGTGGGTCCTAATCTTTGTCAATCAAAAAGATAGGCTGAAAAATGGATGCAAGCTGACATATACATAGACACTTTAACACTTCCTGTAATTGTGTACAAATATGCCATTCTGGAGGTCACAGTGAGGATGAGTGTAGGCCTACTTGTGAGATACATTTTAACGAATGAAGAGTAATTTGTGCATACCGGTTTTGACCAGGATCTTGGCGTGGGGTACTGCGTCTTCGCTCGGGTCTGGTAAAGAGAAGAATAGTACCGGTACATACCCAGTGGGCACAAAACACTGAATCAACATTGATAATTGGTTGTCAATGTTGATTCAATGTTGATACAATGTTGATTCAATGTTGAACTGAATTTTGTGCCCACTGGGTAGTATATGATTTCCTGTTGTTGTATTTGTTAAAATTAAATGCATTGTATCAGGATTATTAATTAGTGGTGATCACATCACATCGTGGCATGGTAACGGAATAGAGATTATATGAACACAGAGGCTGAACTTTGATTGGTGTTTTATATTTTGATTTAATATATAGCAGTAAGGCCAAATAAAAAAAGAAGTTTTGTTTCAGGTAACATGGGATGAAACTCTAGGGTCGGTAGGTCGGATTTATTTTTTTCAAACTTTTTTTTTTTACATAACCCTAAAATTGACCCAAAAATGTATGAAAATGGGAAGATTTTTTTCAAAACTTTTGAAAACCTAAAATTTATCCCCAAAAAGTGTAGAAATATAAAAATGTCTTCAAAATTGCATAAAAAAATGTAGGGTCGGCCCTGTTTACACAGGGTCGGTCGGGTGACCTGAAACAAACCTTCTTTTTTTTTGGCCTAACCACGGGATGAACAATATCCCTCCGTATACGATTGTAGCATGTATTTTTGGCCGAGGAAAGGTTGGCGAATCATAATAATCAGTCACAACTGAGGTCCACAGGTTCTAACAAGATCTCAGCTTGGCGAGTGAGTAGGCTATATAGGGTAACATGGGAAGGTGTGCAACGAAAAGTCCACGGTGGTCTTTAGACGTGACAATTAGACTATACACACCATTAGTGTCCACAACATGCACTAGATGGTGCTAATGCACACTCTAGGGGCTGTTGTAAACACTACTGGGTGTAGTTAAGGTGGGTCAATCCCTTGATGTAAAAGTAGCTAGATTTTCGTCAGGTTTTCACCATAAGAGCATGATAGCATACACTTTCCAAAGAAACTGAGAAAATAGGGGGGTCCCGGGCTATTTTCTGAGATAATTAAGCCCTAAGTTAATGTCTCATGTGATGGATTAAACAGTGTTTTGCCACATTTCTACATGAAATTGTATTGAAAAGTAACTAAATTTCTATATAACTCTCTCAGAGTAAAGGCTTTGATGTTTTCTATCTAGAGAAGATATTTTTAACACATGGTCCCGTACATATTTCTAAGGTTTAGGCCCATCAAAATAAAAAAGTTGAAAAGAAATAGAAATATACTGAGGGCTACCTATGCATGACTTCCAATGGGGAAACCACTACAGACTGCATAACACAGTGGTAGAATGGATGCCTTCATATTCAAAGATTGGTGGTTCTCGGCCCGGTCAGGGAAAATTCATACACTATTTTATGACCATTTGATATTACTTAGGCCAATTTGAAACAAGGGTGCCCTGGTGTTATATGGTCAAACTAGAGAAATTACCTGCGCAGAAAACGGCGCAGTGGACGAAAAAGGCATCATATTGACCCACCTTAATCCTGCATTCAACTTGCATTTTATACATTGAGTTTACATGAAATATCGTGAATGTGAAGAAAAAGATCACAAGCGATCATACAATGTATATTGTTCCTTGTACATCCAGGTACACAGGCGGTGGAACAGGAGGGGCGCAATTGGGGTCACGGCGCTGTGTATGAACCACAGAAGGGGACAATTTCAAGGATTTTACAGCAAAAGCCGCAGTGGCTTCGGGTTTTTATAGGATTGCTAGAGGATGGGGCAGAGGGAGGAGGAGCGGGCAGAGGGAGGGGGAGGGAGCAGAGGGAGGAGGACAGGGCAGAGGGAGGAGCAGGACAGGGCAGAGGGAGGAAGAGGGGAGAGAGGGAGGAAGAGGAGGGGGCAGAGGCAGGACTGCTGATGGCCATTCTTTAAGGATGGCAAAATGTTATTTTGATGATCAGTTTGTCTTTGGGCAGGCTTGAGTGACTTCAAGAGCCACCCTGGACCACTCAACTTCTAGTATAGGTCCTGCATGTGCATAATATGGGGATTGTCATTGACATTGATGGCTTGGCATGACATAGGACTAGGTGTCTAGGCCTTACCACAATGTATACTGGCTCTACATGCAGTAACTGAAAACCAGATCTAGGTTAAATTAGTCTTGCACACACCTGTATACAGACACATGGGGAAACCAGGTTAGGCCAAATAAAAAAAAGGCTGGTTTCCGGTAACATGGTCTGACAAACCAGACCCAGCTGGTCGGATTTTTTCTTCTTCTAATTTTTCTTCTTTTTTTTTTACTATTTTAGGCCTAGTTTTAGCGTTTTCCGTCTAAAATTCTTTAAAATTATCCGATTTACAAACCGTAAAAACTGGCATTTAGGAAAAAAATTGAAAAAGTGGAAGAAAGAGGGGGACTTTTTCCGTTTTTGACCCTTTTTCTCGCCATATTAGGCCTTTTTGGGGAAATTTCACATTTTCAGTTTTTGACCTGTTTTCTAGCCATATTAGGCCTTTTCAGGGAAATTTCACTTTTTTCTGTTTTTGACCCTTTTTCTCGCCATATTAGGCCATTTCGGGGAAATTTCCCTTTTTTCAGTTTTTGACCTGTTTTCTCGCCATAATTATAAGGCCTTTTCGGGGAAATTTCACTTTATTCCGTTTTTGGCCTTTTTTCTCGCCATATTAGGGAGTGATCATTTTTTAACAACAGGGGGGGGGGGTGGTGGGTTTCTGCGCGGAGCGCTCGAAATTTTTTACACACCCCCCGGTCAAGGGGTCAAATTTTTTTACTCCCCCCCCCCTCAGGGTCGAAAATCGGCTCGCGCGCGGGCCCTTTGAAGCATAGTAACGCGCGGGCTTTTTGGCTCAAAACAGGTTAAATTTTTTTAACCCCCCCCCTAAGAGGGGTCCAAATTTGTTTGCCCCCCCCGGTCAAGGGGTCCAAATTTTTTTGCCCCCCCCCCCAAACCCACCACCCCCCCCCCCTGTTGATAATAAATGATCACTCCCTTAGGCCTTTTCGGGGAAATTTCACTTTTTCCGGTTTTTGACCTGTTTTCTCGCCATAATTATACGGCCTTTTCGGGGAAATTTCACTTTATTCCGTTTTTGGCCTTTTTTCTCGCCATATTAGGCCTTTCCGGGAAAATTTCACTTTTTCCAGTTTTGACCTATTTTCTCGCCATATTAGGCCTTTTTGGGGGAAATTTCACTTTTTTGCATTTTTGAACTTTTTATCAAATATTTTTAACAAATGTTATCCCATTCCCCTATATTCCCCCATTGCCCCCACACTACACCCTTCGTAGGGCTTCATGTCAATGATACCTGTCAAAAGCTGTTCTTGACAGTTGACAGCTTGACAGCACCCATTTCTGAAATGAAAACTCATGTAACTCTACAATTGGCTGCATGTTACTGTGTGTTGACAGTTGACACCTTGACAGTAGTGATTTCTCACTTGCAAATGTGATAGTAAAATTGAAGTTGAGATGTGAAAGTGAATTTCCATTTCAATTTTCACTTTCAAAAGTGAATTTTCATTTCAATTTTCTTTCCAAAAACTGAATTCTCATATCGAAAACTGAATTCTCATATCGAAAACTGAATTTTCATTTCTGAAATGGAATTTCACTTTTTGGCCATCCTGGGCCACTGTACTTTAGATAGAATATGGTGTGATAGACCGGGGGTAATATACTAGTAGACCGTGGAGCCTCCCCCCACGCACTATCATATGGCTTACATACATGGCGCCGTGACCCCCTTGAGCAGGAGGGGCGGGGATCTAGTCCCACCCTTGCACCCGGCCCACCCCCCCCCCCCCCCAACTTAATAGTATGGGGTTCAAGTATGTATACAAATAGGCTAGACTACACCAATCTCAAGGTAAAATTCCTTAATATTTCTTGAAAGTCCTCAGCACACAGCAATTCATATGTAAAATTCCAGAATTGTTTTTGGAACATAGTGTATAATCTAAATGACCGGGTGCAATCTATGACCAGGCATAACCTATGACTGGCATGACAGAAAACGGCTTCTTTAGCGCAGATGTACATAGAAATTTCTTTAAAATGTTCTACAAATATGTAATACAAGTAGGCTACATGAATTAAAGTGAATGGCTGTCATTATTTCTCATTCCTTTTGACAATACAGGTGGAGGTTACTTACGAAGTGACATCTATGACCGCTAAGAATGAAATTCTATATGCGTTAAAATAGAGATATTATTATAAAATAGTTAAAATAAGAGTCTTAGAACACCCATTAATTTCCCGGCCACTTCTATGCACATCTAGGTAAGCTGTTTCATGACGGTCATAGATTGCACCCGGTCATAGATTACACCTGGTATCGATTTAATAAGACATGGCCCTATGTCAAATCAATCTAAATAGCCGAATCTGATGGTCAATTTCCGGAATTTTCCTGGTACTTACACATCCTTATGATATCCCCATGCGTGGGCTTTACCACTGCAGCGGACCCACGCAGAAATACCGACAGATTCCTAGCAGTTCTTGTTAGCACCCATGCACAACACTTAGTATCATTTCTCTGGACTAATAAACACACCCACGAGTTGCCCAGATGAAAACAGACCTACCTGGATGGTGTTTCTCTACAAATTTGCGGACCTCCGCAAATTTGCGAATGACCGCAATACACTGTAACGGGTCAGTGAAAACGTCAAGCCCCACGGGGAATCGAACCCCGGTCCCTCCACTCTAGAGTTGAGAATGCTACCGCTGCACCACAGGGCCAGCCGCTTCTCACTGCTCCGCTACGGTACTTGAGCTACCAGAGGTGGGCAATGCGCTCTCCACGCACGCTCGGGCTTCCCCGAGCGATACGTGCCCGCTACATGACTCCCCTTCAGACTTTTGCTAGGTTCGACCCGAAGGCTAAGTCGACCCAGCAGAAGCTGAAACCGCTCAAGTACCCAACCCAGGGGGTCCTATCCTGGTCACGGCACCAGTGTAACGGGTCAGTGAAAACGTCAAGCCCTACGGGGAATCGAACCCCGGTCCCTCCACTCTAGAGTTGAGAATGCTACCGCTGCACCACAGGGCCAGCCGCTTCTCACCGCTCCGCTACGGTACTTGAGCTACCAGAGGCGGGCAATGCGCTCTCCACACACGCTCGGGCTTCCCCGAGCGATACGTGCCCGCTACAACACATTCCATGTATTTGTTAAGAAAATAAAAGTGATGAATAAAATAGTTTTTTGGTACTTAAGTATACAAATATGGAGCTCCATATATATTTGCGGACCTCTGCAAATTTATGGAAGCCAATTTACGCACTCCGCAAATTTGTGGAGAAATAGCTGTAGGAGTGGCACCTTCAGGTTTTTATACACACGGACTCGAACATATATATAGTTGACACAGTCCTTACTCCTTGAGCAATTGAATGTTCACATATTGACTCCAACAAATATTGGCCCCCATATACAAATGTGCGACTGGTGGCTAAAAATAGACTGGCAAATGTGCAAGGAATTTCAGGAATAGCCAAAACCACACCTGTCGGAAATCTATGCAATATCCATATCAACTTCCGACGGTGCAATATCTCATGAATACTTAAATGGTGAAGGCTGACTGTATAAGCCACGTTCGTTTGTACCGTGTCATATGAAAATATTCCCTGGTATGATCTGAATCTCATAACAAATTGGTGTACCATCAACCACCTTAGGGAGTGTTCATTTACTAGTTACAGGGGTGGGTGGGGGTGGTGGGTTTAGGGGGGGGGGGCGTAAAAATTTCCGACCCCTCCTGAGGGGGGGGGGGGGGGTAAAAAAATCTAACCCCTCTTGAGGGGGGGCGTAAAAAATGTAGCCCCTTTTTAGCAAAAAAGCCTGCGCATTACTATAGTTCAAAAGGGGGTGGGCGAAAAACATTCCATGCGCTCTCGAGGGAGGGGGGGTAAAAAATGTTCGCCCCTCCGCGCGAAATCTCACCACCCCCCCTGTAATTAAGTATTAATAAATGAACACTCCCTTACCATCAACAGTGAGAAAACTATGCAGGTAATATCATATATGTGGCACTAGGCCCAAGACTGAGGCACCAAATATTTCAAAACAGAGGTCTTAGGACCTGTCGTATAACTCTTAACACAGAGATGTAACACACGTAGACCTGCATGGGCAATGCTAGATCTCGAAACTAGTCCGTAGAAGGGATATATTCAAATACTGCAGAAACTCTCCAAATCCCTGATTATCATCATTTCAGAAAACCCAAGAACGAGAGGAGAGAACATAATTCACATCAACTTAGCTGTTCCCATAGAATCAAAAGGAGTGTTATTCTCTGGAATAGGTTATTCTCTGGAATCTAGTCATCCAACAACAGCAGTCTCAGAAATGCTATGTAGCACATAGAATTCACTGAGGTGAAACTGAAACATGCTCGCCTTTTGTGATAACCTGACTGTCTGTGATATTGTATCAATTGATCTTATTGTGTTTTTAATAAAAAATAAATATTTATGGTCAAACTATGTTTAGGATTTGGTATAAGACGAAGGCTTCGAGGTGGCTCGATACCTTGGTCTGAAATCAGCTAGATTTTCATCCGGTTCTCATCATAAGACCATATGGCAACCCAGCAAATTAGTTTGAGTTAGTGTCTGGAACGTGCACCTTGTGTGACTGTTGTTCCATGTAACTGATTGACACAATATGACACTAGACACCATAGGACAAGAAATGGCACATATTCACACATATTCACACATATTCACACATATCCAAACATACTCACGCAGCATTATGTACCCTGGCACAAAATCTTTTCGGACGGTATTATTTCACTTTTTTTTTTCCCCGAAAAAGAAATGTAGAGAGTTATATTTGTAATACTCCTGATATTGAGTAGAAGTTGGCATAGGGCGCCATCGCAGAAATCTGATAGTGCATTATCAGGTGCGCTGATTTATTCCCAAGACTTCTACCATGGTAGCATAGGCATGATGCAGTTGTGTACAATCCATGCCAACCACTAACTATGTTCATATGTTGAGGAAGGTTAGACCTTTATCCAAATAAGATTACCAGAGGAAAGGTGTCTATGGTATGTATCTCTAATTACCACCTTAATCAAAATCACATGACATGTATTTCAATATCTAATGAAACTTGCTAGCATTAGAAGTGTATGGCCAGGTCTTAGATACATTGAAAACATGGTATAATGGTTATACACAATGGTAATGATTCCATTTTACTCATGAGGATATCAAGGAACAATAAAGGTGGCACCTGGTGTCAAAACCCTGTACTATTTCTACCTAACAAAGTCATAATAGTAATGTTTGAAGATGTGTGAGTGTGTGCCAGAGGTGAAACTAGGTGACACTGCATCACATAAATACCTGCACTGTGTGACACCAGGTGTCATCAAAGTTGATTGTTCCCCTTTTCATGACTAAAGAGAATGATCATCTTTAGATATGAGTATTTAAACATGGGTCCAATGTATTATGAGTCAGACAATGCACCTGTCCTTCTATTAAGATCCATTAGGTATAAAGATGCATGCCATATCAATTTAGTTAAAGCAGAATTAAGAGGTCCAGATGGTACACACCTTTCCACTGGTCATCATATTTAGATAAAGCCCTGGCCATCTTCTGCTATATGTGTGTACTCTTACGTTCATGGTTAATATAGACCAAGTACATAATACTCATCAGCCCTATATTAAAATGCTAGGAACCTGATTGAATGAGCTTGCACAAATTAGCAATACACACACCAATAGTGTGGAATGACAACTGATGTCAATTACTGCTGTTTCTAATGATTATTACAATGTTTCATATATTTTAGCAATCTATGACAAACTAAAAATGCAGTATTATATATATTGGTCAAGGGCATTATATTTTGCCATTTTGTGTGAATAAGCTTTTTGCAAATCTGTCAGAACTATGTGAATCTATTCCATGGAACACAGTTTGAGTGTGTGTGAGTCTGTTACATAGTATACATGTCACACAAAATGCACGAAATGAGCACACAGTTCCAGGGGTAAAACAGGGTGAAACAATCTGGAACTAATTTGCTGGGAAGTAGGTCTACTTTCCAAAGAATCCGAGAAAAACAGTTGTGCAGAGCTATTTCTTGAGATATACAAAGTTAAAGTTTATGTGATAGGATTATATAGTGTTTTACCATATATCTACATGAAGTAGTATTGCAAAATAAATGTATCTCAATCCAAAGACTGACAGCTCATTCCCTGCCGAACCACCTCTCAGAAATTTACCAAATTACCGGGGGTACTAGTACTCATAATATGAGTCAATCTGAGACAGGTGGTGTTTTGTTGAACTACAAAGTATCAAGCCACCTAAAATACATATATAATTCAATTTTTTGATTACAATTATGAGGACTGTAGCTCAGATTCTAAAATAGTATATTCAAAAGATAGGCAAGGTCACATCACCTTAGAAACGGTTATTTCCGAATAACATATACCAATGGTTATTTACATATTGACTTTTCACTCCACGTCTGAAATATGGGCCCTGGGTGAAAACGCCCCTTTTTTAAAGTGCATATATATATATGTGTAAAAAAATGGCCCTAGAATTATTTCAACAAATAGATAATTGAAGTCCAACTTTTACCTTTATGATAAAAAATATATATATATATATTGAGTTTCAAAGCAATTACACCAAAAAATGTCTTTTCTTCTATAACTCGGTAAATACCGTAAATTGCCGTGTATAACCCGCATCTCGCGTATAACCCGCACCCCCAACTTAGGAGAATCCTATAACCCGTTTCTGGATCTGAAAATGTATATTTTAGTACTGTTCTTTAATAATAAAAACCCTCGTATAACCCGCACCCTATATAGGCATGTTTGGTATCAAATGAAAGCTGTGCTTGGTTCGCGTACAACCCGCGGGTAGTACGCAGGAATTTACGGTAATGGCCCTACGGGGCTGAAACTCTGCCTATAGACTCCTTGTGTATAAACACCCCCCTTTAGGGCCCGAAATGCAGCACCACCAAACACCACCCTGTGACGACCTGGCTTGCATTCTCGGACTGCTAAACTCGCTGGTAGTGGAATAAGGACGGCGCCCACCTCAGGTGTCATCAACAACCATTGGTAGACCATGGCACGTGAGACAAACACTCCAAGTGCTCAAGTACACTCCAAATCCGGTAAACAAAGTTGGTCTACGAGGTGGTCTATACTGGCAACACAGCAGAGCTTTACATGTGTTATGTGATCACTGACAATATAGCAATACAACCTCCCAGACCCAGTAACCATTGCAATGCACAATGTCCAAGTATAGTAAGCATAAATTCAACATGCATCAGTATGAATCACTCAAAAAATCCCCAATTTCAGAATTTGGTAAGAACAGACCGGGAACGAATCACTGTGGACTACACTAAACGGTTGTAGAACAACCGTTTAATAACATCCCATTTGATCTATGTGTGGACAACAATTACTATACATACTGTTCAGGGGTGGGTTTATACACTGTAGACGGCGCGGATGGCTTTCTTTGTCCCAGTGGCTTGCTTCTTTTTATGGCTTTAAGGAGAGACTTTTGGCTTTTGGAGAATTTAACCTGTAAAAAGACACATGGAAATTGTAAACCAGTAGACTTTTTAGACCGTTGTATTAATGATAATGCATTCTAGAATCATAAGTTTATAGGCAATACATTTATGTAAGCTTGATGATATCCGTAACGGATTCAATCTTATTAAATGAAAACAATTTATTGGCAGGAAGAAATGCATTCCACAACAATTATCCGCTACTATATGATAATTATTGTCTATACATACAGGCGGCCTTTTGAAAACCTCGAGCTCCTTAAGAGAAACCGATTTGAAGAATGGATGTTCACAGATCTGAAACGAATGAGAACCATAAGAAGGCTAGTAACATTCCCGTATACCATTATGAAACATTATGAAATTAGTCTCCCAAGTATTTACAAATTAATGAGTTTATGATACATGTATAAGACGTTCGCGAAATTCCTCTATTATGAACTCATTAATTTGAACATACACCAATAGTGAGGGAACGTGATTCATCGGATTGACGTATGTCATACAAATCACGCGACAGTCATAGATGGGCCTAATAACAATAATAGTGTTCAATTGAGACCTACCATTGACGGGTGCATTAATACACTACCGCCACCTATCGGGTAACTGCAATTACCCGATCCATGATGGCAGACTAGGAGCAAGCAATGTCTAACCCCTTTTTTCACATTTCTTTTGTAAATACTTTGTTTCTATACACGAAGACATGTTTGATCATAGTTAAGCTTATATAGGCAACAGATGAAACTCTGGCATTACTTATAACACATAGAAATCAGCCAGAAAAGAAATCTAGGTACTAGGGTAATTGTGGGTATGGTACTAGGGTAATTGTGTTTAGAGATCCAGGAAAGTACTAGGGTTATTGTTTGAAAAGTACTAGGGTAATTAAAGGGAGTGCTCAGTTTTTGATAATAGGGGGGGGGGGTCTATAGAGAGGTAAGCAATCAGGATGTGCGCACCCTTTTGTTGCTTTTTTTACCCCCCCCCCAACCCACCACCTCCCTTTGATTAGTTATTAAATGAACACTCCCTAACACCTAAACAAATGTCAACTTAGAGTTACTTCAGTGCATACTACTTGATTAAATACTTTGGAAAATGTACATCTATAAGAAAATAATAGTGGGTAAGCGCAACGGCATGCAGGTCTATTTTATTTTTCACATATGCTATATATAGGCCTATGGTGGAAAAATAGCTTGGCAGACTGGCAGACTTGGCTACTGGTTGTAGGCTTCTTCCTGTGTTATACATTTTTGGTTCTGCTACCTAATATAACCCCCATCAATTACCCTAGCACATGGTGCAGGGAGCTAAGATTTTACAATTACCCTAGTACATGTACCTAGCCCACATCCCTGTAATGAAGTCATGTTCTTCAACTTGTCCATTTAGAGGTGATTTTTTAGCATTTGTATACTCTGTACTGCTCCATTAGTATTTATATCATAGATACATTCATATATGAATGTCACATAAGTGCCCCAAATTCGTCATTTAGATGATACAGTTCATATATACCCCCAGTCAGCAAAATATTATTTTGTTGACGTAAGAAAACGTTTTGAAAAGGTTAGAAAACGTTTTGAAAAGGTTAGAAAACGTTAGAATAAGAAGGTTATAAGGACGTAAAATGTGGACTCAATTTTACGTTTTCCTAACCCTTTCAAACGTTTTTCAAACGTTTTTCTCTAACACCATAATAACCATCCAAAAACGTTTTAATAATGAAGTTATATGTCAATAATATATTGGTTTTCTATGAAATTTTGTAACCCCAGCAATAATAACCCTATTCACAAGATTCTCCAAATTTATGAGAATCTGCTTGTGTTTCTACTTCAAGAGGATAGAACATATATCATTGCAAGATAGATACCACAATGAAAGGTCTTCTAGCGTTTCACTCCAGTCCCGAAGGGAAAGAATGGTTTGAATGTGTAAGATTTGAATGTGTAAGACTTTAAGTATTTTTTAATCCCACATAATGGGTGTTTATGTAAGTCTACCTCCTGCACATTGTCCGTAAATGATAGAGTGATAATTTATCTGACCCAATTATCAATATCCTGATTTGATAGAATATATTGCAGCTGCAATGTTTGAAACATTTAAATCATTTATATATATATATATATATATATATATATATATATATATATATATATATATATATATATATATATTCTATGTTACATTTTAATTAAAATAATTGTATGAAACTATGTGGAAACGTTTTTAAACGTTTAAGGTGCAAACGTTTTATATAAAACCATTCATAAACGTTTTAAAACGTCAAAAAAACGTTCTCTGCTGACTGGGCATTCACCAAAAGTACAATTACCCTAGTACCTCTTGTGAAATTACCCTAGGACGTGAGATTGTAGACCAATGCAATTACCCTAGTACTTTAATTTCTATTACCACTCCTCACAATTGTTCTAGAACATTTCTTCATACAATTGCAAGTCCACATGTTACGGCATGATATAAACAACACATCTGCAATTTTACAGCCTTCAGGTTTCTTTATACATGTATATACAGTCTTTCAGTTGACTATAAACACACTCAAGTGCTGTGCATGATCATAGATCGGGTAATTGCAATTACCCAATAGGTTTTAGTACTGTGATTAAGAATACAATTAATCTTATTCCTACCTGTTCTAACGAATGGAAGCCCTCAGGAGAGGCACTGAAGATGAATTCCAGGCACTGAAATATGACAATCACTAAAAGGTAATGGTTGCATCCAGTGTTGCATCAATATCAAATACCACACCATTTAAAGCTTAACAACGGTCATTACATGTTAGTCGTGTATCTCCAAAAAGAATACACTCGGTTGATATGAAGGCAAAACCACCAACTGGTAAATGGACTGCTACACACCAAAATACCCAAATAAAAGAATGTATGCATGTACTAATTTAGGACTTATATTCCTGATATTGCATATAACGCACCTTTCTAATGCTGTCATCTTGTACAACGTGTAAGTGCCTCGGCTCGGGAATGGTGACTTCCAGCTCATTCCCTACCGCCATTTCATACACGAGATGTCCTGTAGTGTACACAACATGTTTGTTTTCATTATTATGTTTTAATAAAAGGGAATGATTCAATCGGTTACGTATTTTCAGAAATTAAATAACTTGTTCACTAAGAATAGAAACATTTGCATTTCTTCACGAATATACCTAACGATAGCTATCCTGTTTCCTACATGACCACAGAAATGCTTTAAAATGAGTAAAATGACATATAACACTGTCATACTCACCGAAGCAGATAACTTCTGCAGCTGTTCTGTCGTCTTGCAACACCTTTGTTGTCATGCCGTACATTTTTGGAGAAAGTCCAAGCAGGTCGTTCTCATATCCGGTCAACCTACAAAAACATTGAATGTATTATCAATCATAATGTGCTTCCGTTAGAAGGAGTGCTTTGTAATTCGTGATTATTCACCGTGTGCCCGGGCACATCTACTGCGTAATTTTACGATTATAGGTTTTTAAGATTATGGTTAGAAACTTTGTTCAGGCACTCACGTGAGATAGACTCGAGATTGACCACGACGTGTGTTTCAGATTACATGGTCTAAAAATCTAGGTAGGGTAGGTCGCAGTACTTTAAAAAAAGGTCTTTGGCCTGTAAAGCACCCAAACATTGACTCACTGACAACGGCGTCAACTTATGGATTATCAAATTGACTCTGAAATAGCCCTAAAATTACTTAAAATATAAATACTTCAAATTGGATTTTAAAAAAATATTCTAGGGTGGGCCCTGTTGTGCTAGGCAGTGTCGGGTAACTTGAAACATACCTTTTTTTAATTTGGTCTAAGGAGGTCAGATTCCGTTTTTTGATTAATTCTATCATTAACGGTTTAAATTCTGTTACAAATTGAATATTAAGAAAATCACGAAAGAACCTGTAAAGATTCATCGGTAGAAGACGTCTTCCGATAGGCCACTGAACACAGGCAGTTTTTCAAAAATGGAATAGGACATTATCCTGCATGTCAAATTTTTCAATGTATTTAGTTGTCCCAAAGTGTTACCCGCACATACTGCAAAACACTCTCGTTGTGTTTTTGTGTGTATTTTTCTTTGTATGACTCATGAAGGTTTAAGTACCATTCCCGTTTATTTAAACTGTTATATCACATATTATTTAAAACCATTGAAATGGGATGTTTAGATCTTAGAAGGAGTGGTCCCATTATAGAGAGTGTTCCCATGATAGTGCCTCTAGATGGGTACCCACATATTTGACTGTGTCGCCGTGTCGTTTTTTAGCAAAAGGGCCGTGTCATTGGGTCAAATTTTATGCATATAGAAACTCATAGAAAAATGTCTGTGGGTCGAATTTTATGCCTAATTTAGCCGTGTCCGTCGAATTTTAAAAGGGCCGTGTCGGATTTTAAAAGGCCCGTGTCGCCGTGTCGCCCGTGTCGAATTTTACCCATGTAGAGGCACATGATAGTGAGTGGCCGTAACAGAGGGAATGGTCCAATTAAAGAGGACGTTCCCATTAGGGTCTGGCTATTCAGAGGGAGTAGATATTTCAGAGGGCCGGGGTGGTCCGAGATCTAAGCAACACACCTGTGAATGCATCCCAAAATCTTGTTATCTTTCTGAAGAGATATCTCATTATAAAACCAATGATAACGGTTCTTGCGGGCTTGTTATACAAATACATATCTTTCTGAAGAGATATCTCATTATAAAACCAATGATAACGGTTCTTCCGGGATGCTTGTTTTATGCATACATAACATCTGGGGAAGATCTATTTGATGGGCTCTCTAGCTAACACTATCAGTAGGTATACACACTCCAACGTCTTCCTGTGTTTATTTTCACTTGACACCATAGATATGACCCTGATATGATGGCCCTGAACTATATTATAGTTGTTGTTTACAAATAATGCCTTTGGCATTCAGTGTAGAACAATGACATTACAAAGAAGGAATGAAAATATTAGGGACCATCCATAAATTACATACGCATCAAAGGGGGGGGGGTCGTCTGGGACTTATTTTGAACCGAAATGGGTGCATTTTTACGTTGAAATACCTAACCAGAATTTCTAAATTTTCTTGAAAAAATGTGGTTTAAGCTATTGAATATATATCCAATGCTACTCTTATATTAGTCATAGGATATACCCATGGCATGTGCTGTCAACTTGACATCCCCCTTACCTGTGTAAGGCAAATTTCCACACACACTCATACGTGCACCTTGGTGGATATATATATATATGAGGTCCATAGCAAAAAAAGAGGCGCAAAGTGGGGTGGGGTCAAAACTGCATAAATACCATATATGAGTATTTGTGACCAAGTATCATTCCACCCACATTATATATGGATTTTTCTTGTGATGTGTGGGAGTGGGGGATTTCCCAAAATCAAATTACTTTAGGGGCCCTTGATGGGGGGGTCCCCATGTCCCATGTCGATTTTAAGAAATGCTCATGTCGCCATATCGATTTTAAGAAATGTCCATGTCGCCATATTGATTTTAAGAAATGCTCCATGTCCCATGTCACTATCTATTTTTTCCTCATGTCCCATGTCACTAAGGCCCAAAATGGTCCATGTCGCCATATCGAATTTAAGGGTCTAGGGCCATACTTTAAGCTTTAATATCAGTTCTGGAAGGGGGGATTATGCTTCTCTCCGGAAAATATCCACAAAGCCATGCTACAGATGTACATGGGGGACACATTTCCTTAAAAGAGTTCCACATACATGTATATACACACCTCTTAACCAATATACAACGGTCAAATTATTCTCAGTAAATCTTATGACAACCCTTTATTTGATCAAGAGGGGGAGGGGGGCAAAGTGAAAAAAGGAATTCATA
This sequence comes from Harmothoe impar, assembly GCA_947462335.1. NCBI lineage: Eukaryota > Metazoa > Annelida > Polychaeta > Phyllodocida > Polynoidae > Harmothoe > Harmothoe impar. The sequence continues at coordinate 76,752,925 of OX381704.1, read as the reverse complement.
AGGGGGAAAAATGAGTTATAAGGAATTTATATCATACAAAACTAAACCCTAGGATTTCAATTATTTTGCGTTTATCTGGTACTCAAGTCAGATAAAATTGACATTATACAACTATTTGGCGTTTCTGGTGTTAATCTCTTAATGCAACAGTTTAGGATGATTTGAATTTTAATCACCCTTTATCAGACAAACATGGAAGAAAGAGGGGGGGGGGGATAAAATATCAACCTCTGGTAATAACCACAAGATTGGGGGGGGGGGGACCTACATACATATGCAACGCATTAATAGCAATGTATTGACTCCCCAAGATGGTTGGATAGTCTTTGACAGAGTGACGTCTGTGACCGAGTGACACCTTTGACCAGGACCTATATAGAAAGGAATGGGTGGAAAAAGTTAAAGTATATTTTAACACTATATATTACTAATTTTATTTCGATTTAGCTATAATTATGAGTCCAACCAATATATATCATACAGGATTGGCTGGGGTATTGACGGGTGAACTCACCAGGTGGCCCACTCTCAATTAAGTCACCTGGGCCCTACCCCAGGCAGTGCCAAGAAGCCTACCATACAAGGTGACAGGACTTTGACTCAGTTTATAGTTATATATTTCTTAGATATGTAGATAATGTTGATCTCGTTATTACTAGTTAATAAATAGGCCAGTTTTTATTTATGACCAGTTTAGGTCCAACCACAGTTTACCCCGTTTGTGCCTTCTATCATCATTTATATTCCTGCTGGTCAAAAGGCTGACCCAATTAGGTACGGTAACACATAATATATGTTCATTTACCATTATTATATACCATTATTTTGCCGTGACGTCTTTGACCATTCAGTAAACCGTTATTTTATCATAGTAAAAAATATATTCAATGGATCATTTCTTCAGTATGTTTAAGTATGTTTATACCTCATAATTATCCCATAATAATGTTTTTTTCACCACCCCACCCCCTTTCCTCCTGTGAAAAATCAAATCATTGTGCATTGGTCAAAGACATCACCTGGTCAAAGATGTCACCCTGTCAAAGCCGTCACCCGGTCAAAGACTATCCAATTGTATTGCTTTCATGAGACTTAGCCATAACTACATGGCTAATGTCTCCGTCCCTGTGTGTGGACTGACCTGCAGGTGTTGTTCTGTACTACAATATTCCCACTGTGCAGGTGACTGAGGGGAGGGAAGCCTGACTTCTGCAGGAAGAGCATCCCCTCCAGGATCTGTCTGCCATATTTAGCCACCAGAGAGGGCACCAGTCCCGTGCCCGTCAGCGAGTACTTGGCGCTCCACGAGTCCATGCAGTGAGCCTGTGAAAGAAGAACACACATCTTTGTTGAATATTTTGCAATCTAAAATCCATAACTTCCTAGGGGATGTCTTTCATCAACTAAATGCTTGTCTTGTCCATACATCTACCGGGTAGTTAGAGAGTGGTAATATTCGTCAACTTCGGATGTCTGTACTACCGCTGCACTGCCATATAAAGAGGTAGTTATCATCATAACACAGTTAGCTAAATCAACTCCGTTTTAACATTAACATCAGCCTATTGGATAGCTATAATATATAGTATAGCTATAATAATATATAGGTTTTTACATAGCCCACTATCTGGTCCTGAAAAAACGACAAACTCGTTCCAGAATAAAGATATTAAGACCACCGAGACTTGTATGTGTGCCGATTTAGAAATGCGGAACAACCGAGTAGACGTATTTGGACGGTCCCATTTCCTTTTAATCGGGCCCAAATCGGACTGAACTGTTGGACACCTTTCGTATATTTTTTTTCAGATTTTCTGCGGCTTTCCTGAATGATCAATTAACACCAGTTTTTCTGACATACCTGATCTTGTTTTCTAGTTTGACAGTATGTAAAGTCTCAAAATGAATTACCCAGGATATCTTTGTACTTACATGGTAAATAACGTCCTTCATTGAACCCTTGACGTTGTATGGCAGGATGATGACAATACGGTCCTGCTCCACCAGAAGGTCTATGTCATATATCGGGTAGATATATGGGTGCTATGTGGAGGATGGAGGGAAAACGAGGTCAGGTAACAAGGAACAAAAGGGAAGAGACACCATGAGAGGAATACATCCGTTTTATGTGTTTAAATCTACATGTCGCTTACAAGAAACAACCACCTATAATATAATACCAACACCACTGCCTCAAACATGATGTCTCTTGATGATGAATCAGATGTAACTGTATTTTGAAAATCACTTTGTGCAATAAATATATTTATAAACTCAAAAAGTAGCAGCAAGCAGCATGGCCCCACTACAGATCAAAGAACATGACCAAGACCCATTAAAAGGGTACGCTGGTAAAGGCCTGCATGTCCACGGCTAAGGGGATTTCCCGGCAGGGACACAGTACCCATCTTGGTATCCATTACATGTATGATTGTATCTGTGCTTTCTACCTGGTGCAGCAAAATTTAAAACGGTGGACCTAGTAGATATGGGGGACGGTCTAGACTCCTATAGCATATACACAGTCAACTAGTACTCCCTCTTACGTGACCATCCTTGGAACTATGAAAAGGGGCCATATTGATAGGGTGGCTACATTAGAGGAGTCATTTCCCATACATTGTAGTGTGTTTGGGACATGAATAGTATGCAAAGTGTAAATTCCTTCATTTGCGGGGTTTTCCATGTGTTTTTCCTGTTTTTTTGTCTCTGGCCGCTGGGAAATTTTGAGACTCATCTCCCCCTGTAGGGCAGCCCTTTTTGGGCCCCTCCACCCAAAACTATTTGCTGTAAAAGTCGGTAATCCAAGTTATCATCATCAGGTGGCCTTACCTGCATTGTTTGCATGAGGGCCAGCAGCGTGTTCCGTGTGGCGGAGGTGAATGGTACCATCATGTGGGGGCCCCTCGGTACCATGGTGAGAAGTTTCTCCGCTTTACTCCGCGTGTCCCGAACCAGGAACCAGTGCTTGTTAACTCGACTCCCTACAAAACACCGTTATTCTATCATTATTAAACATGTTTAGTGTTTCACTTTTGTTATTATGATGCATGAATTAGGTACCTGCAAGTAACTCTCCGGGGCTGCATTAACGCATCATCCCATTTCATTCCCAAATGGTCTGCATGACTCGATATGATACAACGGCGGTGAGCTACTCATCGGTGTAGCGTTGATGCATCATCACAACACAATGGCATTACGTATTGAAGTATTATTGTGTTTAATGTAATGCAGATTGATTTAATGCATTGCTATTGTTCAAGGTGGTCTTCCACGCATTAGACGAACATGTAGTTATAGCGACCTCATTACCAACGAGGAAACTGTCATTTTCAACTACTTGGATAGAATGCCTCTGTGCGTGATTTACAGGTACCGAGTAAATTAGCTTACCTATTTCATACAGGTGCTCCACTGGGGTGTAGATACCAGAAGAGCGCAGGTAAAACTGGCAGTGCAGCAGCGCCGTCTCTAGAGTCAATAGCGTAATACAATGTAAGATTATCTTGTTTAACCCGTTAAGGACAGTGTCAATTTCCGATATCCATGTCCTCATGATACACAAATGCACCCACGGTGAGTAACTCGCCAGTGCTGCATTCACAATGGCGAGCTTAGTGAGTTGGTATACTTCCAAAAAGGTTGGCATGTGTAGACAAATGAACATGAATCATTGAAATAGCGAGAGAGAGAGAGAGAGAGAGAGAGAGAGAGAGAGAGAGAGAGAGAGAGAGAGAGAGAGAGAAAGAGAGAGATCTTGCTTAGTTATTTGAGTTCTGTGTTGGTCTTATTGCAAACCAAAGACAATTCATCTTCAAGGCACTTATTACTCAATATAATACGCCCCTGTGATCACTGGTGATTTATTAATGGGCTACTGATGGGGATGTATCTGCTTGAGGGAAATACCATATACATAGACGCCCGACGTGGAACTTGTCCTCTTACCCCTCATAGTGTCATATTGTAGCTTTCTTTCCATCTCCAGTTTTTGTGGCAACGCCAAATCCGCCTTCAGGATAGAGTAGTCGTACCGCGTATCGTTCCTTTGTGGATGAAAAGGCGACTTCTCATAGGGTATGCTTACAGTAAACTTTAATAGGTATTCAGTATCGTGTGGGATCTATCATTAAACGAGCTGAATCTGTCTGACCAGAGACAAACATGAGCCTCTGTATGTCTGACGTACATTCAAGAGCCCTTTAGGGTAATGACCACGCTAGACGAGAGGATAGTGTACATGCCACGGCCCCCGTACTGACCCTCGTACTCTCGGACAGAAGTGACATCTATGCTCGTTCCCAAAAACAAGGAAATAAGGGTGCTTTTTTCACCCACTTATGACCCCGAAATTAAGAAAAAGGGGTATCTTCCCCAAGACAACTTCTCGTTTCCCAAAGAAATGGCTATATTTTGAGGCCAAGTACTTTTTTACCATGAAATGTTCGTGTTTCTCCACAAAAAGGGGTCATTTTCTCACCCAAAGTCCATGGAAAAGGGGGACATTTTGAGGGGATGGAACGAGCATGATGTCATTTCTATATGGGAGTGCGGGGGCCGGGGTACATGTAGTTCCTCCTTCCCTCATCCCACCATAATTTACACGATACCATTTTAACATCAGCATGGCTGTATTTGATTAGAGCCCGCTGTGGTCTTTATCTAGAACTCGCAAACATTCTATCAGTACATATATTTGCCCATATCAGAGATAGTCAACCTTCCACGAGGACATTGTGATATTTGGCACATGTCTTTGTTGTGGATTTGTTTATCACTGTGTCATAATATATGCTGAACTTACCGACATCTCCAGATACAGTACACAACGACGACCACAATTAGGACCGCTGCACTGATGGCCAGGATGGGCAGCTGTAGATATTACACATAGACATATATACAGACAGGTGAAGGAATATGTAGACAATAATATTTCGTTTAAAAAGCACCTAGACATGTTGAACTATCAATGATAGAATAGGCTTGAACTCGAGATAATGCCCTCATGACCCTCATGTTACCCATCAATATGCGTTTTTTCACCCCCGGGGTTTCACCATTACGTAGCTTTATAGGATGGAGCATGATCGCAGCATGATCGCCTTCTATCAAACAGCACCGTTTATTGGATTTTACCAATCCTTACCCCCTCATATATCCCTCATAGTTATATCCCTCATACATCCCTCATATATATATATATATATATATATATATATATATATATATATATATATATATATATATATATATATATATATATATATATATATATATATATATATATACATAATACGGAGATTGCCCGGGGAGACGGTCATGATTGACCGGTTTTCGGGTCATCTACTTTTGTACTCAGCTCCCTTCTTTACTTTTGATTAAACCAGCCGCTCCGCTGCCGGAGATATTGGCGCGGGAAAATAGTGCAGCAGTCATTCGTCTGCCTCAGAATACTGCATTTTGCATATCTCATATAGTGTCGGAGTGGTGTAACATTTCCAATCTCAAGCTCTGAGTCCAAGGTAGAACTTATGGTTGGGGTGCGGTACATCCCCGGGGGGGGGGGGGGGGCACTAAGTATATTTTTTATACACAAGTGTGCGGCTGGCAAGGGTACTTTTTCAACAAAATGTCCCTAGCAAGGGTCCTGTTTCAGAGAAAAAATGTCTCTAGCAAGAGTCTAGTTTCACCAAAAATGTCCTTAGCAAGGGTCACTTTTTCACCAAAATGACCCGTTTTTCCATTTTGCCCATTTTTTGCCCAAATTTTGTGGACACGGGTAAAATTTCTCGGTGAAATTACTCATCCATGATACATTTTGTAGTTTTCCTCTTCAAAACAAGGACTTTTCAGCCGAATATGCCCTAGCAAGGGTAGGTTTTTGAAGCAAAAGCTCCCTAGCAAGGGTAAGGATTGTCATTGATCCAGCCGCACACAACTATCAGAAAAAAATCAAGTACCCCCCCCCCCCCGGGGGTCCATCGCCACGGTGCCATCGCTGGGTATCACCCTGTTTTATTAGTAGGCGGCCTACTAATAAAACAGGGCGGCCTAGTTGTAATCATATAAACATCATCAGGTTTTACGTTTTAGTTACTGATGCTTTTCCGCAGGCTTGTTTCTACACGTATAAGGCTGCATGTGAACGTAATGTTTTGATTCATCACAAATATATGGTTTACATCACTTTAAACTGTTCTATACAGGTAGGATGGGTAATTTGGAAGAACCGTTATGGGTTTTTGATGCCAATATTCCGGGGCAGACTATATATGACACGTTTCTCTGATCTATTGTGAAGCAAATTACCATTTGTAGATTTTCTCTATCATATTTTTGATCAAGGATACTATAAAAAAGATAGTAACCCCTCCCCCCCCCCTCCCCCCCCCCCCCGGTACACCAAACCGAAATGAAATGTCCTCCCCATACTCATAGGTACCTGTGCCGATCGCCAAATCGAAATAGAGTCAGACATGTAGGCACTATGCCTACCTCACGTCCACATCAATCTGTGTGGTATGCCAGAATTATCTATTTTAGATGTGACGGTATAAATATAGAGTTCCCCTTCTGGTAATTATAGACGTTTTCTCATTAGAAGCAGAATGCGGGACGTTGCGTGTGGTGCCGAAGCCATGTTCCGAGTCTCATAACTGGTGAAGTAGGAATGTCCCCCTGATGTCCACTTGTGCTGATGTCCAGGTTACGCCGTCAATTAAGCCACTCTAGATAATATCCTTGCTTCTCATTACCACCCGCATCACTAAAATCGACTTTGTGAGATTTTTTTTTTCTTTTTGTGCAAATTATGATGAAAAAACATGACAAAATTAGACAAATATGCATGGGTATCAAATTAAAGCTTACAGTGCAGGGGATGTAATGGGGTAAAGAAAACATGCATATTTATAACTTTCGCAGGTCCTTGATCTCTTCATTACTAAAATGTGAATTTGGTTCTCCGAGAGCATGCAATAGGCTTACTCTATATGATTTAAGTCCCGATTAAGCCTCAGCAAAAAAAAAGCACCCTCGTCATATTGCTAATAGCTTAGTGATGAGAAACCAGTACATTATTTGGAGAGGCCTTTAATGTTTTAGTGTAGTTTCGGACACATACCCTGAGACGGACACTGACATTTCTATTTGTTATGTATATACGATGCGATTTCTAGTGGTTCTTTGTTGGAAAGAACGACACTTCAATAAACTTTGCCATAATTCGCAAATAAAGAGAAGATAAAATAAAACACATATTAAAGTGACATTCTCAGGGTATGTGTCCGAATCTACCCTATTAACTATATCAGCTATGCACGCCACCAATAAAAATGTAATATAAATTATGCACGTTTTCATGAACACCTCAATCCTAGTGATTTCGATATATCTTTTTAGAAATACCATCAGGACATTCAGAGCCACACGGAGAGACATGCATGCATATATTCCATACATGTGTGACATCCGCTACAATATAGTAGGCCATCATGGCTAGTCTCGGAACTAAGCTGTTATTTCACAACGGTTTACACACTTAAGTTATTAACAGACTGTGTGCTATACCGCAAATAAATAGAACATGAATACGAGTGTACTCACCCATACATTTTCCGCCAGATAATCTGAGAAAGCATCCTGTGTACGAAATGCGTTGGTCGGTGCCATGGTGACCTAATATTTAGCGCACCATTAGCACAACGCCATAATTGTCTGAATGGTTTTGGGAATACTGTAATACAAACGGACACACATTAGTTGTACATGTATATCTGCGTGTCACGGTAGTGTGCATTAACGAGGTCAGCCACTGCAGGATTTCAGTAACTCCATTGAAGCTTCTAGAGTGCAGCCAGATCGAAAATGACAGATGATACCAGAATGTTGCGTCTGAAAAGCTAGGCACGGTTGCAGGTAGTAATTTCATTATTATTATCTTTTTTTTTTCATGGGTCTGACGGGCCCCCATGAAGGTCTTGTCATGGGGCGATTCGGTTTCAGATATGGTGTAACCTGGACATAACCTGATTTACCGGTGGGGCTTGATGGTGATTTACACATGAAATATCCTAGAACCCTTAATGATTGTCCGATTTACAAACCGTCAAAACTGGCATGTAACAAACAACTTAATCAGGCCAAATTTAGTGTCATCAGTCAAGAATCATCAGTCGAATAAGATAAAAGTTTCCACCAACGATATAGAGGGGGAACGAAATATCCAGTGCAGAGGGGTAAGTACAATAATGGGTCTGGCTTTATATAGGTCTATTTGCATACCATCTATATATGCCATCTGGGTACAATTTCTGGTCATAGCGATATATTTTATAAATAGCTCCAACATCTGATCACCACTCCACCCAAACTCATAATGGCCTTGTATCAACATATCAGATGAGTGAGAATATGCATGTAGTGATATGCCTTCTTTTATGTATTCATGATATGTTGCGCCACTATTTGTATGTGTTCAAATGGCGTGTTTAATTATTGTTTGACTGGATGAGACCCATCCACCCTCGTGAAATTTCAAATCCGCACAATGGTCACAACAAGATGTCCATGGATGCATGTAACTGGGACTTTTACATAAGACTTGTGAAAGTTCAAGCGATGGGTCTGGACCACTAACTTCGACAGGGCGACATTTTCGAGGCTTAGTGATCTGTACGAGGAGTAAGAAGACAATGATATGCATGGTGCTATAGACCCCTACATTTGACACAGCGACATAGGCCATTATGGGGCTTAAAGACGTGGGACAGGAGAAATAATGTTGATATGGCGACATGGACATTTCTTAAAATCCACAGAACGACATTGGCATTTCTTAGATAGGGGACATTGGGACCCCCACTACTATCACTATACCCCCAGCGTGACAGGTCTTCCTCGGGGGAGGGAGGGGGGAGAGGAAGTAGGGTGAGACGGTGAGATGCAAGCCGGATTCATGTATGTAGAGCAGGTGTACGTGTATACACTGAAACCCAAACGGGGGTCTAAAGTGGTCACTACTGACCACTCTTGGGTGGTCATGGTGTCCTGAGGGTGGTCACTAGCGTGGTCATAAGTGAGAACCCTGGGTGGTCACCTATGACCACTTTACTGACCCAGACATTTCTTTTTGTGGGGTAGTTTTTTGGGTTTTTTGCATGATAAGGTATACTCTTCAACTATTTCCATAATTCCCCCCTCCTCCAACCATAATCCACATCTGAGAACACATTATAGCAATGATCAAATTTTCAATAGGGCACATGTGTGTATAGCTGTATAGCTGTATATCAGCCATTCCTCCCACTTGCAGCTATAGTTTCAGGGATAAATGAGGTGTCTATGCTTACACATAGCTATGCTATGGTAATTCTGGTAAGATTTTCTTTTAAATTACTTGCATCATCTAATGTTCCAAATAATCTTTATATCCCCCATTTTATAGACATCTATGATCCAGATTAGTATAGGTACATGCATTAATTAAAAGATCACCCGGAGTAGTCGTAATATGTTATACTGTTGTATAGTGGGGCCCCCTAGTGGCAAAACTATATCCTCACAATGACCACCGTGGTTCATCACAATGATCACCCCACATGATCAACTGGGTATGAACACCCAAAGTGGTCAGCAGTGACCACCTTGATCCATGCCTGGGTTTTCAGTGTCGGAAGATAAATTCCTACACATGAAGTCCATTTGTACTCACATACTCCCATTCCCAAGATAATCTATTCATTGGGAGAGGGGGCAACCCAACCAGCGATGAGTATCGGCTTATCAAGCCGTTGATGATGGGGGTGCAAAGGGGTCCCCCTCGGGTAGAAAAGTTGCTGAAATTAGAGGTCCTAGGTCACAAAGTCACTTATCATTTATGCTGTACTGTAGCAATTCTTTTTCAAAAGTCGCCAGGTCACCTAAATTTTCGTATCAGGTTGACTTTTGGAAAGAAATTAGCTACACAGGTACTATGAAGGATCTAATTAACTGACTTGGTGACCTGGGACACTTAATTTCAGGGGCTTTCCTACCTCATGGGGGACTCCTTGCACCCCCTATATCCACCCACTATATCTACCCCCATATGTATTTGCATTTCTACATTGGATTGGTAGTGGTTGATCGAGGTATGAGGTTGGGAATCATGTGTATTTTTGCATAGGGTCTTCGCCACATTTTGGTAGCCAGTGCCCACCAGCCAAAATATATATTTTTTTGTTAAGATGTGGAAACGCTATCTACATTTCAGGCACCCCTGGCCCCCCTTTACCGTTTACGTGCCCTACATTTAAATATAGGTCTATACAACGTATCTATATATACATACTCAGGTCCATGTGTATGTTTGGAGGCTGTGTACGTTTTTAACCCGTATCATAACTGTGGCATACACGATCTATATACTGTCAAGATTAGCAATATAGTACTTACCACGTACATGATAATACGTAAGCATCCCATCCCAAAGACACACCTTCCAATATTGACAACATTCGATTCTATAAGAACACCAACGAAAGGGTGCACGTAATCTAGGTATCCACCACCATCACGCTGTTAAAAGCTCACCTACCTTATATTTAGACATACATGCAATGACCCGGCGGATGGCTGATTAGCACAAGCTGCACTAGGGCCCCCAGACTAGTATAGACAGACTTACCTTCACAACTCCAGGTGATCCAAACATCAGCATGTACTAACTGTTTCTGGCCACAACACCTCCAGGGGATTCAATAGCCACCACGTCCATTTGAGTGCATGTATAGCATGTGTTGACTGCTACTGAAGCATGTGTCTGTGGTAGCGTAGATAATATGTAGATCTTTCAGATATATCGTATTTAGTCCACTGCCGGGTCGTCGGGCCGGCCTCCACCAAAACACCAGGCAGTAGGCCTACTGGGCGTGTTGAGGATCAGCCACACTGGTAAAGGGAGCAGGGGGCGGGGGGGGGGGGGGGGTATTTGCAGTCGGTCACATGTCACATGGGGTCCCAGTCACGTGGATGAAGTATATATAGTCGTAGACAGGGGTCTCACACAGACTGGGGATTACTATGGCAAGTCAAACGTCACCCTCCATCTTCAGAGTTTGAAACTTTGATTATCGAAGTCTCAAACTATAGATAGCGACGTTTGAAGCGTTGATATCGGTGTTTCGTGAATCAAGCTCAGGTTAAGATAATCAGTATCAATCAATTGACGTTTAATATTGGAGTTACTCATACTACCTATTGGTATCATTCTATAGACACTGTGATATCGATTCTAGAAACTCCCTTATCAAGGGCCCGTGCGGGTCCGTGCCTAGGGCCCAAAAGTGGACCCTTTCCCTTGAAATCATGTTCACAAATGTCACAAATAGTATCCAAATCACGGCGAGTGGTCGTGCAGGGTAGCGGTCACTGAACTGTCCGGTCGTTAAACCCCAGTCACCATAGCACTATTAAGGGAGTGATCATTTTTTATCGACGGGGGGGGGGGGGGGGGGGGGGGTGGTTTGGGGGTGGGGGGAATTTGGACCCCTTGACCGGGGGGAGGGGTGTAAAACATTTGGATCCCTCTTGGGGGGGTCTAAAAGTTTAACCTGTTTTGGGCCAAAAAGCCTGCGCGTTACTATGCTTCAAAGGGCCCACGCGGCGCGCCGATTTCCGATCCATAGGGGGGGGGGGGGTAAAAAATTTCGACCCGTTGACCGGGGAGGGGGGTGAAAAAAATTTCACGCGCTCTGCGCGGAAAACCACCCACCCCCCCCGTTGTTAAAAAATGATCACTCCCTAAGTGCCTGTCCCCGCACCACCCCGTGCCCCGACTCTTACTGTAAGAGGACCGACATTGCATTTGGCCCTTTAATGTATTTATGTGACTGCTACTGTGTGAGATATGGTTCATATACCCTAAAAAGTATTATCCACGTGGCGTTTGTTTGCCCTCCCCCCCCCCCCCCCACAATTCTATTATTAGATGCAACATACCGTAGTAGCGCACCTGCGCTTATTAATTTCGATGGCACTATATACCCTGCGCTTATACAAGACCTGCGCTTATTCAATGTACACAAATGGCCTAAATTTTCATATCAATAGCCTCATTTACCCTGCGCTTATTCAAGACCCCTGCGCTTATTCAAGCCACTATGGTACAACTCTATACCTTGCCAGACCACAGGTATAGTGCTATATATAGGAATCCTGGAAGCTAGACCAGTCTACGATCTCCGTCCTTCCCTGCCCCTTATCGCATGGGTCAATGTCTAGACAAACGGGTGTATTTGGTAACTCGTAGCGGTCATACCACACCTCATCTATAGTTTGATACAGGAAATATGAGCGTCGTGGCTTGATGAGATATACGTATACATATCATGTATACACGTTTTGTTGGAGGAACAAGAGAGAAAATGAAGCAATTCGCAATATGACACATTTGATAGAGGCACATCACTCCTCCTCTTCATATAATTGATATTGGTAGATACCGTTTGGACGAAGATCAACAATGATATTAGTGTACCCAATTAGGGGCCCTTGATTACATGCACTTAAATTGTCCCATGACACCTCTAAGAACATATTTATCATGTATGTCCCGTGTCGAATTCTCTAAATACATTCCCAGTAAAAAAAACACGTTATACAACGTTATATAAAGTGTTATTGGTTGTTATTGTGGCAAAATGTTATTATAGCGTTTAAAACGTTATTTTGACGTAAACTTACGTATTTTTTAAAGGTGGGTTACCCTTATGCCATGGCACTTCTCCTGATAGTGAGCCCAGTGCCGGGCCCAGTGTTGCCTGTATTAGTGTATACGCATTGTGGTGCTTTGTTATGCATAGAGTGACATATTATAGTTATATATGTCCTTTTTTTTTCTTTTTTTTATCTCCATGCCATTTCATTGATGGGTACAATTATCTTTGCCCTCATTTTGCTTCTTAATTCTGTGATCTCCCAAACGAAATACATGTTCTATCGACTGCTCTTCCCGTAATTGACATATATCTTACGGCGGTACATTGTACTTTTTAATTTAATTTCCAACTTCCTGCTATCATTTTGTCACATTACTTCCATTCACCATCATTCATCCACAATCAAAAATCGCTTTGATCATTTAGAGTGTACTGAAGTAGAAAACCAGTGTTTAATTTCCGTCGCTATCCATACATCTTCATTGTGAATGGTCCATTTCCCATTGTGGAGGGTTGCTCGTTCCTGTGCAGGCCCGGGGGGGGGGGGGGCACTTGGTATGTTTTGTATACACAGGTGTGCGGCTGGGAAGGGTACTTTGTGACCAAAATCCCCCTCACCAAGGGTCTGCTTTTCGCCAAAATCCCCCTCACCAAGGGTCACTTTTCGGAGATTTAAAAAAAATTCCCCCAAAAAGGGTCACATTTTGCCAAAATTCTTCGCAACAAGGGTCACTTTTGACCAAAATTCTTACACCAAATGCGACTCCTCGGGGAAAACCTAGGCACTTTTGTCCAAAATCCCCCTCAGCAAGGGTCACTTTTGACCAAAATCACCCTCACCAAGGGTCAATTCTGACCAAAATCCCCCTCACCAAGGGTAAGGATTAAATCCCAGTTGAATGTAGATTTACTTCTGAGCTACGTAAATCAGACCTGTAGGTTTGAGAGTGGTAAATAAACCTTAACGTTTTGACGTTCATATAGTTCAGACCAAAAATCAACGTAGATTTACGTCTGACCAACGTAGTTGTGTTTACTGGGCACACACACTACATATATTGTTCGACAGACAGCGCTGTAAACACTGCAGCCAGGGTAAACTAACTACACAAATTATGATTTAGAAAAAAGAGAAACAATTATAAATATGCACGCTGGCTGAGTCCATTTAGATTGGACTAACAGCTCCCGGGTTACCATCTCAGATTTCATCCTTATTTGGTAGGATGATAGCCCAATATGTCTTGAGTGTCATCTGTAAATATGGACTCCAAATTCTGAACGGTTTACGAATGGCGCCTCGTTAAGTGAAGGAGGGTGGGCTCATCAAAAGCATTTCTTAAGGCTGGTCCATTTTCAGACATTTCTCATATGAAAACTCTGTCAACTAGGAGACCCACATCTATTCCAACCAACTCCTGTATATATAGACATGGGACAAGATGTGTAGAATTGTGGATATCCATGAACTTGTAGGCGCATGAGAACCCCAAAGTCAGGAAGAAATGAGACGTAAATAAAAAAAGTCAATCTTTGGAAGTGTCACCAAATTCACATTTCTGATTAAAACATACTGATATGTGTTAAAAGTAGTAACTACATATACAGTTTTAATGTATTGAACAAAAAATCGCCGGAAAAAGACAATCCAGGGGGCACTGGGGGTGCTTAAAGTTGGGTCACTTATGAAAATGACTCAACTTTGGAGGCCATTCTATCTATGTGCAATTACTTTAAAGACCTCCGAATATTTTTTTTCTGAACAGGCACATCAATATGTTTCATGTGAATATAGTGCCTATATCCTTCCCGGCTTCCTTATTGGTCAAATAATTTCTTCAAAATAAGAAAATTCGCTCAACTGTTAAAAAAACTCAACTTTGGTCACCATTTTCTCTATGTGCAATAACTTTAATTACCATGCACTATTTTTTCCCTAAACAAACACATCATTGTCTTTTTGATGGATACAGTCCCTATGTCCTTTTGCACTTCATTATTGGTGAAACCATTTTTTCAAAATAAGAAAATTGGCTCAACCGTCCAAAACACCCAACGTTGTTAGCAATTTTCTCTATGTGCAATGACTGAAAATACTTTCAGAGATTTTTTTCCTTAATAAACATAACATTGTTTTTCATGTCAATACAGTGGCTACATGTTTCTGTAATTTTTTAGTGCTGAAATGATTTTTCAAAAAATAAAAATAAATGTTTAACTGTTATAACCACTCAACTTTGGTAGCCATTTTGCCTACGTGCAATAACTTTAAACACCTTGCAATATTTTTTTCTTAAATCAACTTGTTATTATCCTGTAATTCAATACACTGATTTAGTCCTTCCATACTTGTAATGCTGAAATAATTATTTTCTTTCAAAATCAAAATATAGGCTCAACTGTTAAAGCCAGCCGATTTTGGTGGCCATGTATCCTGTATAGAATGTATATATGTTTGGGGCTTGGATTAAGGGGTAGACTTTCCTCACCCCTTTCTACCACCCACTGCTAGAAATGGTCCCTCTCTTAGAAAGTTGACCACAGGCAGTATCAGACTCCTGCAATCATGCCTACAGTAGTCTAGCATGGCGCAGGTTACATATAAACTTGATGAAACAGGGACCATGATTCAAATGGCTGGGTCTAAATGACAAAACACTGAATTTTAGTCAGCATGTTGCGTGTGTGCATGATGGACACTGGTGGATAGGAGCCGTCTCAAACCATTGACTGGATAATCAGGACTATGATGTTAAACTCACCTGGCCCAAGGGCCAATCAATGGCCTACCAGAGACAATTTATGGGTGATACCAAAGGTCGACATATTCTGTGCAACTCAAACCCCAAAACCCACCACAGGAAGCACATACAAAATCACCAAAAAGGCACACAGGGACATTTGTGACAGATTTACAAAGCAAAACTGCAGCCATTGACTTCAGGATTTGGGGTAAGAACTCATAGTTCATCATCTGTTATATATAGATAATGGTATAATGGAATTGCAGAAATATTGTTTTCTGATATTAAAATATTGATTTTGCCGAGGAGAAAATGCAGAATGACTTTGTCATGATATATATTTGAAGGGGAACAATGTAGTTGTCCAGGTATCAATATTACGACCTTAACAAAACAGATTTAAAGGAAAGAAATATTTAAGAAAGGAAAAGTATGGAAGGACTTGGCTACTGTATGAAATTACAGGGCAGCAACTGGTTGATTCAAGAAAAAAATATTGCAAGGTGTTTCAAGTTATTGCACATAGACAAAATGGCTACCAAAGTTGATTGGTTATAACAGTTAAACCATATTTTTATTTTTTGAAAAATCATTTCATTACTAAAAAATTACAGAAACAGTTAGCTACTCTATGGGCATGAAGAACAATAGTGTGTTTATTAAGGAAAAAGATATTTGAAAGTGTTTACAGCCATTGCACCTAGGGAAAATTGCCAACAAAGTTGGGTGGTTTGGACAGTTGAGCCAATTTTCTTATTTTGAAAAAATAGTGTCACCAATAATAAAGTGCGGAAGGACATGGGGACTGTATCCATGAAAAAGACAATGATGTGTTTGTTAAGGGAAAAAATAGCGCAGGATAATCAAAGTTATTGCACATAGGGAAAATGGTGACCAAAGTTGAGTGTTTTTAACAGTTGAGCGAATTTTCTTATTTTGAAGAAATTATTTGACCAATAAGGAAGCCCGGAAGGATATAGGCACTATATTCACATGAAACATATTGATGTGCCTGTTCAGAAAAAAAATATTCAGAGGTCTTTAAAGTAATTGCACATAGATAGAATGGCCACCAAAGTTGAGTCATTTTCATAAGTGACCCAACTTTAAGCACCCCCAGTGCCCCCTGGATTGTCTTTTTCCGGCGATTTTTTGTTCAATACATTAAAACTGTATATGTAGTTACTACTTTTAACACATATCAGTATGTTTTAATCAGAAATGTGAATTTGGTGATACTTCCAAAGATTGACTTTTTCTATTTACGCCTCATTTCTTCCTGAATTTGGGGTCTTCATGCGCCTACAAAATCATGGATATCCACAATTTTACACATCTTGTCCCATGTCTATATATACAGGAGTTGGTTGGAATAGCTGTGGGTCTCCTAGTTGACAGAGTTTTCATATGAGAAATGTCTGAAAATGGACCAGCCTTAAGAAATGCTTTTGATGAGCCCACCCTCCTTCACTTAACGAGGCGCCATTCGTAAACCGTTCAGAATTTGGAGTCCATATTTACAGATGACACTCAAGACATATTGAGCTATCATCCTACCAAATGAGGATAAAATCTGAGATGGTCACCCGGGAAGATCTGCCGATTCTAGTCCAATCTAAATGGACTCAGCCCGCTGTTTGTATAAAGATGCATGCAGATCATATCTCCACAGAAAGTGTAGTTAGAAATATGACGGAAATGTATTTTTAAGAATCTATTAGAGTATATTGGCGGTCATTTCAAACGTTTTGCGTAATTTCTGGTATTATATATCATCAGACCTTTCCGGAATCAAGTCCCCAGAGAGGACTCTAGGCTGTGTCTCACGACCTTGGGACAATGTTTTTGTCTCTGACCGGGTGCCGTCTCTGACCAGGTGCTGTCTCTGACCGGGTGCCGTCTCTGACCGGCTTGGCTTGATAAGGTCAAAATACTAGCAGCAGGAGGCTAATTATAATTATAACTATGATTATGTAACAACCGCCATAACGTTTTTCCAAATCCTTTTATATATGAGTATAATTCTTTTTAAAACACCTTTTTATGACACCTGGTCAGAGACGGCAGCCGGTCAGAGACGGCAGCCGGTCAGAGACGGCACCCGATCAGAGACAAAAACATTGTCCCAAGGTCGTGAGACACAGCCTCTACATTATTATGCAATTTCGGAGGGGCGGGGTATTATTTTAGATTAGATTCACGCTGTTTGTCCTAAAAAGACGGGCTGTGGAAATTTCTCCCATACATTTCATGCATGAAGAAAAAAAAAAAAGATGTCCAATTGCATACAATACTCAATAAAAGCCGCACAATGAAATACAGTATTACTGGACACAGGTCAACATCATAGGGCGTCACAAACCGCGAGTTGTTTCTACTTATGAGGAAAACGGAGTAGGTGGTACACTACAGGCTTTAGTTACTAAGGTCCATTCCGTTGTCCCAGCCTTCCTGCAACCTTGCCGTATCCAGGAGCTGCTGATCATTATCCGCCTTTGGTGAAAGATGAAGTCATTAAACTTTTAGAATTTTAACATCGTTGATTAGTTCTGAAAGTGTTTTCCAGAAACAGGTCAAACATACACTGTCTACCACACAGTCCTCAGGGTTACCTATTTTTACATACAGGTATTGTAGAATGGCAAAGGAGGAATGCTGTTATATACTAGAGGAGCAATGTTAGTTATCTGTTTATACTTGGTAGGTATTCGTTGAATTAATTACACAATGCATATAGTATGGTAAGGAACGTTTGTGGTTGTTAGTATCTATGGCCAAGTCTCACCGAATCGATACAAGTTACAACTCTTTGACCGGCAACAATCTATGACCGGCAACCATCTGTGACCGGCTGACATCTATGACCAGGTATACACTGTTAAAAATCTAAGTCTTAGGCCACTCAAAAAAAAAAATTGTTTCTCATCACCAAGCAATGAAAAATATGACGAGGGCGTTTTTGTTTTTTTTTATTTTATTTTTTTTACTCGGGGCAATTTACATAGGGAAATTTGGACATTTCGCGATCAATTTTCAAATTTTAGTAATTTGGAGTTTATTGATCAGCAAAAGTTGTAAGAATGCAAGTTACACCTAGCTAATTGCATTGCTGACAGCATAAGCTTTAATTTGATACCAAATTTGCCAATATTTTGGCAATTTTAACATACTTTTCATCAAAAATGTAAAAAAAAATTTAAAAAAAGTTTTCCCCAAATCATGATTTTTATGATGCGCGCGGTGATGAGAAACAACTTTTTTTTTTGAGTGGCCTCATAACCACTGCCCCACAAGGTCGAGACGATGACCAGTAGGCAGTGGTTATGAAGGCATACCTGTGGGGTTTCACAAGGGGCATATACAATTAATTGTAGAATAAGTGTTTCTATAGGAGGACTTAATTGTATATAACCAGTAAGACCGACATTTGGTTGTATCAATTGTATACTGCTTATAAAAAGTGTTTCACAAAGGTCTACAACCAAGATGTTAAGTCAAGGTCTTGGGCCTTCAATTGAGATACAACTGATTTATAAGTGTTTCACAATGCATAATAGCGTGGAGCTCATACGATGCCCGCTAATATTTTCCTTATAGATTTTTTCAAGTTTTTTTCATGTAATATATGTGTCATACTACACATAAGAATCCCTGCAAATATCTGTTTATTCAGGATGAAAATAAACTGGTTATACTCATTTAAACAACACTTATGTTGATCCTATGTGATCATCATACAAGGGGAGAGTATTTAAGGTTAATGCTACATGGTTATTAAGATCAACTTACTTAAGTTGGTGTTTCACAAGCGGCATTATTATCTTCAATTGTATCTCGGTATATAACCATAGATACAATTGAAATTTGTGAAACACCAAGTTAAAATTAACTTTGGGTGATAGTAAGTTGGTCTTAGAAAACATGTTAAATTAATTGTATCTATTTTCCCCTTGTGAAACACCCCACAGGGTACAGGTGTTGGCTATCTGACTTAACCCTCGGTTAAGTTAGGGTATACGATATACAGTACCCAAAGTGTGAAGCCTTTGTCTCAGCCGTCCAGGGGCCTCTAGGGGCCACCCCTACCTGTTAGGCCGGACTCCTGCCACCGGGTTAGTTGCCAAGTTGGCATTCGGGCAGCCTATAGCAAGGTTAATTATCTATATACGTACCATACATATATACAAATATATATATATATATATATATATATATATATATATAATCACAATAATATTTGCTGCTGTCGCTAGTATTCATTTAAGATAACCAGTCATTGATTGGAACAATTAACACTTCCAGGTTGACCTAGTATTGTAAGACGTTTATTTGATTTAAATCAATTCTTTTTTAAAGAAAGAAATCAGTTATCACAGATATAAATATGTGTTGGTGCGCAGATCATTTGAGATCAGTCACACAGAAAGTATTCTGCGTGGATGCTCAACTCCTTAAAGTTCCTTGTCCATCTCATTTGGTATGCTGTTTTATTGCAGTTATGCTCGATCAAAGGTATGTCTGAAATGAGTACAGTGGACCAGAGACTGCATACGTGGACATACATCAACAGACTGCTAACCCCATAAGGACTGTAGTACTTTATTGTATTGTTTTCTTTGTTGTTATGATGAATGAATGAAACCCTATAGTGGGTAAGCTCATAAGGGCTGCATTCATGCATCATATCAACAAAGGGCATTCTGCATTGAAGCACTATGTGACCTTTTAAGAGTTACCAATACCACTTTAACCACTTTTGTTTGTTACCACAATCTTGCTGAAATAGAGACCACATGTCTCACATACTGGGCCCAATGCACACTCCAGTACAATGGTGAAGAGCTTCCTGGCAAATCCACAGTTCATTTCAAGGAACTTCAGGTTGGGTGTGATACACCAGATGTGGTCAAAGGCAGTGCAAGCAAACTCACAGCCCCAGCAGAGAGCAATTGGAACTGCACATAGGAAGGTTAGGATCATGTAGCAGAGGTTCTTGCCACCCTCGAAGCACTTGTACGCACACTTCCAGACACATTCTGCTGAATGTGCTCCATCAGGCTCCCCGAAGATGTCCTCAAAGGCAACCTGCATGCATTTAATAATAGTAAAAATGTCAAAATTCCCATCTTTGAATAACTAGAATTATTTAATCAACTATTGTGAGCTTTGCAATTTCCAAACGTTCCACTCAAATCCCACTCAAAGAGAGCACCCGCCAACTTAGCATTGCAACAAGAATGTGATAATGTGGGCTCCTCTCCCAGATTCAGGATCTGCTGCACTCTGGAATGCCTGACACCCACGGGCAGTGCTGGACTCTTCATAGACTGCTAGTTTGGTGACATTTTGACATGCCTGACTCTGAATGGAGAGTCGGACTCTCCCTCCCTTACTCAGTAAATGCATCAGGTCTAGCTGTATCTATAATCTATACAAGGGAAGTCTATGCACAGGTTATTTCTCATGGTGTCAACAACAATGATCAACTATACATACAAAGGATCTTATCATAACAATTATTTTATTAAGGCGATTTATATGAGATATGACAGATGTGCCTAAGGCAAGCATAGCGTGGAGGCATTTGCAATTTTATCAGATCCCCATAGAGAAAATAATACATAGTATGAAGATGTACTACAAGCGAGGACAGTGTGTGCCAGTGCCGATCTTTACCATTTGATAAGGCATATTGTCACCATTTCTATCCCTATAGAATCTCAAGGTTTAATTGTAATAATTAACTTGAACCATCTAATATAATCACTGATGATATCTAACTCACACTGTTACCGCCTGCATGTTCACCCATAGTTTGACATCCCCAAAGTGTTGGGCCGTAAATCCTAGTTAAGTCGTTTTCTCTTCTTAATACTGTGCGTTGTTCTCTGCAGAATAACCTAAGTAGACTTTCAACCATTGCATCATTCATTATTAATGTATCGCAGTAACTGTTGCATTTGATATAGATGTGAAAGGGCAAAGCAGAGTGCAGAGGCTTATATGTAAGTTATAGAAATAAATGTTGGTGATTGGAAAGTCTACTTCAGGTTGAAATTCAAATTTGATAGAATAAAGTCATCTCGTCTCTATTCTTCCACACACAGCAACGTTGGTTTCTCTTTCGGATCGTGATGATCAAATGGAGCCAATCCATCCATTACTAGTTACCCATATTATTTTACCAATATAGTGTCACTAAATATCCCTTGCAAAAGCATATAAATAGCAAAAGCTAGGCTTATAATGTGTTAATGTATGGATTGATCATAATTATTAGACTCTGCCTGAACATAAAACATACACATCCGTCTTGCTGACAGGTTCAGCCGACTCACGAAAAACACCTCCATTCAACTTTCCATATTGAATATACAGTTTATGTCATTTTCAAAGATGGGCTCATGTTAAATGGGTTCTTCATGAATAACAAACATCCTCATTTCCAAACATTTAAAGACACTTTATTTCTCTGATCTCTATATTGGAACGAGATGATATACAGAGTGAAATGTGATATCAAAACTACTTCTTTACGTCTTGTGAGATTTTTTTACTCAGTAATACTTGTGTTAACTAATTTACACAATAATAGTGAACTTGTAAATTTCTCAAATTGGCACAAATAGAGGACAAAGTGAAATATATCCTATATACCGGTATATCGTGTCATTTACTATTCTACGCACATAATACGATTACATTGCAATGTCCTTTTAATAATTAAAACTTAGAACCAATAGAAACATGAGAACTCATAAAGTTGGTTATCACAGACATTATGTTGCTGCCCAGCTCTTTCTCTGCTGCTTAAAATTGGCTGAGAGATGTTGTATCAGCCACAGTGGTAACACTCCTTGATGGTTTAACCAGTTGTCCTAGATATTCAACCAAATGCACCAGTACACACAGAGGAAAATATGAGAGTCAGCTGGACTCACATGCCATAGTCAGGCCCATGTCGCCAAAAGCACCCTCATGTGAGAGTCAAGCTGACTTTGACTGTAGAGAGAGTCCAGCACTGCCTGACCTTCATCACAACAAGAGTTCAGCACTGCCTGACCTTCATTACAACGAGAGTCAGGCAGTGCTGGACCCTTGTTTATGAAAGTTCAGCACTGCCTGACTTTCAGACTAAGGGTAGTCTGGCAATGCTGGACTTTCCCTAGTGCGAGAGTACAGCGATGCCAGACTCTGGTTATCGAGACTCAAGCCAAGCTGGACTCACATACGGATGTGAGTCTAGCAATGCTGAACCTTTGCCTCAATGAAAGTCAGGCATAGCTCAACTCTTCTTTGTGCAGTAAGACTAGTTGCTTGTTTGCATGGGGGGATAATGTTTTAAAAGATTTATATGGCCTCCCTGACAATTATAAAGAAATCTCATACAAGATAATTTTGTTGTCCTGAACATACAAGGGTCTGCTATCACAGACCACAAGTCATTTAGAGGTCATCCCAGGATCTCAATGTATATACTTTCTAAATCCACAAGAATGGTGTCATATATCCTACCTTTAAGCTCAATACTGTATTGTGTCTCCACCTGGTTGCAAACAAACAAGGCTCAGGCTAACTGACCCTCATACCAGAGTCAGACATTGCCTGACTGTGGAAAGAAAGTCAGGCTGACTCTGGTATGAAGATTTGTCTTGCCTGACTGTCATTCAAGAATCAGGCTGACTCTCAAAAGGGAGTAACTTTATGGGACTATCAAAGGAGGCTCAGCCTGACTGTCGTTAATGGAGGTGAAAGTCCAGCAGACTTTCCTACCTGAGTCAGGCAGTGCTTGACCCTGGGGAGAGTCCAGCTGACGCTCACATTTTTCTCTGTGCACAGGGGCACCATGCTTACCAAAGTTAATACGCAAACCTGATCTGCTGACCCTTAGCACACGTGGCCATGTGCGGCTCGATACTCTGCTTATTTAGTCTGTCTTTCCTTGTTGATCAATTTTGAATTAATTCTCGTGGTTAACCTCGAAGTCCATTTGGATCGATCATGAAGTCGTATGACATGGCCTTTACTCTCATTAAAGCTTCACTTTCATCACTAAAATGTCCCTCATTTATTGGCCAGAACAGTATTAGGGAAAATGATGTGCAGACATTTGGTGAAAATGCCACTTTCACAATTGGTGTTACTTGTTAACTACTTCCACCTTGCTGAAGATAAGACCACATGTCTCACATAATGGTGCCAATGCACACTCCAGGACGACAGTGAAGAGCTTCCGGGCAAATCCACAGTTCATCTCAAGGAACTTCAGGTTGGGTGTGATGCACCAGATATGGTTGAAGGCAACACAGGCAAACTCACAGCCCCAGCAGAGAGCAATTGGAACTGCACATAGGAAGGTTAGGATCATGTAGCAGAGGTTCTTGCCACCCTCGAAGCACTTGTACGCACACTTCCAGACACATTCTGCTGAATGTGCTCCCTCAGGCTCCCCGAAGATGTCCTCAAAGGCAACCTGCATGCATCATATACAATGAGGATAGATTTTTGCATGGTATTTTACGCAACGGCCTTCAGATATAATGCACATGTTTTGGACCTCTAGTTTAATTCTTTAACAGAGGATCAAACATGTGTATATTAGAAGACATTATTCTTCATGCAGTCCAATATTGATACCTGATCGTTAAACAACACCTATCATGCTTGACGGTTGTTTTCTACATAAGCTACAAGCCTAAGTTGTAGACGCAACTTCAGTCAGTTGACAAGCGAGCACACATCATGCACATGCCATAACATTAAGATGGAGTATCCCTCCAATAGCTGTTATATCTAATATACTTCATGAAATGAGGAACAGATAACAGGCAAAGTATTTTTGTTTTGCATCAGTCATGTTTGAATCTTAGTTGGTCAGTACTGACCAACTCCCCGAAGACCAACCTGGGATAGCCGCTACAGACTAAGGCGCGGAGCATTTAGATTATCAGTGTGGTATGTGTCGCCTGGTTTAGTCTGTGCGCCATTTTAACTGAGGCTCTTAATATATGTACATACACTGTTAGAAGTAAGTAGTGTTCCTGTACAGCAACTATTGGGGGCAACTTTGGTTCCAGTAAATTCTGCTGTAGACCTACAGTAGAATCTACTGTAGACGCAGACCTGAGTTCTAAAAAGGCTCACATATTCAACATCTTGGAGATTTGAACCCCCAGGTTCCAATCCATAGTCCTGAACCATGACCACTACGCCAGTGAATCCTGCATGTCAGGTGCATTGAAACACCTCCTACTTATGTGTGAATGGTAATGAGGTCAACACAGGATCCCTGGGGACAATTTTAGAACTAGACTGTTCATGTCCTAAGGGATAATATGAAGATTACCCTATTGCAGTAATGTACTAATAAGGACTGAACTACCATTAGTTGAAGTGTAATCTTGATGGCCTATAGATGTCTTTCAAAGTAAATTTTACTATCTTTCATGCAGATTGTTGAGATACATTGGTCTTATCCTCTGCATATTTTCAATAGTAACATTTCAGTGTACCAAAATATATTATACTTTAGAATTGCATCAGGAGAAATGTAGTTTGTGTGAGAGTTTCCTGCCGGGACTGGAACTGCTGACCCTCAGACTACATCTCCCACAGCTCTACCGACTGAGCTAAAGGGGCAGTCACTATGTAGCCTGCATCAGTAGGCTTTTGAAAAGATCAGGTCATATTTGAGCTGTGGAGTATGGTACTCCCTCCAACCTCTCTGCTCTCTCTCCCTCTGGTTGCTGGTTATGGGATTCGAACCTGCATCTACAGTAACAGAATTGTACATGTACAGCAAAAGTTGCTGTATTATCTTTTACAGCTAAAGTACTGTATAGTTACAGCACATATTGCTGTTCACGAACAACAACTTTTTACAGTGTAGTGAATGTCATCACAGAACAGCCAGGTCATGTGGGTTCATGGATTAAACATGCAAACTTCGGTCTTTATGCTTAATGGGTAGGGCATCCTCTAACAACTGGTGCCCAATTACGACTGGAGTCTGACAGAGGAAAGTTAAGGAAGCAGTTGTGAAGACACTTCGACTGCTGAGTCGGCTATGAATGACAAATAACTTCTTTTCGAAAGAGAAAGAGACTTTATTTCCTTGATGTTTAAACCGGTACGAGATGGTATACAGAGAGTATCCAGTGTTAATCTATATCAAAACGACATATATTCATCTACGTCAACCCCGTCAACATGTAGGCGTAATGAGGACAAAGTGATCGATACATATCCATTATGTCTCATAGTCTGTGCTAGGCAGTAGTTCAGATAATACAGATACTCTTTAATTCAAGGTTGAATATTATAATTAAAGTTAGAAAGACAGAAAACAGATCGATATGAATAAGGCCCATATGGATAAGGTTGTATAATGTTTAAAACGTTGTTACGACTTAAAATAACGTATTAGCTGGGATAACCATCCAAGCCCTGGCTACTTTATCAATTTGGCCTGTTGTGCTTTTTCAATAGATCCCCTTTATAATTACTCTCTTGGTTGAATTCGACGTACACATTGACACTTGGCTATGGATGACATTGCCTTCGATTTTCAATTGGATTTGACTACTTTTTCACTACTTCGACCTATGTTACCCACATGGGAGCCATACACATTCTCATGCACCTTTACCGACCTCTCCCGAGATATTATCCCGGGATGTTATTCTATTTACACAGCACAAGATTCAGAGTCCTATAGTGGTATCCGATAGGCTTAGACAAGTAACATGAAGATTGTTTTCTAAAAGAGTTACGTACCAACATATTCCACCTGCCTGATTATGCAGGGAGGATAGACGCATTCTACTGAAACCTGATGAATGGTCTCTAATTTGTATGTCGATAGGAACTTCTAAAGTAGTGACAGACAATTGCCTGTTAGACTAATGATGTCAACTATATTAGTACCGAATTATCATTCTTACTTTAAATACGTGATGACGTCATGCATTGAATAAACCGTCATCAACTATATAGAAAATCATGTCTGCTCGAGCTAGACATTTTGTAAAGACATAATGTGAGCTAAGTAGGTACATTTGTATTCTAACCTTTATAGATGGCATGCGACAGACTCCTGAATCAAAAGTTATTTTATTTCTTCGATAATATTTAAACAGAAGTAAGAATAAGTATCAAGTGATAGATGATGTTGAAATGGAAGTTTTCCTCATATTGTAATGTTCACGTGTTTTAATATTTTACAAAAGATATGGAAATACTTGTAAACATGGCATAAATAGAAGAAAACGTGAAATATAACCTATGTACATTGTGTTCCATCCTGCTCTATAGGCAGTCACTCAAATAATACCAATGCATTGCCATGTCCTCTTGATCATTTCATACAATTAGAACTAAAACGCATCAAAACTGAAACATGAAAAAAAGAGTTAGTTATCACAGACGTGTATTGCTGCCCAGGTTTTTGTTTGCTGCTTTCAAGGTGTCTGCTAACACAGATGCCTGTAGGCCCCGCCGGTGGCTAGATTAAACAGCCGCTGCCACTCATCGATGGGCTGTCCAGCCTCCCGAGATATTGCACAAGGACTCAACACAGACACAAAAGTTAAATATCCAGGTATACGCAGCTGACCCGACCCTGAGCACAATCATCAGCCTGAATCTCAATACTTTTTTCATTAGGGTCGTCACGTCTTCCGGAATAGACAACTTTTGCATTAATTGTGTCGGACAGTCGGTATTAAATAGCATGGCCTTTCTTCCATTTTCGATTGGTGTTCACTACTTGTTCACTACTTCCACCTTGCTGAAGATAAGACCACATGTCTCACATAATGGTGCCATTGCACACTCCAAGATGGTAGTGAACAGCTTCCTGGCGAATCCACAGTTCATCTCAAGGAACTTCAGGTTGGGTGTGATACACCAGATGTGGTCAAAGGCAGTGCAAGCAAACTCACAGCCCCAGCAGAGAGCAATTGGAACTGCACATAGGAAGGTTAGGATCATGTAGCAGAGGTTCTTGCCACCCTCGAAGCACTTGAACGCACACTTCCAGACACATTCTGCTGAATGTGCTCCATCAGGCTCCCCGAAGATGTCCTCAAAGGCAACCTGCATGCATCATATACAATAAGAAGATATCCTCATGGAACAGCCTGCATAAGGCATAACTTCTGGCCCCCCAGTACCTTCTTCTAACAGAGGAACGGAAGTGTAATATTTATAAATCGCCAAACACACACACACGCGCAAAATGACTGCATATTGAGCCAATAGACGTATGCTCTAACAGACTATACTTTAAGCCTATAACCCATCGAAGAGTAAGGAAAGAAATGCATAGTGGGCCTCCGTACTGAAAGATATCATGACACTAACCCTAACTCCAGGTCCTTACCATAATTATAACCCCTAAACCTAACCCATATCTACAGCATATGTACAGGCATATCCGTCTCACACTATGCCTATGCAGTATGGGATGTAAAAAGAACCATTGCGTTGCTAAGGGTGTGTAGGGGCGTGCTTTCTACCTTCACTCAACTCATAGATTCGATGATCATCACCGCCTTATAAGATCTTGGTTATTATCTAGGGCGTAAAACAACCTGGACAACCAACCTAACCCACCCCCTGAACCCTAGACATAACCCTACCCCGAAGCCGGACCCGAATCCGTAATTTGATTTTAAAAGGCTTTGAGGGCTTGGGCAATATTACTCCTGCAGGGGGCAATACTACTTACATTTGGGCATGTAAAGGCTTTTGCATTAGGCCATTAACATCAGATTAGGCCATTAAAACCTGTGCTTTGAGCACCTGTAGGGTAAAGGCACCCGTTCCGGACGCTCCTGGACCATTATTACGTGACCATCTTTAGCTGATCGATTTGCCCCATTTAAAGTATGCCATTTTTGATATCATTACACCAAGTGACACATACGATACATCAGCTTATATCCCTGAAGGAATTGCATTTCAATTCCTCCCTTAAGTACAAATAAGACTGCATCTAAAATATTGATTTCTAAAGGTTGAATTGAACCTAAAGTCGGACACTTCATGGCAGAAATGATCCTTGAGTCGGACACTATGATATGATTATGATATACAGTAGGTTTTTAGATGATATTCTAGAAAATGAAGGCAGACTCAACATACTAATATGTCCCTCAAACAGTTAGTCAATCGAAGATTTTATTTATTTATTTAGAGCAATTCTGCTTGAACTCAATGTTCAGTGCCTGGTTTAGGAAGTCTATTTCTAGTCCACCTATTAATATTAATATTTTGAAGGATTTTCTGTATCAGATTATCAGCATAAGACCTGAGAACAGTGAAATAGCTGTAGCAGATGAAAAAAGCATTATATAAACCTCCCTATTCATGTCATAATTGGTGTCTGACTCTGGTTATTATTAGTGTCCGACTTTAGGTGCAATTTGATGCTTAGAATGGATCCCCTCTTACAAAGTTTTATGGGTAATTAAAAAAATATTTATTGATCTGAACTATCACAAAAATATATATCTTGCTTGTATTTCCCCTAGGGATGCTGTAACTACAAAGCGAAAGCCATTATAGATTGAACAAGGAAACCAAATTTCCCATTTGCTATTGACTTTCATCTTGAAAATATTGCAAAAACAGCCCAAGTTCATGCAGTCATTGCACCATGTATAAGATGGCTAATATTTGGTATATTGTATTTGTTAGAATGAAAAACACATCAGGTTTCAATTTTAGTTGACACAAAAGTCAGCTTATTTATATTGGGTATGTAATTCAAACCCAAGGGTGTCCGACTCAAGGTGTCTGTCCGACTCAGGGTGCCTCTACCCTAGACCATAACACAGTTTCACTTAATTAATAAAAAAAGATGAGGGTTTATGGGTCAAATATCACAGGACGCAGGTTTGGGGATTATTTTTGTATATATAGCTACATACCATACCGTCGCGATAATGCACTTATACAAGAGAGGCGCTTATTCAAGATCCAATTTTATTGCCTAAGGAAAAGGGAGACCCCCTCCTTTTATGGATGGGAGAGGAGGAATCATGTCCGCATACTTTGTTTGAATATGTTTAGTCTTTTAGTGCGATCAGCATGTGTTCTTTTGTGAAGTTTACTTATTGTATGAAATTATTTTGCCAAAAGAAAAAAAAAGTTCATTCAAAAACTCATGGACCCACTAACATTGTGGAGGTCTAATCTTTCCCTTTATTGGCAATACTGCTACCGAGGGTGGTTCTTAAATATAGTTGAGGAGGGCGGGTGGAGGGCAGGGTGATAGGATTCCTCTCGAGAGCAATATGATTGTGCCCCCCCCACTCTCCCCCCGACACACACCTTCTTCAAATGGACAATCTCTTGTTCCCTTTTTACCCGTCCACCACACCGAGCCGTCCCCTGCTTCAAGTTCCCCCCTCAATATGTCCCTCCCCCAACTGGCAATAAATGCCCCCAACTCATTTAAACCACCCCTTGAGAACTACAGCGGTTAATAATACAGTAAACAGACTGCAGCCAGTGGACATTTTCTCATGCAATTGAAGCAGGAAAAGACACACCAACCCGCCCAACGATTAAACTGCTATAGAATGCATATGCAGTACTACTAATCTGGATCTCCATTGAACAGCATTGATAATGACTTCTGCACTTCTGCCCCAGGTAGTCTTCCACACCAGAGTCACGGTGGAGAGGGCCACATATAAGTTATAAGGGTTTTCATACAATCTCATATTAAAGCAAATGGTTATTTCATCCACGACGAGAATAAAATAAATCAAACCTTACTAGGTTGGAACTAGGGTAAATTTTGGTATGTCCGTACATGTTACATTACATGTGGTAATATCGTTGTACCCCCCCCCCCCCCCGTACCCTAAAAGTCACCATTGAAATGTCAGTGGGGGGCCAAGAAAAAAGCACGTTGGCACGACCTCTCCCCTCCCCCGTTGTATAAAAGCAAAACAATCTTTAATGGGGATCCTAATCAAATTAAACAGATTAGCATTCCACGTTTAAAGTGGTTCTTCGGTGATCGATAGGGCTGCATTATGAATGTATTGACCTACTTGAAGCTGGCTAAAGAGGAAACGGGTAGTCAGATCGACTTTTGCACGCAGCTGCGGGTGGGTACTATTGACGGGGGAGCGAAGTAACCAAAGCGGAACGAGCATACACTTTTAATGCCAGGCAAGCCTGTTGTGCTTGGTTACTATGTTACGGGCGCCACTGAACTGAAACCATTGGCAGAGGCCATTGATTTGGCATGTTGCTATGGGATCCTAGGAGTGGGCTGGCACCCAACCACACGCCCCAACAACTTCAATGTATGTATACATTTAGGAGGCATATAGACATGTCCTAAAGACACTATAGATTCGGATGGCCCAAATACAAATCGCAGTCATGCTGCACATGCTGTGGTCATTACTTTTCTGGTATTTACTTGTTCAATTTAAAAAATGTATAGAATTAAACAAAAGCCATGCACGGTCGTCGATATAAGATTAGCTTTAACTCTCCCCTTCTCTCTCTGCATTACAAGTCAAGTTAAATCATATGTTTCCTTAATAGGGGCCTGCAAGGCACCATAATACAAATTTGTTTCCCCAGGCCATCTCACAGATGTTTAAAGAAAACCAGATGCCCTATAAGGTGGCTACAGATGGGTCAAAAGCGACCTGGCGACTTTGGCTGTTTTGGAGGCGACTTTCGACCTAAGGCAATAATATAAGCGACCTGGCGACTTTTGGACAAAATTGACAATAGATTAAAGGGTCCAAAAAAGCGACTTTTCGACCTCTATAAGGGGCCTAGGCCCAATATCCCTAGCGACTTTAGGTCTACACATAGGTCATGTTTTGCACCTATATTGGCTGATTCCTTTCATGCGCTGCCTCTACCGAGCTCCTTATTTATTCATTGACAAGGGAGGAAGTGCCCGACTCTTCCTGCTTCTTTAGCGACCAGTCTGTTGGTTTATAAACAAATGGAAGCTCTAGGGGCAACGGTCATTCATAATGTAATGGCATCACGCAAGAGGGTTTCCACTTTCCGGATTTTATTTGAGCGTTTAACATTTTCGGTCTAATATAATATCATAGTTTGGACATGTGTCTAAACATAATGCCTTTAGAAGAAACCAACGTTCCATAAGTTTGTTGCATATTAGAGACCAGTCTTTATATATCGGCATATGTTTGGTGGCGTGTGCATATATGCCAAATATATAACATATAGTTTAAGGCTGGTCAACACACATTACGATAGAATTCTAGTTCGATGTAAGTTTCACTTTGCAAATGGCATGTTCTCATTTTATCCGTGCTACACTGCAACGATTAACAGTTGTAGAATATTTATGTATCAAATGTATATCAAACGATTCATTTTCCTCCAACATAGAAATAACCACTTTTATTTTCAGGTCACTAGGCTACATATGTCGATTTCAAATTTTCCGTTCTAATATATTCTTTAATTTTATACTAGAAATTCTGCCATTTGTGTAAGGGAACTTAATTGACTGTGATTTTGAAATATATATATATATTGAAGCTATTTAGCAGTTCAGCTAAGCTCAAAGCAGAGAGAAACTATCTAGTTAGCATATAGGCTACATGTTGATTTGTAGTATATACATTGTGTGTTGTCTTGAACCCTACCTTAATATGGTCATTCAGATTATTTGGATCCCTGTTGACGCAATCCGGATCGTTTTCTGGACAAATCCCCATTTTGGAGCGACCGTCAATCAACGTCTGATCTTCAGTAGTAATCTTGATCAGCCCACCTGTAGTCCTCCTAAACGCAAAAGTAGCCTTGGCGCCTCAGGTAAAATCCAAAAAAGGGGCGGGGAAATTTTCCGCCAAACCTGGGCCTAATAGAGGGATCTCTTGTGTTCTCTGGACTCCCTTCAGCTGAGGTGTAACACCCACAAGCAGGCACAGCTGACAAAATAGGTGCGCGGGTGGTTAGTGTGTTTTATTGTGGGCTGGTTACCTGGGGCACGTAGCTCGAGCAACAAGCAAACAGAGCAGCTCCCTCCTGGTCTGCTGAGCAGCTCACCCTGCGGCTCGGGTCGTCATTGTCATGACAATGTGTGACGTCAGGACGATGGCGGAATGTGGGAGATGGTATAGGCTATACCTGCAGGTGTCTACAGTCGGGACAGCAACAGTCCTGCTGACATCTCACATGCATCTTTCCCCCTATGTTTTTGATTGACAGGCCAACAGACTGTGGCCCTGGTCCTGGTTTGCGGACCACAACCATCCAATAAGGGTAAAAGTCGGTACTATTTATGGGTGATTGGGGATCAAACAAACGCACTGCCCTGTGCTGGGAGCAGTCAACAGGGCCAGTCCAGGTAAAATCAGTGGGCATTAGTCAGTGCTATATATGGGTGATTGGTGCCAATTGAGGGTCAGTATGGGGACAAAAACACAGCTGTACTCAGTATCAGGGTTCCCACAAAAAATTCAGATTGACATTCCATGACATTCCATGACAAAAATCTCAATTTTCCATGACCTTTATAACATTTTTGTGGGGGTCGGGGGGCAAATGGGAGATTTCTAGGACATTTTGTGATAATAATTCTATTATTTTCATTTTCCGTGACATTCCATGACACTCAGCAAATTTTTTCAAAATTTCATGACATTCCATGACTTTCCAGACAGCTCTCAAATTCCATGACATTCCATGACATGTGGGAACACTGAGTATGCATACAAGCTCTACAGAGCACCTGCTCATGGATGCACCTTCAGTTTACTATGAAAGTATATTATTTCGCTGGGTATACACATGGGGTATATCCCTGGTATACATTTTCGCGATTTTCGTGGAAATGAAAAATCCACGAAATTTTGATATTCTTAAAGGCTAAGGCTTCTCAAACCAAATCGTAAAATCCTTTGCCAGGGTTGTTGAGTTTATATAACACCTCAGTTAAATTTAGAATCACCCAAGCACAATCCCTGAGGTCCAGGCATGTCCTAGCCCTGTAGGATCGTATTCCCTAGCAAAGACTGAAAGTACCCCAAAAATAATGGCTCAGGCAACCAAGAAATAGGATGCTGGTTGTTCCCTTCCAGCAATTCACTGCTCTACATAAGTTGCACTGGCGTGACCAGCAGTTAGACTATGCCAGTGGTAGTATACAATACTATTGATACCCACCAGTATACTGACTGTCTAGACTACCACTTGTGTGGCCACAGAAAACGGTATACCCCCCCCCCCCCCCCTTGAATAGACCACATCCCATGGATTCGGTTAAAAATAAACACTTAAATACACAAGGATTTCTTTCTGCATTGTGTATCCCTAGAAGCCTGGTTCAATGATTTATTTAAGGAGGTTATGATAGCTTTATCCTGGTTTTATAGCATGTTTCATACCAAGCCAAGCCTGATTCATGGTCCCCCTACCAATTTCACCTGACCAGGCCAGGTCAACTGGTTCAAGGTAATAGAGTTGTCCAGTTGTGCTATTTACGGCTGATTGGGGATCAAACAAACCCAGTGCCCTGTGCTGGGTGCAGTCAATAGGGTCAGTCCAGTTAAAACCAGCCAGTGGTTTCTAGTGGCACAGTTAGGAACTACATGATTCACTCTCCTCCAGTCTCAGAGATCGGGCCCTT
This sequence comes from Harmothoe impar, assembly GCA_947462335.1. Classification (NCBI taxonomy): domain Eukaryota; kingdom Metazoa; phylum Annelida; class Polychaeta; order Phyllodocida; family Polynoidae; genus Harmothoe; species Harmothoe impar. The sequence continues at coordinate 76,718,828 of OX381704.1, read as the reverse complement.
AAAGTATGGAATAAACAGGGGCGGCAGATGGGGGGGGGGGGGGCAAAGGTCTGACAATATGGATGCGGGTGGGGCTAAAAAAAAATCCTGGTACAAAAATCCTGGATTATGGGCTTCAGGGACAAAATCTTGGGGTACCCAAATGTTGCAAGTGAAGCGCAGCAATTTCGCAAGTGAAGTGCAGGGGCCAAACTAGGGGCCAAACTAGGGGCCCCCGGGAAATTTTTCTGGAAGCAAAATGGTGCATTCTGGTGCATTTCTAGGCTGTCAGGGAAGGGATTTCCCCCTCAAATATTTTAGGGGTTTCCTAGTTTCAATGGACAAAATTTTAATGTGTGCCCCTCCCCATTTCCCACAAAAGACCTTTTTTGACATTAAGACATTAAAATGGTGCACTCTGATAATGTAAATTCTAAAGATTCAGTGACGTATTTGAAGCATGTCTAGAGGGGCTAAGAACATTTTGAAACTTTATATTTTAGTTCTGATGCAATATTTGGCACAATCTTATGGTTCAAGTCTGTTTCTTTAGAGAGCATTGGACTACCTGCATCCCCCCTCCCTATAGCCTACATGCAAACTCAGGAGAGGAAACATTGAAATCCCTACATTTGGCAATGTAACCTACATTTGCAAATTGTGTACCAGAACAGAAGTACGGTATGGGGATGGACACTAAATTGGACATGGTGACATGGGCATTTAAACTGTTGGGCTTAGTGACATATGCGACATGAGTAATATAATAGACAGTGACATGGGACATTGGCATTCCTAAAAATTGATAGGGTGGCATGGCCATTTCTTAAAATCAACTGGGGAAATGTGACTCTGGCCTGCAGAAATTACTAAGACAGATCTACCCCAATAGTCTATAAAATACTCCAATATCCTCCACATAGGCTTACATCGGAAAACACATTTTTCAAACCACATTTGATTGGTGCATTCTCATGATTTCCCAAGAAAATTTTGAAATTCCAGATGTGAAATGGTGCCTTTAGGCATGTTCTAAAGGCACAATTGAGTGCTCTATTCGATTTTAACTTTAGGCCACATAATGGTATAATGAGGTAAGCCTGAAACCTTATATAATTCTGGAATTCTCAAAGCAAACTTTATTCCACATCCTATTGAGTCAGTTCACAAATGTAACACAATGCTATCATACAGTACTACAACTGTAATACAATGCTATGATAGAGAACACAACTGTAAAACAATGCTATCATACAGTACTACAACAGCAACGCATTGCTATCATACAGTACCACAACTGTAACACATTGCTATCATACAGTACCACAAAGTTCCAGGGATGCGTTCCACGGCTCGCCGCAAATGTAAAAGTAGCACTGCGGGCGCGGTTTTGCGTTCCAGAAGGGCTCTAGCCTGGATCCCGACCCCACTTCACTGCCACTGCGTTCTGCTACATGGGCCTGGTATAAGAGAAATCCTGCTTACACAGCTTGGGGACGGAATACAGTTTAACTACCATGTGTTCTACAATAATCACTAATATTCCATATAATTAACATATAATGTTTTATGTGACTTAGCATGTAAAAGGTTGGTTCCCTGATTTTCGGGAATTGTGCATGCATTTTTACTGCATGCTTGCTGCGGTGCAACACAGTGTAAACAGCAAGGAGGAACGATGGCATATAAGGTGGTAAGTGGGGAGCTCAGCTAGAGTAAGTAGATTTGGTGTGGCGGTAGAGTCCTCACTTTGAATGCCAGGGACTGGGGATCGATTCCCCATCAGTGCATTTTCAGAACCATATAACAGTTCAAGTGAAAAGTAACATCTCTTCTGTAATTATATAAATTATATGGTTTGCTTAGTTTTAGTAGTAGCTTTACAGATTTTTTGTGACTGGTAACATTGTGATATCCTGTTTACATTACCTAGAGATATGTCATCCTCATTTTCATTTATTAATCCATAAATACTTTAAGTTACCTTTCCTCTAGAGTTGTAAAAAATAAATACAAGCTTGGGTGGGATTTGAGCTTGGGTACTGCTGACCATGAGTCCAATGTGTTGACCACTACACTATAGGGGGCAGGTAACAGAAGGACTGTGCAGGTACACACCATTCACAATACCCACATGTACAGGTCAACCAGTGAAAGCCTGTACATACCCACTTGCAGGAACCAGCTACTCACAGGCCACTAGTCAAGGTCGGGTCAATCCACCTATACCTGGTCCATAACTTCGTTATGACCAGGGGAACCAGGTTAGAAGGGCTCCCGCAGGTGGGGCTGCGTCCAGAGGGCTACAGCAGCATCTGCGGACAGACCCCGTAGTGGTGAAAGTCCCACAAATATAGCATTATCTATCACCTCCTATTTAGGTGATTATAAGTCTCAGTTCAGCATGAAAGGTGAACGGCATTTTGTTGAAAGGAACAGGATTGATAAGGGAAAAGGTTTGAACTCGGAAAATATTGAAAAAATGGTTCAAATCGGACCACAAGTTATTTTTCTTGATTTAAAGCAAAAATAAGTGAAATGTCATCTATGGAGAGTGATCATAGATGACACCTAATCTATGGACATGTATTATAAACGATCATGTGATCGGTGTCGTGATCATGTGACTTGCAAGGTGTTTGGCCTGTCCTTGTCATTGTTGCCGGGATTGTTGTTTATGAGCTTGTGAGATGTTTTCTAGATCTATCGGAATCCATCGGAATCCCCGGGATCTCTAATGGACGGCCATTCGGACTGAAGGAGGAGGAGAATATGGCATGGGCGGATCGGGCGGGGGGGGGTAAACATTTCTGACGGGAAAATATGTAGATCTAGGCCCCGGGATCTAGGCCTATTGAAAATCGTACAGATGGATAAACCGGTACATAAAAAAAAGAGGGGAGGGGCTGTGGCATCCTGCTTTGCTGGATGTCTTAATACTTTGTATTATTATAAGTGATAACAACTCTGAATCTTGATCTCAGGATGTATTGACCGACCTCCGATGTATTGCATAACACGCACGATGCACAGACAATTCCCAGACGCTTAGTACGCCTGTGTATCGCTAGATAGCGCAGCAGTAGCTGGCTGCGTCCGTGAGTCTTTTCCCGCCATGGCTACAGCAGTAGCGGCGTCATACGACATCTCCCTATTTTAAGGAGTACAATGTTCAAATGCACTAGTCAATGTTCTTTTGTCACTTTAGAATATTTCTGACTTATTAATGTATCTGAAAGAGAATAGTTATTAAACTTCTTCAATCAGTCTTGGTCGCGACTCTAGGTCTCGACGACTTCCTTGGTCCCGGACCGGGCACACGGGGTGTGGCACCTCGATCAGGAGTCGGTGGAGTCGGTGGAGGGACCACTGGAGGTATATCAGTGATCTCCACTGGAGGCACATGATCACTAGGCGGTGTGATCACTCTGGTTAGTATGGTGGTCGGATCAATGTTGTCGTTTTGTCCGGGCCCGAGATTTCTCGTCATTCTACAGTTACGTCTCACTAGTCCATTCGGTGTTGAGATTGTATAGGATCTCGGTCCGGGGGCTTTTCCTATGACCTTCCCTTCCACTCGTAGGTCGGGTAGCCATGCTTGGTCTCCTGGTGACAGTTTGTCTGCTTCTGTGACTCGGTGGCGTTGGTTGTAGTTCACTGCCATCTGCTTCCGGTATTCCTTCTCCTTCCTTCGAACCAGCGCTGCATCTGGAATGCGCGGTTTAAGTTTATCCGGGTGACACGGCACCAGTGATTTCAGTCTACGACCACTGTTCAGCTGAGCCGGGGAGAATCCTGACAGTAGAGGGGTGTTGCAATAAGAAATAAGGGCAAGGTACTCATCGTCAGCCTTATTGAGGATCGCTTTGATGGTTTGCACCGCTCTCTCTACTTCTCCGTTACTTTGTGCGTATCTTGGAGATGACGTGATGTGTTCGAATCTGTATTCTGCTGCAAAGTTTTTGAACTCCGCTGATGCAAATTGAGGACCGTTGTCGCTGAACAGTATGTTGGGTATACCTTGATGGAAGAATGCTCTTTTCATCTTCTTTACTGTCTCAGTGGTATCAACGTTCTTGCCAACTTGGCACACTTCCACGTCTCTAGAATAGTAGTCTATGATGAGGAGGTACATGGACCCCTTATGGAGGAAAAAGTCTGCCGCTACTCTAGACCACGGTCGTTCTGGGAACTCAGTTCCTTTCATAGGTTCGACACGTTCACGTCTGTACTTTTCACAAATGTTACAATTTTTCACTGTCTTTTCGATGTCTTTTGACATTCCTGGCCACCACACTGATGCGTTGGCATTCTCATGGGTCTTAGTGATGCCCTGATGCCCATCATGTAGATGGCGTAAGACGTCAATCCTCAGACTTGCTGGGATGACAAGCTGTTTTCCTCGAAGGAGTAGTCCATCGTGAACTGTAAGGTTGCCCTGTTCGTTCCAGAACTTAACCAAAGGTCCGTAGACGTCACGTCTGTTCTCCGGCCACCCATGTTCAATATGGTGTATCACTACCTTCAGGACATCGTCTTTCTTTAGCTCTGACCGTATCTCGTCTAGTCTCTGGTCAGATGATGGTAGACAGAAGAGTACTGCTTGTAAGTATGCGTCAGATTCCTTACGTAGTTCTTCTTGTTTATGAAGTTCTTTGCTCTCCAGCATATTCTCACCAAGAGGCGCTCTTGACAAGGTATCTGCGGTCATTAGACTTTTACCTGGCACGTGACTGACTGTGAAGTCGAACCGCATTAATCTCAGTCAGAATCTTTGGATCCTCACTGGCAGTTCGTCGATCAGTTTGGTTGAGAATAGTGGCACAAGCGGTTTATGGTCAGTCTCCACATGGACTCGCATACTGATAACTAAGTTACTCCAGTGTTCGAGTGCCCATGTGGTCGCTAATGCTTCCTTCTCAATTTGTGCGTATCGGCATTCAGTCTTTGTCATTGACCTGCTGGCGTATGCAACTGCTTTCAGTCTTCCATCTTTTTGACGTTGTCTCAGAACTGCCCCAAGACCGTAGCTACTTGCGTCTGCTGACATGATCGTTTCACGTTCGGGGTCATACAAAGCGAGAGCTTCGTCCGAAGCTAGTTCCTGTTTCAGTTTCTCAAACGCTTTCTTTTGTGGAAGATCCCAAGTCCATGCAGAATCTTTCTTGAGGAGATCTCTGACTGGTTTGGTGATTTCGGCAAGGTTCGGCAGGAATTTCATCTGTTGATTCACCATGCCCAGGAATCGTGGGACGTCTGGGACATCTTTGGGGTCTGGCATCTCTATGATGGCTTTGACCTTTGCTGGATCCTTCCTGATGCCATCGGCATCTATCACCTGGCCAAGGTAGCGAAGCTTGGTTGTGGAGAATTCACACTTGTCTTGGTTTAGAGTGATGCCGCTCTCTTGGAGGCGGTTCAGCACTTTTGCCAAGCGTTCGTCGTGCTCTTGTTTGTCCTTTCCAATCACAAGAATGTCATCCATGTGACACAACACTCCTTGTAGTCCAGTCAGTTCTTTGTCCATTCTCTTTTGGAAGTGTTCAGCAGCAGATGATATACCGTAGGGAAGTCTCCTGAACATGTACCTTCCGAACGGTGTGATTAATGTCGTCAGCTTTGCACTCTCTTGAGTCAACAGTACCTGGTGGAAGCCAGAATTTGCATCTAGCTTGGAGAATACAGCTCCGCTTGAAATACACGCCAGGGTCTCCTCTACCTTTTTCATCTGGTAGAGTTCACGTCTGACGCCCTGGTTGAGTCTTGTCAAGTCCACACACAGCCGTAGGCTTCCGTTTGGTTTATGTACAACCACCATGGGTGCACACCAGTCCGTTGGTTTGTCTACGGGCTCGATAACTTCTGACTTTACTAATGCTGCGATTTCCTGCTCTACCTTTTTCATCAGAGGCTTTGGCACACTGCGTGGAGTATAGAGGCAGAATGGTTTAGCATCGTCTTTGAGTCTTATAGCATATTCACCTTTCAGCTTACCGAGTCCTGTAAAGAGCTTCGGGTAAGCTTTGACCACTTCGTCCTTCGTGTCCAACTTTGGGATTTCACTGTTCACGGCTTTGACCCTATAGGCGCCAGGGATGTTAGGTATCAGTCCTAGTTTCTCGATTGCCGGTTGTCCGAGGAGAAGCGATTTCACGCCTCGCACTACGTAGACGTCTTCGTGGACGGTAGTGTCTCCGCGACTCAACTGCATACGAGCACATCCTAACGTCTGTAGCGGATGCTTGCCTGTAGCATACAGCGTCTTTCTTGTTGGTTGGATCTCTCCGTAGGACTTCTTGTAGTACGTATCGGGCATCACCGATATCTCGGCTCCAGAGTCTATGTACCATGATAGAGTATCGGAGCCAGTTCCAAGTTTTATGTACCAGCCTTTGCTTGAACTTGATTTGTCGTCTGGGACGGATTTTGATGAAGCCGCATTTACTTCGCTCGTTACGCTGCCGATAAATACGTGCGACACTTCGTCATCGGGTATATTGAGGTGTTCGGTACCGCAGAATCCGCACTTGATTTTGTCACCAGTATTTCTCTTTTTCTCGGTTCTGCTCGGGTCCGGCTTCTTCTTGGCCTTGCTGTGGACTACGTCAATATTGGCACTCTTTGACTCTTGGAGCTCATAGCGCGTAGTCTCCTTTTGGTAGAGTATCTCTATTGTTCTCTCCAGCGTAAGCCCTGCACCGGCATCATAGAGCTTCGACTTTGCCGACTGGTCAGTACATGAAAATGTCAGTTTATCGCGCACAGCCTGGTCCATGTAGGTCTGTGGGAATTTGCATTCGCCTGCACTCTTCTTGACTGTTAGCACCCATGACTCCAGAGTTTGAGATGGTCCCCTTTTGAGGGTGAACCAAAACTTTTCCCTAAGTAGCAGTTGGGGGTCCCTTTTTCCAAAATATTGTGTGTACTTTTGTAGCACAGTATTATAGTTATTTGGGTCCTCAGCTGGTATGGGAGCTTGTCCCTGGACTGGATTTGGATGTTGTGGGAGGAATACAAAACTGTCATAAATGTCTATCCCATCACCCAGCTAACACAAAAACGTTATTTTACGTCAAAATAACGTTCTACAACTGTATATAACGTTATGCCATAGTGAGGAGCCTTAGAGAAACGTTATATAACGTTAAATAACGTTACAAAATGTTGTATAACGTTTTTTGTTTACTGGGCATCCCCAATATGATTCAGTAGGAGTCCCACCTTTTTTTCATTTGGCTCTGTGCTGGAGCCTGTGGCCTTGAGATATATCTCAAACCTTCTCTTCCACAGAGACCATGAATGTGATGGGTTACCCCTCTCAATTCTGAGGGTGTCTGGTGGTTTTACACTGTTGGCAGCCATTTCAAAATTGTCACTGCTTTTAATGTAGGCCTACTGACAGTCAATATTATACACACAATTAACTGCTTGGGGTCTTGGTAAATGCTCCTGGAGGTTTTAGAAAAGTTCTCTACTCACAGATTCTTGAGTTCATCACTTTTCAACACCAACTTGAGTGTCTCACTTCAATTTGGCACTTCTCTTGTTGTGGGCATGGAAGATGACCTGTTCTGACACCATGTGGCATCCTGCTTTGCTGGATGTCTTAATACTTTGTATTATTATAAGTGATAACAACTCTGAATCTTGATCTCAGGATGTATTGACTGACCTCCGGTGTATTGCATAACACGCACGATGCACAGACAATTCCCAGACGCTTAGTACGCCTGTGTATCGCTAGATGGCGCAGCAGTCCGTGAGTCTTTTCCCGCCATGGCTACAGCAGTAGCGGCATCATACGACAGGGGCAGTGCCCGGCAGCGGCGGATCCAGGATTTTCGGAAAGGGGGGGGGGGGGACTGTAATACTTTCCTAATACATAAAAAATTGTATCACTATTTTTATATTCAGATATTGTACAAATTTGTTTTTAATGTTATCATTGAGAGACTGACTAAACAGTCTCTGGTGCTGTATAATATTTTATTATTTTATTTTTGCTCTAGCATTTATCAGTCTACTAGGTAACCGTGGAAGCGAGTCACCTAGTGTTGGTACGGGAGTACCGCCATCTTCTTCATCTGCAAGCAGGCTTTCTCCGTGTTGTTGCACCTTACCCCTAGTAGCTCCTTAAGTTGGTTTAGGCTGCTGGGGGTAATTCTTGTGTCTAAATACTAGATTCAGGCACAGTATTTTTATATTGTTGTAAATATTGTAATTGTTTTCCTTGTTTTTTCATCTTTTTCTGTAATTTGGTGGTATTTATATTTTTACTATGAGCACTACACGTGTTTCTGACTTTGTTGGTGAGAGGGATATATAGATAATGCATTTAAACACTCGTAGCATGTACGTGAGGTTTTTTCTTTACCTTTTAATTTCTTTATCGGTCAAGGGACTGCCAAGGGTCTCCCTTTTCATGGCCGACTGGCGTGGGAAAAAAAAGGGGCACAAAACTTAGAAAATCTATAGAATTTTCATGGATCCAACGTTTGAAAACGATGGTCCCATCAGGGATGAACATCCTGGAGAGTCGCTATGGTTAGGCCAAAAAATTAAAAGCCACGTCATTTTTTTCCCACGCCAGTCGGCCATGAAAAGGGAGACCCTTGGCGGTCCCTTGACCGATAAAGAAATTAAAAGGTAAAGAAAAAACCTCACCCTTTGCCCTTGACCTAACCAAAAGCTCCATTCTAATGTGACCAACAAACAAAGAAAAAGAACCCTTACCTGAGTTGTAAGCCTGTGGGTCCCTGCTGACCCACCCCCTCCATGTAAATGGGAAACAGAGTCATGAAAAAATTCAAAAGTATGAATGAATATATATTGGTCAAAGTGAATTATTTAATGATAAATAATTACACTATAAATTATAAATATTAAATCCACCCCTAGATTACACCTGATGAGGCCACTAGATGGCTGAAACAAACCAGATACCAAACTGTGCATGAATATCAAGTCATTGGCATGACAACATATCACCATGAACCAATCAAAAATTGGGCCACAAGCTTCATTGAAATTATTAGACAAATATAGTCTAGTACTATATTTATAGGGACTTGCAATCAAGTCCACCCTTTAGAAAAACCTGAGAGCTAAAAATTGGTGAAAATAAAATCAAAACAAATGCAGGGAGAGTGAGACCACCTCCCCCAGCAGCCAATCAAATGCTCAGATTTGGATCACATGACCTGAAGAATCCCAGGAGAGGGAAAATCAAACCTACCTCGGTCATATTGGTTTGTAGTGTTGGGAGGATACAACGCCCCGTCCACTTTGCTCACTCGTAGCATGTACAAAAAGAGAGAGGAACTGTTTGAGGTCCTCGAGGGGGTTGATATAGCGACATTTAGTGAAACATGGTTTCATGAACAGTTTGAGGATGACTTGTTGATTTGGCCGGGAATGAAGCTTTTCAGACTAGACAGAAGTAAAAAGAAGGGAGGTGGTGTTGCAGCCTATGTGAAACAGGGGTTAGCCAAGACCATAACCCCAGTAAATTCTCTTTGTAGATGCAACAAGAATGTAGAATGTTTGGTTCTGGATCTGCTTTTTTCTGATGCCAAGACAGTAAGGGTTGTCACTCTGTACAGACCACCGTCTGGTAAAACCACTATCTTTTTGGACCATCTTGAGACACTAATGAAGGACGCTTGGAGTAATAAAATGGAACTATGGATGTTAGGCGACTTAAATATTAATACTCTGTCCGAGCGTGCTAACTCTAGCGTCGTATTAAACGATCTGTGTAAATTTTATGGTTTTCATAAATTAATATCGCAATGTACCAGACCATATAAGCGTCGAACCTCTTGTATAGATAATATTCTAACGAATTACCGTAAAGATTTATGGTCAGGTGCTCTAAATTTATTGGTCAGTGACCACCTACCGGTGTATGCCGTTAAAACAAAGGAGCATGTGGTTTATAAATTACGTCAGGTTGAGTCTAGATCCTACAAGGACTTTGATAAAGATTTATTCTGTCAATGGTTGGCCGAGGCTGATTGGGGAGACTTTTATTTAATTGATGATCCAACCGAGGCCTGGGACTTCATTCAGTCACATATTGAGACCTTCTTAGATGGGGTTTGTCCTAAAATAATCCGTACAATAAAAGACAAGGGTAATAATTGGATGACATCAGACATATTGAGTATGATACATGAACGTGAAGATTATATGGATTTGTACTTTAAAACTGGTGACGACGATTACTTGGATTATGCAAAAGCCATGAGGTGTAGGATAAATTCCAGTATAAGATATGCCAAATCCTCCGTGGTACGCAGTGCTCTGGAGGAATCCAAAGATGATCCCAAAGCTTTTTGGCGAAATGTAAACAGTCTGATGAAGCCAACAGGAACAGTTGAACCACCGACTCTTATAGGTGATGATAACCTCATGAAGGATAACCAAGATTCTGTTGACTTTCTTAACAGATATTTTGCAAATATTGGCGAAGTTTTGTCTCGAGAATTTCCTGTGCCTGCAAATCAAAATCTGGTTGTGAATGACCAGCAGCAAGCCTGTGAGCTTGACCTGATTGTGGCTGAGGGCATGGTGGAGGTTTTATTTGATGACATAAACACTAATAAAACTTCTGGTATTGAACACCTGAGGTGTGATATTTTGAAGATTGCTCTACAAAACTTGGTGCCACAGATGACTAACTTATATCAAAAGACACTTGACACTGGCACATTCCCCAGTTCGTGGAAAAAGGCTAGAGTAAATCCCATTCCCAAATCTGGCAACCTAAAATTAGTTCAGAATTGGAGGCCAATATCCCTATTGCCTGTACCCTCTAAAATATGTGAGAAAATTGTTCATAGTTATATGTATAGCCATCTGGAGGACACTGGGTACCTCGGTGACTACCAATTTGGGTATCGACGGGGCTTAGGAACTGGAGACGCAATCTTCAAATACTTAAGTGACTTGTATGATAATAGGGACAGGTCACATGTGACTGCCTCATGCTATTTGGACCTTAAAAAGGCCTTTGATAGTGTAAACCATGAGTATCTATTAACAGTTGTTAGGAGTCTTGGTCTGTGCTCTAGTGTTGTAAAATGGTTAACAAGTTACTTGTCACAAAGAAGTCAATATACAAAGATTGGAGAGTTCTCTTCTGGTGTTGAAAACGTTGAATATGGTGTTCCCCAGGGCTCTGTCCTGGGGCCTTTGTTGTTTATTATATATGTGAATGATGTCAAACAGAGCATAAAACACTGTAAATTTATAATGTATGCTGACGATCTTGTTCTGTATACGTCGAGTAATAAAATTGCCACCGTAAAATCAAGACTACAAAGTGATATAAATGGTATAAATACTTGGTGCAGGCTAAAAGGCCTAACAATAAATTTGGAAAAGACCAAAGTTGCTTGGTGTGTCTCCACGCAGAAGAAAAAACAGACCCGTGGTGTACATTTTACCATGGGAGGCAGAGTCCTAGAAACTGTTGATTCATACAAGTACTTGGGTCTTCCTGTCGACATGTTACTGAATATGGATGGAGCTTATCGCAATGTTAACCAAAAAGTAAATAATAGATTGTTCTGCTTATCAAAAATCAGAGATAACATCACTAGAAATGTTGCAATAGCCATATATAAAAGCATGATTCTATCATTATTTGATTATTGTTGCTACGCTTATGAAGGCACATTGTCTCTAAACCTTGCCAAATTACAGAGACTGCAAGGCAGAGGCTTGGGTATATGTTTTAACAACTATAATAAGAAGTACAGTACTGCTGAAATGCACGAAATTAGTGGAGTCCCATATTTGGAACGAAGACGTCAAGAAATACTCCTAAGCCTGATGTACAAATATTCGCGGGATGACAGCTGGGTAGACAATACCCCTCGTTTGAGAGTCACTAGAACTCAGTATAAAATTAGGTTTAAAACAAGAAGGCATCATTCGGCTCTTTATGCACGCTCGCCTTTATATCGTGGTTGTGAATTATGGAATAACCTTGGTGATTGGTACCAACATAGCGAAAGCAAATTGAAATTCAAACAAAGACTAAGACGATGTGAAGACCTCAGCCGTGTAAATGAAAATCCACCTGATTCTGAGATGCAGGATTATTCATTATTGATAGAAGATGATGAAAGTGATGACAGCGACGTCTACCTACAGTCACTGTAACCGAGCGCCTATGTACGGTATTACGGTATCAGTATATATATTTAGCGGTATCTCCTGCAGATAGAGTCTTACTACCACAGGTGTGGACGATACAACTGTTATCCCCTACTAGTGGTTTGTTGATTCTATTAAACTAGAACTAATTTGACTGTAATCAAATACTAAATTGACGGGTTGTACTGAGTAATCACTTATTACTTACTTATTCTACCAAATACTGGTACAGTTGTGGACGATACAATTTGCTATCCCCTGACCTGTACTAGTCATTGTCTCCTTTATCCAGCTGAGATACCACTTCTCCGGGGCCAAAACTGTTATCTCTAGGAAGGACGATACCCTTGGTATCATCCTCCTTTTGAAGAATGAGCACGGATGGCGACTTGATTATAAGTAACCTCCGGTCTTAGAATATGTACATGCACTGAAAATGAATGCTGGATATTAGTATGGATCAACTGCCATAAATGTTCATGCCTTGTCTTATCTGTGTATCGTTCTCTCTCTCACTACTCAAATTAAACTATGTAAATTCGTCAGCCAGCATGTAAAATGCACTGGGCGCTTCGAATTAATTTTCTAAATACCACCGAAAATATCATGTACGTTTTTATTTATTGTTTATTATGTTGTGGTTAATTAATTGTGTATATATTATGTTCTAATTTCATTGTTATTCCATTCTGTAAATGTATCATTATTTTATATTCGTCATATTGTATAACTATCTTGTATGTAAACTAATTAGATGAAAGTATTGATTGAATAGTGTACCTCTAACTGGTCATACTGGCATATGTAGATAATTGGTTGATATTGATATATCCTTAATGGATCACCGAAGATTGTCTATAATCACTTTGTTAAATTGTGGAAGACAATAAAACTGTTTCAAACCAAAAAATACCTACAGCATTGGGGGTGTTGAACCATCTAAATTAAGATGTAGGCCTACAGAAAAATAGGGGGTGCTCCCTCTGCGCCCCCTACCCCCTTTGGATCCGCCTCTGCCCGGTAGGCCTACGGTACTACCGGCAGCCCTACTGTAGTACTGCCGGGAAAGGTACAGGAGGCTAGATAGATACAGTAGATATAGATTTAGTTTTAAAACCGACACAGCCAGAGGCTGGTCAGCAGGTTCACAGGGCGCATACGTATAGGGCAGGGGCAGATCCAGGAATTTGCGAAAGAGGGGGTGCCGTAATACCTAGGCCTACAGCATTGGGGGTGTTGAACCATCTACATTAAAAGGTAGGAGAAATAGGGGGTGCGCGCCCCTTGCACCCCCCACCCGCCCCCCCCTCCCCCCCCACCCCCCCGGAGGGTAGCCAGAAATAACACCGTGCCGTGTCGTTTTTCAGCAAGGATGCCGTGTCGCTGTGTCGATTTTTATCTTATACAAACTTCTCTATTTTTTTGTGTCCGTCGAATTTTAAGGTGGGTCGCTACCCTTTGATCAAAGTTAACAGAATGTCTCTATTTTTTTTCTAAAGACAGTCTGAATCATATAGAAACAGAAAATGAAAAGAAAAATGGGGGGTCCCGACCTACTTTTTTAAATACAGAATTTTGAAAAATCAAAGTATTTAAATTTTTCTCTAAAAATGAGAAAAAAGTGTGAAAACTTCAATAATTTTTTTAAATATCAACCATTATGCACAGAAATGTAAAACTTCACATGTGAAATGGCCATATGTTCCACTTTACTATAAAATTAATTTTACAGTTGTATGCCATGGAATTTTGGGTAAAAATATGATGTTTTGGGGAAGAAAAGGAATAAATTGCTATCATTTTTTAGCGTTATTGGCTAAAAATGGTATTCAAAATTAACAGAATTTTTTTTAACTTTCTCAGAAAATAGTTCAGATCATTTGCTAACATATAAAAGCGATTTTTGATAGGGGGTCCCGGGCATATTTTTAGTTTTTTTGGCCTTTGAAGTTAAAAAATATAGCAAAATCAGTCTAAATCTTACATTTGAAGCTAAAAATAAAGTGTAAAATGGCTAGAATCAGGGTAGAAAATGGCTACAATTGATACCCTTGGTTTTTCTAAGTAACTTAATGAGATCTACATCATTCTAGTTAATGATTTATTGGTCAATAGTTTCAATGTTCTAACTTTTGATAAAAATAGCAAATATCATTAGCTTTAAATATATCAACTATGCAAAGTCCAATAAAACGCTCAATTTTGCTCGAAATCTCCCAATTTCTTAACATGGCTTAATCAGCATATATATGTATCAGACACTGTAATACTAGCTCATTCTGATACATTTAAGCTATATGCGCAGATACCTGCGCAGTGTGTCCATATTCAAGAGGTAGCGACCCACCTTAAACCCCCCGTGTTGCACGTGTCGAATTTAAGAACCCCCCGTGTCGCTGTGTCGCACGTGTCGAATTTTACCCATGTATAGTCACACGGTTGGGTACCCTACTACCATTCTGTGTGATTCATATTTCTACCAGTATTGGCAGTATTTTATAAGGCCTAGAGCTAGGGTTACGAATGTGGGTACTGGCTATATTGCTTACTGTGCAACCCCTAACTTAAATTTTAAAGATGCACAGGGCGGATCCCCGGTGAGCTCGTGGCTTCAAACGTGAGAGGATCGGGAGGAAGGCCCAGGAGGTAGGCCACAGTTAAACTTTAACAATATATAGTGTACACGTAAACATGTCTTTGGGTAGGCCTAGTAGTAGTAGGGGATAATATGTTGGATGAGAATAGCCCAAGATAGCTCCCCAAGATGTTACCCCATTGATTAGTTGTGTAGTTACTAACCAAGCAACGCTCCATGGAGACGTCAGTAACTAAGCAGTGCTCCTTGGAGACTCTCGCCAAGTGACTAATTCCCTATGCTACAGACGGGATGCATCATGAAATTGCAGACGCACCACAGATTTATGGTGCCGCAGATGGTAGTGCAGCTACGGTTGCGGGAGTTTCTCTGGAACGGTAAACGACCCGACTCCAACAGTGCACGCCTTATCTGTGGCCAGTCGTGGAACACACCCCAGGTGTTCCTCCTGACAGAACATCCACAATCCACATGTAGGCTGACCTGTCATCTGAAGTCTTCTGTAAGTGTAACTCCCAGCCACTGTCTGTAACTCCAGTGGTAACTGTCGATATCACCAGTATACATATCAGCAGCCACACATGTACACACACTGTGGTAGACAGTACTATAGGCTACATAGCCAGAGTCCTGAGTTGATAATACCTGTGCTGCCACCTTCTGTGAAAGCTAAGAACTATATGGTTGTAGTGGGTTACACTTTGCACCTTTTGTGCTGGGGCAGTTTGGCTTCCTGTACCTGAATGACAAGACATGTTTTCAAGGTCACTCCAGTAAAGAACTTTCCAATCTTCACAGGACTTAAATGTTTACTTGCTAAGTATCCAACATGGTGTCAGAAGTCGTTCTGGAGTGTGCAGGGAAGACAAGGTAGGCCAGATCACCTCTGTTTTGTTAGGAGAGCTGAACCAGGAAGTGTGTGTGTGTGTGTGTTGACATTGGGCCAGTGCAGGCAAGATCTAGCGCTGCTCCTGAGCTGCAGGGCTGCAGACAGCCAGTTGTCAGAGACAATTACTCACTGTTGGGGACCAATAGTAAGATTGCTACAGGACATGCTAGATTGCCAGATCCTCTGGTGATAGACAGGGGGAATCCATCACACACATCGATGCTGTGGAAAAAGAAATTTGGGATCTTTCTGAAAGCAAGTGGGAATGCAGGGCAGCCTGGAGCCCAGAGGGTGGGGTTGCTGCTGAACCACATTAGTGAGGAGGGTATTGATATCTTTGACATCTTTACCTTCCTGCCTGCCCGTCCCAATCCAACACAGGGACAACCCCCTCTAGTGGCAGAAGATCCTGATGACCTGGACACAGTGTATGAGAAGTATGGGGAGTACTTTACAAGACAGCAATACTGGTACAAGCTCAAGAGGGTGACAAGTCAGAGTCGAGAAAATTGGGTCCTTACTGTGAAGAAGGCAGCAAAAGCCTGTAAGTTCCCAGATGCCTACATGAGTCAAGCCATACGAGACAAGTTGACATTTGAATGTACTGATGATCAGTCTAAGGCTAGGATATATGATGCGGCACCTGATGTTACCCTTGATAGGGTTATAGCAATCATTCGCCAACGTGAGACCACATCATATAAACTGCAGGAGACTATGGTTTCTGGAGTTGACAGCGTCGCAGGGAAGCAGTCAAAGAGAAGCAGTGCAAAGCCTCAGAATAAGTCAACAAAGAGCAGTGGTGACCGGAAGTGTAACTACTGCAACCGCAGCCATCCAAGAGGAATAAAGCATTGCCCAGCAGCAAAGGCAACATGTGAGAAATGTCAACGAAAGGGACATTTCAGTGTTTGTTGTTGGAGAAAAGCAGTGAAAAAATCGAGCGTGTGATCCTAATCACAAAAGTCTCACAAAAGGGTGGTTGCCTGTAGTGTGCATGAGAAGTGTGTGGGCATAGTGTGCATGTGAAATGTGCATGTGTAGTGTACATGTGTAGTGTGCATGCGTAGTGTACAGGTGTAGTGTGCATGCATAGTGTGAATGTGTAGTGTACATGTGTAGTGTGCATGTGTAAGTGTACAGGTGTAGGATGCTTGTGTAGTGTGCATTGTGTAGTGTGCATGCATACCCCTACCCCTGTACACCACCACACACAGACCCTACTATACACAAGCTTTGTCCACATATCTGTTCCTAAGCCATTTTGGTCTGATGAAAAACGTCTCACCCAGCTAAAATCTGTGGTAAAAGCTGTGGCAGAAGCTGTGGTGATTGCTGTGGCAGACGCTGTAGCTAAAGCTGTGGCAGAATGTTTGTTTTACATTTCCCCTTTGCCATGGATACCCGGTCTCAACCTGGTCTCACTCACACACTTCTATTGTATCCTGGCTGCACCGTTCCGGATAGCATACCCGAATTGTGCGTCACAAGTATGAGCTGACAACACACTACCTCCAGGCCTGCACCCCACAACCTATAGGTCGCATGACGCAGGTGCCCTGAGAAAGTCACACCGAGTGAGGCTAGCAGCGCAAAAAAAGGGTATACTCAGAAAAAATGTGTGCATTGACTTTTTTTGGGGGGGGGGTACTTGAACCCTTATTCACATTTTTATATTAGCCTAAGCATCCTATATGCTTATTAAGGTCTTAACATGCCAAAAAAGAAATTTGATATGGTGACATGAATTCTTTTTTTTTAATCAACAGGGGGCATGAGGACAACCTCCCATCAAGTGCCCCCCTCCCCAACTGACATGTTCAATATCACATACAATACAAAATTACCATGCATTAACCATTCCCAAAGTAACCCCCAGTCAATTACCCTAAGGTTAGAGCTGTCAGAATGTCTGAAAAAAACATCTCACCCCTGTAGTGTCACTGCAGATAACCCTCTCCCATAGAGATAGCACTGAGCCTGTTCAATATGTAAATGTTCAATGTTAAGGGTTATCTACGGGCTTCCATAGGGCTCTATGCTGAAGCAAATTACCACCATTTTAGACACAAAATTAAAATCATGCTTTTCAGGGGGGAGCGTTTGAAAATGGATTAAAGCGGGACTACATAGGAAGGACAACATTGTAACGCATCTAATGACACAAAATTAAGAGAAAAAGCTCCAATTTTGAAGGAATGACATAGTTCGGTGGTGGAACAAGGATTCGGGGCCTGACCCGGAATTCTCCGATATAGTTTTTTTCTCTGCTGATTCTTCATCTAGGGGGTCTGGGTGACCATTTCCTGCGTGATGTATTTGTGACAGCTTTGGGGAAATTGAGATATTCAAGATGGCCGTCACAATTCAATAAAAATCTTGAAAAGTGCATATCTCAACTCCTAACCTACTTAGAGACACACATAAAAGGTCTAAAAGTACATTTCTGTGGTCAGGGAATCCAATCATGCCATCTAAAATAATGTATATGGCAGCCATTTTGCATTATATCCAAGATGGCTGCCGGAATTCAATAAATATCATTAAAAGTGCATATCTCTGCATCTAATCAACTTAGAGATACAAATGAAAGCTCTAAAAGTATGTTTCTGTGGTCAGGGAATCCAATTATGCCATCTAAAATCATGTATATGGCAGCCATTTTGAAATATATTCAAGATGGCTGCCGAAATTCAATGAAGAATCTTAAAAGGTGCATATCTCTGCTTCGAATCAACTTAGAGACACAAATAAAAGCTCTGAAAGTATATTTCTGTGGTCATAGAATCCAATCATGGCATTCAAAATCATGTATATGGCAGCCATTTTGAATAATTGAGGATATAATCCAAAATTTAGTTAACGGTCTACACTGTTTTACAAATCGAGTAGATGTAAGACTTGAATAAACATAAGACATTCATAGTGAGATAATCTGTCATGGCGACAGATAAAGGGATGGAATATGAACTAAATAATGAAGCCAAACAACTTACTAAATCAACAGGCCAATTAAGCCTATATAATATTAACTGCAGACCAACAGCTGTATCATATACCTGTTCATGTTTTCTGGGAGAATCAGGCCATGTTAAGCAATCTTTGCTTCCAAAGGATGAGTATGATATAGGCAAGCTGATCACAGACCGAGGTCTAGCATGGGATTTAGAGATTGTCAGAGCATTTTGAATGAGCCATTGAACCAGGCATCACAGTAGGACAGCCAAGCTCTGGTAAGGTTCCTAATTGAACCCATTTTCATAGTTATGACTGACTAATGCATCAAGCATGTTTCAAGGATATGATACCTTTGTTCTTTGCCACCAACCACTATAGCCATCCCAGATATGCATCATAATATATGAGATCCATGAATGATTTGCCTGATGATTTGTGTGAAGCATCCATGAAACAAGTGACATGGTTATTGAGTCAACTATCATGAGGTAGAAACATGCCCCAAGGGGAATTAATGGAACTACGGTGGATCTGGAAACACCAGAACATACTCTCATGTAAAGAGGTTGTTAAAATAGATGTATTGGAGAATAAAGGAGAAGCACCTCATGAAATCCAACATAAAGAAGATATAAAATCAATAATCAAGACAGATGCAAGCAACAGAAAAGTATTGCGGGACAAACTAGAGAGACAGATTGACCCTCTACAGAGCAAAGAATTTCCTAATGGTGTTTTGAACCTTGTCACACTAAAGGTGGTGGTCAATCCATCCATGAATGTGGACCATTCTGTTAGGCTGTGCAAAGATCAAATTGGAGGAATTTGAAAACTGGAGGATTCTATGACAGAATCAGCAAGTGAGTTGTTATAATGTCAACAGCTCAGCATATCAAGGTTGCTGACACAATAGTGTGTGACATTGAAATGATCCATGTGAGGGCTGTGAGTTCTCACTGTAATTTATGGGATTATGACACAAAGAATTTAATGGCTCATGAGTTGATACCACAGCCCACTCTAGATAATGCCTGATGATCTGGGAAATATGACGGAGGCAAAATCTAAATCATTCCTCAAGAATACACTGAGAGTGAAGATGTCAGATGGGCATTACAGTTGCATGTCTTGATGGCTGTGCTGCACTTTGGGTCACATGCCACAAGTCAATATGGAAACATGCCAATTAGATTCATATTCTTCAACTAGATCCTGTGCAGTATGGCTTGGTTCAGGATGACTCCTCGAACTTGTTGATTTATGATCTCTCTATGTATACATGAATATACTTTCTCGTTTAACTACAGCAGATGTTTACCACATCCTCAAGTGTGGCTTTCTATTTAGATAAATGAATATGTTTAGTGCCAAACAAAAAGAATTAACTCTCTGATCTCCAAAACAGTTGCTGAAATTGTTTCTCTATCCCAAGCTAATCAGATACACCTGTGATAGCTCACTACTTTGCAAATCTCAGAGATACAGTTGCCACAATACATAATATCTTGTACAGTTTTACCAGAGAACAGCTACAAGGACATACCAGTTATGGGGACTCAGAGGATGGAGAAGAAGGAGTGTCTTGTTAACTCTTTCCAGCTGGATCTATGATAGTGTAAACTCACCAGAAAACAGCAGATTAAGGCCCAAGACTCAGAACTATTAACATATAGGGTTATATTGAGGTTAATATGAGAATTGGTATTGTGATACATGTTTACAAGTGACTGATTTGCAATCTGTATGAAATTTGTGTTCATATGGTACCATAATAACAGGTCATATCTGATTTGTTGAGGGTGCTCAGGATAATAGTATTTATAACCAAAAATGCCCTCCTCATAGTGCGTAAATGCACTAGCCATTATTTACCAGGTAGTGCATTAATCGAATAGCCAGCAGGAAATAGTTAATGCATCAAAACAGATGTATGTCCTTATATTTTGGTTCCATCTATGTGATCAAATTACATCTCATCATTAGTAAATGAACATTTTCACTGTGATAGCTTTGTTTTACAGTATGCCTCATATAAAAGATGTGGCACACATAGTGCAAACTGATGAATAATTCAAAATGGCTGCCATATACATGATTTTAAATGGCATGATTGGATTCTCTGACCACATAAATATACTTTCAGAGCTTTTATTTGTGTCTCTAAATTGATTCGAAGCAGAGATATGCACCTTTTAAGATTCTTCATTGAATTTCGGCAGCCATCTTGAATATATTTCAAAATGGCTGCCATATACATGATTTTAGATGGCATAATTGGATTCCCTGACCACAGAAACATACTTTTAGAGCTTTCATTTGTATCTCTAAGTTGATTAGATGCAGAGATATGCACTTTTAATGATATTTATTGAATTTCGGCAGCCATCTTGGATATAATGCAAGATGGCTGCCATATGCCTTATTTAGATGGCATGATTGGATTCCCTGACCACAGAAATGTACTTTTAGACCTTTTATGTTTGTCTCTAAGTAGGTTAGGAGTTGAGATATGCACTTTTCAAGATTTTTATTGAATTGTGACGGCCATCTTGAATATCTCAATTTCCCCAAAGCCGTCACAAATACATCACGCAGGAAATGGTCACCCAGACCCCCTAGATGAAGAATCAGCAGAGAAAAAAACTATATCGGAGAATTCCGGGTCAGGCCCCGAATCCTTGTTCCACCACCGGACTAACAGCTGTTTTAAATTTTAGGCTGAGAGAGCCACTGTAACCCGTCGCACAAGACCCAGGGTAACCCTGAGTCAACAAGTATCTGGTGATGATGAGGAGGAAAGTTGTGCGACATTCGTTGGTAATGTGGGTACTGACCAAGTGAGCACTACCCCAATCAAGAAGGACCGGGGGTGGTACATCAACTTGACAACTGGTACATTGACTCCGGAGCAGAGGTAACGGTAATGGGTGAACAGTACTATAAGAAGCCTTATGGTCAGCTAGGTCCACCGAACCGTAAGCTTGTAGCAGCCGGGAATGCACCGTTACTCTCAGTGGGCCGTGTTAAGTTGAAGCTGAGTAGTGATGCCACTACAATTGATGAAGACGTGTACGCCGTACGAGGTCTCAATCAACTGCTAATTGTACAGCCTGCTATCCAGAAGTTGGGCCTAATGACTAGTTTACCTGGAGCCTTTAGTATAAAGGCAATCAAAGCCGATACAGTCGCAGAGCGACAGGAGAAGAGCACTAAGGGAGACTCAAAGAGGTGTGTATCCTCGCAGGAGACCATCAAGAGGGACTACCCAAAACACTTCAAAGGACTAGGTAAGCTAAGTGGACAATACACAATCAGGCTGAGAGGTGGTGTGAAACCATTTTGACTGTACACAGCTCGTACTGTGAGCCTTCCATTGTTGGAAAGAGTGGAGGCTGAGATCAAGAAGCTGACTGATCTTGACGTGATCACACCAGTAGATGAGCCTACTGAGTGGTGTTCTCCAATTGTTGTAGTACCGAAGGACAATGGACATGTCAGGATTTGTGTAGACTTGACAAGACTAAACGAAGCAGTCTTGCGGGAGGTACATGTTATAAAGAGGGTTGAGGAGACACTTGCTAAGATTGCAAGCGGAGCAGTGTATTCAAAGGTCGATGCTAAGTCAGGCTTCCACCAAGTGGAACTTAGCGAGGAGAGTGCCAAGCTCACCACCTTCATTACACCATTTGGTAGGTTTATGTTCCGCAGACTACCATTTGGCATATCGTCCGCCCCGGAGTACTTCCAGAAAAAGATGGACAAAGAGCTCGCAGGCCTCGAAGGTATTCTGTGTCACATGGATGACATACTTGTCATTGGAAAAGACAAGGACGAGCATGACAGACGTCTAAAAGCGTTGCTGGACAGACTAGAAGACATTGGACTAACTCTGAACCCAGCTAAGTGTTTGTTTGCGCAAACAGAGTTGAAATACTTGGGACAAGTGATCAACTCAGAGGGTGTGCGAAAAGACCCATCCAAAGTGAAGGCTATCACTGAGATGCCTGCACCTACGGATGTGCCTGGAGTACGGGGGTTCCTTGGGATGGTCAATCACCTAATCAAGTTTGTGTGGAAATCACTATGCCTATAAGACAACTTCTTAAGAAGAGCAATGTCTGGGTCTGGGGACCAGCACAAGAAGATGCCTTCAGGAGACTGAAGGAAGAACTTGCTTCTGATCGAGTACTAGCTTTATATGATCCACATCGAGAGACAGCCCAGTGAACAAAGAACGTTTTTTAACGTTTCAATATATAATGTTATTTTACGTTCTAAAATGGTTCTCCAAAAAACGTTTGTATTCACAACGTTATTTTACGTTGTTTTACGTGTTACAGGTGTATGATTTGTCACACAAAGGCTGGGAACCAAAACCATAAGACTAATACTAATGGAGGAGTTTGGATAGGGGGGAGGGTCCCAATATAAGATGTCGATTTTAAAGAGTGGCCACGTCGCATGTCGCATGCAGGGTCTCATGTCTATGTTGAATAACATTGCTTATGCCCTGTATCTATTTAAAGAGATGGCTATGTCCCCTGTCAATAACCTTTTAAGCCTTCTGTCCCATGTCACAGCCCTCATGTCACATATCAAATTAAAGAAAAGCCTATGTCCCCATGTCCAATTTAAGGGTCCACCCCTATAATATTTTGTTCATGGGTTGGTCCCGTTTTTGCAAACGGTGGTGGGCGGGGGGTGTTAAGGTGGATGTCTATAGGATAGGGAACATGGTCATTGTGACAATTTCTGCAGAGGTGACACAATTCTATTTGGATACAGTAGTAGAAAAAATTGTGGTTTGACCAAGCACAGAACTCACAACCCCAGTGTGTAATCTCAGCATCGATATTATTGCGCCATTGAGGCATTGCTACCCATTCTATGAGCTTTGATGTGGTCCTCACTGGCTGAATAGAAAACAACGTGTATACCAGTAGTAGGGACCTTTAGCAAACCTGACGTAGCTCATTTAACCCACACGTATCTTATGCTTTCAGTACTTCCGCGTTTAATGATCCTTTAAGTGGTTGCCAAAGGTCCACACTAGCTATAAATTGATTGATTATTATCATCTTTTATTTTCAATCGTCCAAAAACACAGAATTATGAATGGGAATATGGGAATTCGTTAAACATTATGGCTTAGCTTGCCATAATTATTTCAATATTTTCATGTATGGTCAAAAACGTATTATAATGCCTGACTGTGGGTTAAACCCAGGGTCTTCTGCATGT
Source organism: Harmothoe impar (assembly GCA_947462335.1). NCBI lineage: Eukaryota > Metazoa > Annelida > Polychaeta > Phyllodocida > Polynoidae > Harmothoe > Harmothoe impar. The sequence goes on along the minus strand of OX381704.1, from coordinate 76,695,000 downwards.
GAAGCTAATGCTCTACCGTTGCTCTATGATGGACCCAGTTGAAGTCCTGCCAAGACCTATACCAGAATTCAATCCACATAAGTTTCCATCACAAAACCCATTCTAAAATAACGTTAAATAACATTTAAATAACGTTGCACATTGAAACGTATTGCTATAACGTTAATATACGTTAATTGGAGACAACGAATTTGCGTTAAATATATCCGTTTTTTTCAAACGTTTTCCACACCTCAAGGAAACGTTACTTTGACGCTATATTATGTATTTTTGTTTACTGGGAGTTGTGTCAGCCGATGCTAGCAGCTATGGGCTAGGAGCAGTGATCAGACAAAAGCAGAAAAATGGAGACTTTAGGCTGATAGCCTATGCAAGCAGACCTATGACTGACACTGAGCGTAGGTATGCACAGATCAAAAAAGAAGCTCTATCAACTACTTGGGCTCTTGAGAAGTGGAGCGACTTCCTCATCGGTATGGAGTTCCATGTAGAGATGGACCATAAGCCATTGGTTTTGCTGCTCTCTACAAAGCTGATTGATGAACTACCCATACGGATCAATCTGCATGCGTCTGATGAGATTCAAGTTCACCATCTGTCATGTGCCGGGGAAGCACCTCACCACTGCAGATGCCCTCTCACGAGCACCACATGGAGAGGTGGGGAATGATCCACAAGCAGAGGAGCTACAGCGAGAAGTAGAATGCCATCGTGGTGTGCCTTCCAGCGTCATACACACGTCTGGATGAGATCCGCCTAGCACTCAAAGATGATGAGACATTGAGGGTTGTTATGCACCATGTAGAACATGGATGGCCCGCGGCCAGGCGTGACATATCTCTACTTTACTTTTGAGGCAACTACTTTGTACACAGATTTGAGTGAAGCAGAGTTGTACTTGGAAATAGAAGTCATGGATGCGGCTGGGACAGCTCTAGCAGTAGCTGACGAAGCTGCACCTGTGAACAACATAGGCCACTCTCTCTTCTCTTCTGTCCAACTGCTGATCAACGGAGAGAAAGTGACAGGAAACAATGAAGACTATGCCCTGAAAGCCACATTGTTAGACTTAGTAGGAACTGAAGTCAGCGACAAGAGTACTAGGTTGAAGGGTATACAGAAGTGGATGATGGACACTGCTGGACACATGGAAGCACGAGTTGCTGCTAACACAGGTTTCGTTGCCCGCCGGAAAGAGTTCAGTGCTAGACGGACTCACAGAGTCATCATCAGACCTCACATCGACCTCCTCAAGCAGTGCAAGCTCTTCCCCTCACACTGTGAGTTCAAGTTCGTCTATGAACATAGCTCTCCAGCTTTCTACATGATGCAAGCTGCTGACTTAGACTTCAAAGTGAAGATCACCAAGGCTGAGATGAGTGTGCGCCAAGTGACCGTGAGAGACGAAGTAGCTGAAGTCCACAATAAAACAGTCATGAACCCTCAGTTCAGGCCATTCAACTACTCTGTCGAGGTGTCGAGTCACTAAGCACACTCTAGACGGAGGGTCCCAAGAGTACAGTTGGACTCAACCGGACACAAGCCAGATCCCGACCCGTGTCCTACTAGCTTTAGTCAAAGAGACTGCAGCGTCAGGCACTAAAGGAGAGAACCCGTTTAACTTCCGGAACTACACGGTGAGAGAAGTAGGTCTGAAGTATGATCATAAATTTGAAGTGAAGACTGACTTCGCTGGAGGGAACTGTGTGAAAGCTTACAGGAACTTGTTCAGGGAGACAGGGCTACTAGCTGTAGGTAAGATTGTGGCCTCACTTTAGAACAGTTCCAAGAAGGGTACACAGTGTTGGCTTTCGACCTCACCCCAGACAGGACTCCTGAATGCCCACGCATCAACTTAGTGAAACAAGGGAAGATGACTGTGTCTCTGAGGTTCAACGCCCCTACAAATCACGCCATCTCTGCTGTCATCTGTGCTTTCTACGACAACAACATCCAACTCATAGCTGACAGACTACCAGTCACAGACTACCACATGGCTTGAGAAGATGAGGACTTCACAATTGAATACAGTTCTTAGCCAACACCCGCACACTTGACAATACTTCCGAGTTACTTTTCCCAGTGATCAGTGCTCTGCTGAAGCAACACCTCTGACTTGCTTTGTCAGTAATACACACCCTCACACACAACCTGGGCAACATTGGATAGCTTTTCATGTTCAGAGTGATGGTGTGGTGTACTATTTCGACCCTTATGGTTTACCCCCTATGAGTGTATATCACAGAGCGTTGCTGAAGAAATCGTCAGACAAGCGTGGGACGTTCAACAAGCAACAACTACAAATTTTATACACTAAGACTTGTGGCGCTCATTGCATCAACTTCTTGAAACATGTCGAACCCAAGACCCTCAACACACTCTACACAACCTTCTTCAACTACCAACCAACTTAACCGATCGAATGGTAGAACCGTACATGAGTCTATACTAAAGTCTCTAGAGCAAGAAGCTGCAAGTACTAAACGCAACTTACTTGAAGACAGCAACCAGAGAGAATTAGATGTCATCGATGGGTTGAAGAGTAACGCTGATGTCATGGATAAAATAATAGATATGATCAGTCAGCTCATGTACAGAGCTCATGTACAGAGGGTTGAACTGTGCCAATAACTCATTCACTTTTTAACTGCTTTTTTTGCTTTGTGTGAAATTTAAAAAAAGTAAAGTCGAAAGAGTCGGTTTGCTCAGTCAAGGCATTGTTAGTTGTCTTAGTGACTGTCTGACTTTTTAGAATGTCTTTTTGAGTCACTCCTACTGCGTGGAGATCTAACTCTCCTACAGCACATGTCTGGCCTCGAGGATGTAAAAGACTCATAGTTAGAACAGTAGTGTCTTACTACTAGCACGACTCTGCGTCTTCTTCTCTGCGCCCTTTACCTTCTGCTGCTTAATACGTCCTGCACGTTGGACTGTTGCACGGCGTTTGGCTAGAGTCGGTTGAGACACTCTGTTTATGTAGTTCTGAGCTGAAGAATGAGCTCTCTTCACTAGAGCTTGGCTTTGACATCTGACATGTTTGTTCACACTCTTCTTGAGTTGCTTTCCAGCCATGACTTCTGAAAGTACCCCTGCACCTGTAGAGAGTAGTGCTGTGCCAGCTGTCTTAGCAACTTTGCGACCTATGGTGCTCAAAAGGGGGACAGCACCTCTCAGTAATCCTGCTATAATAGAACCAATACCATGACCAGCCTAGCTACTCCACCATGTGTCCAAACTGAGATTTGGCGTAGTAAGCTCCATACTCGCCTCTAGGGGCTAAGTATGCAGGTGGTCCAAAGCGCTGAAGCATAGTGTTACTATATGAGGTTGCTTATAGGTTTGAAAGCGAGTACTACAGTCACTGCTCCACGTTCAAATGGTATAGGTCGACCTGTGCTGTCTCTTAAGTAGATGGCGATATGTCTGAAGCTGCTCTTGCTCACAGGTTGGACAAAGGTTGGAAAGTGACAGTCTGTGTATCACCTAGCAGTGGATTAATGTTTACAACTCTCAACAGAGGTGCTCTCTTGTCTCCAACTATGTTATGTTTCACTTTATCAGAGTACACATAGACAGTCTGAGCTCTGAACTTCAAGTCTACTACAGCTTGTCCTTCAGTCTTATTCATCAAAAAGGCGCCACCTCCGAAGCCTAACTGTACACCTAAGTTTACTGGTACTTGTAATACAACATCAGGGGGTAGAGCTACAATACACTTCATGGTATACCTGTTGTATGTGAACACGTTAGATTTATTGTTCTTGTGGTGTGTCCGCGATTTCTTGACTATACTAGGGTGTTTCCTGTTTATACACTTGTTCAGATAATTTATGAAGTCTGCGTTATCTTGTAGATATACACCTTGCAGAGAGAAAGCTGTATAAGTCTGAACTGCTGGGAATTGGAAAGTGTTGACTATCTTATCTAAATACTTCAACTTTAATTCTATTTTCACTACTCGGAGTTCTTCGGCAGTCAAGAGTTCTGACTCTCTAGTATTAGCACCATTTATGAATGCACCTTCTTCTGTGTGATTTAAGTTCAGTGATTCTCTAACAGCTGAGACTGCTTCACTCTCACTGAATGAAATGTTCTCTGGGTTTAAGTCTGGGCTTCTCTTATGTAATGCTTCTTGTAGTCTTTTAGCACTCATGACGCTTTTAGGTATAGATGAGTCTGTTTCACCTTCTATGAACAATAATGTCTCACATTCTATGTTGTACCATCCGGTAGGACACATTATTTCTTGCAGAGCACACTCCATTAGAGTACTACAAGACACATACTCAGGTAACAACGTGTTGTAAGTTGTCAGAGTGTTGTATGGGAAAACTTTCATGGATGAGTTGCTCGGCAGTGTCATTGTGAACGCCATTTCTTCACGTTCTTAGCTGGTTCCCACGTGTTAAACTTATCACCGTAACCTTTCCACTTGACGTATGCTTCACGCCTACGACCTGATCCTCTGTACTTTACTACTTCCTCTATGTCGTACCTCTTCCCTTGACGGACATGGACCTTTTGAACTTCAGGTTGGTAGAAAGTTCCTTTAATCTCTTCTCCGAGTTCATCTTTCAGTTGGTATCCTTTAGGTTTTACAGAATCTATTGTGTATATTTCTTCAGTCCAGTTAGGTTCGTAACCTCTGTTGAAAGCGCGCTTCTTAGCAAGCATGCACACTTTAGAACCTTTCTTCAAAAGTAACTTAGGCACACTTCTCTTGTCAGATGGTTTTTCATATAACCTGTAGAAGAGAGCATCAGAGTTCTTGTCTGTGACATCGGCTGGAGCTGCACCTAGTGTCTTATGCACAGTACTATTGTAAGAGTGTACTAAATCTTGAAGTATAACTGTCCACTGGTAGTTGTTGAAGTAAGCAAAGCAACGCCACCGCTTACCTTGCAGTGTAGCATTAAATCGCTCAGCTATAGCACATTTCACGTCATCATTATCTCCAGTGAATAATTCTACACCAGTTTTTTCTAAATGACTTCTGAAAGTTTGGTTCAAAAATTCTTTTCCTTTGTCAGTCTGGATTTTAACAGGTTGTCTACTCTCAGTCATTTTCTTGTAAGCTTCTACTACATCTACAGCTTTCTTACTCTTCACAGGTTGAGCAAATCCATATCTTGAGAAGACAGCTATACCAGCTAAGATATACTGGTACCCTTTGTTCTCACGTGAAGACTCTCTCATGTCAATAAGATCTAACTGCCATTGTCTATCTATACCCCAAGTCTGAGTCTTGTGTCTTGTGAACCGTCTCTTGTAAGGTTTGTGTCTAGTGTAAGCATCCACATCTTCTAAAGCTTCAGCGATGTTTTTTAGGTTAGTCTTCTTGAAGTGATGGTGTCGCAACTTACTCACACTAGTGAAACTTCCAGGCTCTCTGACTGAAGTATATCGATCTACTACAGCTTTTTTCAAAGCTTTGTCCGCCATAACTTTGCTAGTTGACGAGGTGTTATACCACTACCACTCTGTGAAGTATCAGCTTTATGTTTTCTCCCGGGTGTGATACTAAGTTTGCGTCTTCTGAAGGGTGAAACAGTGATAGAAGCACCACTGACGAACTTCAAGTCAGGGTTCACCCTTTTAACAGCTGCTATGAACTGCTTTTGACCTATTAGAGGTTGTTTCTTAGTTAGACTACTTTTCCGAGCTGCATCACCTAGCAAATCAATTATGTTACTCCCTTGTATACGCCGACCTTGCACAACTAGTTCCCCACTAGGAGTCCAGTTGATAGTACCTTGACCACCGTCAGACTCTGCTAAGTGTTTATACAGCTTCATAGCAGTCTTCTGATAAATAGTAGGTACACACCTTTTAATTAAATTATCCATCATCATGACACCTTGTCTACCTATAGGTCCTGTTTCCTCTTCTTCGTCAGACGCATATTCATCTTCTCCAATACTACCATGTAAACTTGGAGTTGGAGTTTGGTGACTAGTAGTAGAAAACATGTCTTCATCCTCTTTTGAAGTGTCTTCATTGTCTGCTTCTGATGCTTCTTGTACTCTTCTATCTCCTCTCTAACGACGCCGAGTGATATTTCTAGGGTTCATAGAAGAAGCAGCTTGACTCACAATTTTAGCTTTCTTGTATAGTATGGAGGATTTAGTCATGATCTGATTGTATCTACTGAGTCTCTCACTAGTGGTCAACTGAGCGTCGTTCAGAACTCGAGTTGCTTCTTTCTGTAAGTGGCTCAATATCTGCACTAGACTACTACTCTGACTAGTTGACTCTCATAGAACTGAGTTTGAGGGTCTGGTAGCACAGCTGGAGCGGAAGACGCGAGAGTTGCACTAGGTAGTGGGTCAGTGTTAGTAGTAGAAGAAATGGGGGTGTCCCTTTTACCCACTAAATCAGGTCTCACTAGAGCCATACGTGTGTAAGACATGACTACCGTCTGACAGCTGATCCTATGAGACCAGTAAGAAGAGGTAGTGCTACACCTAGCAGTGCACCTATGAAACCACCTTTCTGCTGTAGTACTCGTCTCTTACTCAAGACAGTAATCTTGGGTTTCGTGATAGCCTTCAGTTATTTCTTGTACGGTGATAACTTCTTGACTGCGTGAGCTGTGTTCCGCATCAAGGTTTTGTTCATTACATTGACACTCATTAGTCTGATGACTTCGTCACTCAGACCTCTCACTACATGTTGACAGTCTACAGTACTACCAACTAAACGACTCTTACCACACAATGTAGGTCCTGCTATTAGCATAGTGAAAGGTGACTGTAGTCTAGGATCGAATTCAATAGATTCCACCATGGTAGAGACATCCATCTTAGTGTAGGGATCAGACTAGAGTGGTCAACACTGAGGTGGCACCACTCACTTTTATTGTCTTGGGTACAGCTGCATACAACCCTTGAACGTACATTGAGACGTCACTCCGACCCATGTCTTCTTGCAATACTTTTATCAGAGCCATAGGCTCAGACGTCTCGTTGTACTTCCAAGCTCTCAACACTTCATAAACAGGGTTCCTTATAGTCCTGTCAGAGGGTACAGGTTGAGAGATGAAAGCTATCTCGTGAGAAGTCAAGCCTAAATAGATCCCTATAGTCTTCCTGCACTTTCCACTCCACATCTCCACTCTCTAGGCCATCCTACATGTCATGCTTGTCCATGTACTCACATGAGAATTGGATATTAAAGGTCCATATGGTATGATTCCTCCAGTGCATCTGCTAGTTCACTCCACTTAGTACTACAACTTTTCTGATACCAAGTAGTGAACATTTCTCTAGCTTGAGTTATGACACTTCTCTAACAAGTGAGATATCCCATGTCTTGCATGTTCACTTTAAGTTATGAACCTAACCATATGTAATCTGATGTCAGCAACCTACTACTTATTTTCAGTAGCATAGCGTCTGGTAAGTAACGGCTCTCCTTTGAAGTATGACGAGACAGGTACTACTAAATCAAAATCAGCCATCACGAAGCAGTCAGTGAAGAAGTAGACAGGTAGGTAGGGAGGTAGAGCGTTGTATGGGGTGTTTTAGGACAGGTTGAGCTTTTATAAAGCTCTTTAAACTAGTTACGTAGGGAAATAGTTTAGGGAGTATACAAAACGTTCTGAGTTCAAACTCTTCGTCCCCTAACTATTTAACACTGGAGGGGTGCCCCCACCCCATACACCCTATGCTAATGCTATACACACCCCCCACCCCACCCAACTCTATACGATGCGCTAACGTTTCACTTTTATCAGAGTGTTTACAATGACATTCTGAGTGCTAAACCGCTACGGTGAGGGGACGTTGTAATATCACGTTCCCACTGACTTAAATAAGTTTTAACTCTATATCTGTCTGCTTCAGTGTAACGTTCTAGATACGTATCTGGGATTTTGAAAATGTCTTCAATTATCAAATCTGAACGACCTGCTAAGTTCCTTTGAAGTCGACAACCTAACATGTCGATTATACTCTCTGACAAGTTATGTGTCGGCATGTCTTCATTAGAGTGGTACTGCGGGTGGTGAGGGTTGTTTGCGTAGTGATGTTTCAGCGCTGATTCCCACATGGCAAGGTGGTCAGAGTTCTTGAGGGGTTTTGAACTCTTTACTAGACCAAACTTCCAACCGTATCCAAGAGCTTCTACAGCTGAAAACTTAGACAAGTCGTGCTTCATTATCAACTTGTCTATGCATTTAGCTTCATCCTCATTGAAGCTATCACTTAGCAGAACCCAAGTGTAATACAACCATTTCCTGTGCTCTAAAGTCTGTTTGAAATGGTTAAAAATGTACTGTAAAGTTTTTACAGTGCATGTGACAGACTCTTTTCTTTCACACACATACTGTAATACTAACTCGTCTTCAGGGTATCTAGCCTTAACAAGGGTGTAGAGGTCGTGAGCTGTCTTCATCATGACGTTGGAAAGTCGTTTTAATGAGTGAGGGCACTTACACGACCCTATATACTCTGAGTGATTTATGACTTGACAACTAACCCTTTAACACACAGTGCAGATAGTGATATTTTAAAAGTAGAGTGATAGTTGAAGGGGGGTCTCTCAATATATGAGAGACCAGAGTTAGTTTTTTTAGTACACCTATACTTTTTTATTTCACTTTATTTTTATTTTTTTGAGGTGACTAAGAGAAGGGTGGTCAGGGTTGTTTTTTCATCAATTAGGGGAGAAGCCTAGGGGAGAAAGCTGTTACGAGTTCATACAAGACTCCTTTACACAGTAGAGTAGGGTTTTGGCAACGTTGTACAACTACTCTTACAACGTGACAACAACCTTGAGCATTGTGCCCAATCTCAGTCTTGTATGCTCTTTCATACAGAAACCGGTCTGAAGAGTACTTTGCACGTGTTATCTTGTCAGGAGCTGATACTGTGTGTTTAATCAAACCTTGTACCATACTAGTAGAGATGAACACAGAATTTCCCATCTGCTGTGATTCGAGTTGATTAATTCTGAAGTAAGGTTTCATTCTACATTTCTGAAAGTTAATAGCTGAAGCTACTACACTGTGACATGTTACACTGTGTTGTAACTTAGAAACTGGAAGTAACACACTGCTCACTACTTGAGGTTGAGTAGCTTTCCCACTAGAACTAGCTATGAACTTCTTGAGAGAAGGACTACTAGCATATATGGGAGTCGTGTTATTGTGTACAAAACAATTTGAAAAATCTAGATTTGGAGGTATGTAACTATCTCTGACGTACTCTTCAGGACAGTATCTGAACAAACACTTTTCCTCACCAGTCTCTACTCCACTCTTGACGTCTGATATAAACTCCCAAACTGGCCACCGGTCTCTAGTGCTCAGTGAAATCGGTAGAGGTGTACAAGCTACACTGGACATGTTGTCTCAGAGCTGCTCAGTTTGAATCTGATCACAGCCTGTTGTTTTCATTGTACACAAATCGTTTCCCCCACCCTCCCTCAGAAAGTAGTGTGCACAAATTAACACACCTGAACAAAAATCCTTCAAATAAACGTCAAGAGGAAAATGTAAAGTTCAGCTTTGAACTTGTCAAACATATAATAAGTCAAAACAAATATTTAAACTTGATTTATATTTTTTCATAGTGAAAAGTGTAGTATAAGATACAACATTCATCAACGTTCCCTTTCTGCCTCAGTCTATGTTGCAATGCCAACAGCCAGCTGACAGCCACTGTGCTATCTGAATAGAGTTCAAATTTCTAACTGTTTTTTCAACTTTTTGTTTTACTCTCCGCAGAAGCACTGTTCTGTTATGGGTTATCTAGTGCTTATTTATGTAGTGTGGTAGATACCGTCACATTGTATCTAAACTGCGCCCAGTACTTTACTATAGTAACACGTGCGTATAATTGTGGTACAATAACAATTAGAGATGAAATATGAAAAAAAAAGTCAGACGTCAAACATTCATCTTTTGACGTTTAACAAACGTGTGACAACGTTTGAAAATCGTACTTAGTAAAATTAGTATAAATACCACTTGATTTGCTCAGTTGAAATCAAACTGCTTCTGAGCTGCTCAACTGTGACGACTACCCTACTCCTCAGACTACCAACTCTACTCAACACGCTGCTACTACTTTCAACTTCTACCAACTAACTGTTTGAGTTGAGAATGCGGTCTGCTGGCAACAAGAGCTCTAAGAAGAGTTCTAAAGTAGCTAAGAGCAAGAACTTAATTCTGGATGTTTCTGTGGAGATACCCCCCTACAATGAAGTACAGTGGATTCATCGTCCAAGTACACCTGAAGAGCAGAGTTCAGCTATCTTGGGCTTACATCACGATCTGGACCACATGCTGGCTTCTTCCTCTGGCGTACTGGGCAGTGATGCATCACATCAGCACCAGCTTTGAACTCTACACCCTTCAGCAACCCTGAACCGCCTCAATATGTCCGCACTTACTACACCCTGTCTAACGTCATGCCTTTCGAACGTGACGCTGGGGATCTTCCAGCTGGAGGCACTCCTCCAGTCGTCATCGACTTGACAGGAGACGAAGCACCTCGACCCCCCTCCCCAGTCGTCATCGACTTAACAGGAGACGAAGCTGAAGAAGGTGAAATCATAGGTGACGAGTTGAATCAAGTACTAGATGAGTGGTTCCAGAAAGCTGAAGCTGAAGGCCCCTGTGCACCACCTTCCTCACCTGTCACTACAGCTGTGCCATCTGACATCGTAGTGAGGGACAGTGCTGGGGCCGTCATCACCCCTAGACCCAACGAGAGTGTGATCCTCATCAACGGAGAAGCTACAGTAGTGACATCTGACTACTCAGAAGCTGTAGTGGGTGACACAAGTGGCGTAGTGAATCCCCTTAAGGCAACAACAACGACATCTACTAAAAGGGGTCCATCTCCACAGATTCAGCCAGAACCAGTTGAAAAAAAAGCGCAAGTACACCAAGAGTTTGGCTACTGTAGCTGCAGCACGTGCTGCAAAGGTTGGTGTGGGAAGTGCTACTTCCCTGTCGACGGATGCCGCTGCTGCTGCGACACCTCTTCAGCCGAAGAACAGCTCCAAGAAAGTTGGCTCTAAGCTGGCTAACTTCTGCATAGTCCCTCTGACTCGTGAGAAGTGGCCAAGTCGCTTTGGTTTCTCCTCTCAGCAGGCCGAAGGGAGTATTGTTCCTGACCAGCTGTTCTACCCACCTGGAGACACGTGCACGCTGCTCGAGGTGTACAAACTCCCCTTCATCGCCGGCGTCTCAATAAGGCAATATCTGAACAAGCCTTATGAGAGGCGGGTCAACTTATTAGAGCAAACGACTTCAGAGGGCTCTTCTACCAGAGCAAATCTATCATAGAGAACTATGACAGAATTACAGAAGAAGCCAAGAAAGGCGCGCCGGTCGTCAAGAACTATCTCAACTACCTCGACAACCCCGTCAAACACACCGGCGTCCTCGTCAACCTGTACAGAAGGCAAGTTAAGATTCACATCGGAACAACGTCTTACGTGCAAGAAATGGACCAAGCTCTGCCGGCAGGTCGAGCAGTGACAAGCCCCATACACTGTGGGTACACAGTCACTGTGAACACGATCAAAGACATTATGGAACGTGTTGGGCCGCTGCTAGAGTGTGACAAGAAATTCTACAGAGGTGTCACCACTTGCGATGCGACTGTTTAGGTGAGTGCTCAACAATTAAATTACATCAGTTGTAAGGTTCCTCAACACTGTATTAATAGGGATATTATTTCTTTACAGAGTGTCTGTCTGTCTGTCTGTCTGTCTGTCTGTGCGTAAGCATGTTGCACTAGTAAAAAAAGTAAAACAAAAAAAAGCAGGAGAGACTATATAGCTAAAGAGTTTTTTAAAAATGCATAGACACGTCAACACTATCAGTTGTATTCGGTGTAATACACCTAGAATCCCAAGACAAGTTACTATACACAACTGTGGTAAGAACTTGTGTACTTCAGAAACTTGTTTGAGAGAAGTCTTCTCTAGTTAAACAGTTTTACCTAAAGAGATTGTGAAAAACTCTCAAATTTCAGATCGATAGGTCAAGGTTTAGTTGTATTTGGTTGTGTACAAGCTATATATAACGTCAGATTGACTACTTTTGAATCTGATCAAGGAGTCAGCGAGATAGTGACATCTCTTAGAGCTATACATGAGAATCAGTTATACAGTTATAGAGTAGCTGTGTCTTTTGGTCGAATTTTGACTTGCACTGAAGACGCTGAGCAAAAAGTCATGTACTTCCACACTTCAGCTAACAACTCCTCAGTTTTTTACGACAGTGAAGACCACCAAGACCCTTTCTTCTTAGTCAAGAACAACGAGAGTTTTGAAAGTTGCATAGATCTATTGAAAAGTAAAGTGAAAGTAGACACAAGTAGACCTGACACAAAGTGGACTGTAGTAGGTAATGTGAATGTGAATCTGACTTATATTAGACCTACAAATGTCTTTTTAGGTAAGCTAGAGAGTGTCCCTGCTAGTTTCAGGAAAAGGGGAATGTTACACTTCCAACGAAACTCTTATAGTAAGAGAGTGTACAGAGACAACTTGTGTTTCTTTAGATGCTTGTCACACCACTTGTATAGAACATTAGATAGAACTGTAGACCTTTTCAAAGAAGCTTATCCAGACACTTGTCAGAAAAAGTTCAAAGGTATTCTCTTAACTGATTTAGATAGACTAGAGAAAGTGTTCAAAATAGATATACGAGTGTTCAAGCTGTCCAATACCAATAAAGTGTCTGTAGTGCGTAGCAAGCTTTGTAGTAGTAAGAAAGTCTTGAATCTCAACATGTACCGCAACCACTTGAGTCTCATAGTAGACATGTGTAAATATGGGCGAGTGTACAGCTGTAAAAAATGCTACAAAGCATTCTCTTCTAACTACAACTTGAAGAGACACACTGCTGTAACAAAAGACTGCACTAAAGTACGATTTGTATATAAAGGCGGTGTGTACAAACCTAGTAAAACTATATTTCAGAAGTTGAGTGAGCTAAGTGTACACACACCAGCTCACTTAAAGATATATCCTTATAAGATCGCTTTCGACTTTGAAAGTTATTTTGTAAAGAACGGTGAGAAAAGTTGTAACGCAACGTTTGAATTAGATCATGTACCACTGTCTGCTAGTGTAGCTAGTGACATTCCAGCGTATACAGAACCAGTGTGTTTTGTGAGAGAGTAACAGAGAAAATGATGACTTAGTCAGTCGTGTATTAGGATACATAGATATGTTAGCTTCTGAAATAGGTGAACATGTCAGAGAGCGTTTTAAAGTAGTGACAGATCAGCTAGATGCTCTAGAAGCTGAACAGGAAAAGTTAGAGAGTGCAGCTTTGAAAGCTGCTAAGCTAGAGAAAAGTAAGTATAATTTATCACCTGTCGTCAGAACTAAACAAGCTCTAACAGCTTATATGAACAGAGTACCTGTAGTGGGTTTTAACTCAGGTCGATATGACTTGAATCTGATAAAAAGAAGTTTCCACACTTTCTTCTCAGAAAGAGAAAAGAAACCTATGACAACTATAAAAAGGTGTAACCAGTACATTGCTGTATACACTGAGCACTTAGTGTTCTTAGACATGGTGAACTATCTAGCTCCAGGCTACAATTACGCTAGTTATTTGAAAGCTTTCTTGAAAGACACAGAGAAATTTTTTTTTCCTTATGAGTGGATGGACAATGTCCGAAAATTAGATAACACATCCCTACCACCTAGGCGGAGTTTCTTTAGCTCTCTGACTGGGAAAGGTATAACTCAAGCTGAGTATAGAAGCTGTAGAGAAGTGTGGGTAAAAGAAGGTATGAAAACAATGAAAGACTACTCAGTGTACTATAACAATTTAGATGTAGCTCCATTTGTCAGAGCTATAAATGAACATAGCAAGTTCTTCATAGAAAGGAATGTCGACATGTTCAAAGATGGTCTGACACTTCCAGGTTTGACTTTGAAGTTCCTGTTTCAGAACACTGAGTTGAATGCGACACATTATGTACTCTTTTCACATCATAAAAAAGAAGTCCACAAAGAATTTAGTTGGTGGACCTGCTATAATATTCCACATACACCATCGTAGTGGCATAACTAGAATAAGACAACGTAAGTATGGAGTTCAGAGTAAAAAGTGTGATCACATTCTAGGGGTAGATGCAAATAGCTTGTACTTGAAGTGTATGGGTGAAGCTCATTGCACAGGGTTCTATGTAGTGAGACGTTACGAAGATGATTTCAAACCTGTTCTCAGTCAGCAAATCAGTTACTCAGCTGTAGAATGGCTCCGTTACAGAGCTATACTAGACAAAGTACCTATCTTACATCAATACAATTACGGTGAAGTCAGTGTAGGTAGTCAGCGTATAAAAGTAGATGGGAAAAGTCCCTGATCGTAAATTGATATATCAGTTCCACGGTTGCTATTGGCGCGGTCATACATGCTACATGAACAAGACATTGATGACTACTACGAAGGGTCGGGAATGGATGGAAGAGCGTTCTGCTAAAACAGCAGCTATAACTCTGTATCTGAAGAGTTTAGGTTACACAGTAGTAGAACAATATGAATGTCAGTGGATCAAATTACGAGATAGTACTCAGTGCTTGAAACTGAAACCTGAATGGTGTGTCAATGGTGAGATGAGTCAAGCTGAGATAATAGAAGGAGTGAAAAGTGGTTCAGTGTTTGGGTTGATTCAAGTAGACATTCACACACCTTAACATCTCAAACCATATTTTGCTGAAATGACACCTGTTTTCAAAAACATTCTTGTCAGCAAAGAAGATGTGGGTGACCATATGAAAACTTATTTAGAAAGTGTAGGGAAACTGCGTCAACCTCAGAGACAGTTGATAGGTAGTTTCCATGGAGCAGGTCTTCTACTAGGTACTCCTTTACTTAAGTGGTATCTAGAGAAAGGTTTAGAAGTTAGCAAAGTGCATTTGTTAGTACTAACTATATAGTAAAAAAAAAAGAGGGAAAAAGAGAAAATTTCTGTAAATAAAAGAAAATTTCCATAGTTGGAAATTAAGTAGTACTAACTATATAGAAAAAAAAAGAAAAAAAGAGAAAAATTTTCATAAATGTAAAATAATACAGCTTCTATTAGGGGGGGGTGATAAATCTACTTTTCTTTGGGGACAGGCTCAAACTATGCGTTTGGGTCCAAAAACACGGGAAATCACAAAAATATTTTTTTCGGACCCCCGTGACCCCCCCGTACATAGGGTCCGAAGATCGGCCAAATAGTGAGAAAACAGCCAAAATTCAGGCTTTCAGATTCCTTCTAAAATCAAATCATGACTTCATGAAATTGACCGGGTATGTGATTAAAATGAAGAAAAAAGTAGTATATAGTAAAGAAATTTAAGCTTCAACTTCTTCATGTAATAAACAGTCTATGGTTGTTTTACCCAATTAAAAAAATATATTTTAATGCACATATTAAGGGTTCCTTTTGGGCTTTTTTTCTTCAGCAGGTCAAAGATGTCACAGGTCAAAGACGATGCGGGTCAAAGACGTTTCAACTGTTACAAACTCATGAGACTGAGCCAGTAACATAAATATATGAAATATATCAATTTTAGATAATGCCTAGAAATGATGTGTTATAACATATTATACAAAATATTTACCCATTTCTTTACTATACACTACTTTTTTCTTCATTTTAATCACATACCCGGTCAAAGACGGCTCCGGTCAAAGACGGCTCTGGTCAAAGACGGCACCGGTCAAAGACGTTTGAAATGTTACAAACTCATGAGACTGAGCCATAGGGGATGGTATAGGTCTACCAAGAACCATGCCTATGTTATATTTTCATATATCTGAATATTATAGCAGCACCCTGAGATGTTGCATGTATGCCCTTCTTTGACAACATGAAGCAGTCATCTTGACCATGAATACACATGGGGTGAGGTACTAGGCATAGAATGGAGGGGGGGGGGGACTGTGATCATTGGTAGGGTAACTCAAAATGAACATAGAGACCTTTGAAAAGGGTATTATCTATCTGATCTAAACTCATTTTAATATGTTGACAATTCAAATACATTGAAGCAAAGGCCCTCCAAGATTTGGGTTATATTCATGCAATCCCAAGAATATAACCTGTAATAGTCTCTTTGGGTCCCTTATCAGTTTTCTGTTGAGGTGGTAAAGCCATTCATGCATGTATGATAAATAGATTATAAGAGGTCTGATGGTTGGAGTTCTTAGATGGACTGAGGTAGCCCTCCTCTTATGTCTGTATAGGGTAAGGGAGGAAGTCTTGGCTCCCTCCATATCCCCCACCCCTCTTTTAAACACACCACTGTCTTACTCCCAAGACAGGCTAAGGTGTCTGTGAATGACTATTGATGTTCAAAGAACCTGATATTCTGAGTACAGTGTAATATAGAGGCGAGGGCGGAGGGGCGAAGGGAGTTATCTGATGGCTATTGGTGCATGATATGGGGGGGGGGGGGGGTGTTAGGGGTCATAGGGGGTAGTTAACAGAAACGGGAGGCCCTCCAGAATGATGTTTTATGGCAGTATAGGGACCTGATTGTACAGGAGCAAATGCCTTCAAAAAAGCTGATTTATCGGTATTTTACCATGGATGCACCCCCTCCCCAGAGGGGGAAACACCCCTATAATCACATCAATATGACTTTAAATGCTCTCTTTGGGTCCCAAATGAAGGTTTCCGATCATTTTCATGAAGGCATGGTGAGGTTTGAGTAGGAATCTGAAAGCCTGAATTTGGGCTGTTTTCTCACTATTTGGCAGATCTTCGGACCCTATGTACTGGGGGGTCACAGGGGTTCGAAAAAAATATTTTTGTGATTTCCCGAGTTTTGGGTCCCAATTGCATAGTTTGAGCCTGTCCCTGAAACTGTACAACAAAATTAGCGATTTAACACCCCCCCCTACTTCTATAACGAGAAAGAGAGAGAAATTATAGTTGAACATTTGAGGAAATTATCCAATTTCTCTCAGAACGTTTCACCTCAATTTT
Organism: Harmothoe impar; assembly: GCA_947462335.1. Lineage (NCBI taxonomy): Eukaryota > Metazoa > Annelida > Polychaeta > Phyllodocida > Polynoidae > Harmothoe > Harmothoe impar. The sequence goes on along the minus strand of OX381704.1, from coordinate 76,678,039 downwards.
TCTCCTAGTGAAGTATATCACTAAAAAAAAGCTCATAAAAAAACAAAAAAAAGTGAACTGTATCACACCAAAAAATTAAATCATGCGTGAAAAGAGAGTTGTTACAACTCCGCCACTGACTGATTTCGGACTAGTTTACTAAGCTCTCTTTGTCCGTCAAATTCATCAGAGAAAATCTCTTTTTTTTCTGATTAGTGTCAAGAATTATATCAATGGCTGACAGCAAGTTGACGTCAAACATAGGCAATATTCTTGACTCTGTCAGCATGTACAGTTGTATATATGGTAGTTGTAGTTCTAGACCTGATGCTTCAGCACCAATTGAAAAGAATGTTCATACACCGCCACGCATTACAATGCATTTAAACCAGTGTCACCTCGTAACTTCGACACAGCTTTGATGTGTGGATGTAAAGGGCATTTCTTCTGGGAGTTCATACCTGTAAACAATGTTAGCTATTTTAGAGGAACCTTACCTGATGTTGTTGAGCGCTGTTTTTCTAGTTTACATGTGTACAGAGATTTCCGTGAAGCTTTCTGGGACGCATACACTCAGTGTATAGAGCAATCCACACTGAATCTACCTATATTCATTGCAGATTTCACCATAGCCGTGTATCAAATGCATAACTCTCTGACTTTCCCTAGACACTATGCTAGATACACTCTAGGGAGTTTCAAGAGTTTCATGGAGTTCAATGAAGTATTACGTGAATCACCTATTGTAGGCGCATTCTGTAGGTGTAATGTTCCCATGAATGCTACAGATATAGCTTACAATGTGTGTTTCACGTGTCTACAAGCTACTCTAGAGTTGAAAGCTTTGTGTCTCACAGCAGTGTTACAGCATTTCTCGTATGAAGTCAATTTCAAAACTGATTACTTGAATGCTCTGACTCCAGGTGTGAGAAACAATCATGATTACTTTCTAGCTCAGTCATTGTTTGATGTGAAACTATCTAAAATTGTGAAGATGGGGACTGGTTGGGTGAGTACTTGGAATACTCAAGGTGTTTCTTGGAAAGGGCAGAAAGGTTTCACTACAAACCGTTCTTTCTGCATCATGTGTAACATTGCTGGGAATGGTCATGACTTGTTTGTGTGTAAGAACTGTACAAAATATAAAATGTGAATAAAGAAAACAAAATAACATTTCTTGCCTTGTGTTTGTCTTTAGCATGTGACGGTATTACTCAATGTCATTGTTGACATTTATTCCAACCACATGGTCTTCAACACGTGTCATTGTTTACATTTATTACAACCATGTGGTCTTCAACACGTGTACAAGTGAAGTAGGTCATGTTGACATTGTATTAACCAATCAGAAGCTTGTAAAGTATGTCATGACCTCTAATGATGTCACTTCCTGTCATTTAGAAGCTTCTGATGGGTTGACAGAGGTCACTTCTGTTCTGCAAGTGTCAACTGACCTACTTGCACCCGTTTTCTACGCGCTGAATATGCTCCTATATACTACTTCAAGATCCTCGGAGAGAAGGTTGAGTGAATACTCCCCCGGCCCTGCTCCTAACAGGCCTACGGATGGTGCGGGGGCCGAGGCTCCGGCCTGCTGCCTCCGTCGTGCTGCCGGTGTCCTCTGGGTCGCCGGCCTCTGCCGCGTCCGCCGCCGCTTGCATATCTGCTAGCGCTTCTTGCTGAGCTAGCAAATCTTTCTTCCGAGTCTCCTCATACGAGCCACAATCTCTGTCTGCTTCTCCTGCAGTGCCCGCGCTGCCTCCTCGGACATGCCCTCATCTAGGGAAGCTTTCACAAAACGACAATACTTCCCAAAAGGTGCCAGGTGTTTGAGCCCCGACCCGACACGCAATTCTTAGCGTCAGGTAGGTCTTTTTCTGCTTCTCTAGTATCCTCCATTGTAGGACGCTAAGATATCATATTAGCAAATAAAATAAAATCAACCATGCTCCCACGCTGGCCGCTGAGAGTCTAATGTGCCTGGCTGGTGGGCACCGGTAAGTTCTGCATACCTGTGTTGGATACAGGGGTTGCCTCAAAAGGAGTCCGCGAAGTAGGGGTCGACTCAGAAATGTCCAATACATGCAACCCACTAAAAGGTGGGTTCCACAACATATAGTCGATTAGGAAATATATTTTTTCAACTGCAATTTGTCATCAAAATAGGTGTAATATCACTCTGAAATTGGCCCATTGGCTATTGAAAACGAAAGATGCTAAATGGTTGAAACTTTTATTTTTGGAAAATTCATATAAAATTAACTACTGAACAGATCTTAACATAGTTACCATCATTCTTCAGCATTCTTTATCAGCTTCCTAACCAAACTATCCGTGGTACCTAGTATAATGGATGCACAGCTCTGTACAGCTTTGGACAGTATCATTAGGGTTGTTATTTATCGTAGTTATAATGGATCTTGAAGGATACACTAATGATTCCAACCGTTTACATAGACAAATGCCAACGCCCATTGATACCATCTCTGTTGTATTTCACTCGTGGAGGCCGGGGCATATCCCACGAGGCTGTAGTTAGCATTTGTGTTTATTTTTTATTTGAAGCCATTTTATGAAGAAAAAACAATTTTTCCAAGCCCATTGAATACGGTCACATTGTATTCAATGGAGGCATTGAATATGGCCCTTCAATGCTAAAGCATAGGAAGTCTTGTATTTCCAAAAAATAAATAGCATTTCTATAGGGATGCGCCATGCAAATTATACAGGATAGCTCTTCAGAGTGTGTGGACAAACTTTCTGTGCATAGTCTTGATGTTCCTTAGTTTTAATGTATAATTTTAGTCTTAATGTATAATCTCTAAATCTTAATATGTAATCTTAAAGTCTTAACATATAAACTTTAACTCTTAATGTATAATATTAAAGTCTTAATGTATAACCTTAAAATCCTATTGTAAAATCTTAAGATCTTAATTATAATGCTAATGTCTTAACATATGATCTAATGTCTTAACATAATTATTATCTTAGTCTTAACATAATCTTAAAGAAATTATATATAATCTTGATATATGATCTTAGTCTTAATATATAAACTTAAAGAAATGTTAATGTTTAATCTTAAGGTTGATCGCTACTCATTGAATATGGACTCCTGCGCAGCTCTCTGCTATAGCTTAAACCTGTCAGAATAAGCTAGTATTACAGAACAGGATGCATATACATGGACACTAAGCCATACTCAAATATTGGGCAATTCCGAGCAAAATTGAGCATTTTATTGCACATTAAATATTTGATATATTTCTAGCCAGTGATATTTGTTATTTTTAACATGAATTAGAATATTGGAATTATTTACCAATAAATCATTATCGATATTGATATAGATCTCATTGCTGTGCTTTTAACAACCAAGGGCATGAGATATTTACATTTTTTACCCCGATCCTTGGCCTTTAACCCATTTTTTTGGCCTTTGAATATGAGATTTAGACAGTTTTTGTCCTATTTTTTAACTTAAAAGGCCCAAAAGCAAAGAAATATGCCCGGGACCACCTATCAAAATTCCTTAGAAATTTTAGCTATTGACCTGACCAATTTTTTGAAAAAAAACAAAACAAGTTCATGGATTTTTTTCAGTGATATTTAGATATTTCTAGATAATTATGCATTAAATTTGAATAATAGTCATAAAACCATCACGTTTTTTCATACAAAGTTACATTTTTGTACCATAATTTTATTTTTCCCATTAAGGGACATAATCTAGGAGTATTCATGTGCAATACAAAATTAATGTGGGCATTGGTTCACTAAACAAAAAAATCATGAAGATTTCCTATTTTTTTGTATCTTTTCGCAAAAATAGAGAATACTTTTTTCTTCAATAATCTGTAATAAAAAAAAGTAGCTTGGGACCCCCCCCCCTATTTTTTTACATTTTCAATTTCTTAATGATCTAAACTACCTTGAGGCAGAAATTTAGGAAATTCTATGGATGAAAAGTTAAGAGTAGCGATCAACCTTAAAGTCCTATTGTATAATCTTATGATCTTAACAAGATGAAATCGCACCTGAGTAACTATATGAAATTGTTTTGTAAGTGTTGAACACTGGATAATGAGTCATGGAATAACAAAGAAACAGGCCTATTCTGACGGCTAACTGTGGCCTATTCTGACGGTAAACTGTTGCCTATTCTGACAGTAAATTGTTGCCTATTCTGACGTTAAACTGTGGCCTATTCTGACGGCTAACTGTGGCCTATTCTGACGGCTAACTGTGGCCTATTCTGACGGCGAAACCGGATGTCCGCCATTTTAAATCTACTCAGCGAAGCGTGGTTGCCAAGGTGATGTTGACACTTCCGGTTCTCGGCGATTCAATAACAAAATTCGGCAAAATTCAGGCGATTTAACAACAAAACAGAAAGTTGAATTGCAAAGTTTTGATGTTGAATTGCAGAGTTTTGATGTTGGATCGCTGAGTTTTGATGCTGAATCGCCGAGTTTTGATGTTGAAATGGCTACCTCATAACCCCAAACCAGCTGTAAGAAGGCTTCTGTTTGGCTTATAAAACAGTCTTGATGACCTCATTGGCTCTCTCGTCCAATCACAATGCAGCTAACAAATATATTTTTTGCTTTTGGTCTACGGTCCACGGTCAAAATGTCAGAGAATTGGCTGAATCTCAGCAGTACAAATATTGGATTTACTACTATTAGCATAAGACTGACAGAAAAACCAAGTATGTACCCTATGTAAATTTGAATCAGAGAAATCTTAGGCACTATTTATATTTACGATTCACCAACAACTTCTTTAGAAATCAAGAAAAACCAACTACTACATAAGCATTAGATGGCTTCTCAAGGATTCATTCAAATTTACCAAAAATGGCCCTATTTTCAAACAATAAATCTGTCGTCCCGTATTAAGTAGGGCATAATGCTTACTAGTAATAAGTAGTATGAAAGATAAGTCAAAGCAATCTCTTGAGTGAAAGTTGGGCGTTTAATCCTGTCATAGGACATGAGTACACTTCTGCCAACGGCCCAACCAAAGACAAGAGATTAGTCATGTGTGTACCTCTCCAGGTTCTTGAAGATTTCATCCACTACCCTTCTTTCCAAACGCACCTTGGAATCCATTGTAGAGTGAGATAGAAGAGAACACTCATACTGCGCCAGTCTCCTAAATTCTTAATGTCAATGAGGCTAATTCCAGCCTCGGCTAACAAGCTGGCCCCACCTCGGCGCATCCAATGTGACAATATCTTCTCTAGATTCAACAGCACACACAGCTTAGACAGTCTCTTGGAATACCAACCATAAGCACACCTGACGTACCCACCCTGCCCCATGTAACCTGCCAACTGCCCAGTGGGCACAAAACCTTGATTCAACGTTGACAACTGGTTGATATAGGGTTACAGGGTAGATCAACCTGTTTTCAACATTGATGCAATGTTGCAATTTCAACGTTGTCAACCAACACCTGTTTCAACATTGATGCAATGTTTGGATATCAACCTTGAATCAACCATCGGGTTGCCCACCTTTCCCACTAGGTGCCTCCACAACCTACTGCTTAGCATTTCTATCTCCATGCTACATCACTTTTCCCTAATTGTAAGCTCTTATTTTCTCATCAATGTATACAATTGACCAAAATGTCATTCATTTTCAATGACAACTATGGTGTGTGCATTTGGTTGGCATTTGGAATTAAATGACAAGAATACATGCATGGTTTCAGTAAGACACCCTTTATGTTGCTAAGAATAACAAATAAAGCCTCAGTCATGACCAGCTCAGTTTGAAATGGATGTGAACGCCTCTTAGTGTGATCATCAGAGGTCATTCATGTACCCCTACCCTGGATGGTGCTAGAATTAGCATTTAATCTTGGAGAAATAGGAGGGGGGGGGTGTTGTAATCAAAATATATAAATTAAAGGAATGAGTCTACATAAGAATACTGTAACTAATACACTGAATCTCAAATTATGCGACAGCAGTCAATATTAAACCAGTGTAAATCATTTTATTATGTTTATTTGTTGTTGATTCACAATGGCCATATCAATGTTGAATCAATGATGAATGATCAATGTTGATGACCTCATCAATATCAACAAAATGACAACCCTGTATCAACTGTTGATATCATGTCGCTACACACATTGAATCAACATTGAATCAACTGAAGTTTGCCCACTGGGTGACTATCCCTGGACGGGTAATCCACCATAGAGACCAACTTAAGCACGAAGGTGTAAACACACATTATAGACCCCACTACCGGTACAAATGGAATCTCCAGTACACACTCTTTGTAAGAAATTGTCTTAGTTCTCCTTACAATCAAAGTTAACCTCCACACCTCCCACCTGACATCACTCAACAGCACCGCCATTGCCACCTCCAAGACGTTTGATTTACGTAGGAGTCCCCTGAACCCTAGTAAAACACATACCCACATAGCCACATCCTTGGAATCTGACATGTCCAAAACCCCAAATATTTTAGACAAATCAAGCAAAGTAGCTGGTCTTGCTTGACATGACATGTCCCCCAGAGTCCTTTTCACCCCCCTCATAGTAACTACTAACTCAAAGGTATCTAGGTCAATGTGTGAAACCCCCGCCATATCATGAAGAATCCATACAGCCCCTAGGTAAGCTTGAATAGATTTATACACTAATCTGTCCATCAAATGAGCAATGTAGAGCAGAATCATTTTGCCGGCAATGGTTCTTCATATCTAAACTCCTCACAGAAGGTGAAGTAAGATTTCCACTGGGAGGATCTGGTAGCCAAAGACGAGTCTGCCATCCACCATGACTGGAACACCCTCAATTTCCTCCTCAGTCCCTCACCTGAAACAACATAACCAGCTGCTAAAGGTGGGTGGTAATGTGCCCTTGTTTCTCTTGTCAAACAAGCGAGAGATGTATAGACAGAGCTGCACGCAAAAGTGACCGTGTCAGTGGTTATTGCACAAGCAGTGCATGGGCCGTATTGCACGCTGGCCGTAGGCCTAGTGCAATACGGCCCATGCACTGCGAGTGCAATAACCACTGATGAGGTCACTTTTAAGTGACGCTCTGTATTTATTTCAGGGTATTTCAACCTAAAATAGATGTGCAGTGCATATTTGTTTATTTCCACGGCATTTGTTTACTTCCGCGGCATTTGTTTACTGCGCCGCCATTTTGAATTCTGCGCAGGTCACGTGACCCTCAGTAGCCTAGCAACTCCAAGGCGACCCCATGGCGACCCCTGGGAGCGTGAAATATGGGCAGAGCGTGAAATATGCCCGAGGGTTATTTCACGCTTTACTTGCATACAGCCCTCCCATTGGCTTTGCATTGATAGGCCGTATTCAACATGAAATAAAGTCCGCTACTGTATTCGTAGTAGTTGATATTCTCTTACTAACCAGATGGATATTGTACAAGCAAGTCCTCGAAAACAACTCACGTATCCACCACATGGCCTTTACACTCTTGGACCTTCCCGTCCTTATCATGCTTTGGACCTGAGTGTTATCTGTCCATACCACCCTATGGTTCCTCCATCCTTCACCCCACCTGTCCAGAGATGCCAGAACTGGCCACAGCTCCAAGAGATTCATATCATCTGTCTCATCTACCTCCCCCGGAGACTCAGCGTAATGATGCTCCAGGAACAACTTACTCTCCTCATCCCTATCAACATCCCACACTCCAGCAACCCAATCCCCTTGTCACCTTGCCCCAAACCCACTCTTGGAGGAGTCTGTTTCTATCTGTGGAAACTCCTCTCCTGACACCTTGATCCACTTGGCTTTACCATTGAAAATATCTAGAAAATTCCACCACCAAGTCAGGTCCCCCGCCAACCACTCAGGCATGTGAACCACCTTCTCAGGAATATATTTTATGAGATTTATCAAACGCCTGGAAAAAGTCCTGCCCCCTCTTACCACTTGACTGGCATGGGCTAGGTACCCCGTCAGACGCTGCAATTCCTTCCTAGTACAGTACTTCTTCCCCTTAAACTTCTGCACCATGTCCAGAGTGACCTGAGCCTTGTCCTGTGGCAGCCTAACCTCCATCTTCACACAGTCAATTTCTAACCTCAAGTATCTAACCACTTGGTTGGGGAGACCACCTATTTCCACGCAATATGAAACCCCAGCTTCCTGAGAATGTCAATCAGGATTGCCTGCTTGGACCTACACTCCTCTTCTGAATCAGCCACCACCAAGTAGTCGTCCAAGTACCCATACACACCCCCTATACCCCTCCTACTAAGACATCTGATAACAAATTCTGTGATTTGAGTAAATATGAAAGGAGCACACTTTAAGCCAAAAGACAGCTCCATCCACCCAGTATGACTCCTTACCATTTTACTCCCACACAAAGCCCTGCTTTGATCTGTGAGAGGGCGCCCCTGGTACTGAGAGATAGGCTGCCTGTCGGGCTGCCTGTATATCCACAACTGCAAACCAACTATTTGGCCTAACCTCGTCCACAATTTTGTCAATTTTGACAAAGGTGAATTTGTCACAAGTTGTACCCATGAAGTCATTAATGCTATGTGCATGCTCCCCCGACTCACCCCTGGTACAATCTGTAATAGGCCTAATGGCACCATCAGGCTTGTAAATAGCTCCCAGGGAATGGACACACTGTGGTTTTTCAACCACCCTAGACACTATACCCATCTTGCTCTTCTTCCTTATAATCTCATCCATTTTACACTTGGCCTCCGGTTTGAGAATTGAAGTGTAGTTTGAGGCTCAGTCTCATGAGTTTGTAACAGTTGAAACGTCTTTGACCGGCGTCGTCTTTGACCGGCGTCGTCTTTGACCGGGTATGTGATTAGAATGAAGAAAAAAGTAGTATATAGTAAAGAAATTTAAGCTTCAACTTCTTCATGTAATAAACAGTCTATGGTTGTTTTACCCAATTAAAAAAAATAATTTTAATGCACATATTAAGGGTCCCTTTTGGGCTTTTTTTCTTCAGCCGGTCAAAGACGTCACCGGTCAAAGACGTTTCAACTGTTACAAACTCATGAGACTGAGCCAGTAACATAAATATATGAAATATATCAATTCTAAATAATGCCTCGAAATGATGTGTTATAACATATTATACAATAAACAAGGACGTAGAGATTTTCAAAGGAAAAAGGGACGATGAGACAGATCTGAGTTGGGAAACACAGGGGAGCTATGGTCGACAGACCTTAAGACATAAGGGATAAAGGGAGAACGGGATAAAGGATGGAGTTAAGAGAGAACGGGATAAAGGGAGAACGGGATAAAGGGAGAATGGGATAAAGGGAGAAGGGGATGAACGGAGAAGGGGATGAACGGAAAACAGGAAGATAGGCAAGGTCACATGACCTTAGAAAACGGTTGTTTCCGATCAACATATATACCAATAGTTATTTACATATTGACTTTACACCTCATGTCTGAAATATGGGCCCTGGGTGAAAACGCCCCTTTTTTAAAGTGCATATATATATGTAAAAAAATGGCCCTAGAATTATTTTAACAAATAGATAAGTAAAGTCCAACTTCTGCCTTTATGATAACAAAATTAAATTAAAAAAATATTGAGTTTCAAAGAAATTATACCAAAAAATGTCTTTTCTTCTGTAACTCGGTAAATAATGGCCCTACGGAGCTGAAACTCTGCCTATAGACTCCTTGTGTATAAACACCTCCCGTTAAAGGCCGCAATGAAGCACCACCAAACACCACCCTATGACGACCTGGCTTGCATGGGTGGGCGATAATAGAGCTCCGGTGGCAGTTTAACAACAAACTCGGCAGTTTAACAACAAACTTAGCAGTTTAACAACAAACTCGGCAGTTTAACAACAAACTCGGCAGTTTAACAATGAGACTGGCAAGTTTTGATGTTAAATTGGCAAGTTTTGATGTTAAATCGGGGAGTTTTGGTGTTAAAACAAGCTGCAACCCCAACAAATCATTGAAAACCGGAAGTCCGCCATTTTGAATGCACTGGTTGCCTAGGTGACGTTGACACTTCCGGTTTGTCGGTTTGTTTTTAAATGGACATGGATATTAATTGGCGATTTATGTCATTAAACTATCTTTGTCTATTATTTTATGTTAGATCGGCGAGTATTGATGGTAAATCGGCGAGTTTTGATGGTAAATCGGCGAGTTTTGATGGTAAATCGGCGAGTTTTGATAGTAAATCAGCGGTCACGTCATGGGCTCATGAGTCATGGCTATGGAAACTTAAAAATAAGACTTTTGAGTTTGAGATGATCTGCAGAGTAGGTAAATTATTGATTTGCTATGCTTCCTTCGACATTGTCAGGCCGCACTACTTTACTTTACATACCACAAAAAATTTAAGTGAAATTGTGATTCCTTACTTATGAAAATGATGAGTTTGTGATCTCTTTTATTGGGGTAAAATGAAAAAAATTGACAAAAATGAAATTACTTTCCAATTTTTTTATTTTAACACATACAAACATAAAAATCGGCAGATATCTACATTAGGTATGAGCCTTTCATGTTATGCAGTTGGATTTTTGTAAAAATATTTATTTTTGTCAATTTTGGAACATTTTCAATTTCAACCCCCCACTACCAGAAGCTTTTGGTCGACATGAAACATTTGAATCTGTTTTGACGTTTTGAGAAAAGGTTGTCGACCATAGCTAATTTACCCATTTCTTTACTATACACTACTTTTTTCTTCATTTTAATCACATACCCGGTGAAAGACGACGCCGGTGAAAGACGACGCCGGTGAAAGACGTTTCAACTGTTACAAACTCATGAGACTGAGCCGTGAGCGTTTATAACTTCCTGAACAGCCCTCGTCAACTATCCTGAACCCATCCCTGACTCCCGTGAACAAATACTCCGCATTTTCATCAACACCTCCCGGGTGGTTAAAAGATTCATCAAAGAAGGCACAAGGATTTAGCTGGACCCTTGAATCTCCCAATTCATGATACAACCCACAGACATAGCCGCACGGCTGGCTGAAAACCTTCCCCCCGACTTCACACTGTCAACAACGGGAGGGTTTGTGACTGGGCAATAAATGGGGATTGTACCACCCTTGCTTCCAACCACCGCCCCATCAATCTCCCCCTCACTTAAAATCACCTCCCAACCGCCAAAACTGTAACAGCCACCATTCCCATGTATATTACAAACTTGATTGATTGATTGATTGATTGATTTGTTTAACGTCCAGACGTACATCAAGTACCTCACGGGACATCTCAAGTTGGCAAGGAGTCATCCACAAATAGTGGTAGTCTGCCTTGCAGTAGTAGGACAGATATTTATATGCTGCTTGCCCAATACAGCCGTGACCGAATCTATGGATGATCGAATCAATGAAATGAACGACCGCATCTATGAGGTGAGGGAGAAAACCGCTACCGGGGCACGTCCCCTACTCTTTTCGAAGGATAGCAAGTGTTCTTTTATTTGCCTGGCCCTACCTACCTGGGCTAGTACCATAGTAGGCAGGGCCGGACAAACCACGGCCTTTGATATCTCAGACGTGGTTCACTGAGGAGAGATCCCATGTCAGACCACCAGCAAGAAGGCCCGGGCCCGCGCATATGGGCAGCGGATGCCAAAACAGCTTACGTGACTGATCACAGCAGTAAGGCACGAGACCCCTCAAGTTTTGTCGCCTTTTACGAATCCGGTATGCCCATTGTTATTATGGAAGGCTCCCGATGTAGTTATTCTACTCCTTCATGCCCCCATCATGAAGGTCCCCACTAACACAGGGGGAATATTACAAACATTCTGAATGATAAACTTTGTCTCACCTCCGCTTGCCTTGCCTCCCCCGCCATGCTGGACTGTGACGTCACCCACCTCTCGCCTAGTCTCGTCCTAAGCGGGATCCAAGATGGCGGCGCCCACGCGCACGGTTTGTTTGTCAACAAAGCCCACCGAAACTCCCTGATTTCCATCCCTACATACACTAGCAACCCCTTCACCCCGTAAATCTCTCATAACAGCATCCGAGCCTGACACTTTGTCGAGAGAACTACCAGAAAAAATTGAAAAACCTGTCTTTATAGACGGTAAGACCACTGGAACGCTGGACACAGGCGGGTATCCACAACCCCGAGTGGGGCTACCCTCAATACACACCGGCTCGACCACGCCCCCCTTTTCCGACAGCAGGGGCATGGTAAGCACAACTTCATTTTGATTACTACCAGCCCTCAGACTAACACAAGACTCACACCCCTTTGATAATACTCAGAGCTGCCTCATCCCATTCCTTTTTACCCCCTTTATACTTGTACTGAGGGTGACCCCCCACTGCAATCCAGACAGACATGTGCAAACCTACAGTCCACCCACTTGCAACCTGCCATGTCATTGAACTGGAAACAAATGTTTGTACGGTAACGAAGGCCCCCTCCTTGTCCCTGAAAGCTTAATACACGCTAGTTGCCATGGAAACTGACTTACCCAAACTGGAGAAATTTTACAAGTGCCCAGCGACCTTTGACCTTGACCTTTGACCCCTCCAAGCACCACCCAGGGTTACCATGGCAACAACCAACTTTTTATATTTCTTTTACCAAGGCCTTTGGGAACAATTTGGGCCGCAGATTATGATTCTGTGACAAATTTAAGGCTTCCTACCACTGATTATATGCACAGTAGTACCGTTTTTCATTGGCACTATTTAAGACTACAACATTCTGGGGGCGAATTTGTACTGTGACACCATTAGGAGGAGAGATCGTCGTTGGTAGTAGCTAGATTGTTATATGGTTACCAAATATCTTTTTGGGCCTGATTAAAAAGTGAAAGCAGTGAGAGTATAATTGATGACTTTTCATGAAAAATGACCAAAATCCCCCATTTTCAAGTGACTTTGCTACTTTGAACAGGTCTGTAGAGCTTAATAATTGAGAAATAGCTAAATGAAAGAAAAGAGCCCCAGGGAATGACCCTTAGATAAATGCCCAATAATAAGAGCTGATAAAAAGAAGCACTTCAGGGCTCCTTAAACTCTCCAAAAGGGAGCTAATTTGTTAGAAAAATTAATACGATCAATTTGGTGTACCGTATTCGACGTAATAAGCACCCCGGGGGTCTCCAAAATCGTGAAATTTAAGACTTTGTTCTAGTCTAAAAATGCCCCAAAAAGGGGAGGGGGCGCTTATTAGGGGGGGGGCGCTTATTACGTCGAATACGGTATAGTATGTACATAGTATCAACATATCTATGTCAAATAATGCAAGCATGTCTTAATTTGAACCAACCTGTTGAGAGTTCTTAATCAACATTTTGAACACAACTAATTAAATTTTGGAGGGAAAAATAGGGTTTATTACGATTTTCAGGTAAATTATTTGCATTGATGAGAGTATAAATACATTGTTGGATGAACATTCTAGGTACATGAATATATTTATATATATGACAGAAGTCACAAGCAGTTATTTGAAAACAATCGACTATATACATGGTTCTAAATAATCTGCTTTGCATAAGTGTCCTGGTAAATGCCCCCTTCTCTACTTAGCTTAATACCACTTTCATAATTATCTCAGTCCACCCTTTAAATGCATTCTATTTTCATGCAGCATAAATTGTTGAGATCTTTAGTCAGTTATTCCCTGGTAGGATTAGATGATGGTACAAGCTGAGCTTTTGCCTGCTGAGCTTTTGCCTGCTGAGCCAGCGGCGGCAGGAGCAGCAGCAGCCTCCACAGGTGGGGGCACGTCTACGAAGGGAATCTCAAGCTCTCCAGTGGACCAGCAGAAGTAGGTAGTCATCTGTTCAGAAATACCCTTGATGGTCATTGTTCCGCGCTTAGTGATGTTGAAGTCAGACTCGTCCTTCAGATACCTATAAAAAAGGTGTGAAATTCAATAAATCTATAACATTTACCTATTCTAAGATGTTTGATCACTATAGGCCGATTAAACAATGATGCAGCTACTTTCGCGCCAGGCCAAATTGATACAGGTACTAGGGAGGAGGGGGGGCTTAGCGGGGGGCTTAGCCAGTGGATGCAGCTACTGAGAGGATAGGTCTGTTGTTGCAGCTACTGAGAGGGTAGACCTGTGGTTGAAGCTATTAAATTAGATAGGCCTGTGGATGCGGCCACTGGCAGGGATAGGCCTGTGGATGCAGCCACTGGCAGGGCTAGGCCTGTGGATGCGGCTACTTGCAGGGCTGGGCCTGTGGATGCAGCCACTGGCAGGGATAGGCCTGTGGATGTGGCTACTGGCAGGGATAGGCCTATGGATGCGGCTACTGGCAGGGCTAGGCCTGTGGATACAGCCACTGGCAGGGATAGGCCTGTGGATGTGGCTACTGGCAGGGATAGGCCTGTGGATGCGGCTACTGGCAGGGTTAGGCCTGTGGATGCAGCCACTGGCAGGGTTAGGCCTGTGGATGTGGCTACTGGCAGGGATAGGCCTGTGGATGCGGCTACTGGCAGGGTTAGGCCTGTGGATGCAGCCACTGGCAGGGATAGGCCTGTGGATGTGGCTACTGGCAGGGATAGGCCTGTGGATGCGGCTACTGGCAGGGTTAGGCCTGTGGATGCAGCCACTGGCAGGGTTAGGCCTGTGGATGCAGCTACAATATTGGCGCGGGTATAAGCCCCAGGATGCATGCAGCTACTGCCAATTACCTGAACCCCAAGAGACCTTCTGCCTCACTACCTCATACTGTGACAATAAAAGAACTTACTCATAGGTATAGGGACTGACGTGCAGAAGGCCGGCGATTCCATTACTTTCCATCTTAGAGGCTACATTGACAGAGTCACCAAACAGGCAGTAGCGGGGCATCTTGAGTCCCACAACACCAGCCACAATATCTCCTGTATGCATACCCACTCGAATCTGTAAGAAATTTAAGGATGCTACAGCTATTATTTGGTATATTATTTTGTTGTAAGCATGCAGTACTGATATCACATTATTGATATTATACATTCAGAAATAACTCCCATCCTCTAATTAAATTAGATTTTGGGTAAAACCTGTTACCACTTGATTTTTATTTAATGTTTGATGCGACAATCTCTATGGTTAAGAAAAGGGAAAACATTTGAGACCTTACGACTGTAAAGTGTCTTTTTCACCCCAACTTTGTGCTCACCTGTAGGGGGTCACCAGTAGCAGGTGATGGCACTTTAGCCGCAGCCAGTATCATACCAAGGCCTTGGTTGGCGATGGAGCGGGCATGGTTTTTATCAGGTTCAGGGACTCCACACACAACCATGTAAGCATCGCCAATGGTCTCTACCTATAAACATCAAAAAGAAAATACAAGACATCAAACAGTTTTAGTTACAGAAGAGGGGGTGAGGGGAAATGGCAAGTTGATGTAGCATGGGGGAAAAGGGGTCGGCAGGGGGAGGGGAACGACAATAAAAAATGTAAAACAAACACTCCCATCCCAGCTAACATAAATATGTTCTTTTACATAAAAATAACGTTTTTAACTTTATGCCACAATAAGAAGCCATAGAGAAACGTTATATAACGTTTATTATTAACTGGGATGTCATGCTATAAATACAAACATTGCCATTTGAAGTATTCACTCACCTTGTAGACTTTGTTTTCATTGCTGAGTGTATCGAAGAGGTTGTACATTTCGTTCAGCATTTTTACAATGTCAATTGGAGTAACCGCTGCGGCAATGGTTGTGAAGGACACAATATCCGAGAAGAGAATAGTCACGTGGTTGAACTTTTCTATAGAAGGTAAGAGAAAGGAATTCAAGTTTAACAGTGTTAACCCTTTAATGGCAGCATGCTAGTGTTAACTACAGAAGCTTGTGGTGGAAGGACTCAAGCCCAAATAATTATACCAGGGATTATTTTGAATTATGATAAGTACTACCGGGTAGGCCAGATACAATAATTTTTCATTGTTTCTATCTTGATATTATTGTCTGATTGATGAGCTTTAAAAACGCATATGTTCAAAAAATTGTAATGTTCCAATAAAATTCGTGATTGAAAAAACGATCCTGATATTAGAGCTTTTTCAAAAATGGTTCACCCAGAATAGTCTATAAGAAGTGGTATAAGAGTATAAAACATTCCATGATAGTCACGTACGGGCTTCACATTTCTTCCCGTCTCTAAGATCAAGTGCCACTTTTTCTGGCAACATCTGATACAACAGCATGTCTGTCTTTTCTTTTTCTGACTCCAGAGCGTTAGACAATTTCTTCAATTCAGCTGTAGCCTCGTCAAGTTTCTTACTGACTTCAATCTCAGCGACACGTTGTTGGTTGAGCAGGACCAACTCTCTTGTGACGTCATAGATTGGAATGTCACAAAGATGCAGCTTTCTGCTTAGTAATTCGTTCAAGTCACTCAAACGGGGGGATCCGATGAAGATGAGTTCCTTGGTTTCTTTCATGTGCACAATCTGACCTAAATAAAGATACAGCTTCAATGACAGGGATGAATGTAACAGGTCATGAAAAGAAAATGTCCCATAAATATGTCTCTGAAAATATTTCTGTGTGCATAAAGGTATACATTTTTTATTGCTAGATGCGACGTGCTAAGCTAAGCCGATAATCACTATTCAAGCTGAGAAGTCAAATTAATGAATAGATAGTACATGTATATCTACCTTTGAGGATGATGCCTCCTCCTTTAACCTTCGCTACCTGTGCTTCTGTCAGATTTAGCTCCATGATGTACACGGAATTGATGAAATGAGTGACGTTTTCAAATGTTAGCAACATGAGTGGATGGAGAAGTTTGAAAAGCTTGTCGATCTTTTTGCCTGGCTGGATGATGCCGGCAGACATGAGTGCAGCGCTCGTTCCCACTTGTTGAATAACCATCGACTCATCAAACACGATGTGGAAGGGGAAAATGTCACAGAAAGTGTCTGCATCGAAGGGCAGGTCCGGCTGTAATGACATCTGCTGCGTTTCCACTTCGATTTTTCCTGCTGTCTGTAACATGCAAAATATAAGGTCACGTTTACATAATGCTGAATAAAATGCAGACCAAAATTAGTATACCGTAAAACCTCGCGTACTAGCCGCGGCCAGTACGCGAGTCAGATCGCTAGTGCGTCTTATAGGATCGGGCCAAAGTGGGGGTGCGGCTTATACGCGAGTTTTTCCAAAGTATAATTCAAAATCACCATAGACAAGTATACCCCACGGCTATCTTAGGGAAGACAAAGTCACACATAACGTCGGTGTACAGCACGACGCTTCCTTTCCTACCCTCCGGCCCCCCTCCCAGCCCTCCTAAGTGTGAAAGCTTGGCTGGGCCCACCTTTGGCTATTCCTCTGGGGTGGGGGGGGGGGGGGATATATACACCTGACAAAGCTGAATGCGCCGTGTCCATTCGCACCTCAGCTAAGACAATACAGACCACAATAACAATGCGCCAATGGGGGAGGGGGGAGGGGCACACTTTAGGTCGGGGGGGGGGGGGGGGGGGGTAAGAAAGCTGTCATTATTACCCACGGGAGGCGGTATGGGCCGCCAGTAGGCTGCACATTGCCACCAGAAGCACTCTGACTCCATGTTTGGCTCATAGACTTAGGTTGCAGTTAGGGGTGCGGCTTATACGCGAGTTTTTCCCAGGGACCATTCAGAGGGCTTCTGCGGCTTATAGGATCGGCCCAAACTCGGGGTGCGGCTTATACGCGAGTTAGGCTTATACGCGAGGTTTTACGGTACTAGTCAATCAGTAAAGGCTCACTTTGTTACAAATTTTCTGTGTTGATTTCACAAGATTTTATATCAAATTAGGGTTTCCTTTTTGTCTGTGCTACTTACTTTTAGTTTGTATGAGCCATGAGTTCCAATGCATCTTGAGTCACCTGACATATTCAAATTATAAACTAACCTTGGGACAATCAATTTTGACGTCAAATGATGCATGATGCTGTGTTTTGCCTCCAGGTAGTGGGATCTCCTCCACGGCAATTACTGTACCCTCGACTTTAGAGTTAAACAACTCACGGCCTACAGCTCTCAAGAGACCTAGAATGTGTAACACGTTCATCAAAATATTAATTCATGAGCGGTATACAATCCATATATATATACAACATAAAGTAGGGCCATATTATTGTCATTTTCAAACCCCTGAGGAAAGTGGACAAAGGGTGGATGATATTTTCATCATTCAATCATGACTGACACTTTATTTCTGACATCATTAATCCAGAAAGGGTCTTAGATACTGAACACAATTGGGGGAAGGTACGGTAATGCCACTGTACCATCCACTTACCGAGCACAATGTAGTGAAGGCCCGCTCGAATGCTGTAGTAGTGGAGGATGACTTGATCTCCAATTACTTCAACTCTAAAATAAAGAAATGTTCCAATCGTAGGCCGACATATTACAGTACAAGACATGAGAGGCAAAACGTGAATTCTGTCAAATAGATATTTATTTGTTGACTCTCATCATTATTACACTCTCAGTGCGGCTAGGTGGTTTAGTTCTGTGGAATGTTGACATAGTTAAACAACAACAGGGAAATCGGGAGCCTACCCAAGAATGTAATTCGTATGCTCACTCTCCATCCTACTCTCTGCGTTCAAGTGTAGAAAACAACAGACCTAACATCTGCTTGGAGAATGATTTTTCATGACAATCCCCATACTGTTTGCGATATGCTAAGGCATTCCCGCCATGCACTTATGTAGGGCAGACGAACGCTGCCGCACAATTTTCCCGCGCCAATGTCTCCGGCAGCAGAGCTGCTGGTAACAGACTAAAACGATGCCAACGGTTGCATTTCAATTCTATCCGGATAGCTGGTAGTATTTCATATCTTATCTCAACTTACCGGAATGATGGAGCTTCAAAGTTGGGATATGTCATCGAGAGGAGAGAGTGAAGGGAGTCCAGGTTGGACATGAAACTAACAAAGTCTCCCCCAAGTGTCTTCAACATCTTGTCATATCCATTGGTAATACAGTATGTCAGGAAATATTCCCCAAAGATTTCAAGGACAGTTTCTAGGGGTGCACCTGGGGGGAACAAAACAGGTGTTATATAACCCAGAACGGCGAGAATAGGAATATGTAAAGCAACTTATGTTATTACAAAGTCATGACCAGACCAGAAACAGCTCACATGTTAAAAGTACAGTTAATTCACAGGAAAATACTACAGTACACTTGCAATGAGTAATTTAAAGTGTATACGATGTTGAGATTTGCATCAGAATCAGTAAGAAATGATTTACACGATTTTGCAAAACAAAAGGTAAGACAAAAAAGGGACATTACCTAAAACTTCAGATACAGCTCCTATCAATTGGATGGTGTCCGAATCTCCATATCTTTTGAAGATCATGAAATGATCCGTCGCATCTAAGCCACTCGCTGCCCTGGAGTTGGAATGGTTTGGTCAAAATAGACTAGTCACTAGACATACCGTAAAACTTCTCTGATAAGCTGACCCTTTTTATGGATTTTTATAGGCTTAATTTGGTGTATAGCATATGTTTATAGTAGGGAGAGGCTTAATATGTACTGTTTTAATGCAGTCATTTTAGTATAGACCTGAAAGGGAGGTATATATGCTTATCAGAGAGGTTTTATGGTAGCCATAGTTTACTAAAGGAACACATACTTTTGGAATGAGAAGACATCTTCGGTCTAAATATAAAAAATTAAAATATGCTCTGACCATGCTGGGGATATGTTTGTTAGGATTAAGCATAAAAGTGCATTCAAAGAGAAGAGGCCGCAACATTTTATTGACATTTCATTTGATTCCTAAATCCGGATGGCGGGATTCAGTTCCTAATTACAAAGTTGCATCACTTACACTATTTTCTTCCATGCCTCCTCGCCAAACTTTTCCAAGACGAGACATTGCACAATAACGTGCACCTGACCATACTGAAATTGAAGATCATTATTATAAAGATATCTAGTGGAACATATTAAGCTATAGGAGGGTGACTCAACTATCTATAACATTGATCCCATCTACGGCCATTGATTGTGGCTGCAGATGCACCGGTGTGAAATGAAAAAAATGATTTCCTCTGAAGATGGCACATGAAGTGACGAGGCTGCAGGCAGGGCAGACTCATCTACCGTACCGTCGTGTTTAAGGTTGATCGCTACTCTTAACTTTTCATCCATAGAATTTCCTAATTTTTTGCCTCAGGTTAGTTTAGATCATTAGGAAATGGAAAATGTAAAAAAAATAGGGGGGTCCCGAGCTACTTTTTTTAATACAGATTTTTGAAAAAAAAAAGTATTCTCTATTTTTGCCAAAAAATGCCAAAATATGGGAAATTTTCATGATTTTTTGTCTTAATGAACCACTGCCAACGTTAATGTTGCATTGCACATGAATATTTCTAGGTTATGTCCTTTAGTGGGAAAAATAAAATTATGGTCCAAAAATGTACCCTTTGATGAGAAAACGTGATGGTTTGATGAAGATTATTTAAATTTGCTGCATAATTTTTCAGCAATATCTAAATATCACTGAAAAAAATCCATGAACTTTTTTTTTTATTTTCTCAAAAAATTGTTCAGATCATTTGCTAACATAAAAAAGTAATTTTGATAGGTGGTCCCGTGCATAATTTTAGGGTTTTGGGCCTTAAAAGTTAAAAAAATAGGACAGAAACTGTCTAAATCTCACATTTAAAGGCCCAAATAATGGGTCAAAGGCCAAGTATCGGGGCAAAAAATGTGTACATTTTATACCCTTAGTTGTATGAAGCACAGTGATGAGATCTATATCAATCTCGATAATGATTTATTGGTAAATAATTCCAATATTCTAATTCATGTTAAAAATAGCAAATATCACTTGCTCCAAATATAACAAATTTTTAAAGTGCAATAAAATGCTCAATTTTGCTCGGAATTGTCCAAAATTTGAATATGGCTTAGAGTCTATGTATATGTATACAGTTTTCTAATATTGGCTCATTCTGACAGGTTTAAGCTATATGCGCAGAGAGCTGCGCAGTAGTCCATATTCAATGAGTAGCGATCAACCTTAAGGTGGGTCGCTACCTCTTGAATATGGACACACTGCGCAGGTATCTGCGCATATAGCTTAAATGTATCAGAATGAGCTAATATTACAGTATCTGATACATATATATGCTGATTAAGCCATGTTAAAAGATTGTGAGATTTCGAGCAAAATTGAGCGTTTTATTGGACTTTGCATGGTTGATATATTTAAAGCTAATGATATTTGCTATTTTTATCAAAAGTTAGAACATTGAAACTATTTACCACAGTGTTGCCGAAAACTTTTTCTCAACGCAGGCCAAGGTGGCCTGCGTCTTCGCATCTTACACAGGCCATTTCATTCTCATGCAGGCCATATCAATTTTGATATTTCAAGGTACCTGTATAAACTTTATTATGACTTGTTTTATACTATGCAAAACTTAAAAGAAATTTTTTTAAAAATCAATTTTACAAACATGGCCCCATCTTCGCTTCTAATTGGCCGATTTGAAAAATTCTTTCACCATTAGGAAGCTGAGGTCATGGCAGGCCATTCTGGCCTGCGTCCTAAGGCCCTACACCGGCCATTAAGATTCTACGCCGGCAAAAGCCGGCGTGCCGGCGTTATTTCGGCAACACTGTTACCAATAAATCATTATCTAGAATGATATAGATCTCATTAAGTTACTTAGAAAACCAAGGGTATCAATTGTAGCCATTTTCTACCCTGATTCTAGCCATTTTACACTTTATTTTTAGCTTTAAATGTAAGATTTAGAGCGATTTTGCTATATTTTTTAACTTCAAAGGCCAAAAAAACTAAAAATATGCCTGGGACCCCCTATCAATATCACTTTCATATGTTAGCAAATGATCTGAACTAATTTCTTAGAAAGTTTTAAAAAATTCTGTTAATTTTGAATACCATTTTTAGCCAATAACGCTACAAAATGATAGCAATTTATTCCTTTTCTTCCCAAAAACATCATATTTTTGCTCAGAATTCCATGGCATACAACTGTAAAATTAATTTTGCAGTGAAGTGAAACATATAGCCATTTCACATGTGAAGTTTTACATTTCTGTGCATAATGGTTGATATTTAAAAAAAACATTGAAGTTTTCACACTTTTTTCTAATTTTTAGAGAAAAATTTAAATACTTTAAATTTTCAAAATTCTGTATTTAAAAAAGTAGGTCGGGACCCCCCATTTTTCTTTTCATTTTCTGTTTCTATATGATTCAGACTATCTTTAGAAAAAAAATAGAGACATTCTGTTAACTTTGATCAAAGGGTAGCGACCCACCTTAAGCACCCCGGTGCTTATAACTTTGGAGGGCTGATTACACAAGGGAACAGGTGAGAAGAGAGGCCTTGCACATGCGTGACGTCAGCCTTGAGAGCCTGGGTTAAGTTACCACCTTAACTACGACACATAAACAAAATTTTATAGGGGTCAGTCTGGTCGCCCTGTGGGCGCATCCATTGCTTGATCTGGTAACCGGCGAGATAAGCACTGATACAGCAATCACAATGGGTCCAGGCTGTTACATAATGCACCCTAAAAATTCCGCAGTGAAGGCCAGGGAATTATCTGATTGGCTGATAATGCATCCAGCTAGACGCCTATAGTTAGGTTTCCCCTATTAAATAACATGAATTATATTGGTTAATACAGATCAATATAATTCATCATTTAATTTGATCTAGAAAATAAAAATATTTTACCTATCAATTTAATTCCCCATGCCCCAAGGGACCATGGGATAAATAGTGTTAATTGACACAAGCCTTGTACGCCAGTATAGAGCCTGATGAGATCCAAAGATCGAAACCTATTCAGTCACCACCACAAACAAAGTCTGTGGACCCCACCAAGAGCCCCTCTTTTTCTTCAGACAATGTATCAAAGCTGAGAACAAGAGATTGAAATAGACTCATCACTCAATGCAAAGAGCGAAAAACACTTGGAACCTGCCATTACCTGGTACATGTACAAAGACGTGCGGAATTGTGAGATTTGGTGCGTGAACTGCAGCCCTAAGCAAGAGGGCGTAGATCTATATTCTAGATTCAATAGTATTATCTGTAAACAGATGTCCCACTCTCACTATTGACGGTGCGAGAATCCCCAAAAGATCACTGCCGGGTTAATTAAAATCGTTTTAATGTTTACCGTTGTTTTGCCGTGCCATTACTGTAACTGCTAATACTGGCCTTAGTTCACAGCCATTCCTCCCTCTAAATCAAATCATGATCGCGCTGCATGTATGCATCACAAGTGTAACATATTCTATGAAGTTTATACAGATATACACTTACCATCGTGAGATTTATTGATGATCAGGCCCACAGAAAATAAAACATGACCTTCCAACTTCGTCGGGCAACGTGTTTCCAAGGAAGTGACGTCACATCACATTGCCATATTGTGACGTCACGGCTGCGGCTGAGATGACGCACTCTCCCAGCAGAGGGACGGGGCGTAGACTTTGCGGGGAGAAATGTTGGGCGCTATTCGCCAATCGGCGCAGAACGCCAATCTTCTGTGCGCTGTATACAAATGTCTGCGAGATCCTAAATTAAGTTATTTAATGTAGATTAAGAATATCTACCTATTGCGTTTTTGAGAGTTGATTGCATATAATACATCACTTGTAATGATGGCCCTCCTTTATTTCAACTAATTTTGGGTAAATTGATTCAGAGAGTTACAAATGAAACAGGTACTCGCATCTGCAATGATATTTCTATTCCGCGCAGATTGGCGTTCTGCGCGGCTCTGATCCTGTGCTGCGCAGAATGTCCATATTGGCGTTCTGCGCAAATTGGTGAATCGCGCCCAACAGATAGCTCCCGGCCGACTGGGTCCCACTCGTCGGCCTTGGTTGATTCCTCTTTGACGCACCAGCCCAACACTAAAACTCGCTGTTGGATACCGAAGGGCATATGAATTGCCCTTTCAAGCATGTCAGGGCTGGGCAGCTGTCGCAATGTCGCAAAAAATATGCGACAGGGGTCTTGGAAAATGCGACAGGAACATCAGGGAAAGTCTGGGCTTTCTAAAGCTGAAAGAATTTTGTAAATATTCCAATTAGAACCAAAGTTAGGACTATGTCAATAAATTTCATCCCGCAGGGGTCCTAATGGAATATTCCCCTAAACCCCTCAGCATATTAATTGATTGATTGATTTTTATTGGCCAACGGTTCATGTAGTTACAAGCCTTTCACATTAGCCTTTAACATTTCACATACACCCATCTAACAATGTTTTTTCAACTTTTTCTTGGATCTATACACCTTCAAACCCCTCAAATACACTAATCCCAAGGTGGAATTCCAAATTTTTCCTGGAGCAAAATGCCCACAGAATGCATAAATCTGAAAGTAAAATATGTGCCCAAACTCTTTGGAGCAATATGCCCAGAAACTATATGCCAATCTAAAATTAAATTTCTCAAATTTCTTGGAACATTGTCTCATGATCCCCTCAAAAATATATCAATCAACAGACGAATTACAAATTTCTCCTGGAACAATATGCCCCCAAAACACCACAAAATGCACTAATCTAAAGTTAGATTTTCAATTTTTTTCTGGAGCAATGTGCTTCTAAAATGATCAGAATACATCCCAGTTAACTAATACTAGTAGGTGACATTTCTAATTTTTCCTAGAAGAACATGCTCCCCAAACCATCATACACATTTTGGGTGAGCAGTATGCTCTCAAACCCCTCAGAATATATTCAATTTCAATTCAATTTGCAAGGTTTTTATTCTGCTGATCTCAAAAAACATAAAAGTATGAATACAATTACATTTGATTCCATTGGATAACAGAAGAGGTTGATACTTATAATGATAACACCATTTAATTAGCATTTTTGGTAACAGCACCTCCATTCCATTTGTTAGATGATGATGACTACCAGATAGCCTATCATTGTGATTTTACTGGGGGAGGGGGAGGGGAGGGGGGGGGGGCAGATGAGTGATGAGGTGATACCAAGTTCAAATAAAATGCATATAAGTGTAGTCAGGTTGGTAGGATATATGATATACCTGTGATCAATATTCAGATGTATGTGCTTTTCCATTCAGATAGGTACATTGTATTCCAGTGAGCACTTTATGACCGAGGTACCTTAGGTGTTTGCGCAAATAGAACACTATTATATATGATATGACATGACAGATACTGATACATACAATACAGTGCCAGGACTGCTAATACTATACAAAGACTTTATTTTAATTGCCCACCAAGTTGAATAAATTCAACGAAAAGTTCATTTGTAGTATGTTGACCGCTGGGCTTTGTAGTGAAGAGCTGTATGTAGTAATGCAATTCACAGATTTACAGATTTGTGAATTGGAGATGGTAACTCCAGGCCTCCTTGAAGTGCTTTAGGATACTACACTTAAATTTCCTTTTGAAGATAATGTTGTTTTCAGAAATTCTTATTTCAGGTTTGATGTTATTCCAGGTGTTATATGCATCAACAGGAGGAGACAATTGTACTCGTCTTGTATGTGAAGTGTACATCTTGATTAACGGACCATCTGCTGCTCTCGTCACTCTATTACAGATCAAATCTAATGACTTTAACATTATTAGCCTGTAACATAATATACCTTGCAGATACTGTCTTCTCAAGTCAATAGGAAGAATGTTTACCTCTAGGTGAATATTCTTGACAGAAATGGACAGTGGGTCTTTTATATTTAGGCTGACCCTTATACCAATATTTTGTAGGATTTGCAGCTTCTTTTGCTCAGAATAGTTTATACCGGATAAGAACACACTACTATTATCAATGTATGGTAGCAACATAGTTTTAAGCAATAGTACAGCAGTATCTTTATCCATATGACCCCTAAAATGTCTTAGCAACCATATTTTATGATTTACAGAACTAATAGTTTTGGACAACTGACTTTTAAAACTCATATTATTGTCCATAATAATACCAAGATATTTATAATTCTCTACTTCCTCTAACTCCACACCTTTAACATACACAGGGGGTAGAGATACATTTTGTTCATATGTATATAACATTGTTTTAGTCTTCTTTGCGTTAATTGTGAGCTGATTTTCGTCACACCAAGAAACCAGGCTATTCAGATCTTTTTGTAAACAGTCTGCAATATCATGCAAGTCATTACCAGAGATAAATAATACGGTGTCATCTGCATATTGAAGGCACTTACAAGACATCGCCAGGTTTGATAAGTCATTAACATATAATATAAATAATATTGGGCCTAGGATAGATCCTTGGGGGACACCATATGACACTTTTTCCCAGTCAGAAGAGACTCCATTTGCATTTGTTTTTTGCACTCTATTTTCCAAGTAACTCTTATACCAACTAGTGACACTTTCACTAAAACCATATTTAGGCAACTTCTTTAGTAGTTTATCATGACTTATTGTGTCAAATGCTTTCTTATAGTTCTTATATCATTCTAAAAATAGAAATCCAAAGTTTCCTGGGGCGATATGCCCCCAAAAGTTCTTCGAAAGCACCAATTTAAAAGTAGAATTTCAAAATTTTCCTAGAGCTATGTGCCACCAAATTATCAGAATGCACCATTCTAAAGTTATTTTCCGGGAGCAATACATGTGCCCAAAAAAGAATGCACAAATCTAAAGGTAGAATTTCGAAAATTCCTATTAACAATGTGCCCTAAACCCCTCAGAGCACACCAAACTTAACACAGACATATTGATATTTTCCTTTCTTTCACACCCAAAATTCACAAGGATATATGGTTGGGGGGGGGGAGGCCGCCACACACACATCTAGTTGATGTGTGCCCGTCTGAAATACTTTGCTCCAAAGATTTCTAGGTTTGCTCCAGCATATCACAACATGCCCAGCCCTGCATGTCACTACATAATATATTATAATATGTATTCTCCGAGTCTGCTAAGGCTGTAGGCGGGGCTGTAGGGGGCGCTCGGGGGGGGGGGGGGGCGGGGGGGGGGCACTT
Source organism: Harmothoe impar (assembly GCA_947462335.1). Lineage (NCBI taxonomy): Eukaryota > Metazoa > Annelida > Polychaeta > Phyllodocida > Polynoidae > Harmothoe > Harmothoe impar. Next base: position 76,651,089 of record OX381704.1, on the reverse strand, counting down.
ATTATATTTATAGGGTAAATGTGGGTAATATCGTGCACCTTGTGACGATATTACCCAAATGTTCCCCATCATTCTAGTCCACTGTCACTAAGAACAATTCTTATATGCAATTTTTTTTAAATAATATAAAATTGAAAAAATGGAGGAAAAAAATATTCTCAATTGCAGTTACCTGTATGGTAGGCAGGGGGTTAAAAGTCTGCCTAAATGTTTGGGTTATATCGTCATAGTTTTGGTTATATCGCTTATATCATTGTGTTATATCGCTCACCCATTGAAAAACAGTGCATTTGACCATTTGGGTAATTCCGCTCATCTGTTTTCACACCCAAAAGTGTGAAAACAGGGTGCTTCACCCCAAATGCTCTGACACCTGTATGGTGAGTAACAGCATCCCCAAATTTACACTATTGTTAAACAACATACAAAGCTACCCTGTAACAGTCATCCACTCATTTTGTTTTTATTTTATATATTATTTTTTATTATCACAACAGGTGAGCGATATAACAACATGCCTGAGCGATATAAGCTCTATGGGAATTAGTATAGAAACTGCTGATTTAGCCAGTATTAAAAATACCAATTATTAGGTGATTTTGTTCATATCTGGCTCCTGATATACATGTATAACACAGGTAAACGAAATGCATTAAAATAATACTTAATATAACGTGGCTAACCAAAAAAAAAAAATTGAAATTTTTTTTTGAAAAAATGTGCCTTTTAGGGGGGGTGCGCGATATTACCAAATGCGCGATATTACCCACATTTACCCTATTTATATTTTTCTATACACATGTGTGCGGCTGGGAAGGCTACTTTTTTTACAAAATCGCCCTAACAAGGGTCCACTTTTCAAGGGAAAATCGCCCTAACAAGGGTGCACTTTCTTGAAAATTGCCCCAACAAGGGTATATTTTTCACAAAAATGTCCGGGTTTTCACCAATATTTGCCAGTTTTCACCAAAGATATCACAGTTTTCGACAAAATGCTCTGCACGAGGGTAATTTTTTCAGCTGATTTACACAAACATGATCTATGTTATCGCGTTTTTTTCGAAACCTAGGCCCTTTTGGCCAAAAATGCCCTAACAAGGGTAACTTTTTGGCTATTTTATCACTTTTTTACCGAAACCTAGGCACTTTTGACCGAAAATGCCCTAACAAGGGTAACCTTTTGGCATCAAAATCGCCCTAACAAGGGTAAGGGTTGTCAAAGGTCCAGCCGCACACCCCTGTCAAAAAAAATTCAAGTGCCCCGCCTGGGGGGCCACTTAGTATATTTTGTATAGGGTAAATGTGGGTAATATCGCGCACATAGTGACGATATTACCCAAATATTCCTCACCAGTCTTTTCCACTGTCATTAAGAACAATTTTTATAAGTATTTCTAAAAAAGTATAAAAAAAAGAGAAAAAAATAGAAAAAAAAAGAAGTCAATTACACCCTCCTTGTATGGTAAGCATGAGCCTAAAATCTGGTTAATTTTTTGGGTAATATCGTCATGGTTGTTGTTATATCGCTCACCCATTGATGTACAGTGTATTTTACCCTTTGGCTATATCCGCGCACCTGTTTTCACACCTAAAAGCGTGAAAACAGGGTGCTTTATTCTACCTACAACAGCAAAGCGTACAGAAGACCTATAGGTTAAGCGCTAAATGAAACGGCGGCATATGCGTGGCGTATGACGGTGGTACGCCACGCTGGTTTGAGCGGGGCGTACCACAGTCATCCTGTCCAGCTACATTCCACAAGTTTAGTATAAAGCCCCGAATGGATCCGTGGTGTACAATGTGTCATATGCAAATTGCGTGGCGTTTTACGTTATTACCCCACATGCTGTCACACCTGCATGGTGAGGGACAGCATTCCCAAAATGATACATGTTATAGATGAGATAAAGGGCTACCCTGTAAGACTGGTCCATTTATATCATTATGATTTTTTTTGATTTTTTTTATTTCATGAAAAGTGAGCGATATAACAGCATGCCTGAGCAATATTACCTCTATGGGAATTGGTATAGAAACTGCTGATTTAGCAAGTATTAAAAAGACCAACTATTAGGTGTTTTTGTTCATCTCTGACTCGTGATATACATGTATAGCACAGGTAAATCAAATGCATTAAAATGATATAAATGATATCATGTCTAACTAAAAAAAAAAATAATAAAAAAAAAGTGAAAAATGTGCCTTTTAGGGGGGGTGCCCGATATTACCACATGCACGATATTACCCACATTTACCCTACAGATGTGTGCGGCTGGGAAGGGTACTTTTTCTACAAAATCGCCCTAACAAGGGTCCACTTTTCAAAGAAAAATCGCCCTAACAAGGGTCCACTTTCATGAAAATCGCCCTAACAATTAAGGGTCTACTTTTCACAAAAATGTCTGAGTTTAAGCCAAGATCTGCCAGTTTTCACAAAAAATGTCGCAGTTTTCAACAAAATTCTTCGCAAGAGGGTAATTTTTTCAGCAGATTTACACAAACATGGTATATTCTATTGCTTTTTTACTGAAACCTATGCACTTTTGGCCGAAAATGCCCTAACATGGGTAACTTTTTGGCATCAAAATCTACCTTTCATCGCTTTTTTACCGAAACCTAGGCACTCTTGACCAAAAATGCCCTTACAAGGGTAACTTTTTGGCACCAAAATCGCCCTGACCAGGGTAAGGGTTGTCAGAGGCCACACCCCTCTCAAAAAAAATTCAAGTGCCCCCCCCCCCCGGGTCCCTACCCCAGTACAGGGAGAATTTTCTCACTAGCCAGTAGCCCCTCCTTCTGGCACCCCCTTTTGTGGTCTTCATAGAGGGAGGTGACTGTACATATATACCACAATGATTACGACTCTTCTGCACTGCAAGGATCAGGAACTGTAAGAACTGGCTAGTTTTAATTATCATTTGTAGGTGTGATTAGGGGCCTATATAGATCAATCACAAGTTGATTATCTGTTATGGCCTGTAGATTAAATTCCTTGAAATGGACCTTGATTGATTTGGTTATGGGTGAGTTGGTTAAAGTTAAAGTCAAAGTTAAAGAGCATGGAGGTATTCACACAAACAGAGCTACTCCATAACATTGCAAACAAAGATATGGCAACACCTGCGTTTCAGGATGCATTAGCATCAGCTATTCCAAAGGACAGGATTAACTATAGCACTTTGTTGTGGAGAGATTCATTGAGAATTTGGAAAAATTCCACAGCCAAATCAAGCAGAACAATCCAATGACATTCACAAACCTCTACAAAGTTGAAAAGAAAATGAAAGCCAAGGGGGAAACTGTTGTGTTGAAAGCTGACAGAAATGTAATACAACTTCATTTGCTGCTGGAAGAGCTGTGGATTTGGACAAGATCTTGGAGCTTGAGCTAATTGAAGTGTTCCCGTACGTATATGCATCAATATTCACGGACGGGAAACCAAACACGTTGTTGACTCGCAGCTCGTCTCGCCGGAAGTGCTTTTATTACTCTCGAACCGATGCGCGTCCCGCCCGGACACTACATCCCTCCTTATGTCAGATCAAAACAACATGTTTGATTCAATACAAATGGATGACATGACATATGACATAACAATATAACCCAACGAGTGTTACTTAGGAACATAGTACAAATGTATGACATGTGATATGATATAACCATATAACCCAACGAGTGTTACTTAGGAACATAGTCTTTCATACGTTCCGGGGCTCTGAGTGTGCGCTTAGGCCTTACATTTACTGGTGCATGAGTTTCTGGTCTTGCCTCTGCAAGATGGGTTGGTTCAGGTACCTGTATCTCATTGCCCTGGCTGGGCTCTTGTATCTCCAGAGGCAGATCTGGCTCATTCATATTCCACTCTATTGTGGCATTCCTGTTTCCTTCATGATGACTGTTGAGCTCATTATGGCCCTGCAGATCATTGTTACTTCCGAAGTACTTCCTTGCATGACTGACATTCCTCTTATATGCAACCCCTTCCGGGCTCAGGACCGTGATCTGAGTCCCATTCTTCTCCTTAACTTTGAATGGTGTCCCAGCAAAGGGTGCCGTCAGCTTATTCTCCTTCTCCCTCCTCAGTAACACAGTGTCTCCCACTCGGATATCTGTGGGCTTGTGTCCACTAGCATTAGCATATTCCTGTGTCTTTACCTTCCGCACTCTGTCATTAACCCTTACGCTCTCATCCAGCTCTGAAAACCTCAATGTAGGCAAACATGTCCTGAGTTTTCTCTTGAATAGAAGCTCCGCAGGGCTAACTCCTGTCGTAGAGTGTGGAGTTGTGCGATATGCTCGGAGGAAATAGCGTATTTCTGTCCTCCAATTCTTCCCCTCTGCATGAGCTATCCTCATTGCCTTCAGGAGGGTCCTGTTTTGCCTCTCTACTTCTCCATTTGCCTGGGCCCATCTGGGGGTGGTCCTGCGATGCTTCACATTTATCCGCTGCAGGTAGTCCTCAAAGTCTTTTGAGACAAATTGTGGCCCATTGTCTGTGGTTACTGAGTAGGGAAGCCCTAAGAAATCAATCGCCTTTTCCATGACAGCCTCTAGCTTCTCAGACGTGATTTTCTTCATTATGCTCACCAAGAAGTACCTTGAGTAGTAGTCTACTATGACTAAAATATATTCGCCAGTAGGGAATGGTCCAACAAAGTCCATGGCTAGATCTTGCCAAGGCCCATCAGGCAACAATGTAGACTCCACCGGATCAGGCAAGTTCGGTTGTGCCACTAGCTGGCAGCCATGACATTCCCTGCAGTAGTTTTCACAATCCTTATCGATTCCGGGCCACCATACCTTCTCACGTAGCCGGGCCTTGGTTTTAACAATCCCTTGATGGCCTTTGTGTGCCAGCTCAAGCACTCTTCTCCTGAGCTCCTTTGGAATCACTATACGAGTTTGGCGCAGCACCATATTTCCGTATGTCGTCAACTCTTCATGTATGGCCTTGTATGCCACACTACATTGAGAAAAGTCACCTGAACGGATGCCATCCCGCACCAGCTCCAGTTCATTGTCGACCCCTGAAGCTTCTTGTAGCTCTTCAGTCGACATCGTTCTTGGTATTGCACTCTCAGCAACAAACTTAACATAAACCTCAGTCTTGTCTCCCCGAGGATGATCTACACATGACAATCTAGATAGCACATCAGCAATGTTCTGTTTCCCTGGGATGTACACCACCTTGAATGTGAAGGACTGCAATCTCAAGACCCATCTTTCTATCCTAGCAGATGGTCGTGACTTTGGCCCATAGATTGTCTCCAGTGGCTTATGATCAGTCAGAAGGTCGAACTCCCGCCCCAGCAAGTACAGTTGAAACCTTTCACATGACCACACTAGCCCCAGTGCCTCCCTCTCTGTCTGTGAGTAGCGTCGCTCTGTGTCTGATAGGGACCTAGCAGCATAATAAACTGGTCTGAAATTTCCATCCTGTTGTTTCTGCACAAGAACAGCCCCTAAACCCACTCCCGAGGCATCTGCTATCACCTGCGTATGGGCTTCTGTGTTATCAGTCTATCCTTGAGTTCATTGAAAGCCGTCTCCTGTTCCTCTGTCCAGATAAAAGTCTGGCCTTGTCTTGTGAGCCGCCTCAAAGGCTGTACAAGTGTCTCAAAATCAGCAATGTACCTTGAACAGTATGTAGCCAAACCAAGAAAGCTTCGTACTCCTGCTGCATCCTTGGGCTGACTCGTGTTCCTGACTGCTTCCACCTTAGACTCTTCCACTGCCATGCCTTTGGCGCTCAGGACATGCCCCATGAATGTTAACTTGTCCAACCTGAAGTGGCATTTGTCCTTGTTAACTGTGAGATTCCTACCAGCCAGGGCTTTCAGTACCTTGTCCAACCTTTCGTCATGCTCCTTCACTGTTGCACCATGTACCAGAATATCATCAGCTATATTCACAGCCCCTTCACATGAACTTAACAACTGTTGAATTGTATTCTGGTGTATCCCGAACATCAGTCTTTTATACCTAAACAACCCTTTATGCGTGATGAATGTTGTTATGTCCCTTGACTGTTCGTCCAATTCAAGCTGGTGAAACCCCATCTGCATGTCCAGTTTTGAGAACACAGTACTTTCATTCAAGTCCACAAGCACTTCGTCAACCGTTGGAATGGGGTACCTCTCCCTTACTACAGCTTCGTTAGCTCTCCTCATATCTACACACAGTCGTATATCATCACCTGACTTAGGTAGAACAACAATCGGAGAAACCCATGCAGTCGGAGTATTCACAACAGGCTCTATAATGTCTAACGCCACCAATTGAGCCAATTTCTTTTCCACCTTACGCCGTTGTGCATAAGGGACCTTTCGTACGGCCTGCACCACAGGCTTTACCTTTTTGTCAATGTGGATTCTCACCTGGTAGTCAGACATCTTCCCATACCCCTGGAAAACAGTTGGATACTTATTTTCAAGTGAGTCAATTGCATGTACATACTTAATCAACCCCAAATCAAGTGACAGTTCTTCAGACAATATGTTACATACTCTTGGTCCCTTCACAACCAACACTTTAGCCAATGTAATTTTTTCTCTTGACTCTACCTCTGTAGTGAAGACACCTTCCACCTTCAACCTGTTATCAGTACCAAAGGGATACAGCAAATTATCGGACCGACACATTTTTGGTTTACCCAACCGTTCATAAGTGCTTTGATCAATGATATTAACACAGGACCCTGTATCAATCATCGCATTAACATTTTCACCCAGCATTTTCACCACAACTTTTCCTTTGGGAACCCTTTTGACTGGTTCCAAGTTAAGTCTGGCATCGATGTCTTTTGTCTTCAAAATCTCATGGAGTCTTTACTATTTTATGTAATCCTGAGGTCACACCCATAATATTGATATATATTTTCACTACTTCAGGTAAAGTTTTCTATATATTTTTCAGTAATCAAAATGAAAGGTGCCCCAAAACACCATGTCCAAACCCATGTTATAAATGTTCAGAAAATTATTTAGGCACCTGCTAGGCAGTTTTAACAATGACTGTTGGTATTGACCATCAGGGTTAGTGTTCAGGTATATAATTCTATTTACTTATTAAATTTATATTGCATATATAACAATTTTTTATTGAATGGGAAAATGTCTATAACTTTTAGGTGGTTTACATAACGGAGGCATTAAAATCCATTTTTCTAAATCAAATAATCTAGAAGCAAGCATCATTCATTGCTCAAATTGAAGAGTCCAATTAGTTTTGTGTGATAAATTTACAAAATAGCAAAAAATATCAAATGCCTTTGTGGAATAACATCTAGAAGTCCGGAAAAGATAGCCGTAATTTTAAGAGAGTGGTTTACGTGACGGCCTAAACAGACAGAAATATTTAAGATATCATGAAATAATGTTTGCCACTATTTGGGATGGAATGCACAGGCATCAGAAATTTGTGTACTGTATGGTTCCATAACTTAAAACAATTATTTATATCATCAAAACGAAAATGTGGTTTACATAACGAGTGGTTTACGTGACATTCAGGGGGGGGGGGGTTTACATAACGTTATGTAAACCACCTAACATTAATCTGTTCATTGTATAAAAAATTGGATACGGGCCTGTTTAGCATTTTATTGCATTAATTTCCTATGTAGACCCTATTCCTCTAAGAGAAGAAACATGATTTGATTACCTACCCTTTGATATCTAGGCCAAACTGCAATCATGTGGTTTACGTGACATTTTGTGGTTTACGTGACGTCACGTAAACCACCTTTCTATGATAAGTCAATACAAAATCAATTATATGGTCCTTATTCTGCAACAAGCGACAATTACATTACCAAACTTTACATGGTGCATCCTTAATATCTACAGATACCAAATTTATTCACTTCAACTTGCAAAACAGCTACATATTTTTCATTATTCTTGCCCCCCAAATGCAAGACTTAACTTGGAATCAGTCTTTTATCCTTCATTGAATGTACATGTTGACCTTTTTTTAACCTGTTTTTCACATCAACATCATTTTTGCACTTGGCATAGTCATACGGATCACCAAATAGAGCAAAAATGTTTTCATCATCATCGCGGTCATCATCATCATCATCGTCCACCATATACACCTTTGGGCAGACCACTGCAAAATGTCCGGTCTGTGAACACTTGTTGCACTTCTTGGTCAGGGCCCAACATTTTGCCCCTGTCTTATGAGGCCATCGACCACATGTTGGACATCGCTCTTTGACACCGTCTTGTCCTTTGTCAGCCTTGTCAGTCTTTCCAACATGCTTATTCCTCATTGTAACCTTGTTCACAGTCTCTGTAGTAGGCCCCGACTGCAGTCCTGGGACCCCCGTTACCTTGCTCATTGCAGCTGTATCCTCTTTGAGCTGGATCTTGTCCAGTAGTTCCTCAAGTGACAGCTCAGTTGCGAGACAGTCATGCCGCATGACTTCATCTGTCATATGAGCAATCACAATACATTTTATCATCTTGCTGCCCGACCAATTGGCAAAGTCACACTTTTCCGCTATGCGCCTAAGCCTGCCAGCAAAATCAACCAGTCCCTCATTGTCTTTTCGCTTCAGTGTCATCAACTCACAAAGGGAAAAGTCATTGCTCTGCCTTGGCAGAAACCTGGCATTTAGCTTATGTTTTGACTTTGCATAGTCTGTCCAATCTGCATTCGCAATGTTAGCAGGCTTTACAACATCTGGGAGGGAGTCGTGAAGATCCTCCACCGGAATCCCTGCGTAGATCAACAGGGCCATTTTGCACATTTTTGCATTGTCCTTGTCTGTAGGGTCACATCCATTATATGTCAGATCCCTTTCAAACCTTTCCATCCAACGCTCCCATCTTTTTCCCAGAGTCAGTCTATCACCATGCATATCAAATGGATCCACCTTTAGCTTGGGCCCTTTAGTAGCCATCGTTAGACTGGGTATTATTAAGCAGTCCTCCTATGTACTACCCTTGACACGCTGCTATACACTACTGCTGTGCGCTGAACTTGCTCCTCTATACTACTATAGATCTATAGGCCTGTTCACTGCGCTGGCCCTGCTCCTAAATACTACTCTCACAGTCCAGTGTGAAAATCATCAATTTTCCCACACACAAACAGCAGCCCTAGATCTATAATCTTCCACAGTACTTCAACTTGATCATCACCAACCAATATTTGGAGTGCCCCACGTATCATCAGTTCACCAATCGTCGCCATTGAAGTGTTCCCGTACGTATATGCATCAATATTCACGGACGGGAAACCAAACACGTTGTTGACTCGCAGCTCGTCTCGCCGGAAGTGCTTTTATTACTCTCGAACCGATGCGCGTCCCGCCCGGACACTACACTAATGGCAGTTCCTCTGCCTCTTGCAGAAGCAAATGGAAGGTTAAGGAGTGGTGAGAACTCACTCCTCATACGTAGCCTTACTAAAGACATTGCCTGCCCAACTTCAATTCACACAACAAATGATTTAACCATCATTATATATGTTTCGTCCACAATACATGCATTGGGCAACCCCGAATGAGCAAAGGTTTTCGGGGACTTAGCAAACGTATTTGTCAACACCATCCTAAGAATTAGAGAAAACCATCAGACGATTGATTTGGTAGGTGATCAATACAGAGACAAAAGCGTCAAGGCTGAAACAAGGAAGCAACAGAAGAACAACAAAAGGCCAATTCGAAGGATGGTGCAAAAGTAAACTGTTCCTCTCCCTGATGATTGGGGGAATTTCATTGTACACCCAAAGAAACAAGAGGGAACTCTCTACTTTCCTTATGGAACATGTAATGAAAACAGTGACCCACAAAATGGTTGTAATGGGTGGACCATTCCATGATCCCGAGGAGGTAAGGACCACACTCCCATTAGACACATCTGGCTTGAAAGGTGATCACCAGGAGGCAGACACTCATATAATCTTGCATGCCATCAACTGCTCCTCCAACACAATAGTCATACAGGCAAGGGACACAGATATACCGGTTCAGTGAACAATGCAAGGGCTCTTTTCTTTGGACATTGTAGGGGGTCTAGATGGGGGGTCCCCATGTCGCCTGTCGATTTTAAGAAATGCTCATGTCATATGTCAGTATCTTTGTATTTCTCCTGTCATTTGTCACTAGGCTCCATGTCGCCTGTCGATTTTAAGATAAGGCCATGTCCCTTGTCAATATCTTTTAATTTCTCCTGTCATTTGTCACTAGGCCCCATGTCGTCTGTCGATTTTAAGAAAAGGCCATGTCGCCGTGTCGATTTTAGAGGTGTACACCCATATTGTAAGAAAACAGAAGCTCTACCTCCAACATCAGATGCACTGAACTTACATCTCATGTGTGTGCACTACCAGAGTCTGATATGGAACTTGGCACACATCCCGAAACCCAACATGACAGATCCTACATGCATGGGATGGAAGATGGAAGACAACAACCTGTTACTTCTGCCAATGACAAAGGAAGCAATTCCAGAGGATTGCCTCTGTCTAGTCATCTGCCAATGTAGGACTGGGGGTAATGTGGGTATAGGAAGGCAGGGTTCCAGTATACAAGCAATTGTCACACTGGAACTGCCTCTTCTCCTTGCCACAGTGTTCACAAGTGATGACAATAAAATAAAAAGTGTGAAATATGATGGATTATGACCCATTTTCAAACGACTTATTATTGAGATATAGCAATGTATCAGAGGTGTCATTTACTAGGAGCAGGTCACTATGGTCAGTACAAGTGCAGCTGGTTTCACAAACAAGTATAGGCCTAGAAAAGTTAAATATTGCCTGTTATGTCTATACGATGGATGTATGAATATAAGTATTAACCAAATAGATTAATGTGCACTTTTTGTTTTGTTGGTACGCAGGTAACCATGGCAACCACAACAACACTATTTACTGATGAATAATAACCATATCTTTCATGTTAATTATTACTTCATGATACATGAGAAGACATTTTAATTCTAGGGGGAAAATAATGTTTTTTTTCAAAAAATTGCATTTTGGGGGCCCCTGCCCCCCCAAAACTCGATTCTCAGCTCCGCAAGTTATTTTTTCAGAATCTACAGAAAAAATAGGTCTAGAAATTAACACTTGCAAAACTTAACTCAGAAATGCTTCTAGAACTTGGAGAATCCATATACGATTCCCTACTATCATGCTAACTTGGACACCCACGCTACTTGCAGATCATATAGCGTAGGTATCATATAATTCCGACCTTGACATAACAAGGGTTGAATACACAGTATGAATGTTTATTCCACTATTTTGTTGTTTCCGTGCCCCTTTGATATCAAATGTGTATTTCCCAATACACAAGACCCGAGGCAGTCTTTTAATACCTTAATTGGAGGTAATTAGTGGATGTGTATTAGTAAGTCCTGCCCTAATAGGCTATATGGCCAGCCAATTAGAAATGGATCCGCTTTCGCTCCATTATCTCATTAACATATCTGTATGATGCTAAGGTCAATCTCGCTCCGAGTCTAGGCCTTAGTACCGTTAGGGTCCACTGAGTTACTATCGTGCCAGCTTGTACTCCTGAGAGCGGGAAAGGGTGACACCGAATCCTCCAGAGGGCGTCTGTCAAGCGTTTGCCTCCTGCGCGCCATCTCTCGTAGGAAAGGACAGTCCGGACAGTCGCAGCAAACGCAGCGAACAACCACCACAACAGTCGCGAATCAGCAGCAGGAACACCTCAAAATGGAAGAAATTGGCCTAAGTCCACCCGAGAAGGTAAATTAAAACATTATCAACAAATTCTTAAATAACCATTTGATGTTATTGCAGAAGGAGTTGGGTGAAATCTTGGTGGTTTTTATGTATATCTGTGTCCTTTGGACAAAGAAGCCGGTCACCTCTTTGCCGAGTCATTATGATATGGGCGATAATTGAGGAAAATAGTAGATGTTAAACAAAACCGCAGTCATCATGAAGAACTGGCTTGCAATTGCCTATTTCACTATATCTACGCAGTATTACTGCAGAGCACAAATAAGCTTGACATTTTGAATGGGCATACCGGTAGCTCTGGCATTTAAATCGAATTTGAAGAGCCGCAAACTCAAATTCCCAGGCTATGGGCCATTGACTGACTTATAGAAGGGGGTACTGACAACCCGGTACCGACAACCCACCCCTGCCACCCATCCCGTTAGCCTTTAAATAGGGCCCTCAATTCCCCCCTGCTTTCCAAATCTTGATACTCGATCCCGTCAACGTTCTTGATTAGGGAGTGGTCATTTTTTAACAACAGGGGAGGGGGGGTCGGTGGATTTGGGGGGGGGGACCAAAAATATTTGGACCCCTTGAAGGGGGGGGACCAATAAAATTACACTCCTTTTTAGCGAAAAAGCCCGCGCGTTACTATAGCTCAAAGGGGTCAGCCGCGCTCATTTTCAACCTGCCTAGGGGGGGGACCGAAAAAAATTTGACCCCTCCCGCGGGGGGGACCAAAAAAATTTTGACCCGCTCTCGGGGAAATCCACCGACCCCCCCCCCCTGTTGTTAAAAAATGACCACTCCCTTAAGTCCTGAATCCCCCGCCCCCTGGGCCCTACCGCCCCTAGTCTCCAGAGCAAACGTCGGCAAATCCATCCACTATTTGGACCACTTGCTTCGCAAAGCACAACGTTGAACGTATGCATTTGCAAGTGTTTGCTCCGGAGACTTGCCCCCCCCCCCCTCCATTATAATTTATACATCCTCACACTGACTCGATCCCAACAGCCAATTCATATGGCTGAGTCAGAAATCTAGCCTCGAAGACCATGTTCAAGATGTTGTACGGTTTGAAGACTAAAAAAAAAAGTTGATGATTTTAAATGGAGGTTTATTCAATTATGCAGCCCCGCACTGTGCGCACCCACCATGTCCATGGAGAACCTCATCGACATTTATTACACCAAATCATTATCTCTTCAGGAAGAGATTGCAGTGGCAGATTCCAGACCTTGTACATCACAGACCGCAAGTACTCAAGTGGACCCTCTCGCCTTAGATGTAGAGGACCTGTACGTCAAATACAAGGTAGGAACTGCATAAAAGGACATGGCTTTTCAATCTGACATTTTTTTGGGAAACTGACTTAAAGAAAAATACAAAATAGTTCAAGAAATGCTATATTCCCGGTAATTCCATCCCCATCACAGGAAGCTAAATGGACCAGGTCCATTGAGTGAACAGCGATGTAAACATAGTACATATCATGGGTCTTTGTCTAAAAATGTCTTATTCTACATGCATTGTGTGTACTTTCCCATAGAAACTACAACGCCAACTTGAGTTCCTAGAGGTTCTGGAAGAATACATCAAAGATGAGCAGAAGAACCTAAAGAAGGAGCATCTCCATGCCCAAGAAGAGGTGAAGCGTATCCAGAGTGTACCTCTCGTCATTGGACAATTCCTGGAGGCCGTCGACCAAAACACAGGCATTGTTGGATCAACTACAGGTAATGAGATCGCAGTAATGCTGTATTAAATCATAAGAATTACTTTGTATTATTATGTAAGTGTTATGCTCACACCTTTAGAAATTATGTTGTATTATATCAGTTGACAAAGAACTAGGGCTTCCGTAGCCCTTCCAAAAAGGGCATTACCTACTCTTTTCTGTCTCTGCTTTGTTTGTCTGGTGCCCGTGTGCACAGACAGTCAGACACAGGTGCATGTATACTAAATTGATGTCTACTGTAGGTTTCTTGCCATCACTATGACCTTAGTTGACGAAATGGTGTTGAACACCCATTACTTACTCACTTAGAACTAAAACCATTGCAAGAGTAACAGAGTAAAAGACATTTATAAATATTTAGGCCATTCTGTTCTAATAACTTCGATTACAGATCGGCCGCCGAGATATTATGCAAAATGAAAAAAAGTTTTCTCTTAATGGTTTAACTGAATTTTTTTTTCTAACAGGATCCAACTACTACGTGAGAATTCTGTCCACTATTGACCGTGAGTTACTCAAGCCGAGTGCTAGCGTAGCTCTACACAAACACAGCAATGCGCTCGTTGATGTCCTACCACCAGAGGCCGACAGTAGTATTACCATGTTAGGCGCAGGTATACCATACTTTATATATCTTTTTAGATTTCTAGGTTGAAAAGGGAATGCAGTTCTTAGGTTCGATTAATCAAAACTACCGCAAAACCTTGTGTATAAGCCTAACTCGCGTATTAGCCGCTCCCGGACTTTAGGCCCATGCTATAAGCCGCACTGACAATTTGATTATTGTGATTTTAGTACTGTACCATAGGAACAACAACTCTCGTATCAGCCGCACCTTAACTCTTGTTCTGCACTCGCGGCCTATACGTGAGGTTTTACTGTACTAAATTATACACAGATACTGATTCAGGAACAGTCAGTCCGTTATTCTGGGTGTGGTTTCCCTTTATAAAATGGTCCACTTGGTCAGTTTGATTATCTGCTAATCTTTGCATACGTTCGACATAACCATGTTTAAACTAATTTCTATTTGGTGCACAGATGAAAAGCCTGACATCACCTACTCTGACATCGGAGGCATGGATATTCAGAAACAAGAGGTGCGAGAAGCGGTAGAACTGCCGCTGACCCACTTTGAGCTGTACAAACAGATCGGTATCGATCCCCCACGTGGTGTGCTCATGTACGGACCTCCTGGATGTGGCAAGACCATGTTAGCCAAAGCTGTTGCCCATCACACCACCGGTAAGCAGGTTCTATCTTATAATATCGGTTTAATAATCTTATAATATACCGGGTCTTAAAGTGATTGTTCTTTCTTAATTTTGTTACCACAGTTCATAAAATATGTGATATGGGAAAATAACATTGTCACTTGGCTGGTACTCATTGTAAGCCCTTATAAATTGTGACATGTGGAATTCTTATTCTGTGTTCGTGCAGAATAAATTCATGGGAAAAGAATCCACAAAAATACTGTCGTACCTATTGTTAACTCTATGTTGACTTGTGTTGCAGCTGCCTTCATCCGTGTGGTGGGGTCCGAGTTTGTTCAGAAGTACCTCGGTGAGGGACCGCGCATGGTCAGAGATGTGTTCAGACTGGCCAAGGAGAATGCACCAGCAATCATCTTTATTGACGAGATTGATGCCATTGCCACAAAACGATTTGATGCACAGACAGGAGGTAATCGTCATGATTATATCTACATATATTACACATTACTTTAGTCATTGATTGTGTGTGCTGGGACAGTTAAACACCAGGTGACACTTTCATTGTTGTTACTAAAATTGTGATTGTAAAGAAGAGTGAAAGTTGTAGTGAGCAAGACGAGAGATCATTCAACGACTAAATTTATCGGATTGGGGGTGGGGGGTCGGGGGCAGGTTGGGACTACGGAAATGTGGAGATTAATTCAACAGTATAGAGCTGTGAGTCTTGAAATTATAAAAGCGCCTTACTTCATAGGTGTGTATAAATACAACTTTTTTTTCACTTGCAAATTAAAATACATGCACTAATAGGATTACATCTCTTTTCCAGCTGACAGAGAAGTTCAACGTATCCTACTGGAACTTTTGAACCAAATGGACGGATTCGATCAGACCGTCAATGTTAAGGTACAACTTTATCTCAATTCAGATACATGTAAATTCTCAAGGATCTAATTTATCCTATACTTGACGGAGTTGGGGTCCTTTGATATAGGGGGAGATCAAGACCCAAATATGTCATCAAGTTTCCTACAAACTAGTCAAAACTAAATCAGATCCCCGATGGTAAAAAATGTGTAAAAGTTTACAAAATGAACAACGTACGATTATGTACCTTAAAAGGGGGTGGGCAGCACACCATTAGGCATGAGAACATACAAACCAAGTATAGGACACAGAAATGGTGAACATACTCCTATCCTAGGTTATAACCGGAGTATGATAACCCAAACCCGTATTAGCGGGCATAGTAAAGAATTTTCTACAACACCATAACAGGTAATCATGGCGACCAATCGGTCAGACACACTGGACCCTGCGCTATTGCGTCCTGGTCGTCTTGACAGGAAGATTGAGTTCCCGCTACCAGACAGACGTCAGAAACGCCTCATCTTCTCCACCATCACCGGCAAAATGAACCTGAGCGAAGAGGTAGACCTGGAGGACTATGTAGCCCGTCCAGACAAGATCAGTGGTGCTGACATCAACGCCATCTGTCAGGAGGTGAGGCAACTATATATGTTGATATACATGTATTTGACATTGCATGTGATACAATGCTAATGATACCTGTTTATTTGCTTAAAATAATCTACAAATAGGGGGAAATGATTTAATTCTATTCATTATCATTCTAGCAAACTGAACCTTATTTAATCTCGGCATCATTTCTCCCATGTAGGCTGGTATGCAGGCAGTGCGGGAGAACCGGTATGTAGTACTTGCCAAGGACTTCGAGAAGGGTTACAAGAACAACATCAAGAAGGATGAAACGGAGCACGAATTCTACAAGTAAATCAAGGAGGCATGATTCATTGATGAAACACTAACTAGAATCTGTTTATAAACTAAAGTGATGGGAGCGTATGCTTGTAAGGTCAATATTTGCGCAACTAAATAAATGATATTTGGATGAAGATGTGTCTATTTTGTTGTGTATATAATATAGACATGATTTTGCATTATTACCGCGAGACTAGAAGAAAGCCTTGTTTTTGATTTTCACGATTTTGGACAGTAACTTTCTTGTTAGTGTTAAATTCCATGCAAACATTTTCATAAGCGCTTAGGGCGCATATTACGTAGAAAATGCTAACATTTTTTTTCCACAAACTCACCCCTCATAAATCACAGGATATATTATGTTAATGCTGTAATACCCGCTAAATTAAGAACCGGAATGGCCACTTACAATTGATTCAACTGTGCGCACACCACTGGCTCCTTTATGAAGGATGTATTTTCCTTTTTATTTTAAGCTTTAGAGATTGGGGGGGAAAAGCCTACATGGACTAAAAATAAGTGGATAAATCCCCGTTCCCGCATCTTCCTTTACAAAACCGATTCATAAACTTTGCCGTTTTGATCTCCCCAGAAAGTCTGCTACACTGTCCTAAATTATTTTAGGTCTTTTCATATAATTTGAAGAAATATAAACCAGAACCCTAACATTTTTGAGACGCGGTGAGGCTTTATTTACCCTCCCTGTTCCATTGTGTATGAATTGACAAAATAGCCTTGATTATGGGTTATCTGACTTCAAATTGAATTTTAAGAGTATCTCTCTTGATATGAATCAAAATAGAAGGGACCTACTCCATAGCATAAAAAATAAATGACATATGAAGAAAAAAAAACAGCTCCCCTCCCTCACCGTTACTTACTTTTTATAGTGTCTGCAAACCTGATTAATCATCATAATCTCAAACTTTACGTGGCTTTCTCTGATTTCATTAAGTTCAATCCGGAATATTGTAAACCATGAGAAGAAAAGGACACCTTTGATGAATAAATATTTATTACATTTAATCATATGTTCACGAAAGTATGCAAAGTTTCTCCAAATGATATCTACAAAAATAGCTTTATAAATAGTAAATTAGTGATTCCAATTACAAAAATATTGCAGACCTTTTTCGTCTGAAAACCATCAATAAACCGTGTTCATATGAATGTCTAAACGTTTTTAGAAAATACATAAATTCATTGCAGGTAGAAATCTACCACAGAAAACCAATCAACATTCTGTTTGTCAGGGTTGCGTTATTCTCCCAGTTCGATTTGCCTAGTAAGGTGTAAGATGAGCTCTTGTCCAGGTGGGTGTTATGTATGCTGTTAACCTAACGCTCACGCTCCGTGTTTCGGTGAGATTCTATGGCTTCCCTCACTGCGTCCCGTGCCTCCCTATCGTTGCCGGGATCGGCCTCAGCTGGGTTGGGGGCTGGTATCGGCCCGACCGGGGCTACTGCAGAGCGCTGTGGTGGTGGCATTGGATTGGCAGGGCGAAGATCAAGCGGTGGCACATAACGCGGTTGTGCAAGAACTGGCTGGGGACGCCTTTTAAAACGACTCCCAAAAACAGTGGTGACCCTGGCAGGTGCCACGGTGTAGAGAGGCCGCTGCTGCAGTTCCTGAGATGGTACTGGAGGCCGGGTAGCCAGCAGCTGCTGGGACTCCTCACCAGTGGAGCTGCCACTGCAGCTACTGTCATCCTGAGGGGGGCCCATGTTACGGGGCCGGCTACTCCTCACATGCCGCGCGGGGGCAGCAGGGTCTGGGACAGGTGTCAGCATACCCCGCGGTGGCGTTGGGCTGCGGGGACGGCGTGGCAGTGGGCGACGATCATCGTCCGCCAGCTGCAAGGGACGGACCCGCTGTGTGGGTGGTGATGCATGCAGGGCGCGGCACACTGGAGCCAACTGTGCCGCTGGTTCTGGTGGTGAGTGGTTTGAGTTTGTTGGTATGATACGCTCAGTCATCGGCCCTTGGGCCTCATATGGGTTCATCCAATGGGAAAGGCGAATTGTAGGGATATTGGCCCGTGTTAGCGGGTTGTGGTCCAGGATTATCCAGATGAGCTCTTTTAGATCTTGTGACACCTTTTTGGTTTTGGAGAAGCCGACTTTGCGCTCTGTTTGATATTTAATCATTTTCTTGATGTTGGAGTCGTCATAAGGCATTGATCCACATACCTATAACAGTACATTGTATTATTAAAAAAGCACATGAACAGCATATACATAATCTATATCTATCCTCTATGGTGAGATATGGTACTACGGCATGTGTGAAAAAGAATAGAGAGGTAATGTAGGATCTTTATGATTCTTTCCCTTGGGGTCAAATTATTTTTTTAAGAAGAAAAGTTTTTCGGACCCTCTTGCCTGAAAAACACCTCTTTGATGTTTTAACTTATCAATTCATATCAGCTTGAAATTTCCAGAGAATATGTAAATTCTGTGGAAAAATATCTATATTGCTGATATAAATTGCATATTCGAAGACAAATATAGGTAATTCGATTTTTTTAAAATTAGCTCTTGGGATTTTACGTAATTGCACCCACAATGCTTGAGAAAGTACCTAAAGCCCGGGCACACTATACCGTTTTGAACGGATCCAACCTGACCAGATCTAACCCGACAATCGGATGAAATTCACCCGGCGGGTCTCATAGAGTTGTGCATGCTCAACTCTTCCAACTGTTGAGTCGGATCACATCGGGTCGGGCGAAATAACATAAGTGTGGCCGGGGCTTAAACCTCTTCACAATAATCAAAGAGCAGAGCAGAGCAATCATGAGTTATAATAATTTCAAAGACAAACTTCTGAAGGAAACACTGAGCTTTTACTAGATGCTTTAGATGTGGGGTGGTATTGGGAGGCTCTGCGCTCAGGTATATATTTGACAGACACTGGGTTGATATGTGTACTCACCATGATATATAGGATTACACCACAGCTCCAAATGTCATATGCCGGGCCAGAATAAGCAATGCCCTGGAGGATCTCCGGGGCGGCGTAGGCGGCTGACCCACAGAAGGTCTTACTGAGCTGGTCCTCCATCATAACCCGTGCAAAGCCAAAGTCAGACACCTTGATGTTGTTGTGGCCGTCAAGCAGAATATTCTCACACTTCAGGTCCCTGAGACAAAGCAACATGTAACATGTAGTGCGTAGTTACTTCAGGCGGAACCCGTTGGTAGCTTAACAGGCTGTGTTTTTGCACTATATAATAAGATTGAACATGTGATTTACATCACAAATGACTCAGGGTCATGGTAATTAATTGATTCATTAAAAGATTGAAGCTGTAAATCATTTTAGGAACTAGAGGGCTTGAAAAGCAAAGCAGTACAAAAGACGAGGGCAATATGTAATTCAGAGCTGTAATATTATGTAAAGTTAAATCAAGTTCCACCCCCAGCCCTCAATCTTTCCTTCCCCCAGCCCCCATCCCTACCTCCCCCTGTACCACACCCCCAGCCCCCATCCCTCACTCTCATAGACTCAGTACCCGTCCCCCTTCCCCAAGCTCCCCCAACCCCCTGCCTTCCTCCATTATATGTGTAGTTGTCTGGAGCAGGCTAAAAACACGTTCACACCCTACCAGACCCACTGGTAGAATGAGCTTCCTTAAAAAGTCAATGGCATTACATGGCCCATGAGGTGCATTCTGATTGGTGGGTTCAGTCACCTGACCTAGACGTCATTTGCATATCCGATCCTATCCATGGGCCTTTGTGACCGGGACACCTACGGTAGGATGATGTACCGTAGGTATCTGACAGCAGAGGTCGGGTGCAGGGTCAGGGCGCCAGAAACGGCAAAGTATATGTAAACAACATGCTCGCCGATATATCTAGAAACAACCCTCTCCTTATTCAAGCAAAAGACACAAACTAGACACCCATATCTACTATTCTTCCAAAGAACAGATCTCAAATACTTCAAATAAAGAAGCGGTGGGCAGTTTTGTACAGTACAGAATGGCCTTGAGAAATCGGTGGCTGCCATATTTGTTTTGAATTAGGTAGAGCCATCAACCAATCAGCAGCAAGCGCAGTCTAGCGCATTTGGCTCATTAGCATATCATTAACATGACCTACATAGGTGTATGAGGCTAATGCCAATCTCGCACAGAGTGTAGGCGTTAGGATTGTAGAGTCCACTGAATCAGGGCCTTTGTCCATATGATTATGAACACTCCCCCTTGCCCTCCTATGACAGTAGTGTCTGTCCACACATTATTGTAATTCAAGATAATCAAAGATAATGCAGGCCCCAAACAGAGAAAATGTCTTACAAAAAGCGTCTCACCTAGTATTACAAGATAGCTGCCATTGACTTAGCACTGAAGTTGTGTGGACCGTAAAGTAGACAAAAACCGAATCTGGTACTTAAAGAGTTTATTTTTCCGGAATCAGATATTCCAGAATTTTTGTGACTGTTTTTAAATTGGATATTTGGAGGGGTTGGGATAGGACATTTGAAATATTTCTTGGTGCATAAGGCCACACTTTAAAAAAAAGTCTGTTTCCAGTGGACCGGCCGGGTGACTTTTTTCGTCCACCCGCCAAGGATTTTTTTTTCTGTATGTTGTAGATGTTGAAAGAGCCATTGAACCATAGATATGGTGAACATGATACTCTGTAAGTGGGCTTGTGGTTTACATACTAGTAGGCACAAAAGGAATGTCTCAGGGTGTAGCATGTCACCACCGGCATTGGAGAACCAGTTAAATCTTTAATGTCAGATTATTGCTTTAATGTCATAGGCTCTTTGTCACCATGATGCATGAATTTAGCCCTGTCTGGTGAATATCTCACCAATACACCAGTGACTAAGGATTGGCATGGTGAACCATTTGTGCATCAGGCAAAAAAGAAAAAAAAAGTTGCATCAGATAAATTTTTTTAAAGGATTTTGATACAAAATTCCTCCTATTTTCTTACAATTTTCAGTAAAAAAAATTGAGTTAAAAAAGTGCTTTTTGGTAGAAAAAACTGAAAAATCCCTTCCAAAAAAAAAAAAAAAGATTTGGGTAGGGCCAAAAAAAATAGGGTCGCTAGGCATACCTGAACACAACTCTTTTTTTTGGCCTCATGACGACAAATGCTGTTTTAAGGCAACATGCCCTCCTTAAAGGTTTAATGGGGTTCCGAGCTGTCAACATTTATTACCCACAGAGAGATTAGCAGAGGAGCGGTTATCCCTTTAAGGGCTGCATAAAAAATACAGCAGCAACGTGTTCGTTGTTGGCAAACGCTTATCTGATGTGGGTCTCGAGACGCACTAGATGGTCTGTGGTGCTTCGACCCTTGTGGAAACCTGAGTGCTATTGAGTCAGGAGGTTGTTTGACTCGAGATACCATACAAGTCTGTTGTTGACCTGTATGGTATCTCAAGGCAAAACAAACTCCTGACTCAATACCAATTGTTACTGGACATCGATTCTCTGTCTCTTTGTAGCTCTATAGTGATCGATGCCCAGTTTTATACTTCAGACCAGTGGCTCATTTTGGCTGTTTTTCGCCTCACAGATTGCTCCTAGCGCAAAATCCTGACTAGGTGTCAATATATTCTCTATGCCAATGTGTAATATGAGGGTAGAAAACACTGGAACCTCAGTTAGAAAAAATCCTACTGAACAGTTTTTGAGAAAATTAGGGTTTTGTTGCCTTTTTTTGCTGTTTTTAGTACATTTCCCACATAACCCGTGAACGTCAGCATTTCTCAATTTTCAGGTATTTAGAATTAGAATTTGACATTTTTTTATTCGCAGTAGGATTCCTGAATACCGAGCCATTCTACACAGGGTGTTATTTTGAAAAAATATAAATCATTTGATAGTGTATTTGGTCTCCGAAATAGAGGGAGTTTGGTCATAGTTTAATTGATTGTTGACAATCCAGTCAAGGGCTATTAGGCTCAGTTCAGTGCAAGTTGCAAAACAGGTGACTTGCACTTTTTAACTTGACCTCATGTCCACTATGTAGGAATGCATGGGTCTATCCAGAGTCCATCAATGGGATCACGCATGGAGGCAGATTCCGCAGCTTTTGACGAGAAAAAGTTCAAAATCGCAAAGAAGTGAAATTCGCCTAAAAACCCCCTATTTGGCAAGAAAAAAGTTCAAAATCGCAAAAGAGTGAAATTTGCCTAAAAACACCTGATTTGGCGAGAAAAAAGTTCAAAATCGCAAAAAAGTGAAATTTGCATAAAAACACCTGATTTGGCGAGAAAAAAGTTTAAAGTCGTAAAAAAGTGAAATTTGCCTAAAAACACCTGATTTGGCGAGAAAAAAAGTTTAAAGTCGTAAAAAAGTGAAATTTGCTTAAAAAACCCCTATTTGGCGAGGAAAAAGTTCAAAATCGCTAAAACGTGAAATTTGCCTAAAAAAACCCTATTTGGCGAGAAAAAAGTTCAAAATCTCCAAAAAGTGAAATTTGCCTAAAAAAAAACTCTTTTTGGCGAGAAAAAAGTTCAAAATCGCAAAAAAGGGAAATTTGCCTAGAAACACCCTATGACTGTAGCATGAATGCAGACACTCATGGACACAGACATACACATAGGCATGAACATGGCCTTCTCCTTCATATAGCAACATATGTATTTCTACTTTGATGAGACTGAATATAGCTTTCTGTTAGAAGGACTCTGATACATGGATGTCGATGTCCAGTTTTAGATATACCGTATTCGACGTAATAAGCGCACAGTGCGCTTAAAAAATTATTATGGACACCTTTTAGTACTTAGGAGTTTAATTGGGGTCAAAAATTGAAATATTTTTGGTTATTTCTAGTATAAGAATCGGCCATAAACAGGGGGTGTGCGCTTATTAGGGGGTGTGCGCTTATTACGTCGAATACGGTAAACCCATATAGTGCATTGGAGCGCTATAATGTTGGACTGCTGTATATTTTGACTCGAGATACCATACAGGTCAACAACAGACTTGTATGGTATCTCGAGCCAGTGTCTCTGTGGCTGGAATCTAACATAGAGGATTCCAACCGGTAGGTAGGAACAGCACAGGAGCGCCATGCCCCCCTCTTGTGGTATACAGTGCGGCCATTAAGGCCATTTCTGAGAAGTACCAACCGTTTTTCTCTATTTCAATGTAAAATCCTCCCTCTACTGTGGCCACCCCTCTAATGCGGCCACCCCGCCCTGTGGCCACTGTTTTTACAGTCCCAAGCGGTAGTTTTCTCCCTATAATGCGGCCATTTTGATGATATATGTACATCTAGAATCTGCATTTCCAGTTGCAGTAGAATTTATTTAAAACAAATCCTGATGTAACAACACTTTGGTTGATACTGTAAAATTCCGTTATGACAAAATACTTTGGGCAAGCTGTGTGCACTTTTGCTGAAGGCGAAGGTGTGCAGAGGCTCCTGCACGGACACTCCACGGAAAAGCACTGAAATTTGAAACGGAGGTTAAATTCCTTGGACTTGTGTTTGACCAGATTCTTTCCATGTGGAATACCTCAGGAAAAGATTCCAAAAAGCCATGAACCTCCTGAAGATGCTCTCCCACACAGAGTGGGGAGCAGACCGGGAGATTCTATTGACAATCTACAAGACGTATATCCAATCACGCCTGGATTACAGATCGGTGGTGTATGCATCTGCTGGCAGATCATACTTAGATTGGCTAAACCCGATTCAAAACCAAGCCCTCCGGCTTTGCATAGGTGCCTTCCGATCCTCACTGCAGAACAGTCTGCAAGAGGAGGCTGGAGTCCCCCCACTGGATCTCAGGCGGAACAAACTATCCCTTCAATCAGCTTCTTCCGTAGGAAGAAGAATGCCACAAAGCCTTTTTCTATGAGGGTGAGAACCCTGATGAGAGAGGCTCGCATACCGATCTCAAAGGTCATGAAGAAAGGACCTGCTCAATTAGTCATTTGTCAATCTGTTTATAGGAGTGACTGCCTATCTTGAAATGCTCCTTTCAAACCCGGAGTCAACAAACAAAAGTCCCACCACAGAAAATTGGTAATTAAAGAGATGGGGATTTCTTATTACGTTTTTATTTTTCACTGGTTAGGCTGTTTTATTCTGATTACGGATACGCCGGTGGGAAGTTTGGCTTCTTTTTTTTTACCCCTGAGATCTTTTGAGCATTTTACTAAACATGGCCTTTCAATTTGGGGATATTTCTCAAGTTACCGTCATTTGATAGCCCAAAAGAGGGATTTTCAAGCCTTTTTTCCCTCCTTTTTATTCCCCTGTAAACTTTTTTTTTTTGCCCACGTCCCCCCCCCCCCCAGAATATTTGCTCTAAAAACCCGTAATCCAAGTTATCAAAATGAGATGGTCTTAAAAGTTTCACATCCTGTGATATGTATATGAGAGCTGAAAACAGGAGGCGAAATTGGTCAGGAATATGTGAAATAACCGCGGAGCGCACACATTTTTTTTACACCCCCCCCCCCTCAAGGGGGGTCATATTTTTGACCCCCCCCCCCCCCAAGAGGGGTCCACATATCCCCCCCCCCCCCCCAGTCAAGGGGTCCAAATTTGTTTGCCCCCCACCTGTTGTTAAAAAGTGATCATCCCCTTAGGTGAGCGACTCCTGCCCCTTTGATGCCGCACCTATTACCCCCGCCCTCCACCCGTGTAACAATGCTACGCCCTCCTCCTGTTACTAGCGGATATCAACTCCCTGCCTTTGTACAGTGAAATCGCGTTATAACGAGGACGGTTATAAGGAGCAGACTGTTATAAGGAGCAGATTTGCTTTGCCAGGATTTTTTCTATACATTTCTATAGTAATAAAACCTCATTATAACGAGCATTTCTAGCCAAAAATCGTTTATAATGAGCAGATTTTTTCAAGATTCAGTAAAATTCATCCCGTCCTATACAGGTGGGTGAGCACCCAGGACTTCCCTTTGATTTCTGAGCCCCCCCCCCCCCCTGCCGCCTACCTACCCATACACCTCATCCTATACAGGTGGGTGAGCACCCAGGACTTCCCTTTGATTTCTGAGTCCCCCCTACCGCCTACCTACCCCCCCCCCCCCCCCACAGAGCTATATATGACCAAAATCGGTTACAAGGAAAGTTGGTTATAACGAGCAAATTGGCCTTGCCAAAAGTTGCTCCTTATAACGAGATTTTACTGTATCAGTCTGCGGCAGAGTAGTCACTGCGCGCCTCAAGTCTCCAACGTAGCCTTCACTCTCCAGCAGAGGTTTGGCACTGACTAACTATGGGTGGCGGCCATTATCCACCGGTGGATATTGGAGAGCTGAAGCTTACAGAGATATAATTCAGACCCACGGGTGGAGACGTCTAGCGTCAATATCTCGCGATAGATTGCCTTTATATCCCCCCCACCCCCCCCACTGCATGAGACTTCTCCCAGTCAGGTGAGCGACTCGTGCTTCCTAAAATGTGTGATATTTGGCGTGTAGCCTATATTACCATGTGGATGTCAAATGAAGCAATTAAAAAATCTTAATTTATTGTTGACAGATGAGCACTTTATGTTTGCCTTACCCCTAACTCTCCCCTTTGCGGCCACCCCACCAATGCGGCCACTTTTGGAAAGTCCCAAGGGTGGCCGGATTAGACAGAGTTGACTGTAATTAGGTACCACAAGTATTTTGAAGATAGATGGCCTAAAGATTCGGCAATAGTATCGTTAGAAAGCTTGAAAAGAATGTGAAGGGAGGACATCAGTTATGTTGAGATCCTTTGAATGGTTGATTTATTATGATTTTTTTAAGAAAAAAAGTTTACCTTTAATACATTTGTCTTTTTTTCCTGATGGGCCAATTGAGCATTTTTAAGTTGTTCATACATCAAATATAACAGCCAAATTATACTTGATAGATAATTCATGATAAACCATATGCTCCCTTTGGGAAATGATCTTGGTATAACATCTATTTGCACACAAATTGACATAATATGCCCCTCAAAATGCTACTTTGCACAGGAAAAGCTAGTGAAAATAGGCATTCTTCCATTTTCAGGCCATATACAACTTCAAGGGTATTAGGTTGAGCACCTTTATATTGTGGAAAACATATGTACAACTGGTAAAGAGTGTCTTGAATTTTTTTTCATCACATTCCCATTGAGATTTATTGACCGACTGATGTCTAAAAATGACAAAATCACTTATTTATAGCCTTGTCCAAGTCATAAGCCAGTGGTCACCTGCAGGCCAATCCTATATAAAGGGCAATACAGTGTTGCGGAAATAACGCCGGCTTTTGCCGGCGTAGAATCTTAATGCCCGGCGTAGGGCCTTAGGACGCAGGCCACAATGACCTGCCATGATCTCAGCTTTCTAATGGTGAAAGAATTTGTCAAATCGGTCAATTAGAAGCGAAGATAGAGCCAAATTTGTAAAATTGAAATTTCTTTCAATTTCCTTCAAGTTTTTGCAGTAGTTATAAGTTATAATGAAGTTTATAGAAGTACTTTGAAATAGCAAAATTTATATGGCCTGCGTGAATAGGATATGGCCTGCGTAAGATGCCAAGACGCAGGCCACCTTGGCCTGCGCTGAGAAAAAGTTTTCGGCAACACTGGCAATAGAATCACAACCAGTGGTCGGATTGTCTTGAAATTTGAAGCATAGAGTATCTTGAGAAGAGATTTTGAGATTCATGTACTAGAGTAAAAACAACTGGTACCAGGAATTTTCAAGGGAAAAGGGGTGTTTGTATGTTCAATGAAGATCCACAGCATGTGAAATAAGACCCCAAAAAAATAAGGTGTGGTTGGAAACTATGCACTCTTGCTAGTAAGACTGAACGAAGGGTGTGAAACCCCAGATGAGAGATATAAAATTGCTCAAAGGGGTAAGAGAGCACACATAAGGGCATGCAGTTGGCAGATTGGTAGTTGGCCGAAAATCCCAATATTCAGAATATTGATAAGAAATAATTCCATGGAATTCAAACTGAATGATCATATCATATAATTATAATATAATCCTCAGAGCTTGTGAGTTATTTAATGGGGTCTGCCCCCGGGTCTGCCTTTGGGAGAATTACTTTCCTTATGCATGGTTCCCCCAGTCCATGGTAAAGGCACCACAGAAGGTGCATCCCTATTTGTATCACTGGTGGCCATGTCAAATTTAATCCACTTTCCCAATAGTAATCTGGGGCTGAATATTTTTTCTGTCAAGCAAAGGTGTGAAACAGGTAAGAACCATATAAGAAACCTTTTCTTACAGTTTTGTTGACTCTAAGCTATATTCTTCCCCTCACTTACTGGAATGTGGGTCTGTATTAAGTGCCTGTACCTAATTGTGCTCCCATACACTTACAGTCCATACACCTACTGAATTTAGGACATGGCAAGAGGGTTTTCATAATTATTTTACAAATATTATTTCCTAGATTTAGTCTCACATAGGCCCCATCCATCGAATTGCATAGCTGTTTCAACATGGTTATTCTAGAGAATTCGAGCTTCATGGCATGGTGCGGCACAATCAATTCTTTTGAAAATTACTTGTCCATTTAAGATGTTTTATTATTATTAATGCAGCCATAATTTCAATAAAATTTATTCATAATTGTGCCGGGGATACAAATAAAGGTTTGAATCATAGCTATCTAACGGTGCTTATATTGTATAGGTCCAACCCATGGTGGAATGGCAAGACCACTGGAAAGGAAAGGTAGGAAAATGGCCTGGTAGAAAACCGGTGACAAAGTGTCTAACTGACAGGGTTCCCACAAAAAAAATCAGATTGAATTCCATGACATTTCCATGACATTCCATGACAAAAAATCTCAATTTTCCATGACATTTTTGCGGAGGTCGGGGGCTTGGCCCCCGAGAAAATTTCAAAAATCTAGAAAGCAAATGGTACATTCTAGATTTTGAAATATTAATTTCATTATTTTCAAATTCCATGACATTCCATGACACAGCAATTTTTTTTACAAAATTCCATGACATTCCATGACTTTCCAGACAACTTTCAAATTCCATGACATTCCATGACACGTGGGAACCCTGAACTGATAGAAAATCAGCCTTCAGTAAAGACCAATTTTCATAGACTAAGGCTTCACAAAATTCAGAGCATTGATAATAGATATCACCAGGAGATCCATATTTTTTCTGGTGAGTGGTCTGCTATTCCTGTATGATTATTGGTCTGGCTGTGAAGAGCATGTAAAGATTGCTCTTATGCTCTGACATTTGGGCCTTTTCACAGGAGCGCAGCGCTCCTCTGGGGTACCTACTGTAATTGTATTTGAGGTCTAGTGACAATTCATCTACATTTGTATCGGATGACTTGAAAAGCATAAAAGAAAGAGGACATCTGGGGCTGTGGACCCGGCTGGCCCACAGCTGAAAAAAAGTCATGAGAGTGATTTCAAATAGTGAGTAGTATATCGACATGTCGGCAAAGTAATGGTACATATATACTACCCACCTCATAATAATTTGTACATGAATGACAATTTTCACGAATTTATCACTGGATCTATAGATCGTTAGTCGGAGTGAACAATAACAATACAATTATTTATTTATTAAGTTAAAAGAATCTTATTTTCAGACTTTTGTGACAAACATTCAGAAGAAGGATGAGTTTTTGCTTACCTGTGGATGATGTTCATGCGGTGCAGGTACTCAATGGCGCTGATAAGCTGAGAGAACATGTACTTGGAGCGGTCTTCAGGTATGGCCCCCCGCAACTTGACATAGTCTAACAGGTCTCCATGACCAGCCAACTCCATGGCAATAAACACCTGTGAATGTGATATTTAGGAGACTACATGATCATGTAACTGAAGAGTATTTTGCACGATTCATAATGATGTAGAGTCTATAAGGCATTTTCCTAAAAGAAAACGCCACTTTATTTTCTTGTAGACCTGTCGGTACTTAGGCCAAACATAGAGAGAACCAGGAATGAGTCGCGAATCGACAAATCGACTCGCGACTCACCAGAATGATTCAATAATTCCTCTATTGACTAGGAATATCAAGAAGTTATTGCATATTCCTCTTAAAAAGCCATTTTCTGATGTTTATCAATTATTCAGGCCTCTGAGGTCTCTGGGAGCTTGTTTTTCTTGAAAGAATTTGTAAAAATTGAGAAAAATAAACAATAAAAATCAGAAAAAAAAAAAAATCTCCAAAATTGGGAAAAAAATACTAAGGTCGGCCCTTTTTTGAATCTAGGGTCGGGTTGCCTGAAACACCTTTTTTTTTGGCCTTACTTATATTATATGAGAGAAAGTGGAGAAAACCTCTGGGATTGATGAACTTACCTTGCCATTGAAGTACAATATCTCATACAATTGGACGACATTTGGGTGAGCGAGTTTCCTCAGTATTTCTAGCTCTCGTGGGAGAAACTTGTTTAAGAAATCCTTTGGTGCCTTTCTTTTGTTGATGATCTTCAGAGCTATCTTGCGTCCAACCTTCTGAGAATGGGCAGCCTTAACCTTGGCATAGGAGCCCTCCCCGAGTGTTGATCCTAAAACGTAGCCATGTTTACGGAGTTCTTCTTCTTCGTTGACACTGTTCACTTTCTCAGTGGCACGAAGAATAGACATTTTAATCCTATGGCTGATCTCCTCTTGGTAATGGAGCTGGATTACAACAGCCTTTGGTTCAAGGATAGGTTGGCATTCTCGTCGTACCCTTTGTCTTGCCAGCGTGGTAGTTAGCACTTCACTGTACTACATATATAAAACCCTCCCCCAAAAGTACGATTAAATATACCCCACCCAGTTGCCCCGAACGTTCCCGCCCCTTTCCACAAGTCGGGTATGAATGAATGAACAAACGATTCGTGTGCGCGCGTAGTAACTATTTGAGCCTCTCTATGAAATACAATAAAACCCTCGCTACAAATTCGAAGATTGTCAAAACGCATGATTTCATAGAAACTAATCTACATTTTAAACAAATATACAGTGTTGCCTTCAAGTTTAAAAGGTATTCTCGCAAACGTATTCTTGCTTGTGCCTAGATATAGAGTTATAGCGTCGAAAATACTGTCTTGGAGGCTATCCATTGATAAATCGCGCCAAGGGCTAAGGCTCACGGTTGATAAATATATTAAATATAGGCGCACTATTATTTGTTGTGACATATCTCCCCCTCGAGCAAATTGTGACTTTTATAGGGCTAATTCAACTTTAGATATTTAAGCATCCAGAAATGTTTATAAATAGTGGGAATAGATGTTGTTACGTCATAGATTATCAAAGCCGTTACCATGGGTGTTGCTATGGAAATATCACCAGAGTTACCGTCATCACCAAGTCCGCACAGGAGAGTGGTGGCGCACGTTTGAGAGAGCATGTTACGTTTCTTTAAACTACTTTAGAGAAACCTAGAAATACTTTAGAATGGCTACATTGAAGAGAAGGGAGATAGCTGTGGCAACACAAGGAATTATAACATGTGACCCACTGGAAGCACTTCGTCTACTATCAGAAGATGCCGAAGCTGTCTATGCCCCATCATCTGATCCTAAAAGTAGGCCTGGTCATGCTCCTGCCACTGGTAAACTGTTGGGCTACCGACCCACTTCTAAAGCCTTCCTTGCCAAAAGAGGATTCCTTTTACAGAAAACACTCGGGTCTGGAACATACTCCAAGGTAAAACTTGCTCTAAAGTACAAAGTTGAGAAAACTGGGTTAGGTGAACCGTCCAGGCTTGCGGTAAAAATCGTTGACAAGCATCGTGCGCCCAAGGACTACTTGGGCAAATTCCTACCGAGAGAAGTGACCATTTGGCCAACGCTGAACCATCCATACATCGCCCCCCTTTTGGAAATTATACAGGTACGATATCCCTACTCAATATCGAATTAACTTATTGTAACATCTGTGGTTGGTTGATGCATGATTTATTGGCATTTACCTAGATTGTCAAGATTACTAGTTCTACCATGAAGCATGAACCACAATTATACCACAATTGGATGCGAGAAAGCCTCCCCATGATCGTCCACCCTGATACCCATCCCTCCACCCACACCCTCCCCTCTCCCTCCAAGATCACAGGCCTACACTGATCTGTGGTGGAGATCGTCTGCAGTAGGTTGGTAGTATAAGTGTAAAGCCTAAGGTCTGACACTGTGTTGGTTCGGTCATCTAGGTGACCACGTGACCAAACACTACATACAGGTAGTTCCCACACCAATCTGTAGATGTCACTAGTATAGGCCTGGTGCTTCTTCTGGGAACTACCTGTATGTAGTGTTTGGTCACGTGGTCACCTAGATGACCGAACCAACACAGTGTCAGACCTTTACACTTATACTACCAACCTACTGCAGACGATCTTCACCACAGCTCAGTGTAGGCCTGTGTCCAAGATGGTGAACTACTACACTCCAACTCATTTTCTTTACCTTTTCGGGGGGCCACATAACATGTAGCCTACACTTCCTTAGGCAAAAAAGAAAAAAAAAAGTTGTGTTCAGGTATCCCTAGCGACCCTCTTTTTTTGGCCCTATCTACCCAATTCTTTTTTTCTTTTTTTTGGAAGGCATTTTTTTAGTTTTTTCTACAAAAAAACACTTTTCTTTAGCTCAATTTTTTTTCACGGAAAATTATACGAAAATGGGAGGAATTTTGTCTCAAAACCCTTTAAAAAAAATTTGGTAAAAAAAGAAAAATGGACCTGGAGTAGTCGGGGGTATTTTCGGCCACTTAAGCTTTAATCTGCTACCACACATGGAATTATTTATTGAAAACATTCTCAATGATTGGTGAAATCAGTTAGGGTATTACCAACATATTTGGAGAGGTGGCACAAAAATATCAACTTTACTGGCATTGTGGCCAGCATTTGCTATTCATGCAGGTTTAGGGGGGTATTTTCGGCCAGGGGAGGGTATTTTCAGCCAGGTGGATGATATTTTGGTGTTAAGTAAAAGTTGAGTCAGATGCAAAATAGGTACATTGATCTCATTGATCTCCATCAATCAGATTTTTATTCTGACCTCACTTATAAAAAAAGGTGAATGTTCAACCCAACCATTCAGGGCCTGCCCTACATATGGATGATGGTGGTATGTCTATATGTTTTAACTCACCCCAGAAATGTAGATCTAGGTCTCAAAATCTATTCAAAATGAATATACCACACAGGAAACTATATATTTTCTATACAAACTGCTCCATAAATAATGATGTGGTTAAATGTGCATATCAAATGTGTTTGCCAGCTGAGAAAAGCTGTTACCCATTTTAAAAGGTGTTATGGGTGCTCTTTACAGCATAAATACTGCCTGGTGGCCGAAAATACCCCCATAGTTGAATTATGGCACCTATTTTCGGCCACCCCCACTAAACTAGGGATGGAAAATATAAATATAGAAAATTTCTACTAAAATATAAAGTAGAACTTTAACATACTAAGCAAGACCTGAATTTTAATGGAATTTCACAATATGAATACCCTTAGGCAACTGGTGAGTTTATATTGATGTATTAACGGATTTATAAACGGTTTTCAGGTCATGGCCAAAAAATCTAGTTGTCTCTCTATATAAAATGAGGAAATTTATACTTGATTTGGGTAACCTGGGTACCCTTTCATTTTCAGGAAACAAAAACAATGCTTTCAGGTGTCTTTTGAAAAAATTACATGATGTATCAACAGTATCTTCCAATATTTAATTGGGTAGGACCAAAATAAGGCCAGAGTGGCCGAAAATACCCCCCGGCCGAAAAAACCAGCCAGTACTCTACCTACCCTATTTTTTTTGGGCCATATTAGCTGGACACAAGTTGTTTTTTTTGGCCTTATCCCAGCGACTCTCATTCATCATATATATACTTATTATGTACATTAATGTATATTTGTTATTTACTGTTAACAGCCTACTGTAAAACCTCGCCTATAGGTCGACCTCACTTATAGGTCGAATTGGAATTTTGAGGGAAAAAATCGACCTATAGCTAAATACATTGAACTTTAGGAAAACCCCACTTACAGGTCGAATTGGAGTTTGAGATTTTTGGGGGGGGGGGGGGCAAACCCCACCCTAAACCCCCCTAGAGAAGCTTTTCCCGAGGCCAAAATGACTATCATTTCTGGTATCTTGCCCTTTAGACAACCCAGCTAACAAAAAAACGTTAATTCAACGTCCATCTAACGTTCATAATAGGTTGGATTAACGTTATTAAATAACGTTAGATTGCAGTGAAAATCGTGGACTCAATCCAACGTTTTTTCAACGTTGATATCAGGTTGATTTGACGTTGATTTGACGTTATTTAAACGTTAATAAAACGTTGATTAACGTGCAGAGATAAACATTGTTTGCTCAACGTAAAAATGACCTCTTTTTGTTGCCATAAATATGTCATGAACGTGAATATAACGTTAATTATGAGTTAAAATAACCTTAAATCAACATTGGGAGAATGATGGCAAATTGGTTAACCATTATTTAACTGTTATTTGATATTAATTTTTATCATCAAGTCATCAGTAATCCATCTGCTTTATACATCCCATTTTCAGAGGCTGGGATAAATGAGTCTTGCACCCCAGCATTATTTCCTGGGTTGGTTAGTCTTGATGCATCTGGATGTTAGGGCGAGTTTCTATATATCCATCTCGTGACTCTACAGAACGGGTGTACGCATCAAAATGCATCACAACGCATGTACTAAACAATGCATTTTTGTATACATTTTGGCAAACCATATTCTAATATGAAATACTGATGCTAGGGGTGGTAAATCATTTGTACATGTTCATTATGTATAGCTTATTTCAAAGGATTATAATGAAGCAATCTCAATGTATTACCATCACCAGCTAAACTGCCACCTAGTGAGATAGATTAAAACTATAAATAACGTTAAATTAACGTTATTTCAACGTTTATCTGATATGTATTCCAATACCACATGGGATACAAGTTCCCTATTATCGACCAGTGGACATTTTCCTTCTGTTGTATACTGCAAATGTGATCTATATCTATAACATCAAGTGATGCCAGGGGGTACTCTAACCCTCATACTTTGTACATGTAATACGACTTAAGGATACATTTGTCTACATTCCAAATAAAACCCATAATACTTCTAATCAGTGCTAATTCCCATAGACAAATTAAAAAGGGCATTACCACTTGAATAATAATATAAATTCAGGCTATTTGTTATCCATGGTGTGCCAACTTACATATGATTTAAATGGTGTCAGAAAATTAATCAAATTATATGTTAATTAAACATAAACAATCAATTCAGTGATTAGAGTTGCATGCCCTATGACGGAAGTACACATTCTATAGGCCTTCAGCCAAAGTTACAATGCTTATATCATCTATCAAACCAACATTGCACTGTTTTCATAGTAATACCATCTGTTATCTTTAGAAATAAAATTTTACATTTATCAGCCAAAAAAACATGCGTTAGTTTATAAAAGTTATCCACTGAACGTTAATTTAGTGTTAGGTAGAAAAACGTTATTTGCTGAACGTTTGTTTAACATCAAATGAAGGGTATCCATTTGAGGTTATTGAGAAAAGGTAAGATTAACGTTAAACTAACGTTTTTCATGTCACGTTAGCCAGTTAACCTTTAAACAACGTTAATCAATGTTAGATTAACGTTTCTTGTTACCTGGGAACCCCCTACTTCTTGCACAAAGAGATTTGGGTTTACAGGGATAATAATCTCAGAAAAAAAGGTATGTTTTCCAGTATTAAGGCCACACCAAAAAAAAAAGTTGGTCAATGGATTTCGCGCACCTTATTTTCGGAAATGGAAATTATTTTTTTTTTTGAAAAAAAAATTGTCAATGGATTTCGCTCGCCTCATTTTTTTCAAAATTGAGAATTTTTTTTTTTTTTTCAAATTTTCTTCCAGTTATTCCCCCAGATCAGCCAAAAAAAATTTATGTTAGGGGTCCACTAAGAACTTTTGTCGGAGGCTGGTTAAAAAAAATATAAAAAATAGTCACTCGCTCCAGTTTTCCACTGACAAAATCCATTGACAAAAAAAAATTCTTAAAAAAAAAAAAAAAAAATTCGCTCGCTCGCACCATTTTTTGAAAAGTTAAATCCATTGACCAACTTTTACTTTTGGTGTGGCCTAAGGATGAAGTTTTTTTTGGCTCTTTAAATGGTTTACCATTTTTCAAAACCCCACCTATAGGTCGAATTGGACTTTTGGCAAGAAAAATCGACCTATAGCAAAAATTAATTCCAAATAAAAATCGACCTATGCTTATTTGGATAATTTAAAGAAGAAATGTCTCTAAATATCGGGATGCACAGTCTGGGATAAAAATTGATAACATAAAGACATTTAAAGTCCTATACATTAGGGAAAAGAGTAATGCTTACTTTCTGAACATATGTGTAGATATATAATCTAGCACTATACTAAACATAAATCATTTAGAAAAATGTTGTTTTCTAGGAAATAACCATTGATTTTATTGTGAATCTCACGAACACAACACTTGATGGATGCTAAGAATGGTACACATCTTCAAGATACTGCCATACAATGATTAAAAAAGCTGTAGTACCAATTTTAGTATATGTAATAGATCAAATGTGGATCAACAAGGAAAAAGGGACCTCTGGGGGGGATTTTTAGTTCCAACTTTGGCCACCAGGGGGCTCCATATAGCCAACAAAGTTCAAAATATCATAAAAATAGTTCTATACCACTTTTTGATGGAGAATACAATAAGCCACTTTAGAAAATTCCACCTTTAGGCCACACCAAAAAACAAAGTTGGTCAATGGATTTTACTTTTCAAAAAATGGTGCGAGCGAGCGAAATTTTTCTTCTTTTTTTTTAAGAATTTTTTTTTGTCAATGGATTTTGTTGGTGGGAATGTGGAGCGAGCGACAATATTATTTTTTTTTACATAGCATCTGACAAAATTCCTTAAACATAATAATTCATTGGTTGATCTGGGGGAATTACTGGAAGAAAAATTTGAAAAAGAAAAAAAATTCTCAATTTTGAAAAAAATGAGGCGAGCGAAATCTATTGACATTTTTTTTTTCAAAAAAA
The DNA here is from genome assembly GCA_947462335.1 of Harmothoe impar. Classification (NCBI taxonomy): domain Eukaryota; kingdom Metazoa; phylum Annelida; class Polychaeta; order Phyllodocida; family Polynoidae; genus Harmothoe; species Harmothoe impar. The sequence continues at coordinate 76,614,623 of OX381704.1, read as the reverse complement.
ATAAAAATTTCCATTTCCGGAAATAAGGTGCGCGAAATCCATTGACCAACTTTTTTTTTTGGTCTGGCCTTAGGGAAAATGAAATATATCACTGGAAAGCTGATGACCTCAATTTTATAATTGAGTTTAACTTTTGGAAGACCCTTTTCCCTCGACTGTCCACAAATGCTTTACAATATTTAGGAAAAATGTGGCAATGATCAACATGCTAAGAGGGTGGAAAAATCCTGTAGCCCCTCCCGGTAACCAAGGAGATAGCAGTGTACTGAGAGTGGTAACCAGGGAGGTAGTAGTATACAGAGAGTGGTAACCAGGGAGATAGTAGTGTACTGAGATTGGTAACCAGGGAGGTAGTAGTATAGAGTAGTAACCAGGGAGGAAGTAAAATACTAAGAGTGGTAACCAGGGAGGTAGTATTCTGGAAGGTAAAAGCCCTTAGAGACTAACTCCATTTAGAGCACTGGTCGTCCTTAGGTCATTTAGCCATAAACATCGGAGGCCAGGGGTCTTTTATTTTCTTCAAAGAGGAGGTTGTCTTAATTACCCTTGTAGGGGTATGGAGGCAGTTTGGGGACAGATTGGGGGTCAGTCTCAGGCCTGTATCTCATTCTCTATAGGAATAGCATTGGAGCTGCTCATTTGCCTTAACAATATTAGAATAAACCTTTCAAACTATGATATTAAACGGTTGCCATAGAAAAGCTCAGGTATATGTGCCTCTACATGGGTAGTCAGAATCTTAAGCATGTCACTGCGTCACTTTTTAGGGGGAAATAGCATGTCACTGTGTCACCTTTTTATGCCGAAGTTGTGGCGTAGCCACCTGGTGGTGCCGCCAGGCACCACCAGGACGAGGTATATGATGTTTGCACTTTGCCAAAAGTCAGAACGGGCGCCGCCATCTTGGATTACGCCGCCATCTTGGATTAAGGAGTCACAACACAAATTTATGCTATGTGATAACAATAATATAAATCAACCTTTGATAGATCCTGAGGTTGTATATAATTATACCTACCCACCTAACATTGACCCAAGGAATTCAATGGTTCTATTGGTTTGTTGCTATTACCGCTGGTTGCCTAGCAACAGCTATTCTAATTGTTTATCTGCCTAGCAACACACATTTCCATGGTCCTGAGGTTGACTATAATCATACCTACCCTCCCTGATATGGACCCAAGGAAATCAATGGTTCTATTGGTTTGTTGCTAATACATCTGGTTGCCTAGCAACAGGTATTCTATTTGTTTATCTGCCTAGCAAAACCCATTTCCATGGACCTAAAGCTGATTATAATCATATCTACCCCCCCTAAAAATGAACTCAAGGAATTTAATGGTTCTATTGGTTTGTTGCTCATACCGCTGGTTGCCTAGCAACAGCTATGTTAATTGTTTATCTGCCTAGCAACACATTTCCATGGTCCTGAGGTTGATTATAATCATACCTACCCCCCCCCTAAAATGGACCCAAGGAATTCAATGGTTCTATTGGTTTGTTGCTAATACAACTGGTTGCCTAGCAACCGATATTCTATTTGTTTATCTGCCTAGCAACACATATTTCCATGGTCCTGAGGTTGATTATAAGCATAAATACCCCCCTAAAATGTACCCAAGGAATTCACTGGTTCTATTAGTTTGTTGCTAATACTGCTGGTTGCCTAGCAACAGCTATTCTCATTGTTTATCTGCCTAGCAATACACTAGCAATGTAGTGTTGGGACACTTTACACACCACGTCCGCCGTACATATCTTGTCTAGCAATACACGTTTCCATGGCTCTGATGTTGATTATAACCATATCTACCCCCTAACATGGACCCAAGGAATTCATAGGAACTATCATATTTGAAGTAATATCATCCTTTCCCCCTGATAACCCCCCCCCCCCCCCACACACACACACTGTTTATTTGGTTTCTTCAATGGGTCCCCTTTAAACATACCAACCATGTAGACATTATGTTCCTTCAAATGCAAGAATTGTGGTTGTTGCTGTGTATAAAAATGCCTGAGGCATTTTTTTACGCGGCAACAACAGCAATTCTTGTTATCTATATAGGAACTTGTAGAATAATATGTCCAGGTCGATTTTTATACCTGATTTTTAAAACCCTGTGTCGCCAGTGTCGATTCTTACCCATGTAGAGGCACGTCTATGATAGATAAGACCATAGGGGTACCACCCATGGAGGAAACTTTTAAAAATCTAACCAAAAATAACTATCCTGCTACCACTTTTATATACCTACCCCAGTACATCCCCCATACATGTACATGTATTATTCCATGTCTTCATATCTTACAACTCAAGAAAAAACTATTAAAATAGAATGTACTGTAAGTATTTACAGCTATGTTAACCATATTACATAACCCGTTATACAATAGATACATTAATGTCCATGATATTGAGGAATAGATTAAGTATTACACTGTGAGCCTATACTATACAGCATGTATCAGTAGGGGTTGTTTGACCCCCATGGGCCTGGCAGAGGGGTGTGCGGTCATCATGGGGAGGGAAGGGGTAGGTGGGGGGGTTGAGGACAGGCTGAGCACCTCCGCTATAAATGGACTTAGATACTCAAGCCTATTGTAAAGGCCAACTGAGACTGGTAACGGAAAGGTAGTGGTGCAATGGAAGTGGTGACCTAGGGGCTAGTACATAAGTAATCATACCCATTAGTATCACATTTAACTTCTTTTGTTTGCCCGTCTCTACACAGGATGGTCGCAACATCTACATGGTAATGCCCTACGCCTCTGGAGGGGACGCTCTCACCTATGTACAGGAGTATGGTGCCCTCCGGGAGCATGCGGCTCTACGCTGGATGAGGCAAGTGATCAGTGCCGTCTCGTACCTCCACGGCCGAGGAATAGCGCACAGAGACCTTAAGTTGGAAAACCTGCTTATCGATGAAAACGGTAAGGCGTTGTCTATAATGCCCGGTCAGCGGTGCTTTTAGTTTTTCCAACCTGCCCTTCCCGTCACCCCCTCCACATACACCGCATTTGGTTCACCTGACCATCCTCTACTTCCCTCCCTCTGGTCTGCTACTTCCATATCTACTATCGATACTAATTTTGTCTCCGAAATATGCTTCCCTCCTTTCTCTTATGTCCCTTTGTCCTCTCTGTAACGCCTGTATACTGCCGACCATAGATTCGAACGGTTGATCACGTATAACTAACAAATCCCTTACGTCAGCCAAACAATTGTAACTTGAATCAGTTTAAGGTATCTCTACCTAACCGTTCTAAAGTAGTTGTTATAACATTACTTTGTTATGCTTGAGGCGTAAACTGGCGACAACTCAACTCCAATCATAATGATACATTTAGTGATAACACTGAACATCCCAGTAATGCTATACCCTGACGCCCTTTGTTGTATAGGAGAGCTGGTGCTATGTGACTTTGGCTTCACCAGAGAAGACTGTGGATGTGAGTCGGACCTGTCGGCCACCTTCTGCGGCTCAAAGTCCTACGCCTCCCCGGAGATCCTGAGGGCACAACCCTATGACCCCTGTAAGGCCGACGTGTGGGCCCTGGGCGTCATCACCTACATCCTCATCAGCGGCAAAATGCCCTTTGACGAGGCCCGAGGCACAAGGTGAGCATTGAGAATCTAATATTTGACATGAAATATTATTAGTAGTTTATTATTAAAAGTATTCCTTGATATTCCTTGCGACGTTAAAATTGTTATAATCATTTTTCTTTTCTTATAACTATATTGTAGTATCTAAACACAAAATGCACATGTATCGGGAGTCATTGTAACCCTCTTAGCAATAAACGGCATTGTACAGAGTATACTGAGTAAAATGGGAGGCCAGTGAATGACTCGGACGGCAAATAAGACCATTTTTCTGTTTTCAGGAACATTATGATCCAGCAGAGGAATCTGCGTTTCCGCTGGGCGGATGCCGCTCACCCAATCTCAGACAAGTGCCAGGACTTCATCATGAGGATCTTCAGCTGGGACTTCCACCAGCGTCCGTCCGTCAAGGAGCTGCTGGAGGACCCCTGGTTGGTGGACGACGCCCAGGAGTGGCCCCCGGCCCGCTGCTCCACGGCCATGGAGACAGCCAGCTCTGCCTACCATGGTCACGGCGACTGCCAGTAACTTGTGTGGAGAAAACTGTATGGGGCATATCTCATGGCAGGACCAGAGAATATAGATATACAAAAAGTAGAGATTTGTATCCAAAAATACAGGAATTAGAGATATACAGAAATGCAGAAAGTAGAGATATACAGAAATACAGGCATTAGAGATCTAAAGAAATAAGAAAATTGAAATGTACAGGAATGCATATAATTTTATGGTAAAAGCCCATTATGTTGATAGCACGTGGTGCATTCTTACATGTACAGAATCATGATAAAGAGGACTTTCTACCTGAGGCTATGCATTCGTATAAGCAATCAGTGTAATGTGATACGAGATTAATAAATAACTTTATGTTGTATGCTTAAATTATACCCATGTACAAATTTCTTTTGAAATCATGATAATGCATGTATTAGAACTATGTATCATCTGTTAGAAATGATTATTTAAATATCCGATTAAATGTCTTATTACAACCACCCGTACCCATGTACAGGTGTATTGAATGCATTCCCACAGATGTAAACATTTACACCAGAATGTATGAATAAAACTATTTTTGAAAATAACTTTGCCTCTTGTCAGAAATAATTGTGCCATTTGGCATTATACCCGAGATATTGTCTTTAACGCGAAGTATCAGACATCCTTTCCTGCTAGACTAACTGCCATCTGTATATATCAATCGGTACTAGTCACATTTTTAACAAAAATTTCACCCACCCCTAAGCGGGTATTTTTCAGTCCATTTTTGGACGACACACTGCCCAAGTGGACAGAAAAATGTCTGCCTGTGGAGCCTATTTTCGTTAAGAAATAACCCCTCGCCATCTGTATATATAGAAGAAATAACATAAATAACCGTACCGTGTATACTTTTATTTACAAAATATTTACATGATATAATTATTATCACAAACGTTTCAAGGCATTCACAGTTAAGTGGAAGATCTGATTTTATGTGGTCAAGGAAGCGTTGCTTTGGATAAAATGTGAATTTCCAGTAAACAAAACACGTTAATAACATTTCTCCATGGCCAAGCGTATAACGTTAAAAACGTTATCTTGACGTAAAATAACGTAATTTTGCTGGGTTGTAGAGGCGGTTTACAGTCACCAACATTGGGGTTCCCTCACCATATTGCACACAGACATACCTTTTACGATACAGCGTGTAAACCTTATTCAGACATAACATGTTCATTGAGAGATATTTGACCATCACAATTCAATCATGATTTCGATATCTCACTATCGGCCTATACCTGCCAGTTACAAGCATCAGTGGGACGCGCACACCTCTAATTCTGGGTAGAATCCAAAATCAGAAGCCACTGAGAACTCTCATGGGTATTTGGTCTGTAATTAATGTATTCATGGGTGCGCCATGATACGCTTATAATACTCCGATATGCGCTAACAATAGATGGCTGATCCAGTATGTTACTTGCATGACTTTCAAAGAAGTGGTCGGATATTGCGATTGCAATATGACTACTACTATAGGCTTATGTCCATGTAGTTAAAAATCAATGTACCATAGCGGGCTGGGGGCATCATCTACGACGAGGGGAACCCACGGGTGACGCTGGGGCTTGAGTTGTGCTTGTCTTGCTCTTCCTTGACGCTTTCAACATCTTTGGAGAAATAGAAATAGGAATGTGGTATGGTGTGTAGATAGTGAACAATATACTGAATTGGAACCTGGGTAATATAGTGGCAAAACAAAGTGATCTCTGTGTTTCAAAATGTGTCTTTTAAGGTTATTTCACCAAATATGATTATATATGACCTACCTTGTCTTTGAACTCCTTCACTCCTTTGACGTCAGTTTTCCCACCCTGATGGTAAATTGGAGAAAAGTGTTATTATATATACACTGAAAATTCCTGGAGTTGGTCAATGCTAATATATCTTAGTCAAAACCACTAACGTATCAGCCTTATTAAATTGAACTAAGATTTTGCTAAACTATGACTAACTTTTTACTAACCAGCTACCCACAGGAACTCCACACCAGGTGACAGCAGAAGCAAATCATTAGATATTTATCTATATGAAAAGATTGTAATTGCACTTGTTATCATGCTTAGAGGTAACCTTTTATAATATTGAATATGCTATGGGGTGTAACTCAATGTATGTATGTATCTACTTAGCCAAACTTAAAAAAAAAAACAGATCAACCTATTCCAATGAAGTTTTCTGAATGGGACACTTTTTTGTGTGTTTTTGATAAATTCATACATCAAAGACAGACTCAAGTCTCTATATGGCCACTTCTACAGGACAATAATTGTTAGGTAGACAAACTGGCTTGAATGGATGGAGTTATCATTGCTCAAGTAACTCATGGAATGCTGTGATTGTTGCATATTAACCAGGGCCATGCCACTGACTGGTAATACCTATAAGTTATACTAGAACCAAACCTCTAGTGTAGGTTATACAATATTCCCAGGTCCAGGGGCGGGTAATACAAGGGTTGTTGAAAGTATAGTACAGTACTAAAATCACAATTTTCAAGTCCTAGGTAGAGGTTATAGGATTCTCTCAAAGTCGGGGTGTGGGTTATATGTGAGATGCGGGTATACACAGGAATTTATGGTAGCCTCATAAGCTCAGGTAACCAGGGCAATGCTAACTTTTAGCTAAGGGTTAGCAGCAAAACGCTAAGATAGGATAGGAACTTTGGTCATGTGTTTTTCGCTATTGATTGTACAAAAGTTAGTAAAACCTTAGTAAAACCAACTAACTTTGGACTAACATTTTAGATTTATTATTTTCAGTGTATATTTTGACTGGGTGTAATCTTTGACCAGGTGTAGTCTTTGACCGGGTGTAGTCTTTGACCAGCTAGTTTCAAAAGGGCTGAAATGGGAGCTATATACACAGAAATGCCGGGAAGTTTGAAATAGTGTTAAAATATCCATTAACCTTTTGGCCCCATTTCCGTGTACATAGCCCCCATTTTAGTCCTTTTGAATCTTTCTGGTCAAAGACTACACCCGGTCAAAGACTACATCTGGTCAAAGACTACACCTGATCAAAGACGCTTCACTTGTATCAATCTCATGAGACACGGCCATAATACAAACGGAGTCTTAAGGTATTTCAAGGGTCAATGTCTCAATGTATCTATTGGTAAAGACAGATCGATGTGAACTGATATTGGCTACAGATTGACAGATGCACGGTATTATTACAAGCTTACAGCTCCACGCAGAGACCAATATGTATACGCCTTCCCGTTGATATAGTAGGAGGGATCTACACCTTATAGCAATGTCTACCTTGTGGTTATTCTCCTTGGCTACCAATAGGTGTAGTGGCGTATCTTCTTCTCCTTTTGGGTAGCTGATTTCCGGTGTCTTCGGTTCGGTAGGCGTTCTCACCTGCAATATGTGAAAATCAGAAGAAAAAAACTATACATGTCGTTCCCAGCCATTCATATGACATATGCCATTAGTAATTGCCGTTAAACAAAGGGAACGATCTACAGACTACTTCATTGCCTTGGAAGACATTGGTACATTGATAGTGAATCGGTCTTGAAAACTGCCCGAAATCGATTGATTCATACTTGAATTGTCGCTTTCTAACAGAATCAAATTGTCCTACCGTGTAAATTGGGAGAGCCCTAAATACGGCTCCACTTCGCATCTCCCCACTTCTCTGAGATTCAAGATGGCTGTTGTATGCCTGAAAGAGACAAATAGCTGCCATAATAAACCAGTCACTAGAAGGTATATTAATTGACTCGGGCACTTGGAATCTCACTCAGGACAGAGATGTTTTTATGTGCTCATATTCAAATTATTATTGAATCCAGTGGCTGTATAATGCACTGCGGTATACTGGGGGGGGGGGGGGGGGTAGATGGGGGGGTCCCCATGTCGCATGTCGATTTTAAGAAATGGCCATGTCACATGTCACTAAGGAAAAAGCCATGTCACTAGTGTCACTAGGGGGGGGGGAATATAGGGGAACTGTAATGGTCAAATTGTGACTGTTGGGGCCGCAGGCCCCAGGGAAATTTTGGAAGTTTACTATCCAAAAGGATGAAATTTGAAGAAAGAGTTGGGTAGAATATTTTACAGTAAATGAGGATTTTTTCCCCATGTCACTAAGCCCCATGTCGCATGTCGATTTTAAGAAATGGCCATGTCACATGTCACTTAACTGGCCATGTCCCATGTCGATTTTAAGAAATGGCCATGTCGCCATGTCGATTTTAAGAAATGGCCATGTCGCCATGTCGATTTTAGGGGTCTATACCCATTATACTGGTCAACCACTCAGTAAACAAAAAAAAACACGTCATATAATGTTTTTCTACGGCTCCTTACTGTGGCAAAACGTTATATAACGTTAAAAACGTTATTTTGACGTATAGAATAACGTATTTCTGTTAGCTGGGCTGCTGTTACGTGTTATAGTGGTTTCTTACCCTTGGTTTGATCAGAGCTGCAAAGAATTTCTTGTCTTCTGGCTCCCGCTTTTTGTCTTTCTGCCTGTGGTAGGCGGATCGACGGAACGTCTGCCAGCTGGAGATACAGAAGAGGGTTTTTGTGAGAAGAACGCATGCGTAGACTGTAATATAACAGCCCCAGACGGGGGTGGGGAGGGTGTGGGGGGGGGGGGGGGGTCTAACTAAGCTCTTTTCGCTTTCGCTAGAAATCAGTCTGCACCTTGTCGGTTTATGCCCCGTTTCTCTCCACTAAGGCCAAGAAAAGGTGTGCTTCAGGCCACCCACCCTATATAGTTTAAAAAAAGAGCCGACCCTAGCATATTTTCAATATTCTGGAGATTTTTGTTTTTGCTACTTGCCAATTTTTACGGTTCGGAAATCGGACAATTGTTAAGCATTATTCAGCAAAAATTGTACAATAATCGTTTCCCGCCCCCCCCCCCCCCCCAAAAAAAAAGGATAACCAGAATACCTTATACATCAGCATGGGGGGTCTAGCTACATAATCCATTGACAAAAAAAGAAAATTAAAAAATATATAGAATTTCGCTTGAATTTCTTGATAAGTAAAATCCATTGACCAACTTTTTTGGTGTGGCCCTTTTTCTTTATTTTCAACATAGTTTTGGTCAAGAGGAACAATCTCCTACTCCCCTCAGCGGCATAAATGATAGTCTAACTTCAGGAAATGGCTTTTTAAGATGAATGTCAAAGAACATCTTGATATTTCTCTTTTCTGTAGGAGCTGATAAATCATTCTAATGAGTTGTGAGTCGATGTTGCAATTCGCGACCCCTTCCTGGAACCTTTGAGGGGGGGGGGAGGGGCGAAGAAAAATCCCTACCTATCCTAGATTATTGGACTATGTTGCCTGAAACAAACCTTTTTGTTGGCCTAAGCCATATGCCGCTTGACCAAGATGAGATATTTATGCCAGGTCGCTTATAATTTATATACCTCGTCTGGGGCATTAGAAAAGGGTGTGTTTTAGGAAACACACACAGGCAGGTAATTCACGGGCACTGGAATTGAGAAAGGTATTTTTTCCAGGCCTATATAACCCCACAATATGTGATAGACGATGCATGGACTTACTTGTCATTGTTGAACATCAAGGGGTACTCTAGTTTTTGAGCAGCCCGAATCTTCTGGCGTGCACTGACTGTTTTGATTGGTGCGAGCGGTCCCTGAATGATTAGAAGGGAATGGTTAGATTTTGCCACTGGTCGGATACACGTTTATTAATCGGGTTACGCTAGCAGAACGAAATTATATAACCGCCAATTAGGCTTAATCTAAGTCCATGTGCTATGGCATTGTTCACACGTAGCTTATAACAGGTGCAATGCCTTATCATGAGGACAAAGGGCGGCCAAGCTGCCCTACTCCCAACTCAACCTACCAGGCATGCACACCTCTTGAAAAGACATGTGAAAAGTGACTATTTTGAAAAAGAAAATGCAAATGGCGAGAGGAAGAAACAGAAATAGCAGATCTGGCCAAAAATCCTATTTCACAATCCAGAGAATTGAACAACCTGAACGAGTGTCTGCATCACACATTTGGGGGATCCAATAACAGATCGAGTTTCCGCTCCTGACCGAACGATTTCACGCAGTCGAAATCATCAGGAGATCAGCAGCGGATTACAAACCTCTGGCTGCATTCATGAAGGAAAACCAGAACATTTTATGGTGACCTAAGAGAATGCCCTCCCTTCTCACTAAAAGTATGTGACATTTCCGTTTGTAAGGTATACAGCAGTATTTTAGGTAACCATACACTGAAAACCCAATGGGGCTCAAAGGTGACCACTGGTGACGACTTTAGGGTGATCACTGTGCCGGTGTCGAGAGCGCTTACCCCGTCGTCACTAAGGTGATCATAAGTGATCACTAGGGGTGATCACTTATGATCACCTTTCTGGCCTGGAATTATTCTGTGGATTCCTGTCCTTTTCTGCATAATGTGATATCATTTTGATATTATTTCATAATCCCCCCATCCTCCCATCATCAAGCTGCATTTGAGAGCACAGTTTAGCCATCATCCCTCATCATAGACATAATAAGGTGTATGCATGTGTGTATAACTAATAACAGTCACTCCTCACACTTGTAGTTATGATTCCATAGACAAATGAGGTGTCTATGTTTACACATACCAATGCTTTTTATAATTATAGCATGATTTCTTTTTAATTACTTGAGTCTCTAATGTTCCATATAGTCTTACTATCCACTATTTTTATAAACACCTGTGATCAGGATCAGTATAGTTATTAATCAGTAGATCACCTGCAGTATGTGCTGTTTGTGGCATTGTTGTATAGTAGGGCCCCCTAGTGGCAAAATCATGTGCTCAAAATGATTATGTTAGGTGATCACAGTGATCACCTTAGGTCATCAACAAGGCATGATCACCTTAAGTCATCAGCACTGATCACCTGTCTAACAGACTTTTCAGTGTAGTATATCTAGGTAGTTTTAAGGCCCTCTTCAGGGTACTCACCCATAGGGGGTCAAGGTTAGTGGTTGGGTTAGGATTAGAATTTTTTCACCTTTTTTTCCATGCCCTTTTGGCATGGAGACTCCCCCCCTCCCCCATACTAGGCCTAGGCCGTCACCGCCTCCCCACCCCACCGTTTAAGGAGGGAAGGGTCCCCTTTTATGTTATATGTTGTACGTCCTGTCACGTTTTAATGTCCTGTTCTGTGTCTAACATTACATTACCTCACCTTAAAAAGGGGTCTTCCTATACAATGGGTCTACCACATCCCATATTGTCGAAAGGCACAAATTCAAAATTCCTCAAAAGTCAATAAACCAGTCCAACCATCCACCGCCTCTCCTCTCTCGCTACTTTCCTCCCTCCTTAACAATTCGACGTTTCCCCAGTTTTAGCCAAACCCTTATTTTGGCGTAGCCTTCGCGGCGATATACGCCTGCCGGCCCTTCGGGCCGGAGTGAACCAGAAGAAGAAGAAGAAGGCCATTTAAGGTGGGTCAATCTCTTGATGTAAAAGTAGCTAGATTTTCGTCGGGTTTTCACCATAAGACTATAATAGCATACACTTTCCAAAGAAACTGAGAAAATAGGGGGGTCCCAGGCTATTTTCTGAAATATTTAAGCCTTAAGTTAATGTCTTGTGTGATGGATTATACAGTGTTTTGCCACATATCTACATGAAATTGTATTGAAAAGTAACTAAATTACTATATAACTCTCTCAGAGTATAGGCTTTGATGTTTTCTATCTAGAGATATATTTTTAACACATGGTCCCACATATATTTCTAAGATTTAGGCCCATCAAAATAAAAAAGTTGAAAAGAAATAGAAATAAACTGAGGGCTACCTATGTATGACTTCCAATGAGGACAACCACCACAGACTGCATAGCACAGTGGTAGAATGGATGCCTTCATACTCAAAGGTTGGTGGTTCTCGCCCCGGTCAGGGAAAATCCATGTACTATTTCATGACCATTTGACATTTCTTAGGTCAATTTGAAACTAGAGAATGCACCTGCGCAGAAAACGGCGCAGTAGACGAAAAAAGCATCATATTGACCCACCTTAATATTTTCCGGGAACAGCCATTCCAATATTAGATACCTAATATGACTTCCTCCCTTTTCTTTGAAGAATAACCTTTCCACACTTCGCAGCATGTATTTGCGTCACTGTGTACCTACATTGACGCCTTAGTCACATCTCCATATACTACTTTCGCATTCTCTGCATTGTGTACATTGACGCCTTATGAGAAGTCACATCTCCATATACTACTTGGACATTATCTGTCACTCCTAGGTATAGCAGGCATCTATCTTACCCATCTCTTACATCAGCCTGTTAAATAACCTACACTGACCTCCTGCACCTCTCCCTTTCTAAGTGTCCTGGTGACCACAGACGCTCTGGGTGTCAGGTTCCACGTCCCAATTGGGGAGCTTTTGAGTCTCATATGAGTCCGTCTTGTATGGGGTTCATTCCCGGGGGGGCCACTCCCTATCTTTTCTATAGTCACTATGTGCGAACATCACCCTTAAATTGGTACCCTTATCAAGGGGCGAAACTTTTAAAAAGCATACCCTTTTCAAGGTAAACTTACCAGAAAAACGGACCCTAATCATGAATGACCCTGAAATATATACCCTAATCACAGGGTGACCCTGAGTAAATATCTGAATCAAGGGTGCCCAAGAAATATTGTAGAAAAACAAGGGGACAAACTCAATGATTTTACGGCAGAGCCATAGTGGCTTTGGTTTTTTTATAGGATTGTTATGAGCTGGATTGGAAGGAGGAGGGGAGAGAGGGAGAAGGAGGAGGAAGGGGCAGAGGGAGGATTTGTGATGGCCTTCCTTTAAGGATGGGCGGGCTTGAGTGATTTCAAGAGCCACCCTGGACCACTAAACCTCTAGTGTAGGTCCTGTGTGTGCATAGTATGGGACTGGCATTGACTTTGACAGCTTGGCTTGATATAGGAGTCAATAGTTATTAGGCTGGTACCCATCCTTGCCATTGACAGCAACATTAGAGAACTCAAAATATGGCTGTAGATGAGGTGTCTAGGCCTTACCACAATGTATACTGGTTCTACATGCAGTAACTGAAAACCAGATCTAGGTTAAATTAGTCTTGCACATACATGTACAACACAAGGGGAGACCAGGCTTGGGCAAGGTTGAAGGGCCAACTAGGGCTTTATTTAACAATGAATGAGGGGACCTATGCTAGTCTTTTCTTGTCAAAAATATGAACCCTCCCTCTGTGGTGTCAATGGCTTTGGGGACAAGGTCCCAAAGCCAATAAAGTAAAAGATACCTTTTAAAAAGCCATGAGGGTCTGAAAATGTACCCCTTTCTCCCCAAATTTGCTTAAAAAGCACCCCTTATCAAGGACCCTCGCGGGTCCGTGCCTAGGACCCAAAAACGGACCCTTTCCCTTGGAATCATGTTCACACATAGTCAGTAATGCTGAGGGAGTGGCCCCCCCGGGGGTTCATTATCACCCACAGGCCGAATGAGAGCCTTGTGGTAGAGATTGTCGGCAGGGGCTGGTAGTATTAGGGTAAGGCCCGACACTCGTATGGTCCGATCATCTAGCCACGTAGACTCAGACCAGGTATACAGCAGTGACATCTACTGGCTTCACACAACACTACCTGGTCTGAGTCTAGGTGCCTAGATGATCGGACCATACGAGTGTCGGGCCTTACCCTAATACTACCAGCCCCTGCCGACAATCTCCACCACAAGGCCCTCATTCGGCCTGTGTTATCACCTAATTGAGCTTTCAACCTCGGCTCTCAAAAGACGCCTTGTCACACAGCTAATTTTCACCTACATGCTGTGCAACCGCAACTAGGCCCCGGTACAGGTGGGCAGGTTGAGAATAGAAGATTAAACCCACACGTTTGCCCTGTGGCAGAAGTTCACATGTTAGCGTTCCTTGACCCCGATAGTCATAATTGGCCATGATTGATAGGTTAAGCACCATAGAAACAGAGGCCGCACGTTGTTATGACGTGTTATGAGAGGAAGGTGTTGTTGGGTACGTGCAGCCTATTTTTGCGCTGGTCCTAGGGCTACACGGAGAGGCAATTATTGACCACGTGGTTCAAGGACACTGTCTTTATTATCGTATGCATTTCCGTTCCCGAAAACGACGTGATTATCTCCTGGCATGGGCGCTCATATATCTATATATACTTTAGTAGTTAGTAATCTAGCTTTACCCAGTTAAAAATAGGGTTGAAGGCAGCTTATACGAGCAGGTGGGCGCTAGTATAAGAAATCAGTTTACTGATGAATCCTAATGCAGGGGGAGTAATTAGGTTTGATACGGTAGGCGTAGGCCTAAGATTCAAATTGCCGGTATTCAAACATAATTTGTTTATTTTCTATATTTCCCATACGCGATAAGATAGTTATGCATGACATAAATCAGCAGCTTATTCAGGACTGATAGCCGCGATACGTTAACGTTTTGCCCACCTCAGTGATGTCATATGGTAGGACCGGCGTAGCGGAGGTCTCTTCCGACTTCGGCCATTGCAATGGCCGGTGCTGGCCATAAAACCCGACAAAGCGACCTTTGCTGCCCCACCATATTCTAGAAAAGCAAACATAAACAGTGAATGGTGTGCATGAAACTTGGAAATGAAGCAATTTAAAAGTCTATGGAAAAGGTTTAACATATGTTATATACAGCCGCATCAATTCTCTTAGAATAAATTTACTCCATTCTACACACCACAATCCTTTGGGGTAAATGTTCATAGGGCCTATAGGTGCCCTTTTCACCTGTTTACCATTTCTTTGCCCCTCGGTTATGATAGGTCAGATATTGTCTTAGAGGCAATGGATTAAAATGCATGTAGGGCCTAAACATTAAGTGAATATTATATTAAAGGTCACCTATGATATTGTCGTAAACATGCATGCTTAACCAAACGAGTAACGAAATAGATATATTCAGTAAACTGCCAAGGAAGTTCTATACAGACGCCCTTTATAGATACATGACATACGTAAGATCCGCCACCTCTCTTCTCTCACCTGGCTGACCCGTCTGTAGAGGCAGAGATGATAGCCCGGAGGGAGTCTACGTAAGCCAGCTGTGATATCTTGGTCAGATGTGCCCTCCAGCATAGCACTTGTTTGATTAGGTCCTGTGAGGGGAGGTAGACAGCGGCTGTATACTTACAACATAGACATGACAAGGAATACCTTAAGTTATGTTCTGTTTTTGCAAGATATACAACGTGATTTCCACGATTTACAAAAGAATGTCAAAGTTCAAATCCCTCTCGCAGAAGGAAATAATGTTGTGCACCACATAAATCGATCTTTGCATTGTGTTCATTGTGTATGTATGTATATATGTATGTATGTATATATATATATATATATATATATATATATATATATATATATATATATATATATATATATATATATATATATACATATATATATATATATATATACATATATATACATATTTATATATATATACATATATATATATATATATATATATGTATATATATAGCTTCTATAGTTCTAAAACGGTTTTTATAATATTTGCTCAGATCACACGGAGCGATTAGGGAAATAAAGTCTGGGTATATGATATAACCGATACTAATGTTTATCACTTACCTTTTTCTCTGATAATGGATTTTCTAAGAACTTCCCAAGGTCCCATAGAGTAATGTACCCCTCTGAAGAAGAAAACAAGTAAAACAATTAATGTTGTAACTTGTGCTCATCTGTATGCAGGCCTGTGTTTGTATATATTATAAATCTACGCATTTCAACTAAGTACACGTACTTTGATCTCCCGTGACCATGATGTTGCAGTCCTGGTCGTGACAGACGGCCGTCACCGGAGACCCTTGACGTCTCGTCATTGCCGTGATCTCCCTTAACAAGTGACCCTAGGTGACAAAAGAATACACATGATTAACAATCAAATAGAAGGCAGGGAAGACATAATGGTTCCGTCGTACTAGTATGCTACACGAAGGCTCACTCATAGCCTATTTTTTAATTCTATTATTATCAAATAATCAAAATCAATTGCCACAATGATCTTAATATTCACTTTCACCTTGCCATATAATCGCAAGCTTTTTATACATGAGTAGTTGATCTGATCGCGTAATACTTGAGTTCAATAGAGAAGTTATGTTATGGCAATACGTACAGGGTTAAGCACATTTCGCTGCAAACAGGTAGCAGGCTAGAACAAGTGGGATGTAAGCGTATATAATTGTTTGTTTGTGTAGTTTAACGGCCCATTGTCTTTGCAGAGGAGACTTACTGTTTCAGTTTTTCAGAAGTGAAAAGGTAGGCTGAAGGCCTACCTTGGATGATCATATCCAGGATGATCGAATCTATATGAGATGAGCCAAAAGATAGAAATCCCACTCCTACACATTTACCAAGCAAGGGTTCTTTAACCTCTAACACCACATAGACATGGTGTGAGAGGGACAGGCCTTTGATATGCTGCAAGTCTACCACAGCATGGAAAAGCACAGCCATAAGCGTAGTAGGGAAGCAATGAAAACTCCAAGCTAATACAACTGTGTGCCATCAGTCTCGAGTAATACATCCCGACTTGCCAAACTACTCTCCCCCATTTTTTCTAAAAAAAATGAATTTTTACGGTTTTCTTTCATCTTTATTTTTGTTTGTTTAATTTCTATTTCATATTTTGACCCATTATTGGTGTATATGCAATATAAGGAATCAATTTATAGGATGATTAAGAAAATTAGGTTATGATGGGTATATACGGGCTATACTTTGTAAGGACTATGTAAGGAAGCGCACCTGGGAAGCGAGTGCAGGGGAATGTCTGAATAAACTCAACTTTTCTTCAATCTATTCTTTAGTACACAATTAATACCTGAAGGTTCCAGAACCGGATGAGGGAGTCCTGGTGACAGGAGACTATCACCGGGTCATATGACGTCACGATCATGGTGGCGTCTGGGTCGGTCAAGTCTTCATAGTCGTCATCTTTGTCCCTCCCTTCTTCTTCATCCTCCTCATCCTCCCCATCCTCATTAATCTCCAGCCCTAAATTACAAATCAGCAGGTTAAAGCTAGAGTATATGGGGGATATGGGGGTGCTCTCTATAGTAGCTTATAGAACAGTTCTATTGTTACAATTATCAAGCCTGGCACTGTGAGATGCGGGATATGTCACCCACTAAGCTGGCCCACTTCGACCTCTGTTCTCGAGCGTCATCGCTGGCACCAAAGGTTGCTGGTGAAAGTAGTTCCGGTGCGCTTGGTGCTGTACATTTTTGTAATATTTAAAATGTGGATGGGTACCGAGGATGAATCCCCACCAACATATGGGGGAAGTGATGCGGTCATGGCCCCTCAGATACCAACGATGTCGCTTGAACGCATTCGAGGACGAGTTGGGGCCAGCTTGCCACGAAGTCTCCAATTATGCATGGCTGAACGTTTTGTAGACTGATTCAAAGTCTAATCTGGATGAGTTGGATAAATCACTTATTGTTCTTAGGAACAAATTACAAATTATACAAAACGTGTTCTGTCATGCTCGATGGGACAAGGAGCTGTAGGTATACTTGTGTATGGATATGTATTACCAGGTCTATATGTTTATCAATTCACATATTTGGTCATACCATTACCATCTGCTTCATCTTCCTTTATGTCACTGTCATCCTGCAGATAAAGAGGTACAGGTGTTTTACATTTATAGCTGTGCATCGCTGTTGGAGGTATTGACATTTTAGGAAGTCGGAATAGGACGTTTACAACATGAATGTTAGAGTATATGTGCATTTGAATTAAAATTAGCACTAAAACAGTAACACTAGACAGAGAATCCTAAAAAGGGTTTCCCGGTAAACAAAAAAAAACGTTGTACGTTGCAGAAAGTTTCTCTATATATGTGTGGCTTTTTATCATGCGCGGCAGAACGTTGAATAATGGTTAAAACGTTATTTTGACGTGAAATAACGTATTTCTGTTGGTGGGTTCTGCAGTTTGCACCTACCTCCAGGGTGACGTGGGAGGCGGAGCGGGCCGTGTCCTGGGCGTCCTCCTGGTCCACGTTCTCCTTGTCCTCGTCAACCTTGGGGTCGTCTTCTGGTGTGTGTTGTGTCAGCTTTCTGTACAGAGAATCAAGTCTAAGCAGGGGCGTGGCAACCGGGGGGTTGGGGGGACATGCCCCCCCGCCCCCCCATTTTCGAATAACCCCAAAAAAGGTCAAACCGAAATGGTCAAGTAAAAATGGGTGAAAAGGGGTCAAAATACCCCCAGCCCCTACTTTGATGCTGCTTGCCACGCCCCTGCTAAGTTAGCTAAACTGGTAAACCCTTATTAAAGCACCAGTGTCGGTTCTCGCTCAGCTCGGACTGTTACTGCAGGGGCAGCAAGCGTTTCGCCTTTAAGACCCGCATTATAGCCGGCACGATTCACCAGTGCAGTGCCGGCGAGTTACTCGCCGATGCTGCATTAGTGCATCGTGCCAAAGCCTTAGGAACGTATGCAGCTTGGCGAAGCATCCCCATGGTTACAAATTCATGCATCATACGACATTAAGCTCTTTGTCGTAAGGTCATAGGGCTGGGATCAGAATCAAGACTCGGCTTCCGACATGGGCGAGTGAGTGAGGGTTTAAAGGGATCCCTTCATCCACAGAATGGGCTGCCAAGGTCTAGGGACTTTCATATGAGATGGGCAGCTGGAGATGCAATATTACATAATACCATACGTCTATCACCCCTCCTGGTGTGAGGGCCTGCAGGGCTGCCCACAACACTAGATAGGAATCTCCAGGTTCCAACACACTGCATTCTATATCAGATTTGTTGGCATCACAGACTTTGATTCTAAAACAAATTGATCTGATGTAGAATACTCTTATCTAGTGTTGTGGGCAGCCCTCCAGACCCTCACACCAGGAGGGGAAATAGACATGTGGTAGTATGTAACATTGCATCTCCAGCTTACCCCCTCCTCTGAAAGTCCCTAAACCTTGACAGCCCATTCTGCGCATGAAGGGATCCCTTTAAGTTTAACGCCATTTCGACAGCTAGGGTCATATTCATGCCGGCATGGACCCATAGGTAAGCCTCTGCCAGCGGTGAGATAAAAATGGACGTGTTATTCCACTACATGTATACATACATATTTGGTTTATTTTTGTATAGATCTTTATGGCGGAAATCACAGCATAGTTTGGGCCTTTAAATATGGTGGTTATACTCAACGCAAAAGTGCTTACTTTCCCCATTCTTCCTTAAACTATCAAAGATGAGGACATTTCATATGGGTTACATCTCTTCATCTCTATGGTGTATATAGGCCTACATCTAACAGTGGGTGGGGGATCAGTACAGCATTCTTCTCTGGTATACATGAAAGCAGCTCTGTCACAAATATTGGAGATATAGACAATGTTTAACCAGTGGTTTATCTCTTACACAATCGGCAAACTTAACCTTACAAGACACACCCCTACTTGCAGACGCCCCCCCCCCTACCGCCCGGCTAGACAGCCTACAGTAACAGGTACGACAGGCCCTGCATGCAGCCCTTGTCAGTCTACTGCAGGAAGGCCTACAGCACTGAAGGGCAGTGTAATGAGGTGCACCTGCCCGGAAATGACCGGAAGTGAAGGGACGGAAAGGTAACACCTCCATGGGTTAGTGGGGCCCCCGCTATATATGTAAGACTGAACACCACCCGCACAACAACATGCAGTCGGACAGCATGTGTAATCTACAGATAGTGATTGCATAACTGCTATTTTATCGATTATATCACAGTTAATTGCACTTACACACAATTTAGGCCCGTAACTAGCCCTAATCGCGGGGTGGTTCGTTTTTGAATATGGTGGAACTTTAATGATTATACTTTTCTAAAATGATGGTGGAACGCTATGTTTTTCTGTCTAGAATTCTTGATGATTGTCTGATTGACAAGCCGTAGAAAATTACATGTAGCCAATGATGCCCTCTTTTCAGTCCGCTAGGGTGGACCTATTTTCCTCCTTGAAGGGCGTGGGATGGTTCGTTCAAAACGACGACCCCCCCCCCCCCCCCACAAGTTACGGGCCTGATCAGTAGATCGGGCTACATAAGTAGCCCCTACCAGCTGTTCTCTCTCAAATACTCAGGAATTCACAGGTCTTCAGGGGAGGTTATATAATACCTTAGACCGGTGCTCTATATACACCATATTTTATCATTAGGTGCACTAAACAGAGTTACATTATGCGTGTGAGGAGTGCAGCAATATGGACATGAAGATTTACCTTGACATAACAATAGGTGAAAATCTATGAAAATCTACATAAACGACATATCCCCTTATTAGGTGTACATTAATCCATGATTGGTAGTCATCTTTATCAATATAGAATATCTAGAGTTGTACATGTGAAGTCTTATATCTAAAGGCGTGCCTTCATCGTAATAGTATATGCTTAGTGTATCAACTTGGCCTATTGTAATATCTTAATAGAGTATTATCAATGGTTTAGTATAGATACTGACCTTTTTCTTCTGTGGATAATAATTGATCATAACTATCCATTAGATATTGTAGAAACAACATGAGCAGTTCAACGTGTGAGACTACTTTTGATGGGCCTTGCATCCGAAAAGATATGTTAAAATACAGTTTCTCATTGGGATAAATAAGTGCCCCCCCCCCCCCAATTATGCCCGCATGACGTCGCCTCAGGGTGGATGAAAATCATGTTTTCTTCACACCCATACACCTACACCAGTGGCGGATCCAGGATTTGTAAAAGGAGGGGGCGCACCCCCAATGGGGCTGAATGGGGTGTAAACATGGCTACTAAACTCTTAACTACAGGCAAAGGGAGGGGGCACAGGTATTCAGCAACAGGTTTTTGATGCCCATGCTAAAAGGTACGGTATTTATCTGTCACAATCGTGCATCAGTTTGTTGCGGCAGCAAGGCTTTTCACACGAATTAGTTAGTTTTTTCTCCAAAACTGTTTTTATTTGGGGTAATATCTAAGTCAAAGGCAAAACATTGGAATAGAGTTTTTCAACGTTTTCTATTGTGTAAAAACTGTGTGGCCGATATGGGCGTCCGTATTACCTGATGAAGGCGGGGTCCAGCTTGCGTGTCCGGTGCAGCAGGAACTTGACCATGTTAACTGCAGGGGAGCTCGCCTCCTGCTTGGACCGTGAATGGCCGCTGCCGTCCCGGGCAGACTCGGCCTCTGTCATCGGCAGATTGAACCTGTGTGTATGTGCATCAAATTAGAAATCAAGATGACAGATGGTAGAAACTCATAGGGAAATCTTATTACGTTATTAATATAAACCGGCGAGTTAAGGAGATTGAATGGATTCTTCCACTGTATTCGTTTTGATACAAATCCCGCGTTCCGTTGGTAAGATCCTTCATCTACATACTTGATTGGAACGATAGGCTAATAAATGATGTAGACTGCATCTTTAAAATGTCATTTAAACCCCCAGCGCCCTGATATATAGGGCTGAGTACCTGCCCCCCGGGGGGGCACTTGAATTCTTTTTGACACGGGTGTGCGGCTGGACCTTCGACACCCCTTACCCTTGTCATGGCGATTTTTACCTCAAAATGTTGCCCTTGTTATGGCATTTTCGGCCAAAAGGTTTGGGGAAAAAAGTAATAAAATAGACCATGTTTAATCAAATCTCGAGAAATTTACTCCTGTGGGATTTTTTTTTGTAAGAGAATGTGATGTTTTAGTGAAAAATGGGAAATTTTTGTAAAATATCAAACATTTTCTTGAAAAGTAGACCCTTGTCATGGGGATTTTCATGAAACTGGACCCTTGTCATGGCAGATTTTCTTAAAGGTGGACCCTTGACACCCTTATCATGGGGAATTTTGTAGAAAAAGTACCCTTGCCAGCCGCACACACAGAGTTGTATACAAAATATACTAAGTCACACCTGTGAGGCCCCTAAGTCTCAAAAAGCCCCTATCCCTCAAATATTTGTGGGATAGGGGCCTTTTGAGACTTAGGGCACACCTAAAGTCCCTAAATGACAAAAAGTCCCTATCCCACAAATATTTGCGAGATAGGGACCACATTCAAACAGCCCTTATCTCACAAAAATTTGAGAGATAGGGGCCATTTGAGGGATAGGGACATGTCAGGCCCCTATCCTACAAAAGATCCCTAAGTATCTATCCAGCAAAATCATTTGTAATCAATTCTAAGGACTATTTCTTACTTCAGCAATAAGAAAGCATGCCCCACAAGAACACATTCAAGGTTCGGCCAAACGAAATAGAAAAGAGCAGGTCTCAATTTTTTTGAAATTGGGCGTGGCTGACCCCTTTGTGCTATAGTGACCCGTAGGTTTATTTTGCTAAAAAGGGCTCCAATACTTTTTGGTCCCCCCTTCAAGGGGTTCAAATGTTTTTGGTTTTGCCTGAATCCACCAACACCCCCTGTTGTTAAAATGACCACTCCCTAAGGACGGTTGACATTTTTTACACCCCCTCCCGAACCCACCAAACACCATGTAATTGATAAATGACCACTCCCTTTCCTATTTAACCCCTTCAACACTGGGTTTCTTGTAACTCAATGCAATTTTGTGCAAAATATTGGCTTACCGCGTGGAAGGGGTTAAGGAGCGGCGATCAACAGGGGGAGGCTAGTGAAAAGTCCTCCTGAGGTGGGAGGGGATGTTACTAAGGGTGGAATGGTCGTGAGAATATGAATCAATATCCTATAAATAATTTATCTACTGCACATATTTGACCAACGGAACACTTTTGAGGGATAGCGGCTTTTGAGGGATAGGGACATGCCAAAAAATATTTGTGACTTAGGGACTTCACATAGGCCCTATGTCTCAAACCATTTTGAGAGATAGGGGTTATTTAACACATAGGGACTTCACCTGGTCCCTATATCTCAAACGGGCCAATTTTGAGGGATAGGGGCCTTTTGAGGGATAGGGGCCCCACAACCCCCTCCCCGGGCCTGTCCCGGCTCCACCCCGGCTGTCGCTGGAGGGGTACCGAGATCATGTGGCTTTAATACACAGAAAACCCTTACAGGGCCACCTCATTCTCTGTAATGTGCTCATGTGACTTACACCTTCTCCACGCCGCCCCGCTGCGTGTTCCACGTGATGAGGTTGCCGTTGGAGCAGCCCGTGACCACCGTGTGGATGGAGCCCAGGGAGGCGATGCACGTCATCTCATGGGACGTCAGCACGTACTCCTGTGGGCAAACCAAAATACACTCTGGGTAGTGAGGCCCAAACAATACAACCCCCATCACCTAGCTAATGATGTCGACACGTTGACCACTTTATTGATACAGATCAAACCGCGTAGTACTGTCGGGGACCGATTCTGAGCATTGCTAAGTATATCAACCTGCACATCAGGATTGCCATAAATGTCGCCTTGGTATTACACTAATTACTATTCATGCTACCGGTAGTCTTTTGCCCTAACTATGGTTTACTATGTGATATCACCAAGCCTCCCACACGTGCTGGCTTCTCAGCACGATATGATGTGAAGCAGTCACATCTAATATATGGCTTTGTGTTGTCACCTCTTGAAAAGGTCCGTATATCATTATAACCATATCGCGATATAGTGCAATAGGTACATCATGGTGACATCGCAACAATATGCGTTCACAATATTATTGTTCTTTGTTTTCGTCACCCTAATCAGTGACATCCATAGATGAAGTCACTGCCCTAATGTAATATCAAGGTAATGTTCAGAGTCGGAGTCCGTTGCATCGTAACATAATCATCCCCACACATCCATTTATTTTATATGCATAATGATAGCATAAACACATATATATATCATTGCAAAGTGCGAAAGCACCATAAATAACTTAGAAATCCGAGGAAATGGTCTCTGTTTTAGATTTAGTCTTTAAAAAGATAGCGCTTAAAGTGTCATTTACCTTTTTGAAGACGCTGGTGAGGCCGGAAGAGGTGGAGCCCTGGTCCTCGCCGATGTTGGGCAGGGGCTGCTGGGAGCGGAAGGGGTCTCCGCCCTCCTGTGAGACCTGCGACCCCCGCCGTGTCATGTAGTAGATGTCGGAGAAGTCACGCAGCTCCTGCAGCTCATAGCCATCGTTAGAGTCCTAGACACAGGTGGGGAATACTGGTTAGATCCCGGGGTTAGACCCAAAGTGGTGAGAGGATCCCCGTAACCCTTTACATGCCGCATACATATAGTCCTTTGGTGCACGAATGTGGCCTTGTAGCTATGTATCTTACTGATATCATGGGAACACTGACAACACTCCCACAGTGTCGGTATGATACATGCACACTCAGAAAAGTCAGCGTCATTGTCGCTGAAACCACCCTCACCCGAAAGTCAGGTAGTGCCTGACTTTCACATGAGGGTGGTTTCAGCGACAATGACGCTGACTTTTCTGAGTGTGTGGTTATATACATGGATGCAGCACTGGTGAGTATAGACGTACCAGGGCTGCATGGTTGGATCTCCATAGCGGAATGCATCGTGCTAATAATGACAAAGGCCACTATGCTAGCCTTTATAGGGCCATTTTCCATCAGCTGATTTGGAGGTGATCGGCAGGCAATCGGTAGACAATCGGCAGGGAGAGCCACAACAATTACACTACACAGAGTGCATTTACCAGTGTTTTTTTAATGGTTCTACCTGCCGATTGCCTACCGATTGGCTTCCGATCACCTCCAAACCGGCTAATAGGAAATGACCCTTACTGTAAGGGTTAAACGACTCACGGTGATACTGCCACACATTGACGAGGTGTACACTGTTAAAAATACCCCGTAGAAAAAACAGTGATTCACTGGCAACAATGGATGCCTAGCTTTCGCCATTTATTCTAGGGTCATCGTTTTTTTTAAGTCACCATAATTATATACGGGCTTTCACTGGTACTTTTAAACAATGACTAAGCAGAATTAATTAGCTATTGTAGTGGCTCAAACACTTAAAGGATTATTTCTTTTATATGTGACCCGTTTTAACTAAATGGGTCGGAAGTCGCATATCAA
Organism: Harmothoe impar; assembly: GCA_947462335.1. NCBI lineage: Eukaryota > Metazoa > Annelida > Polychaeta > Phyllodocida > Polynoidae > Harmothoe > Harmothoe impar. Next base: position 76,589,444 of record OX381704.1, on the reverse strand, counting down.
AAATGTTGTGATATTGCAAGATTTGTGTACAGCTCATCAAGAGCTTTCATTTGGTATGTGACATGTAGTATATTGGCCAGTTTTGACCCTTTGGCAATATTTTTGGTACATTTTTGTTGAATTAAATGGAAATCGATTAAAATTAGATAATCAACACTTAAATTAGACATCAACTATATTATACAATACAATTATAAATCCTATGGCCATCATTTTGGGAATAATGGCAGTTGAAATCTGGTTTGTACCTTATTATTCCATAAGATAACTATTCATATGTTAGAAAAATGTAAAAAAAAAATCAATTTTCAAAATATTTTTCCCCCCACCCTATACTACTTAAAGAGGCTCTATGCTCTTTAAAGTGTGACTTCTGACCCATTTCGTTAAAACAGGTCACATACATGCATGGATTTGCATATCCCTATATAAAAGAAATTCAGATTATTCTCTTCATGAAATATATTCTCAATTCACTACAATTATTCCCCATGTCTGACTTGGTTGCATGTCCAATTCATAAAGACATCTTTGTGACCGTAATTCATAATTATCATGAATTAACCACTAAGAGACATGGATAAATGTCTCATATCGCACTACCATTACAATCTATAAGCAGAAGTATGCTAAGATTGTTCTAAAATAACAACTACAGTGATATGCATATATATATTTCTCATTGCCACACAATAGGTGTCTATGGTATCCAAACTACTTGCAGGTGTCTCACAAAGGTTAATTATCTATTAATTATGAATATTCGATCAAGCTTAGGTTTAGACTAGAATGTTGATGCTGTACTGAAAGAGGTAATTGAGAACTATTTGATTTCTAACAGATTAAGCCCACTTTTCACAGTTGAAGCTTCAGAGAAATCTTTTCTGGAATTAGGCTGCCACCTAGTTGGAAAAGATTGAACTGCCTATATTACAGAATTTCAGTGTATTAAAATGAAATAACAGTGCTTTACTGTAATGGTTTACGGAGATTCACTGTAAATGCAATTGGGTTGACGCTGACTTACCGTAATATTGAGTAAGGGTGATGCACCGTTAAATTTAATGGTGAATCTCCGTAAAATCAATGGTAATTTCTAACAGTGTAGGCGGTGTGGACCGGGGGTGTGGACCACCCACGTGAAGCCGTATGTCCGACACCTGTTGACGGTGTGCTTCTCAGTGTGTAATTCTATATACCGTAGACACAGCCTATAGCTATTATTGCACACAAAGAACTATTGCCTATAAATACAACATGCATATTACTAGTTTAGGATAAATTGCATGATAATGTCCATAACTCAATACATGTAGTATAAGTGTAGGTACAGACCATGTACTTTATGCAATGGCATGGCATATTCTACCTCTAACCTACGTTGTGGGCACATGTACATAATAAAAAACAATATATATATATATATGAAAGAGACACAACAGAGGCTGTCCTAATAGAAGGCTAGTTTGGAGTTATAGCTCACCAGCATGACCTTGACGTGGTTGTTCCACCCTGTGGCGAGCAGACAGCGCTCATTCTCGAAGGTGATGTAGCGGATGCCGATAACGGAGAGGTCCTCCTCCGCCGCCCCCTTACCTGGCCGCACCTTGATCTCCTGCCCAGACCCGAAGTCCCACACCTTCACCGAACCTACACAGGAGCAGCACGATAATTAGAGGCCTTTGTGGTCATCAAGAGTCAAGGAATAGATGGCTGGCTGAGTGCACGTATTTGATTATGAAAGGGCAAGAATTAATATGATATGATAGGTGTGAGGGGAGGCAGAAGGGGCACATCCCAGCCTATGTAAATGTATAATTCATTAATTTGAAAATGTCAAATACATTGACATGTGTTCAGATGTATATCGGACCATTAACTCATGAACGAGTGGGCCTACCGGGTGTACAACGCTACAACACACTATAAATAGTTTTGGGCATTTCTTATATTGGCGATAAGAGAAGAAAAAGGGTTTGACATAATAGGAACGGATTGACACTTATGGTTGCTAAAACAAGGAACAACCCATCAAAAATGAGACGTAAATGCACCAAAAAGTACTCAAATTCATTGATTTAATTGCATTTCCTATGCTCATGTCATTTGCCTTAATTGAGAACGGCACAAAAAGCACACAGCAAGATTAAAAAGACGCTGACCGTCGAAGGCGCCGCTGGCTAGTCTGTAGCCGGTGTCATCCAGCGCTATGGCGGTGACCTCCACGTTGGGACCGTGAGCCTCTGTAATCTGATAGACCTGTTTGCCCGTCTCCGTCTCCCACACACGGACTACCGACTCAGAACACACGGTCACAATCTGGTTCAGCTCACGGTTATACAGCACCTGGACACAATAGAAACAGTCTTGTTGCAGGGGCAGAGCAAGCACATTTCTATTGGAGGGGGGAGGGGAGGGGGAGGGGCGTATGTGTGTGGGTCACTGTGTGTGCGGGGGGGGGGGGGGGCACTTTTATATAGGCTTAAATGAATATAGGACACCCTCTCATTTACTACGTCAGCAGTTTGTTCTTCATTATGGAGTAGAAAACATTTATTGTGCAGTCATCATGCAATTCATATTTCAAAAGAAATTCATCATAATTGCTGTCTTCATATAATCGCACAAATATTGTTTCCAGATGACCAGATTTTGTCTCTTGGTGATATATACTTTACACACTCTAACATCCACTGGCATAATATTTGGCCTTTGTAGCGGGCAGACTATTGTAAGCTGTATGTTGTTGTAAGTCCTACCTGTGTGATGGGCCGGTCGTGGGTGTGTGGCACCTGCATGGTGTCCTGTACGGCCCGTGTTAAAGGCCACGCGTCTAATACACTAGACCCTGTGGAGCAACAGTAAAACAAGGTAAAGACTGCACGGCACATCCAATACACTGCCATCCTCTATCATGCACCAGAACTCGGTCAGGACGTCAACGACAAGATGACTGCAGCGCACCTACATTGTCTCTCTATATATGTATCCATATGGGGGCCCTTGATGGGGGGTCCCCATGTCCCGTGTCGGTCTTAAGAAATGCTCATGTCGCCATATCGATCTTAAGAAATCCCCCATGTCCCATGTCACTATCTTTTTTCCCTCCTGTCCCATGTCACTATCTATTTTCTCCTCATGTCTCATGTCACTAGGGCCAAAAAGGGTCCATGTCGCCGTGTCGAATTTAAGGGTCTAGGGCCATCATATGTGACTGGAGAGGGGGCGGCGACTTTGCGACCTGGGCCGTTTTCCAGGCGACTTTTCGACATGGGGCAATAATTTAAACGACCTAGCGACTTTTGCACAAAATTGATTACAGGATAAAGGGTATAAAAAAAACGACCTTGCGACCTGGAGGTCTTAATTTCGGCGACTTTCCGACCTGAGGGGGGAGGGGGGAAACCCCGGGGGGGGGGGGGGGCACATAGTATATTTTGCATACACAAGTGGCAAGTGTCCGGCTGGCAAGGGTACTTTTTCAACAAAATTTCCCTAGGCAAGGGTCCACTTTTGAGAAGAATTTCCCTAGGCAAGGGTCCACTTTTGAGAAGAATTTCCCTAGGCAAGGGTCAACTCTTGCAAAATTTCCCTAACCAAAATCTCCGCTAATTTTCAAAGTACCCTAATTAAAAGGTCCATTTTTACCAAAATATCCCTAAGCAAGGGTTCATTTTCTCCAAAATCTCTCTTAGCAGAAAGTCATTTTGGCCAAAATCTCCGTACGAACTGGTTCATTTTGGAAATCTCCCTAGGCAAGGGTCAAGGGTTGCCAGGGGTCCAGCCGGACACCCCTGTCAAAAAAAATTTGAGTGCCCCCCCGGGGGGGAAACCCCTCTGCACCCCCCCCCCTATATATATAAATGATCCTGTATGAAGGTAATACAAGCTACCTAAGGGGTAGTCCGCGGTATACATGACGTCATGAGGCCCCAGCCTAGCCAGGTAAGGGCGGAGCTTTTTCTACACATAAAAAGGGGGTCGTGAAAGGTACATTGTCAAGGGGGTCGTGAAAGGTACATTGTAAAGGGGGTCGTGAAAGGTACATTGTAAAGGGGGTCGTGAAAGGTACATTGTAAAGGGGGTCGTGAAAGGTATATTGTAGCATGACGTCATCCATAGACGGCCCCGATGAGACATCTGGAATTCATGCAGTGTACACGGTCAGTTTTGTTACATATTGACGACGAACACCAATCGGTTTTAATCTAACTGTGGCAATAGTTGGCCTAGTGTAGTGCCTATTAAATGCAGAAAAGTACCTACCCGTGAGTAGACGGTCGTGCTTGTTGTCAAACATCATAGAATAAATCCTCTTCTCACCAGGGCGCTCCTCGTTATCAGTGAATACCTACCAAGAGACAGCACGTGACACTCAATATTCACGTTGTTTAACACATATATTTTGAGCACCCTTTTATTTAAAGGTATGGGCCTAGTGACCTGCGGACGTCATCACCCAATGTATTACCTCTTTACTAGAAGACTATTAACGTGAAACGAGCAATATGACCTTTTCCAATCCAAATACAACTATCTATAAATATCCCCAATCTGAGTACGGTAATTGTAAATGAAGTAGTGAAGGTGTTCGTTTAAAACTCACTGAAGTGCATTCTCGATTATCAAATATCATGTGAATGAATACATTTTTAAACAAAAATAAATTGAGCCTTACCTGTAGGCTTGTTAGGGTATGAATGTCCCAGACGCGGAATACCCTGGCGGTGGAGAGGGAGATGATGTGCTGGTCCTTCTCGTTACACTCAATGTCTACTATGGTGAACAGGTGCCCTATCAGCTTACCTGACAACACAGAATACAGCAATCATTCATTACTTGATGTACCAGCAGATCAACATTCCGAAGAATTTTGAAGCTGAGAGAAAAGTTATCAGTACTTTATCTATTAATCTCTAGTTCAAAGAGAGGTGGGGGATGGAGGGGGAGGGGGAGGGTAACATTTTGACCACTCTCAAGGGGGAGTGGTGGACATCCATCAACCCCCCTGTGTGGTTCAGGAAACGCTTCTGTATTCAGAGAATCTGGGGAGGTAGAGGCTGTGTCAGGTATGACCGGCGAGCCCGGCGAGCCCGGCGCTGCGGGCGCCCGCGTGTTCAAGCCGACGGCGGGAGACGCTACTCCCGCCGCCGGCACACGCAGGCGCGCGCCGGCCCGCATAGGCGGCGCTCCAGTCGGCACTCCCGCCGCCGCCAGGCGACGCTCATCCCGCACATTGTTTCCCACAGACCAGCATAAGGGTCACCCCTTTGATGTACACTAACAGGGGTAGACAAACTATGGAGGGGTATTGTGTGACTGTCTCTCTGACTGTTACAGCCCTCCAACCACTGTCAACTGACACTAACACTCAAGATGCCATGCTGGTAGCCTGGCCCCCTTAAATAGGGTCAGGTCCCAGCACTGGGCATCTCCATCCTCACTCTACACTTGGACACCACAGAGCAAGGACCTCTCCACTGACTGAGAACAAGGCTATAGGCTATGCCCTACTAGGCCCAACTATCAGACATGGTGTAGGACCCCCTTGGCTCTAGTCCAGTACTAACCTCAGGGTTATTAGGTATATTTACCAAGACCTATATTATTGTGTGGATAGGTGTAACTGAGTGGAACCTACTTGTACTTACTGTACTGTTGCTGTCAACTTGTAATAAATACCAACTATACTACAAGACCTCAAGACTTACTCAACTTCCTCACATTACAAGGAGTCTCCCAACTAAAGGGGATTCCTTGTATGACAAAGTGGTGGAGAAGTCCTAACAAGATCCCACAAGCTGGCAGCACAGACTACCAAGACTCACCTCCGCAGCAAAGGACCAGCTACCCCTGGATCTCTACCCAGCAGGAGGAGGAGACCCAGCTCCAAGGAGTCATCCAGGAGCTCCACTCCAACACCCTCAGCTTCACCACACCACACCACTCAAGAGAGTGACTTCCAAGGCAAGCTTCACCTGGACACCCTAGCTGCCCTGGACAGTATCCAGGACACACAGAGTGACTTGTTCTCAAACGGTCAGCATACCCCAGGATCAGGTATGAGTGACGATGAGACAGTACCCCCAGGCCAGGCAGCCAAAGAGGAGGCTGAGGCACTTCTACTCATAGCCCAGAATGTAGAAACTCATGTGGATAAGACACTTAGGCCTGAACTAACAGCCCTACACACCACACATGAGGAAAGCACCAGCCGAGCCTTAAGGAAGGCCAAAGAGGAACAAGAGAAGGAATTAATATTACTCAGACAAGCCAACCAGGCACTGAAGAACTCTATGGAGACCCAAAAAGCTGAAGCCGCTCAAGCACTACTTGATATGCAAGCTCATCTACAAGTGACAATGAAAAACCAGCTAGCTGAGGCCCTAGCCTCACTCAAGTCAGGTGCACCCAATACCCAAGGAGTGAACCTGACTAACACTGACACCTCCTCAGCACTCCTAGATGCCTTGAAAGAGGAAAGAGTTGCAAGGGAGGCATCTTTCAGTGGGTTAAGGGACCAGCTAAAACGAGACAAAGAGGAAAAGTACTGTGATATTCTACAGCCAGAAAAATTTTCACAGTCCTCTCTCACACAATCCGCCAGGAGGCACTGCACAGACTATGAACAATACTTTGATTCCAGATATGGGTACCATCCCAGTAACAGAATCAAGTATTTCTCAAACTACCTAGATGGTAAGGCAAAAATTTGGTACAAAGCCTATAGGACAGCCCATCCAACAGCAGACTATGAAGAAATGAAGGCAGCTTTCCTGAAATACTTCAAGAAGGAGGACGACAGATTTGATGCTAAGGCATTGAGGAAGCAAAATCCAAAAGAATCTGTATCAGACTATGCCATGGCCTTACAAAAGATGGCCACAGCTCACAACAAGTCCGAGGAGAGAACAAGGGAAGCCCTGCTACATGGTCTAAGGGACGACATCAGTGCAGTAGTCATCCACAGGGAAGCAACTACATGGGATAAAATACTTGAAGTTGCAGAGGAGTATGAGAACCAACAAACAGTCTCCACTGGTAACATTAAAGACGAGATAAAAGCAGAATTAGGCTCAGAGCTACAGGAAACAATAGAATCCATGCAGGCACAACTGAAGTCTGTGACACATGTAAACTCTATGATTGTGAAGCAAACAAAGTCACAGAAAAATGGAAACCCCTCAAAGAAAGCCAAATCAGACCCAAAGACAGTTCAAATGGATCACTCATCAGAGGATGAAGACCAAAGCCTAAACCTCATGTCAAATGAACATGTGAGGAGGCAAGAACAAAGGGCACTGAAGGATCAAGGTAAACCCAACAACAGCCAACAAAGGAACTCTGGAAATAACAGAGGAGGCTACCGAGGCAAAAACTTTGACCCAAACTTCAGAAATAGCAACAGAGGAGGACAACGAGGCAGAGGTGGATACAGCCAAAATAACAGCCGAGATCACCAAAGCAACAGTCAGGACACCAGCCGTAGAGATAACAGCAGAAGTCGTGACAACAGCAGACACCGTGATAGTAGCAGAAATCGCGACTACAATCGCCGTGATAACAGCAGAGACCGTGATTACCACCGTCGTGACCAGAGCAGAGATCGTGACTACAACAGAGGTCGGGATCAAAACCGTCGTGACTACAGCAATAGTCGTGACAGACAGCATGACTACAACCGCAGTCGTGACAACAGCAGAGGTCGAGACAGCTACAATGGCTACAGATCCAACACACAAGGCTACAACCCCCAACAGCAGCCCCAACAGCCACCTCAAGCTATCCAGCCTGACGTGCTTCAACAGATCAAGCAGCTACTAGGATCTTCAAACTCGGGAAACTAGAGACCCACAGCGCCGCTGGGCCAGTGCGTTGTGAGCCTCTCCAACCCCCCATCAAGATCCAAGATCAACAATCCCTAGGACAACCAAAGACAATTGCTAGTATAGCAGAGACAATCCCCCAGATGCACACTGGGAAATCAAGCCGACCATCAGTGATTCATATCACACCTCAACAAGATGCATCGCAAAAGGAAATGGGTGAGAGTACCAAAATTTCTGTTGAACTTCTTAAAAATGGCTGTTTAAATGCAAGATTCTATGAACACACTGAAATACCTTGTTTAGTTGACACCGGTGCCACTATCACCTGTGTCAGGGATACTTTTCTTAGGGAAATTCAGAAATCTCGAGATGTAGAAATCAAAAAGAGAAAGTTCAATGTACACTTAGCAGACGGATCCATATGCCATGTAAGACAAGCAGCAGTATTGAAATTCAAAATTCATGGTACCAGATTCGAATTCCCATTCTCAATTATTCCAAATCTCACAAAGCCAGTTGTCCTAGGCACAGATTTCTTAAAAGCAACACGATCACAGATCGAATTCAATGTAGACCCAGAGCTACAAGTCAAGCCAGTCCGAGCTGTTAGGGAGGCTACAATCCTTCCTTTCACAGAACTAGCAGTTCTAGGACAAGTCACATCCCTCAAATGTTTAGAAGGATGTGTAGGCACATTAGACAATTTGCAGAGGAACAACAGAGTTCCATACCTAGTTCAAAAGGGAGTAGTAACACCCTCAGAAATGAACAGGCACCCAATCATACTGCTCAATACAAGCCACCGACCATACAAGGTGAGGAAGGGTGATATAATAGCCCTATTCACAGAGGTAGATCCCTCTGAACTACATCAACCAGATACTGACATCCCTACTGAGGAACCCACACTACAAGTGCTAGACACTGAAGAGAATTGTAGTGACACAGAGTCAGACTGTGCCTCAGTATATGCAGATCCAGATACAAACCGTGGAGATGACACTGATGATGAATTGGCCACAATTCACAGTGAGGCTCATGACATTATGCCAGACATAATGGAAAATGTGCCACCCAAATGTGTACTAACAGATATTGGACAAGAGAGACTCCAAAAGTTACTCCACAAGTATCAAGATGTATTTGTAGGTAAAGACAATGACATAGGTACAACCCACCTATATACACATTCAATTCACATCAAACCAGATGCAGTACCATGTCACTACCTACCATACAGGCAGACGCCTGAGAAGCAAGCTAAGATGGGAGAAGTCTGTGAAGACCTAGTCAGACAGGGCATCCTCAGAGAATGTGCAGAGGGACCCTGGGCATCCAGATCATTTTTAGTACAGAAAGCATCTGGAGGCCAACGTCTAGTCACAGACCTACGCCACGTCAATGCTAATATGATAAACCAAGCTTTATCAACGCCACGTGCAGACGACACACTAGACATGATAGGGTCACTCAAACCTACTGTTTTCAGTAAACTAGATGCGCAACAAGGGTTTTTCCAAATTCCCATAAGAAGGGAGGATCAACACAAAACTGCTTTCATAGCAAATGACAAAAAGTATGTCTATCAAAAGATGCCGATGGGTTTGGCTACCGCGCCGGCAGGATTTTGCCATCTAGTAACTCTAATTCTCAACAAACTGAAATACAAATGTGCCCTACCATACCTAGACGACATTCTAGTCCTATCACCAGATGTAGAACGACATTTTTCAGACCTTGAAGATGTCTTCAAAAGCCTGAGAATTGGGAAACTCAAGCTAAAGAAATCAAAATGTGAATACTTCACAGATAGGATAGATTTTCTAGGAATGCGTGTCACACCAGATGGTTTACAACCATCCCCAGAAAAGGTGGAAAGTGTCAAAACTTTTCCCACCCCAAAATCCGTGAAACAAGTCAGATCATTCACAGGACTATGCCAATACTTCAAAAAGTTCATCAAAGACTATGCCAATATTGCTAGGCCACTGTACGACCTACAAACAAACCTAAAGGTTTTCAAATGGAATGAGGATGCAGACAATGCTTTCAAAACATTGAAACATGCACTCTGTACCCATGCACTATTGAGATACCCAGACTATGACAAAGAATTCAGTCTAGCAACAGATGCTTCAAATGTGAGCCTAGGAGCTGTTCTATCACAACGCAGTAGTGAAGGAGTACTGAGACCAGTAGCCTTCGCAGGTAGAACACTATCAAAGCATGAAAGAAACTACAACACAACAGAAAGAGAGCTACTAGGTGTAGTATATGGGATACTACATTTTAGGCACTACTTAGAAAGTAGACACTTTCAGTTGTACACAGATCATGCAGCTCTAATACCACTCCTCACAAACACAGGTTTGACCCACAGGTGGGCCAGATGGGCACTGGATATCCAACAATTTGCATTCACAATACAACACGTAAAAGGAGATGACAACATTCCTCCAGATGTGATGTCAAGAAGAGAATATCCAGATGCACCACCAATGACCAACCCCCCACCACCTCCAAGAAGGAAAAGGGCAGCCACCAGAACCAAATTCTCTAAAATCCAAACCAAGATACCATTCAACAGAGATGACCCACCAAAAGCAATTGACAGACCAAAACCAGTGATCAGAGGTATCTTAAAAGAGACCACCCATTATGTGTTCTGTCATTGTGAAAGGGAATACTGTGAAGAGTATCCAGAAAACTGTTTTACCCCGGTTGAGACCAACAGGATTGCACAGATGGTGAAAACCACACCTCGTGAACCACCACACAGTGCATCAGAAAATCAGTTGGAAGAAAAACTGCATAAAATTGCTTCAATCACCAAGGTAGTCAGATTTGCAGAAGAACAGCTGGATATGGAGGAAGAACAGGACAGAGACATTTGTGTTGTCACCACACGTTCAAAAGCAAAACGGTCGGTTGCAGAGGATACAAGGTCTAATGACCACCCTCAGCAATTAGGCCTAAAAGCCAAAAAGAACAAAGTGTCAACCAAATCCTCTTCCCCTACTAAATCCCCCATTTCAACACCCAGCACACCCACAGCCAATTTGCAGAAGCACTCAGACAGAGCAGGTACTGCACAGAAGGCTCACAAAAGCAAATCTGACCCCCATCCCAAAAGAACAAAGGCCGCCTCCACCAGCACAAACAGAGGAGCAGCCAGTTCAAAGGAGCAGACAGTCAACACAGACATAGCAGTTGAACAACCAAAGAAACAGACAAAGACCAGACCTGCACCAAAATCTCCTGAAGCAATCCAGGCAGAGAAAGATAAAGAAAGGCTGACACAGCATATAATGGAATTAGACCAGATGTTAGACCAAATCCCAGACAGTTCAATCAACTCCACACTGTTGAAAGAAGAACAAAGGAAGGACACTGGACTAATACCCATTATAGACTACCTAGAGAAAGGTGACCTACCTGTAAAAAGCACTGAAGCAACAAGGATTAGGAATAATGCTCAGCATTACCTACTCCTAGACAACATTCTAGTACACATATCCCCTACATCATGGAGAAAAACAGACACAGTACCACTACAAGTTGTAGTCCCAAAAACTTGGGTTGAAAACATACTGCAACACTTCCATGACTCACCAATGGCAGGCCATGTAGGTACTTCAAAAATGATGTCTTCTCTCATACCCAGGGTATATTGGAAATCTATGATGGCTGATGTCAATCAGTATGTGTCAACATGTGACACTTGCCTAAAAGCAAAAAGGGCAGTGCACACCCACAAAACACCAATGACTGTAAGGGACTATATGCCAACCCCCATGAAGCACCTGAACTTAGATGCTGTGGGACCACTCCCAGAAACAGCCAGGAAAAACAAACACATACAAGTTTGCATAGATTATTCAACTAGATATGTCATAGCATATGCCACAAAGGATCTCACAGCAGAAACCACACAACATGAGTTCTACAAGAACGTCATATGTCAGCAAGGTGTACCAACTTCAGTTCAAACTGACAATGGCACCTGCTACACAGGCAGCAATTTTAAGAAACTGATGAACACCCAGAAGATAAGACACGACCTGTCAAGTCCATATAGACCACAATCAAATGGATTAGTGGAAAGATTCAATGCCAGTATAGGAACAGCATTAAGGACTTTCTGTTCTCAGAATCAGAAAACATGGGACCTGTATATAGAATCAATTACATTTGCATTGAACAACACAGAGTCCCAGACAACAGGTTACACACCATTCTTCCTACTTCATGGCAGAAACCCTCAAACCATTGTAGAAACTGCCCTAAACATAGAGGAAGAAATCAAAACAGTAGCAGAGCATGTATCTGGAATGATACTGTCTCAAGATGAGTCTAGAAGAAAGGCAATAGACAGAGTCAAAAAGCTACAACAAGGAAGGAAGTCAAGATATGACAAAAAGCTTACACCACAAGCTATACTTCCACTAGATATTGTATATATCAACATTCCCAGAATTCTGTTGACCACAGATTCAAAGAAGCTTCAACCCCTATTCATGGGACCATATGTTGTTGCAGAAAGACCAACCCCAACCAGCGCAAGGTTGAAGAACCTATCAAATAACCTACTAGTCCCCAGACCAGTACATATTGATAGGCTCAAAAAGGTCACAACACTGAGGAAAAATGAGTTTGCACACAGACTCATTCCCCACACCTCAAAGTTTATCCACAGGATAACAAGGGATAAATCCCAAATCACACTCACCAAAGAGTCAGTTGGTCTAAACCAAATAGTACCCAGACCAGCCCACCACAAGGTGAAAAGAAACTCCAGGCAAGGGAGAATATCTAAGTAAATTACTTTTATATATTGACATGATCATATGGAATATCTATACCCACAGACTATGAATAATAGTCAAATAAGTATATACACTCTATATGAAGGAAATTAAATTTCCAACAACTGTCCAAATCAAGAATGATAAGTAGGAATTTTCATATCAGCATAGGATATGGACCCACACAAAGGACAGAAAAGACAATATACACTATATAGGTTACAAAACAATGTGCACACAAAGTAGAATCAAAGGACAGATTACTACAGGGTTGAAGTCTGAAACCCAAAAGGCTACACACAAAAAGCCAAAAGAGACTACCTAAAGGGATTAGCAACCCAAGCTTGAAGAAACCACAATTATCATACTTTTGCATCAGAGGCTAGCATCCTTGAAAGAATGCAACAATGGAAATGTTTGAACCTAAATCCTGTAAAGTACATGAAACAGAGCGTGCTATGCCAAGAGACTACTGTCTAGACACACCCTTACCCTTCAAAAGGACCCACACACCTGCCAGGGCATTCAAACCCCCACAGATGCATGTAGTCCACACTAATTACCCCAGACATAACTACCCCAGTCAGACAAGCTAACACTGATGGCAGTTAACAGCCACCAGGGAAACAAAGCCAGGCCCTCAATGGATGAGGGTAGGGTGGGCTACATAAGAGGCCCTGACTCCATAGCCAACTCACCAGTTCTACTCCTGCAGCAGTCAGGTACACACCAGCTGGTCCTAGCCATACCAGTTCTCCTATAGCAGGAGGGACTCTGTCAGAAAGCAGACCACACCCACTCTACAATATCATACCCAGTTACTACAAATCTTGGGAAAGGACTCTAGCACAGATTGGACATTAAGCCAACACTAGCTTGATCATGGAAAAAGGTACAGTTCAAACACTACATTGATTATTATATTACTATTGGGACCAACCAGGATTTCTGCTCTCAAAACTATGTACACAGAGGCAGCGCCAAGTGGATACTTCACATAAGCAAAAAGGATAGCTCACAAAATCAGCAAACCAATTTAAACCTAAGTATACTGCAAAAACACTAGTAGAAGTCTTACTAAGACATAGAATATATTTTATATTTCAGGCATGCTAAAGCCAATCCTACTACTAGTGATGATGGCCACTTCTCAAGCCATCACATATGTGCCCACCGTTAGACAGAACGTTGGAGCCATATATGAGCCATTACCTGAACCATTGGTCAATGGGCACGATACCACAACCATGATATTGGCAATACCATACCATATACCTGCTCCACCAGAGACCGAAACCAAAATACTGGACCAGGTTATGGCACTAACATTTCCTACCTTGCATGACGACAGTTCTACCAGTCAGATATTACAGCAGGCAAGGGAACTAGATCTGTTAATAGACATAACAGACAAGGAAATTAACTCTACCTTAGCATCCATCCATTTGTTCCTATCAAATCCAATTAACAGTCAAGGAAGGTACAGAAGAGCACCACTTGGGTTCCTAGCCCCACTCTTCAGAGGAGCAATAGGTCTTGCCACACTAGATGACGTCAAAGAGGTCATGGACCAGATAAAGAACATAGACGGCATTCTAGAAGCTTTTTCCAAGCAAGACAAAGAAGCAGCTATATTAATTGATAAGGTCACCCAACGCCAAGACAAATTTGTCAAGGCATATGTTAAGGATAAAAGTATGCTAGACCAAACCATGAACACTCTAGGCCAAAATATGAATTTATGGGCTCAAAATATGACCACATCTCTGAACACTTATGCAAATCACGAGCACACACAAAGAAGGAAGATCCAAATTTTAACTGATGCACTCACCATTATTGTAGCAAGAATGAACTATCTGCAAGCATTGCAGCGCACCACATCAGCACTCAGGATGCTATCAGCAGGCATTATGACTGCTGACATAGTACCACCAGCTGAACTAACGGAGCATCGGAATGATCTGGACATGACACTCAGAATACACTCACCAGGATCAAAGGTCGCCATAACTGACCTTGACTACTATTATTCCCAAAGAATGATATCCTACACCTATTCGGAACGGCACATATACATCCACCTGGATATCATTGTAGCATCCACTGTCTCCACCTTCAGAGTATTTCAACTGGTAACTACACCAGTACCAATCAACACCAAGGAGACACCTACAAAGGGAGTAACCCAATTAATTACTGATGTCAAATTTTTGGCTATCTCTGAAGATGGTTCACTATTTATTGAACTAACAAATGCAGATATGCTAACCTGTCCAGGAACTAAGATCAAAATTTGTACCAAAACTAGCCCGAGAATCCATAGACATGTACCTACATGCACAGTAGCAATTTATTTGAACCAAGCTCAGCAAGTCAAGGAAATGTGCCAATTTACTATCTCACCCTTGAAGAGACCTATCTCACACGCTGTAGCCATTTCACAAGATGAATATCTAGTGACCACAAATTCTCCCACCTACACAGTTACGTGTCATGGGAAACCAGCTACTACTCACAAAGCACCATCACACTCAATCATAGGTGTACCATGCCTATGTACAGTGAATATAGATCACTATTCACTACCAAATTCTAGGTTGCCATGCAACACTACAATTTCATTTCACTATGCTTTGGAGACTATAAACCTACCTTTTCTCGCGGCTCTAAATGAAATCAAAGAAATTGGACCAGACTCCAAGGCAAATCTGCCACCTTTTCCAAAGGTCAACCTATCCAGGACACTGGATATGTTAAGAAAATCAAGTAATATTGATGAATCAACATTACTAGACCTAAACCCATTCGCAAAAACCCTGCTAGATGATGCCTCCAGCCTGGCTAAGCCACTGGAAAATAGACTAATAGAGTCCTATCTATACAAATTTGCACGGCATCCAGCAGCATCTATCATACCAATGATACTTTCGGTTATAGCTACAATTTTGGCCACCTACACCCTATTCAAAATGCACAGAGGATCCACACTACTAGCTTATATGCCAACTGCAAAAGCATATAGATTTGTCACAGAGAAGCCTATGGAGAAAGTCTTCGAAACCCTATACAAGAAGGACACCACCACGGCACAAATAGAACAGGGCCCCACCCCTATTCTAACTATCCATGAGACCCATACCCTTATCATAGCCATACTATTCACACTCACCATTTACTCAGCCTACAGGCTGACCAAATATCTAAAGAGTATGGCAACCAAGCACTGTGGAAAGGGAAAAGTCACTAAGAGGACAAATCCCACAGTAGTACTAAAAGTCTACAAAGGAGACACCAACTTCTCCTTCCCCTTGCGTCCAGTGCCACATGAGTTTGATACAATTATAAAAGCTTCAGCCCCAACATACAGAGATATGATTATCAAAATGTACCCTCTCCCAAGACTAGTATTTGAATGGAATGGACCAGTAGTAATTACTACAAAGAAAGGAGAGACCGCATATTTACTGCCAGAAACTATCAATCTACCATGGCGTGCCAGGTTCAGCATAATACCAGCGCTCAGGGAACCCAATCTAGATTTTGCCATGTTACTACAAAATGACATTTCACCCCAGCCCGTTACCATGGATACCCATGAGTCAAAGCTGGAAAACATCATAATTGACGACCAAAGAGAGAGCACCAATACATTCAAAAATGTACTCACCATACTCACCCAACCACCTACAGCTGTAACTAGTGAGAAAGTACATGGGGAAGAATAACACAATTATACAGGAGTGAGATTGACCAAAACTTTTGTGAAAAGTTGGTTGGCCCTGGAAAGGACCGTTTTATTGACATTTAGAGATGCCACCCACTAGTTGTTATGGTCCCCCCATCCCAGGGCCTCCCAGGACTCGGCCAACTCGGCAGCGGCAGGAGATCCAATCCACGTATCTTCACTGAAGAGCCACTCGTTCTCCTCCCTCCACTGGACAAAACGTGCCTCCAAAGTAGACAAAGCATGCTCAGCGCTGTCTGCAGCATCACCTGTCACCGTGTAAGCACATAGGCCGACAGCCAATAGGAAGTCCCAGATGACCCCATCATTTCTGGTGAAAAGCAGTCGCGGGTCATATCCATCCAGATCACGTAGGGCCTGAGCCAACAGCTCCAGAGATGCCGCCCTGCGCATGGAAATCCCGCCAGCACCAAGGAAGTACCAGCCGTGATGACGGCACACCAAAACATCACCAAAACTGGCAATGTCGTGCCGGACTTTATGCAACCACCGCGTCCTTACTGAGTCATACCGACTCAAAATACTCCTAAAAGGAGTACCAGGAGTCAGCCCCTCCAAGGTGTTTTGATCACCTAACCACAGGTCTAAGGCCTGCATGTCACCCTGCAGCCAGGCCTCAGGGAGATATGCAAGTACCTCAGGTACAGCCTCCAACTCGTCCTCCAAAATTGCCATATGCGCCATACTGTGTTATCTCAAGGGTACTCAAGGAAGAAGTGATCCTACTGTGGTCTACACAGCCTTTATAACCCCTCCCCACCCCAAATGACACTGTTCACCCTCTGAAGTGATCCCCTCACTTCAGGTGACAAGTCCATGAGAAGGCACATGATCTGCTCACCAAAAGGTGTCAACCACCGGTGTCACCGCGGCACACGACGCATCTTGTGCCGCATGACACAATAGCCTCAAGGTGCCACTCAAAAAATCTGCTCAAGGTGCAAAATTTTCAAACTCTCACAATCCCAAGGTCAAAGCAAGGTCTCAGTGTGTGTCAGTAGTATCAGGAAATCAATTTTAAGGTATCCCAAAATGAAACAGCCAATTTTTGAAAAATTGAAGTTTTACAAAAACAATTGCGTACTCTTAACCATGTCAAACTTGCTCAAACATGCATTTATATGTATGAAATTGTATTATTACAATCTAAATTGCTAATCAAACATGTTTGTATATAACACTGTATTTGCACTGTATTTTACACTGTATACCTTTGTATTATGTAAGACTATTTACAGAAAAACATGAAGCAAAAAGGGAGATAGTCCGCTGACTAACCCTAGGATACTACACAAAAGACTTAAATCTCACAGCAGCGGCCCACTGCAAAGACATTTCTGATCAAAGTGTAGATCCACAAGTTGCAAATTGCCAACAACAAGAATCTTGTAAGATTCAACTATCATTGCAGAAACAAGATACCAAGTCATTTTTATGACATTATGAACACTTACCCTCCACCGGATAAGGACAAAATATCTGCATAAAAAGGACTGTATTTGTACATACAAACTTACAAACTTAAGTAATGCAAAATGTCAGATGACACAATTATGAACACTTATCCGCCACCGGACAAGCACATAACTATGCATAAAATGTACATTACTGATGGCTATATCACGCAAATCCAAAGATAAGCGCTATCTAGAAATAAGAAAACAAACTTCAAGCCGGTTGGCCTACTTTTATATAAAAGTGGCCTTGGTTTTTTTGGTATCAAACAAAAAAGTTTGTAAAAGATTATCATAAGATTTTGCATAATTTGCATTATACTCTGTATATTTGTATTCACATGTGAACATTGATATATCAAAATCCACTCAGTTCCACAAAGCACCTATTTCACCAAAGACAGCCTATTACTTGATAACACATTTTTCATCATGTTTTAGAATTAAGACAAAGATGTACCATGCTGTGTATATAATTCAAACAATGATTTGAAAAGTGTCAGATAAAGACACAATGTATTACTACACTGTATAATATGTGATTAAGAAAGTACCAAATTGGTACAAAGAAGGTTTACATACCTTATAGTTAAGATTACACTGTATATAATGTAGATGACTAGCCAAGCACAAAACCAAAATTCTCCCCAGACCTTTGGTATTTACATACTCTCACATCATCTATATTACAAAAAAGTGTACTTCACTACAAAAAAAAAAAATCAAAAACAAAAGGTAAATTCTATTTGCCACCAAAAATTGTGGATAAAATTCCAAAATTCACCCCAAATTTTTAGATGGAATGACAACTGACGGAGAGTTGTCCTTTTTCCCGAGGGGGAGGCACCTGTCAGGTATGACCGGCGAGCCCGGCGAGCCCGGCGCTGCGGGCGCCCGCGTGTTCAAGCCGACGGCGGGAGACGCTACTCCCGCCGCCGGCACACGCAGGCGCGCGCCGGCCCGCATAGGCGGCGCTCCAGTCGGCACTCCCGCCGCCGCCAGGCGACGCTCATCCCGCACATTGTTTCCCACAGACCAGCATAAGGGTCACCCCTTTGATGTACACTAACAGGGGTAGACAAACTATGGAGGGGTATTGTGTGACTGTCTCTCTGACTGTTACAGCCCTCCAACCACTGTCAACTGACACTAACACTCAAGATGCCATGCTGGTAGCCTGGCCCCCTTAAATAGGGTCAGGTCCCAGCACTGGGCATCTCCATCCTCACTCTACACTTGGACACCACAGAGCAAGGACCTCTCCACTGACTGAGAACAAGGCTATAGGCTATGCCCTACTAGGCCCAACTATCAGACATGGTGTAGGACCCCCTTGGCTCTAGTCCAGTACTAACCTCAGGGTTATTAGGTATATTTACCAAGACCTATATTATTGTGTGGATAGGTGTAACTGAGTGGAACCTACTTGTACTTACTGTACTGTTGCTGTCAACTTGTAATAAATACCAACTATACTACAAGACCTCAAGACTTAGTCAACTTACCTCATATCATATTAAAGGGATCTCCCAACTAAGGGGATTCCTTGGATGACAGCTGCATGCACTTCTCTTTACAAACAGTGACAGGGGTCTAGTCTGCTGAGCATGGTGGGGTGACATGAAATGTCCTTTTGCTTTTAAGCGTACATGTATAATGAAACCACTTAGTTGAATGATGCTTCCCAGTCGCCCTGATTAGGGGCTGAGGACAGGAGCAGACCGGGTGGGGTGGTGAGGTGGGGGGGGGGGGGGGTCATCACAGACATCACAGATACCCCAATGGCCCAAATGCTTCTCATTGATCAAAGACTAATCCCCACATCTCCGGCTGCCTGCCTAGCACGTCTATATATACATGTGGATGCTCTCAGAAGCCGACTGTAATCTGTTTACGCTGTACACTTGCGCTATGTTCGGTAAACGTTTTTCGAATGTGCACAGCATATTGATAGATTATGAATTTTCAGATGACATGCGCATTTACCAATACATCTCGCCGCAAATCAGTCATACATTTAACAGCCACATAGTGCATCACCACGATATTTTAATACAACCCTGATGAGTAACTTGCTAGGGCTGCATAAATGCATTATGTCGACTCGTCAGTATAGTTCACCTACCGGTAGGTCGTGAGAAGATGTGGGGATGCCAGACGCGGATCACTTTGTCTACGCCACCCGTAGCAATAATGTTGGCGCGTACACAATACGCGAAGGCGTTGACGCCCTTGTTAATGGATACACCCCGTACCTCACTGAAATGGTAGAGTAGTAGTCACATTGTAAGGACCCTGCAATTGACATGCAAGTGACATTCATACGATACATCATAATGTTGTCCACGATTCAAATAACATTCATTCATCTGTGCATGTACAATATATTTTATAACATACCTAAAGCTATATACAAAAACGATATATTGGCCCTATTTTCTGACGCCTCCTGGCAAATACATACACAACGATTCACTAGTACAGGGTGTTTTACGAGGCCAGTAACCCTCATCGGTGAACTATACGAGTGCACCTTTGTGGTTATGTCATGTCATCATGAAGAATAACCGTCAAAATGCGACTTAATTGATCTGAAGAAGCTATTTTAGAGTAATCATTTCATTGCAGCATTGCTCTGATGTATCCTGATGTATGTATGGCTAGCCTCTCACCCCTGGTCCAGAATGCGGTCCACTTCCTCCAGTACGAAGGAGGCGGTGCCACTGGGTGAACAGGAGGCGAAGCAACGCAACTCAGGGAAGTACTTAATCTGAAAAACAAGCATTATGGAAGTAACCGCACATGTATGAAATAATGTCATTAACATCTAAATATATACGTAAGCCCTATAAGGGTTACATCTTACAGGTATGGGTGGTTCGAGGGCTCTATAATATAGTCTATTATAATTGACTCAGGGTATTAACCCTGACCCAGCAAATTTGCGTCATACAAGCGTGAACATGCGTGAGTATGCGTGAAGGAATTTTGCGTTCTAACGCAATGTGTGAGGATGCGTTGGCTTTGCGAGAGTTGACACAACACTCCCGCATCCCCACTCAACTGACGCAAACAATGAGTTAGGTTTGCGTGGGGATGCGTTAGATGAGAGTATTCTAACGCAGGTCTCACTCATCCCCACTCAAATGTAGAATTGAGACAGATCTTCTCTGATTGGTCAAGTTTTCAAGTTTCAAATCTCTTTGTTCAGAGAAGTGGCAGTTAGCACAAGGAGGTACTGGAGGAAGGATGTGTATATGGTAAGCAGTTGCATGTTTCCTTTCTAGCTCAGCTTAAAACATATTCTATTATCATAAACTGTCTGTACCTAACAATGTAGCATCTTACATACCCAGCCTACTGGTAACTTATGGTCAAGTGTTCTCATTGAGATATAAATAAGGGAACAGCAATTTGTGCACATGTACATGTAGGGTGTACATATATGTATAGTCTACTGTTTGAACCCATCTCAGGACTGATCTCTTTCCAGATACACAAAGCTACTACTACATTGGAACCGTGGTCTCAAGGAACAAGAGTATTTCAATTGATGTTAATAAAGATGAACATATAAAAAGAACAAGGGAGGAAATGGTATATCTACCTCCCACTAATACTAATTCCCCTCCCTCTCACAAGCCCCCTCCCCCTTCCCACCAAGCAGGTCATGTGACCAACGCTTACAAGCAAACTGCGTCAACTTGAGACCATCTGCGTCTAACGCATTGCGTCAGTTTGAGTGGGTTTGCGATTAACGCAACCCCTACGCAATGTACACGTTTTTGACGCAATGCGTGATAGGATAACGCAGATGATCTCAAATAAACGCTAATTTGCTGGGGAGTAATATACACCTACTAATTTTGCGTTTTAAGACAATTTTGTGACATAGGAGAATCTTTATATTTTGGTTATCGTCCGACATAGACAAAAGTCGACAAAAACATGAGACAGGCAAGGTCGGGGGACAGCATCTAGCGCAAAATTTTTTCTAAAAATCTAAATTTTTCTTGACTAAATTGAACTGCGATCTTTACGAATTTATTTCTCTCTTTCGCTATTATGTAAATGTAGGAAAAAAAAGCTACCACCTCCATGGGCCTCCATAGGCTCCAAGGCATTAACTTTTTGGATGCAAGATAGAAATGGAATTTTCCACCATTCTGCTCCTATTTCTCTCTTCTACCCCCAAAACCGGGCAAAAACTGGGCATATTATACCGCCAGCACCAGATACATGGTGACAGAAATGTCGCCAGGGGTAAGGAGAAAGGCGCCAGGGGTAAGAGAAATGTCGCCAGGGGTGACACCAAAGTGCACCACAGCTGCACCAGAGATCCACCAAAGTGCACCAGAGGTCCACCAAAGTGCACCAGAGGTCCACCAAAGTGCACCAGAGGTCCACCAAAGTGCACCAGAACTCCACCAAAGTGCACCAGAGGTCCACCAAAGCGCACCAGAGGTCCACTCAAGTGCACCAGAGGTGCACCAAATGGCACCAGAGGCGCACCAAAGTGCACCAGAGGTGCACCAAAGTGCCAAAGCGCAGTACCAAAGTGCACCAGAGGCCCACCGAAGTGCACCAGAGGGTCCCCAAAGTGCACGAGGGGTGCACCGAAGTGCACCAGGGGTGCACTATAGTGCACAAGAGGTCCACCAAAGTGCACCAGAGGTCCACCAAAGTGCACCAGAGGTCAACCAAAGTGCACCAGAAGTGCACCAAAGTACACCAGAGGTCCACCAAAGTGCACTAGAGGGTCCCCAAAGTGCACCAGAGGTCCACCAAAGTGTACCAGAGGTCCACCAAAGTACACAAGAGGTGCACCAAAGTGCACCAGAGGCCCACCAAAGTGCACCAGGGGTGCACCAAAGTGCACCGGAGGGTAACCAAAGTGCACCAGGGGTGTGGTAAAGTGCACCAGAAGGTCACCAAAGTGCACCAGAGGTCAACCAAAGTGCACCAGCGGTGCACTACAGTGCACCAGAGGTCCACCAAAGTGCACCAGAGGTGTACCAAAGTGCACCAGAGGCCCACCAAAGTGCACCAGAGGGTCCCCAAAATGCACCAGGGGTGCACCAAAGTGCACCAGAGGTGCACCAAAGTGCACCAGAGGTCCAACAAAGTGCACCAGAGGGTCCCCAAAGTGCACCAGAGGTCCACCAAAGTGTACCAGAGGTCCATCAAAGTACACAAGAGGTGCACCAAAGTGCACCAGGGGTGCACAAAAGTGCACCAGAGGGTCACCAGAGTGCACCAGGGGTGCACCAAAGTGCACCAGGGGTGCACCAAAGTGCACCAGGGGTGTGGTGAAGTGCACCAGAGGGTCACCAAAGTGCACCAGGGGTGCAATAAAGTGCACCAGAGGTCAACCAAAGTGCACCAGCGGTGCACTACAGTGCACCAGAGGTCAACCAAAGTGCACCAGGGGTGCACCAAAGTGCACCAGGGGTGTGGTAAAGTGCACCAGAGGGTCACCAAAGTGCACCAGGGGTGCAATAAAGTGCACCAGAGGTCCACCAAAGTGCACCAGCGGTGCACTACAGTGCACCAGAGGTCCACCAAAGTGCACCAGAGGTGTACCAAAGTGCACCAGAGGCCAACCAAAGTGCACCAGAGGGTCCCCAAAATGCACCAGGGGTGCACCAAAGTGCACCAGGGGTCCACCAAAGTTCACCAGAGGTCCACCAAAGTGCACCAGAGGTCCACCAAAGTGCACCAGAGGTCCACCAAAGTGCACCAGAGGTCCACCAACGTGCACCAGAGGTCCACCAAAGTGCACCAAAGTGCACCAGAGGCCCACCAAAGTGCACCAGAGGCGTACCAAAGTGCACCAGAGGCCCACCAACGTACACCAGGGGTGCACCGAAGTGCACCAGGGGTGCACTACAGTGCACCAAAGTGCACCAGAGGTCCACCAAAGTGCACCAGGGGTGCAATAAAGTGCACCAGAGGTCCAGCAAAGTGCACCAGGGGTGCACTACAATGCACCAAAGTACACCAGAGGTCCACCAAAGTGCACCAGGGGTGCAATAAAGTGCACCAGAGGTCCACCAAAGTGCACCAGAGGCCCACCAAAGTGCTCCAGAGGCCCATTTAAGTGCACCAGGGGTGCACCAAAGTGCACCAGGGGTGTGATAAAGTGCACCAGAGGTCCACCAAAGTGCACCAGAGGTCCACCAAAGTGCACCAGAGGTCCACCAAAGTGCACCAGATCTCCATCAAAGTGCACCAGATCTCCATCAAAGTGCACCAGAGGTCCACCAAAGTGCACCACAGGTGCACCAGAGGTCCACCAAAGTGCACCAGAACTCCACCAAGTTGCACCAGAGGTCCACCAAAGTGTACCAGAGGTCCACCAAAGTACACCAGAGGTGCACCAAAGTGCACCAAAGTGCACCAGAGGGTCACCAAAGTGCACCAGGGGTGCACCAAAGTGCACCAGGGATGTGGTTAAGTGCACCAGAGGGTCACCAAAGTGCACCAGTGGTGCACCAAAGTGCACAAGAACTCCACCAAAGTGCACCAGAGGTCCACCAAAGTGCACCAGAGGGTCACCAAAGTGCACCAGGGGTGCACCAAAGTGCACCAGGGATGTTGTTAAGTGCACCAGAGGGTCACCAAAGTGCACCAGTGGTGCACCAAAGTGCACAAGAACTCCACCAAAGTGCACCAGAGGTCCACCAAAGTGTACCAGAGGTCCACCAAAGTACACCAGAGGTGCACCAAAGTGCACCAGGGGTGCACCAAAGTGCACCAGAGGTGCACCAAAGTGCACCAGGGTGCACCAAAGTGCTCCAGGGGTGCAATAAAGTGCACCAGAGGTCTACCAAAGTGCACCGGATGTCTACCAAAGTGCACCAGAGGCCTACCAAAGTGCACCAGAGGGTCCCCAAAATGCACCAGGGGTCCTCTGGTGCACTTTGGTGCACCAGAGGTCCACCAAAGTGCACCAGGGGTGCACCAAAGTGCACCAGGGGTGCACCAAAGTGCACCAAAGTGCACCAGGGGTGCAATAAAGTGCACCAGAGGTCAACCAAAGTGCACCAGCGGTGCACTACAGTGCACCAGAGGTCTACCAAAGTGCACCGGAGGTCTACCAAAGTGCACCAGAGGCCTACCAAAGTGCACCAGAGGGTCCCCAAAATGCACCAGGGGTGCACTACAGTGCACCAGGGGTCCTCTGGTGCACTTTGGTGCACCAGAGGTCCACCAAAGTGCACCAGAGGCCCACCAAAGTGCACCAGGGGTGCAATAAAGTGCACCAGAGGTCCACCAAAGTGCACCAGGGTTGCACTACAGTGCACCAGAGGTCCACCAAAGTGCACCAGAGGTGTACCAAAGTGCACCAGATGCCCACCAAAGTGCACCAGAGGGTCCCCAAAGGTGCACCAAAATGCACCAGGGGTGCACTACAGTGCACCAAAGTGCACCAGAGGTCCACCAAAGTGCACCAGAGGTCCACCAAAGTGCACCAAAGTGCACCAGAGGCCCACCAAAGTGCACCAGGGGTGCACCAAAGTGCACCAGGGGTGTGATAAAGCGCACCAGAGGGTCACCAAAGTGCACCAGGGGTGCAATAAAGTGCACCAGAGGTCCACCAAAGTGCAACACAGGTCCACCAAAGTGCACCAGAGGTCCACCAAAGTGCACCAGAGGTGCACCAGATGTCCACCAAAGTGCACCAGAGGTCCACCAAAGTGCACCAGGGGTGCACCAAAGTGCACCAGAGGTCCACCAAAGTGCACCACAGGTGCACCAGAGGTCCACCAAAGTGCACCAAAGGTCCACCAAAGTGCACCAGAACTCCACCAAAGTGCACCAGTGGTGCACCAAAGTACACCAGAACTCCACCAAAGTGCACCAGAGGTCCACCAAAGTGCACCAGAGTGTTAGTGTGGACCTTCATGATGGGGGCATGAAGGAGTAGAATAACTTCATCAGGAGCCTTCCACAATACCAATGGGCATACCGGATTTGTAAAAGGCGACAAAACTTGAGGGGTCTCGTGCAGTCACGTAAGCAGTCACAACCGCTGCCCATATGCGCGGGCCCGGGCCTTCTTGCTGGTGGTCTGGCATGGGATTCCTCCTCAGTGAACCACGTCTGAGATATCAAAGGCCGTTGTTTGTCTGGCCCTGCCTACTATGGTACTAGCCCAGGTATGTAGGACCAGGCAAATAAAAGAACACTTGCTATCCTTCGAAAAGAGTAGGGGACGTGCCCCGGTAGCGGTTTTCTCCCTCACCTCATAGATGCGGTCATTCATTTCATAGATTCGATCATCCATAGATGCGGTCACTGCTGTATTGGACAAGCAGCATATAAATATCTGTCCTACTACTGCAAGGCAGACTACCACTATTTCTGGATGACTCCTTGCCAACTTGAGATGTCCCGTGAGGTACTTGATCTACGTCTGGACGTTAACCCTTCCTTTACCGTACACGCATTATTGCGAGTTTACTGTACAGGACCGTACACGCATTTATGTGAGTTACCCGCCGATTTTCGACCCTCTATGGTTTGCCTAAAAGTTGGTAGAATTCCACAATTTTTTCTGACAGTAATCTATGGCATATTGTCTCTGCATATCTTAATCGGTGTGTACATACATCCAATATTTCAGAAATGCTGGGCATCTCAACTTCGATGATCTTTAACTTTTTTCAATATGATTTGAGCAATATTTAAGGCAAAAATCTAAATAAAAAGTCAAACAATATTTTTTTGGGGTGAAAAATGGTTTTGTCCAATTTTTCATGCTGAAAAAGATGGTACCAAAAGTTAAGGTCTATTTTGATGCATTCTGGCCTAAATGTAAGTTTCAATGGCAACATATACACTAAAATAAACTGTATATAATTTCAAATAGGGCTTTATCTCCCTAATCTGAACACTTAGGGCGATTTGGGTATCTTACTTTCTGGTTATTCAATATTGTTCATCTTGTCATAGGTGTACTTCTAGTTTGAATATTTACAAAATTCTTTCGGTTTCTAAAAGGTTAGACCATCCCCTAAATCCAAATATCCCATTTGAATTCTATCTGAAAAAATCTGGTCTTGGGATGGGTGTCTTTATGTGGAGCCTGATAAATTAAACAAATCAATCAATCAATCAATCAAAAGTGCACCAGAGGTGCACCAGAGGTGCACCAAAGTGCACCAGCGGTCCACCAAAGTGCACCAGCGGTCCACCAAAGCACAATAGAGGTCCACCAAAGCGCACCAGAGGTCCACCAAAGTGCACCAGAGGTCCACCAAAGCGCACCAGAGGTCCACCAAAGTGCACCAGAGGTCCACCAAAGTACACCAGAGGCCCTCCAAAGTGCACATGGGTGTTGGAAGAGTTGCCGGGGGCGAGTAAAATGCCCCCTCGGAGGTTTTACTGCAAATACTACACCTTCAAGGAGGTTTTCCATCACAAAACCATAAGAATTTATGAAGATATACATATACCATAGGTAACATAAAAAGATACATTTCCAATGAAAAAGTAACAACAAATCGACCATGTACAATTGCTTTTCACAGAAGCACAAATTGCTTTTCACAGAACCACAAATTATTTATCTTCATACACTCTGTT
This sequence comes from Harmothoe impar, assembly GCA_947462335.1. Lineage (NCBI taxonomy): Eukaryota > Metazoa > Annelida > Polychaeta > Phyllodocida > Polynoidae > Harmothoe > Harmothoe impar. Next base: position 76,562,017 of record OX381704.1, on the reverse strand, counting down.
ACCTAACCCTGAGTCATCTGTGAGTACGCTCACACGCTCAGTCATTTGTCTCCCTCGCGTATCTTTAGGCAAAACGGTACAAGGTGTATCAGGTTCTAAAGCACAGAGGTAAGTGGCAGCAGCTGAGGTCAACAATTCATGAACAGGGAGACACATCCAGGTGGGAGGCATTAACCAGGTACGGCGCCGGGTGAACCTGCAACATGGCTTCTTTTCGGGCCTTATATAATTCGCCTCAGGATTAATTCCCTTGGCATTTTGCTAGTCATGAAATGTCCTCGATATGAGCATTTCTATGCACTATATGTACGGTATATGAAAATTTGAATATATATTCATTCTTCGCCAAATGTATGCTTTTTAAGTAATACACCATGAAGTACTACATCTTATACATGAACCAATAAATGTGCTCTGAGCCCTGGTCCGTAGCCAAGGTGTGACCCACAGTTGTTACCCATTATCGATATGACAAAGCAACAGACCTCTAGTATATGCCTACTTTATGGTCGATCAAGCATATATATAATCCTTCAACTTTATTGCCAAGACTGCCAGGTGTTATGAATAAAAGTAGATTAAGTAGATCCGCCATACCTTTAGCACCCAGTCGTCGTGCAGTCGGCGCCTTTCAATGGGTCTGTGGAGCAGAATGAACAACACACTTTAATAATGCTTAAACACATACAAAGTGTTTCATGAGAGGTCATGGCACTGGTGGCAATAGTTTATTATTGCTGGTATAAATCTCCTGACCATATAAAGCCACTCGTGGGTCCAAGGGCCCATGGCATGGCGTACAATGTGGCATATTCAAATCGCGCGGCGTTTAACGTTAGCACTTCATTGGCGCCAGTTTGATAATGAATAAGCATATATATGGACATGTAATGCATGCACTCACACTGAGAGTTTCTTGGGTTCTATGGCGAAGTTGGCCGTGTATCTCTTCTCGCCCTTGGTGTTCTTGACGGTGAGGTCCTTGGCACAGATGGTGAGGAGGTTGACGTAGCCCTGGTCGTCACCAAACAGCACCGTGTCCTCGTGGGGGGAGGCGGACCGCGGCACCCACGCCATACACTGGGGGGAGTGCTCCAGCGGCTTTATGGTGAAGATTTGCTGCACAGGAAATAACACGATGCATGAAATTAAACTGACAGGTTGTATCTGACATGCACCTGACAATGTCTATAGATATTGAGGTAAATATGGCATTATATCTGGTCAATTGGAGAACAAGCATTCTAGTATATTGGGTGTCCCATGCACCCTGTCGTGTCCCTTGCACCCTGTCGTGTACATACTTATGGAGTGGCAAGGGCATAACATAGACATCCACCCCATGTCCAACTAATGATAAACACCCTAACTATGATTCATGTTCCTTCCCGGCAGTATTTCTCAGGTACAGAATATTAGAGTCTGAGAAGGAGCAGGACGCGGTGTGAGTAGCATATGGAAAGTGGACTTTGTACCAGGGACCTGCTCAAACGTCTATTTACCTGATTAATATAGTACCACTGACGGATATAGAGTAAAAGGGGTGGAGAGCAACTATATAAATATACATACCCCCCCCCTCCACAGAAGTGCAGTAAAGTATAGCTTCTACATGGCCTCCATGGCCACCCTTAATTAGTACTAAACCACAGTAGAGGGGTAAGACATAGACAAATGCCAATGCCCATTGATACCATCTCTGTTGTATTTCACGGGTGGGGGACCCAGGCACTCTCCTGCGGCTTCGTGGGATATTCAAAAAGAATAAAAATGAATTCACACCTTGATTATCCTATATCTTGCACTGACCAGTCTAATATAACGTACCAGTCTATTATAGTTATTTTGACGTACGGCCAAAATAAAAGGGCGTGTTTCAGGCAATAAGGCTAAAAAAGTCAGGATAGTTAGGTCGTTTTTTTGTTGTTGTCCTTTTTAATGTTAAAAGTGCCAGGAATGAGTTGTGAATCGCCACATCAACTCGCGGGTCATCACGATGTCTCATTGATTCCTCCAATAGCTGGAGATATCACGAAATTGTTGGTTATTCTTATAAAAAGGGATTCCCATGAGATCCGAAAATCAATTAGGCCACTGAAGTAAATTGGATTCCCAAAAGTTGAGGGGGGGGGGGGGTCATTAAACAAAGATCGTTGAACAAAGATCGTTGTCCTCCCTGCTATATAGTGGAACTGTCCTACCTGTGCCTTGCCCTTTGCTCGGTTGTCCCAGATGGCGATGGAGCGTTCCGTGCAGCAGGCTACCCGCCGCAGGATGGGCATGTAGTCACACCCCGTCACCCAGGCACTCTCCTGTAGGTTACAAATACACTCATTACACACAATAACAGCTGTACCTTGAAGCCAAGTCATTAATTGGTCTAGACATAGTTATAATGAGTCGTTAACTGCTTTTTCGGTAATGTACAACACATTTGAGTACCACTCAAGGGACATTCAAGGGCAATCAACGGCCATACTAGGCCACTGCGGCTACAGACGATCATTTTGCATTGTATTTGTTCCCTCCACGTTGATCCGTGTGACATTCCTAGTGCAATTTTGATAGAATAGGGGATGAGCATACTGTATACAATCATTTTATAAAGACGACAGAAACTCTTCCTTCACGCCTTGACTCTATAGTGTACTATAACGCACAATGGCTGTGAGCATTAATAAGGCTCAGGATCAGAGTTTCGACGTAAGAAGATCGTTTTCTATTTTCTAAATTAGATCTAAAATAGAAGTCTGTAAGCGCATATTTAACAAAGTATATATATATGCAGAACTTTGGAAACAGTAAAAAATACTGGTGTCATGTCATTCTCTGTGCGCATGATATATATACACGGCCAGACATGAATATCATATTTAAATCTATGACACCTGAATATACAAGGACACTGGACACATGCAGACGGTGTTGCTTTATGTAAATAGGTAGGTATCAAACTACATATGGTGCATATATGAGTTTAATTGATATATCCACTTACATTTATATCCGTGCAGCACTGAAGTCTCAACTAGAAAAGTGGAAAAGTCAGGTACACATCAAAGATTTGGACCATATGGTAAGTAAACAAATTAAAGAACAGCAACTCAGTATTATAATGGTAACAACATGGACATCTTTAAAGGAGCACTAAGTCGGTGACCTAACCCTGCCGAGTTTTGCAGGCAAATAATGTCGTGGATTCAGAGCTCCTTTAATGCTAAATGCTATATTTGTGTAGGCCTATAGGCTACGACCTCAATGTTCTGCGGTTTTCAAAATGTGTGTTCAAATTGTGAATAAAACAATACGCTTTGAGATATGTAGGGTCTAAACATTAAACTTGTTCGATGAATAACTCAATGATTCAACGCTAAGGTATGTCTAAACGGGTAATTTATTTGATGCACAACAGGTTCTACTTTGCCTACCTTGTTTGTCCAAATGGATATAGCACCTTTCTGTGAGGCAGTGAGGTAACTGTCCATGGAGGGGATGTACTGTATACACTGCACAGTGTCCCGACGTTTGCGATCTCCTGGAAGACATTTGAGAGGGATGTGGTAAGCTATGGAAACTCCGTATAGAAATCATGATAATGCTGCCTGTTCTGTATAACGACCCTATTAATTTTGAGGGCCAAATAAAAACTTAGTTGATACTGATATTTCGACCTCCTGCTGAAAACAGTAATTCAAGGGCCCTTACTATCAAGTCGCATTGAATGATATAGGTACCATTATGTATAATGGGATCGTATATCGGGCATCCTTTCTTGCTTAGATACACTGTTGTAGTGCTTATTCCTGTTACATTGTCCCATGCTCCATCATTTATGACAGGGGCTGTCATACTGCAACTGTAAGCCTCACCGCCATCCATGCCAGGTTACCACAGCCATGGGGACAGAACAAAGAGAATCCAAGTACCATATTGTATATAGAAGCACACATATGCTGTAAATATAAGCAGAATTCACTACTGCAGTATTAGATGAAAATGATTTAACATTTTTTGAGAACGGCCATGGCTCACCTGCGGCGTCGCCGACACGCCTCCTGGCAGAGACCATGAAGACGCTAACATCCTCCCCCACCGACAACTCCTGGTCATCGTCCCCACTTTGGAAGTACCCAAACAGCTGGAGAACAGAGAAAGCACACATGAGACATCAGACAAATTAATGAAGACGATGGTACTGAGGTGTTGAGTGGGGAGTGGGGGCAGTGCCTTGCACGAAAGCTATATGGGGACGTGCACAAGCACTGCAACCTGAAAAAAAACCACCATATATATATTTATTAGTAAGTACAGTGCACCAGCGCTGCTTGGATTTATTTCTTGGATTTATTTTTTCTATTTTTCTTGCAACTTACCACATTTAACTATATTATCAAAACAGTCAATAATGGTAAGTCCAGTGCACCAGCACTGCTACCAGTAGTTCCTGTTTCTGTTTAAATCCACACAAATGAAACTTGACCAACGCTTCTACTCCTATGTCTCTGGACCAGAAGAGCATGTGGATATCACAGTTGGGCAACTGACTGTATTTTATCTATGTGTTCAAATTGACACTTCACCATTTGAGATAATGCCGCTACGGTCCCGTCATGTTGGGACACTCTTCTTATAATTGTATATCTATATGTTGTATATATAAATGTACAGTTTGTTTTTCAACCTTTGAAAATCGCAGTGTATACCGTGACTATTGCTTGAATAAAAATCTTTAATCTTTAATCTTTAATCCTGTAACATAGTACTTTATTATAGAAAACTACAGTATACTATACCGGGATAGTATAGCATACATGTGAAACAGTGGGGCATCCTGTATTGTAGTTTACTATAGCAAATTATACTGGGATACAGTGGACAGATAATGCATGAACTGCATATGATTGCCAGGGTGGCCGATCCAAGCTATGGAATTAAAAAGTGCTGAAAGAACCTGCTGGCTATTGCGATTCTTCTCGACCGACCCCTTCAATTATCACTATTGTTCGATGCTTATAAACATTGTGTAGGTTGGGCATGCATAGTCCCATGCTAGAACTCAAAGAAACCCCAATATCGTATATGTGTATGTCCTATATCAGGATGAACACGACACATGCTTTTTAATTTTGGCCTTATTGGACAGGTGTTGAACAGGGAGTGTCATCTAAATATCGAGTGTCTCTGACATTTCAGAATGAATATGGTCTATAGTACATGATTGATGGCGTGTTGGTGCACTCACCTCGCTCCAGTCCACCTTGGCGTCAGGGTTGGTGGAGATCTTCCTGTAGATAGACTTGAGGTCTTGGTTCCTGATGTCCTCCCCAAATAACGCACGGATAGAGTCACAGAACTGGTCATACCGCAGGTTTTCTGGAGGAAACACAGAGACGATATTCGTGTATATGAAACGGAAACTATATGAGTAATAACATTTATGTCTTTAAGATATAAATTATATCTATAAAAATCGATGCCAAGTATTGATCGACAGGATGAGACGTTAATCTGTGCACACTTTGGTGGTCAATAAATGATTAGAACTCTTCTAAAAAGCAAAAAAGAAAATAAACACCACACAATCAATGTAATGGCCTACGACTGACGCAACGCCTTCTAATGCTTGGGGGAATGGGACAGTCAACAGTAGGAACCTGTAATATAGTTTTACAGTTTTGTAGAAATCGAGTATTTAGCACCTTCTCCAGCAATACTAATACTGACTTTAAGAGTATAACGAATCACCTCTGGAAACTGGCGCCTAGGACTATACTTGTATCACTACATGTATGGAGGTGCAGAGGGGTCCCCCCGTGAGGTCGGAAAGTCGCCGAAATTAAGGGGTTCAGGTCGAAAAGTCGCTTTTTTGGACCCATAAATCGATTGTAAATGTTGTCCAGAAGTCGCCAGGTCGCTTATATTATTGTCTTAGGTCGGAAGTCGCCTCCAAAACAGCCCAGGTCGCCAGGTCGCTTCTGACCCATCTGCAGTCACATGTATCAGCAAGCTATTGATGAATAAATCTGCCCTAGATACTTGATCATATGCACTATGTAATATTCAGCTGATTTGAGGCTACCTTCTTTAATGGCTGACTTATTATCAGGTTATTATGTGATCTCATCGGACCTCTATACCTGTGATCACGAGGTTTCTGTTTGTTTATTTGGTCTGTTGACGTGTTATCCCCACTTTAAATGGTAACTTCTACGTAACCAGTGTTAGTGTATAGAAGCACAAAGGCAATGCCTCTCCAGTACTTTGAGGTACGAGACCTCAATATGTATACACAGCCCACTGGAGTCCGGCCAGATCTGCCCGACTAGCGAACTAAACTAACAACACTCAGTGGCAGATCTCCTCCCCTACTGGGTGCCCCAGTCAGGAGGAATAGAGATGGAATAATGAATAGAAAACACCAGTATACATATACAGTATAAGTAGTCCTGGGTGATTTTGCTAAGCCGGGTGTTACAACGATAACAGTTTAGGGTGTTTTCTAGATGACAATCACTGATCCTTCCGTTGTATAGCCTAAATGGATTAACGGGATTAGTGTCTCTCTGTGAAGCATTACGAGAGGTGACATAACTATTTTGTATCTACCATCATTATGTTGCTCATATTCGTGAAGGAATCAGCATTGCTTAAAAATGTGCAATGGAAATTTACCATATTACTAGAGAAAACATGTAATATTTACGATTAGATCAATAAGAAGAGCATCGACAAGCTCAGTATACCTGCCGTAAAGGGAAGACTTTATTTATATATACCGTCAGCAGGCCTTATGGTGCCTTGACCGGGTGCCTTGACCAGAACAAGAGAGGTTCGGCTGAATGCCAACTCATGAGGCTGTAGAAACATCAGTTTCTACTTTGGTGAACGATGTATATGTACATGTACCTGTATTTATACCATAGCATAGGTTCATAATTGTATTTTGTAGTTTGTCAATTGATTTAAGGCACGCCCATGGGCCTTTCTCAGGTTATAAATCAGCTATACTGGACGCGAATGAGTTGATGGATATGGGTAGTCTTGAGAATGGATGTAGTCATATAAATTTATTCATCTTGCATCTATTATTACAGTGCTCATCATCAAAGGAATGTTTATGACATTTTTAGTTACGGCTGTAACTCTCAGATAGGGCCCAGGGCTGTCTGCCAATCATGTAGATTTCTACACCCAATCAAGGCATGCCATGAGTTGATGAACAAGTGGGTAGTCCTGAGCATCATGGGATTTGGAAGAAAAATGTCCGGGCCTTTTGGCAGAGTCTTATTTGAGACTGTGCTGGGAGAGTGTGGTTTATAGCAGATATATGGAATAATGTTACTTGTGAATTGATATTCCATATTAAGGTCAGGGGAATGCGAAGCAAACTCACCTGACATTTGGATGAAAGTTTCAAAAGTTTTCTGGACATCTCAGGCCTATAGATATCCACAACCCTAGTGGCCGTGGGTTTTGCAGGATATACTAGATATTTAGGAAAATGAATGTTCTTTCCCTCACACCCCGCTGACGCATGGTTTAGCCCTCTAAGTACCTCTACAAGCAGCATCCCCATGATGAGCTCAGTTGGCACAGCCGTGCACGTCAGATCTAAGTGTAGTGGGTTCAGTTCTTGGTTGAGTGAAAAATTCTGTGCCTCTAGATGGGTACCCACAATTTTGACCATGTCGCCGTGTCGATTTTTAGCAGAAGGGCCGTGTCATTGTGTCGATTGTTACCCATGTAGAAGCACACTTCTTGATGAAATTACTGAAATTCTTAAGGGGTTTTGATGCAATTTGACACCTACCATCTAATATATATAACTGATCACTCCTGGTGTGGAGGGGCTGGTCAACTCAGACGGTGAGGGGGTGATCAGGGTTCTACCACAAGTTTTCTAAATAGTTCTCATCAATATTACCCTTTGACAGGTGAAAACACTGACAGAAGAGAGAGTACTAGTACTTAACTTAATTGATGTTGCATTGTTTGCGGGGCAGTGATCCATGAGATCACCTGCCCAGTGCCTCGTTTTGGTTAACATAGGCGTAAATGGGATCACCCTACCCTGCTACTCACCGCTATGGAGAACTACTTACCACCAGAGGGTCCTACTGTGCATGGTGCCTGAGAAAGGTTCAGAAATTTGCTACAGGAGTGCGCAGGGAAGTTGGGGAGCAATGTCTTTTAATCACGGTGTTAATGTGTAACGTTGATAAATATGGAACCAGGACAAGTACTAAGGCCTCTCATATACTCCACTCATGGCTTTGAGACTTGTATATTAATTGGGCACTTGGAGCAACTTCCTGCTGGTCTTTTGGGTTTCTCTGTGGGGAGCCTGCAGTGGGTAACGCGGATAAGCTGACGACAGTATGGGTTAGGTCACATCCTCGGGGATAGGCATGGGCATTAACTGAGCCGACAGTACACTGTAACGGGCATCAACTCGGTTGAATAATGTGTAGTGCAGCAGTGAACAGGAACCAATAGAATCCCATGGGTACCAATAGAATCCCATGGGTACCAATAGAATCCCATGGGTACCAATAGAATCCCATGGGTACCAATAGAATCCCATGGGTACCCATTGGTCTCATGGGACCCCTTTCTGAGCTTTTACTGCACTTACATTTTGGTAATAGGACAATCACCGCGTGTGTAATGCAGTTCAATGTCAATGGATACTTCTTTTGGTAAATGTACACTGCAAAGGTTAAGTCATCTGCAGACTCTTTTAAGTGACAAGGAAGCAAGTCTTCTAGCTGGAATTGTCAGATAGGAGACCCACTTGGCATTTGCCAGCACAACCCCAAAGTTTGCCAGCTCCAGACTCAGCACTGCACCAGCCCTAGAATTTCCAAAGGGTCAGTATGATGTATGAATGCAGGCTTGGCAAATAAACTCACAAGGGCTGCATTCATACATCATACTGACAAAAGGTATGAAGGACACTTATAGTGGTAATCAGCCATTATAGGGTTGTGAATTTCACAACCTTAAACTTGTCACTTGTAGTGGGCCGCCGCCTGGGCTAACATTGTGCCTCTACATGGGTACCCACAATTTTGACCATGTCGCCGTGTGGATTTTTAGCAGAAGGACCTTGTCATTGTGTCGTTTTTTAGGTATATAGGAACATAGAGAAAAAACCCTATGGGTCGATTTTTATCCCTATTTTTCCTGGGTCCGTCGATTTTTAAAAGGGCCTAAAAGGGCCTAAAAGGGCCTAAAAGGGCCGTGTCGCCCGTGTCGATTTTTACCCATGTAGAGACACAACATTGTCAGTCAGATGAGCCTAGTGTGGGATGGTAACCTAGTACCAATTGGGGTAGCTACTACTAGTAGGTCTTCAGATGGACTACCATTAACTTGTTTATTTCATGACAGTCATTAAGAATACACTAACGTCTTCTTATAAGACGACTATTAGACAATTGAGATGCTTTGATTTTTATCAGTGTGTACAGTGATACCAAAAGCACAAGCAGCCTCGTATACAAGCCTAAGCACATTCAAATATAATAGCACGGGGACCACCTTTTAAAGCTTCACGTGGGCTATTAGACATTAGATGTAGGGGTAGATTCACCATAAGTCGACCCTTCCCGTCACGTTTTTTCATGACCTTCAGCAGATGCTTCATTATGTCAAGTAAAACCATTATTGGATCATACCTGTTGTACCAGACATTAAGGGATGTTCCAGGGGGTCCAATTGACTGTATTTGATAGTTTCATGAATAATATTATATATGTAGATTATTGCCCTTACATTTGGAAATCTCAGATGGTCTATTTTCACTTAATGTCGACCAAAATTAACCCAGAGTCGACCACTCTTATCTCAATCAAAATAATGTGAATCCTTTTTAATTTATATCTAAATGAACTAGATTTACTAAATGAAATAATGTAAAAATCATGGAGGTTCATTATTTTCCCATTACAGGTGTATTTTACTAAACTTTGGAGCTTTTGAAAAGTAGGCATATAGGTAGAATTCCCTGAAGAACAAGGGGACAAATTCAAGGATTTTACGGCAAAGCCGTAGTGGCTTTTGGTTTTTATAGGATTGTTATGAACTACATGTGAGAAAACGAGGGGGCCTTGATTTATAATTTTTGGTGTTTCTGAGGTTCTTATGCAATTCCTATTTGATGGTTTGCAGCAACACTGGATGTTCAGTTAACTACATGCACTTAGCTAAATCTTTTTGATTTTTATTGGTTTTAATGCAGCTAGTATAATAGAATCCAATATCTACCAATGGAATCAAATAGGTACCAATGCAATTTCATCGGTGGCGATGCAATTCCATTGATCCCTATGCAAATACCATCTTGGCAACAATCTTGAAAATTTCCTGGATCAAAAATCAGAGCCTGCAAATGGATTCTACATCCCAGAGAACCCTATTATCCATGTATCATACAAGGAAATCAGACAATCTTGAGTTTTTGGTGGCCATCTTGGAAATTTCCCGGATTAAAAATCTGAGCCTGAAAATGGATTCTACATTCCAGAAAACCCTACTATCCATGTATCACACAAGGAAATCAGACAATCTTAGTTTTTGGTGGCCATCTTGGCAGCCATCTTGGATATTTCCTGGATTGAATATCTAAAGCTGAAAAAGGATCCTACATCCCAGAAGACCCTCTTCTTCATGTATCACACAAGGAAATCAGACAATCTTGAGTTTTCGGCAGCCAGAGGGAGGTACATGCAGCAGAGGGAGGAGGAGGGGACAGAGGGAGGAGAAAAGGCAGAGGGAGGGCAGAGGGAGGAGAAAGTAACAGTAAAGAGGGGGGGGGGATGATGGGAAAGATGGGGTAGTAGGAGGGGGCAGAGGGAGGAGGAGGGGGCAGAGGGAGGAGTAGGGGGTAGAGGGAGGAGGAGGTAACAGGAAGGAGGGAAATGGGGGTAGAGTGGGGAGGAGGGGAAATATGGGGTAGTAGGAGGGGGCAGAGGGAGGAGGAGAGGACAGAGGGAGGAGGAGAGGGCACAGGGCAGTGGCAGGAGGAGGAGAGGGCAGAGGCAGGAGGAGGAGAGAGCACATGGAGGACTTGTGATGGCCTTCCTTTAAAGACTAAAATATCATTTCAGGGTTGGTGCATGTGTGTGTGTAGTGGGGGAGGGGTAATTATGTTGGACTTCACAGTTTGTCTTTGGGCGGACTTGAGTGATTTCAAGAGCCACCCTGGACCACTCAACTTCTAGTATAGGTCCTGTATGTGCATAGTATGGGAATTGGCATTGACATTGACAGCTTGGCTTGGCATGGGAGTCAATAGTTATTAGGCTGGTGCCTATCCTTGCCATTGACAGCCACATTAGAGAACTCAAAATATGGCTGTTCACAAGATGTCTAGGCCTTACCACAAGGTACATTGGTTCTACATGTAGTAACTGAAAGCAAGATCTAGGATAAATTAGTCTTGCACACGCCTGCAAGGAAAGATGGGGATACCAGTCCTAGCAAGGTTTAAGGGCCAGCTAGGGCTATGTCTAACAATGAACAAGGGGGCCTATGCTAGTCTTTTCTTGTCAAAAATCTAAACCCTCCTCAGTGGTGTAAATGGCTTTGGGGACAAGGTCCCAAAGCCAATAACAGTTGTTATATGGTTACTGCTAACACCTTATAGATTGAGGTCGTCTTATGGTGAAATTCTGGTCAGGTCATGGTGAATTATGTAGGTGCTAGCTACTGAGCTGTACCTTTTGAGAAAATGGATGTTTTATCGTGAGAAGAAGTGATTCATGTTCAAAAGATGTGTATCCATCCATTTAACATCAAAATTAGTACATAGATAGACTGGGATGTATAATTATCTGGAACCAAAGTCAAATATTTATGATAAATTTTCATTTTGTCTGTGGTCAAAATGGGTCATACACCTTCACTTTTACATGCTGTATTCATATTAATAAAATCATATCAGTGAAAAATAAGGATGCTATGCAGGCTATTAATACTTCAACTTTCAATTCAAGTAGTGTTTGTACACCTATATAGCACAGGATAGAGGCAATATGGTGCTGTAGGTGGTCGACTTATGGTTGGTGGTCGGAAATAGGTGAGCTTACCCTACACTGCATGTCAGAGGTAACTGTAGCTGCACAGCGAATTATACTGTAGATTTACATATAAATCTCATTTCATACTGTAAATCTACAGTATAATTCGCTGTGCAGCTACGGTTACTTCTGACAGTGCATTGTACACTAAAGACAGGCTAAAACTAAAAGTACTAAGCCTCGGGGGGGGGGGGGGTATTGCTCTATTGGTAGAAAGGTCAGCCACTGGTCAGACACGCACATCTCTGTGTCAACATTGATGCAGTTCACAAAGCACATGGTTCACTTGCATAGGATCCATACATGGGTACGGAATGTCCACCTGCCTCCTGTAGACATGGTACCCATTAGCAGCCATTAGTTGGCCAAACACCAACGTCCTGAGTACCAATCAAGCACAGGGCAGGAGATGCCCACAATCAAAATGACCATACCACTTATAGACTCACTGTCCTTGACATACACTCAATGGTAAATCTACTCAAATTTGTGAAAGCAGTGAATGTAGCCTTACGCGATGGATATACCCACAAACCCATAACCACAACAATGGAAAATAAAATTGCCAAAATCATGTGTCACCTCTCTAAGTACAGGGCGTATCTATGTAACACTCCTCTGCACTACAGGTTTAAGATGGGTCAATCCCTTGGTGAAAAAAGTAGCTAGATCTTCATCAGGTTTTTGCCAAAAGACCATAATAGCATACACTTTCCAACAAAGCTAAGAAAATAGGAGGTTCCCGAGCTGTTTTCTGAGATATTCAAGCCTTAAGTCAGTGTTTCATATGATAGGAGTATACTAGTATAGTGTTTTGCCACATATATGTACATATTATCTTATGTATTTATTTTTAAAAGTAGCTCTCTCAGGATATAGGTTTTAATGATCTCTCTCTAGAGAATCCCTTTTGAACATAAGGTCCCGGGCATATTTCTAAAGTTTTTGTCCATCGAATAAAAAAAGTTGAAAGGAAATAGAAATATACTAAGGGCTAGTTATGTATGACTTCTTAATGACAGCCATCACCACAGACTCCATAGCACAGTGGCAGAATGCATGCCTTCATATCCACAGGTTGATGGTTCTCACCCCGGTCAGGCAACACCATTGTCCATTTTAGGACAATTTGATATAACTTGTTCCAATATGAGACAAAGGTCCCCTGGTGATGTATGGTCAAACTAGAGAATGCACCTGGGCAGAAAACTGCGCAGTGAACGGAAATGGCATCATATTGACCCACCTTAAGCTAGTGTACTGTATGCCTGTAGGCTGATGTGTTTCTGACTGTGTCTGTAGTTGGATTGATAAACTGCCGTGTATAGTCCGTATACCTACAGGTCGTTGTGTATGGTGGCCCAGGAGGCTCACATAAAAAAATGTAAACGTTTTTTCAAGAATTTTTTTTCACAATTTTTTTTTGAATTTCGTGTAAAGAATAAACCAAAAAAACTAAACTTTTTTTTCAAAATGAAAAACTCACTGTTACTGTCAAGCTGATGGATGTCAACTTGTGGCAGGTACCCTTTAGTATGGGGATGGAATACATATGACAATTTATAGCATCCTGGGTGGAAATTTACAGCGGATTAGCAGCCCGCATGAAAACAGGCTTCGGAAAAATGACAGCCTTGTCAATTGGTCCTCAGGGAAAGGTGTCATTGGCCCCTGTCAAACCTTGCGACAGGTATCTTCTCAGCAGCATTGATATTCAGGGCATTTGTATAAACAAAAAATGTTATTTTACGTCAAAATGATGTTCTAAAACTGTAGATACCGTTATGCCATAGTGAGGAGCCTTAGAGAAACATTGAATAACATTAAATAACGTAACAAAATGTTGTATAACATTTTTTGTTTACTGGGTGTATTTGCTCTTTTGTATAATCTTGCTAGAGTATCGATAAAGTATGAAAAGATGATAGTGCTCCTTCAACATTTTGTATCGGAACATTTTAGACGTTGAATAATTTCTATGTTTGATTTATGATGTGTCATCTATTCGCATAGGTTAACTAGTTAAAATCCACATGTATCAGATCAATGTAAAGGAGTAATGTATTGATCCTACATCCCTTACTGCCCCATATCAGCATATATCTGTAAAACACTGTATATACATTTTTAGTTAACTGTTTGAGGCCTCTTTTCTCTTTTGTGTTATGACAGTGTATTCATGTGGACAAGTTTCAGAAATAGTTATTTTTATTTAAAGATGCAAAAATAATTTTGTTGATGGAATTGGATAATAAAGTGTTTGAGATGTACTTAATGCTTTGCCACTAACTTGTTTGTACATCGTATGGCAGGCTTATCGTGTTAAGTTACTGTTAGGTGATATTAAATTATCACTAATTTGATTAAATTAATTTTATCTATTGATTCAATGAAGTTAATCCATAGATTTGCGCTTAGTAAATTCCTGTGTATAAATATTGTATTTGTGGATTAGAACCCAGCTACAGGTTGTAGGAGGTGCCTGAAGGTTTACACTTTATAGATGTGTGCTTAATAGGTGAGGTGTTTATGAAACCAAGCTTAAACTTAACCAAAACATAGAACCCATGTGCAGGTATTTCTGTAAATCTAATAGTAATCTGTTTACATCAAATTCCAATTACAGTATTCTAACCAAATACCAAATAATATAGTTAGTAAAAAAGTCTAAGGAAAGCTAGCTATGATCAGGCAAGCCAAGGCAAGTTACAAACTTTCCTATAAATGGTTAGGCATAAACTGCTAAGAAAGGTTGGGGGGTTTGGGCACAGCAAAATCCCCAACATGGGTTAGCAAGTTAGGCGTTTCGGCTAACTCTTGACTAAGTTTTGTTAGCTCATTTTTGTGTGTGCTGCAGTTGTCTAGCTAAATTGAAACATTTCAATCACAAAATTAATAAGGATAGCCCCCTCATGCAATACGTGGGCTGTGTCGTCTACAAGTGGTACAGATTTGGTTGCTCCCACAGCAAACAAATCCCTCTAACTTTACGATTTCTAAAATATTTGTGTTTCACACGGAGCATTGATGTGATCTCCTGTGTGGCGAAAAACGTCCCTTCTGGAACGATTCTAGCAATAAACAAGCCTTGAAGGTAACCCATCCCTTTCCTACACCTCTGATGATCCAGCGCCTAGACCCAATTCCGCTCGGACGGTGATCTGACGGGGGCAACGTTTATGATATCGTTATGATCTGGCTTTCTGTACTACTTCATCCATTACCCAGTTCTCTATATCTGCTGGGGCCTTCACTGACTTCACTCTGAACCCTTTGCTAAACGCTATAAGAAAGACATCTCTGAGACATCTATACCATGATCTTCATCATATTCTTCCCACTTTCCTTTATATCTCTATAAAATCACCTTTGATACATTCACCTGTCCCTCATCCCATCGAAGTAAATTAGTACTGTCCATATGGCCCCGGTTGTCCCCGATTCAGGCTGTAGGGCCCTGTGAACCTCCTGCCCAGCGTTCGGCTGTATTGGTTTTACAACTATTTTCCCTATCTCTTGTGGTGACATGATTGGAACTGTCCCTTTTCTGTAGGCATTGGCTTATCGCCATACCTCTGTAGTAGGTCAGGGCGGCAGCATGTGGGCTTTCTTTTACCGTTTTTACCTAGGTAAGGGAGGGGTCACAATTTGACAACGGTGGGGGGGGGGGGGGGGGGGGGGGTGTCACCATCTTTCTGCCCCCCCCCCCCCCCGAAGGTTGTTTTTTTCGCCGAAAAGAGGTAAAATTGTATTGTTATGGTCTCTCTAGAGGGGTTGATTTCTTTCTGACCCCCCCGCCCCCCAGAGTGGTCTAACTTTGTTTTCCCCCCAACCCTCCCCCCACCCCCATGGAAAAATAATGACCACTCTCTAAGTGGTACAGATACCAGAGAGTGGCATTCTCCTGTTGTATGACAGGTGGGGTTGATATCATAGATAAGGCACTCATGCTACTAAGACAACACACTCTAAATAGCGTTAGCCATCTAGATTGTATCATAGCATGGCACGCAGCTGATATTTGCTATTGGTGCTGACGAATATACAGTTGGGATATACATCTACACTGTAATGCTGTTGTGTGTATCTTATTTATTTTATTGTAATTTGGCTTTGGGTCGATGTAACTGAGACTTGAAGCGACTGATGGGCCCAACTTCTTTTGTAAACACTGTAAAGTAATGGTAGAACCAGGCGCGGTAAATAGGTACAAGTACTAAGCACACACCAACATGAACTACATTTATGTAGTATTATCTCCTAGACTGCCAGATGGAGCTGCTTAGATATAACGACTGATGTAATATACCTCTTGGTAATAATCAAAGTTGATGTCAGAACCAATAAGATGTCTATGGCCATCCAATTTATACACCCGGATGGGACTTGGTACGGAATTTACGCACTGGAGGTGTCCACTCATTCATTGTGTTGTAGACGTGCCTAAATATAGCGGTAAGCGTTTAATAACAGTTAGTCTGGATTATCGCAGACCATGTGACGTCCCAGAGGTATACAAAAATGTATATGGTTAGGGAGTGATCATGTTTTAACAACGGAGGGGGGGGGGGTGTATTATGGGGGGGGGGAGAGGTTAGACCCCGTGAGGGGGGGGGGGGATTTAGACCCCCTCACGATGGGAGGGGCAAACATATTTCATCCAAAAGTTTTACATGGGCGGCAGAAGGTGGATAAAGTTGTACAAAGTTGGCGGGGGGGGGGGGGAGTTGGAGGTAACAACAAACTGTGGTCTTGGCGCTACATGCCCCAGGAAAATTTAAATTTAATTAATTAATATATTTAGAGCGGTTTGAAACAAATACGGTCCATAGAACATTTTGGAATTTTACATTTAAATAGTTCTGAGTGACTTTGAGCTTGTGATTCAATGACATTTTTGGAATTTTACCTTGAGAACGGTGTATTCTAGGGTATTTTGAGTCAAGAATGTTTTTGTTTCTCAAAAGGTTGGGGGGGGGGGAAACATACTTTGCCCTCCCCCTCCCCCTGTTCCGCCGCCACAGATTTTTTTTTTTGGCAAAAAACTCGCTTGTTACTCCTATAGCGAATAGGGTTCCTGCCCCCGTTGTTGAAAAATGACCACTCCCATAATATCAAACTGTCATTGTGTGTGCAGTCGGTTGTATGGCGCACGGCTGCAGCCCACTCTGTAAGCCTGATAGCTGGTGTAAGGCACACCTGTAAAGCAATTACTGATCATGTATTATGTCCACACGTGCAGCCGAAATGAAGGGTCTATAATATTGAGACTTTTATATATGCCGCAATACAGAAGCACGAGCTATTACATCCAAGTAGCCAAGGAGGAAGGATGCTGCGTGCGCCCTACCCAGCTGTTTTGTGTGAATACGGCTGCTCAAATATTTTATTTTGGGGGTATATCCCTCTGCTAAGGGGGTGATCACTTTTTAACAACAGGGGCTGCTGTTTCTTTTGCGCGGTCAAGGAATCAGAATTTTTTACCCCCCCTTAGTGTTGAAAATCGGTGCGCGCGGGGGCCCCTTTGAAGCATATTAACACACGGGCTTTTTGGCTCAAAACAGGTTATATATTTTGACTCCCCACCCCTCCCAAGAGGAGTCCAAATTTTTTACACCCCGCCCCCCCGGTCAAGGGGTCCAAATCCCCCCCCCCCCAAACCCACCACCCCCTGTTATGAAAAAAATGAGCACTCCCTAAAGCATTGTTTTCTATTTCACTAAACGTGTAGGCGTATAGTTGTACATCTGTCTTCCCTCTCTGCTGAACCGACGATGCTACACTGCTTCACTGAGGCTGAATGCACTCCTGCCAGGACGGCAATAATGAAATGGTGCACCAAAAAGGACGATCGAGACAAAGTGAAAGCTAGTATTTACTCTACTACCTTCTCTGTATGTCTCTTCTTTCTTTTTTTGCATTGCAATTTAAAGTCTACATACTAAAGCAACGTGCAGCAATGATAACAGGATGTTGAATTTTAGGAATATGTTTATAAATAATTTCACAAAATCATATAATATATATGTTTCTATAATGTAGGTTGTGTTATTGTTGGCAGGTAGATTTCAAAGAGAAGTGGTTATAACGATAATTGTGTTGTTTAGCCAACATGCCCCTACTACCACTCCTAGCAAGTACAACGTGATTGATTTAATCTCCTATGTAAGATGCATATTACATGATGAGTCTTGTTGGGCACTGACCCAATGCCTAAGTTGTCCACACAGGTGGGTAAGCTAGTTCAAGGGTATGGTGATCTGAGCAGATTAATCTAACAAGGGGGGATTGGAGGATTATGTTGAATATTTCCCTCTACCCTATGCCAGTGTGTGAACAGCTAGGCCCGCAATGCTAGGTATACATGTCATGCTTATATGCCTGGCGCTAATTAGGCCTAAGCCATAGGTACATAATATGTAACCGAGTGGTGCCTTCTATATACATGTAGTCGATTGACGATTGAACTAGCACCATACATACACTGTAAATAGTAAAACTAAAAATACGTCCTTTTATACTGTAAACCAACAGTATATTCCACTGCCCATATGCACTAATACCGTAGTTTATACTGTAAATGTACAGTATAAACTGCGTACTGTGAAGCGACACTAACTTCTGACAGTGTAGGCCCCTATAAATTCGTATAATTTATGGCATTACAGTGTGTATAAAATTGAGATCGCATATTACTTGCAGCAACATGAACTCCCCATGGCGAAACAACAATGACGATACTTGAATGTCTTCATAAGGGTCTATAGCTCTATACATACGACACTTGGTGGCAGAAAATTAAACTACCTAAAATGATGATAAAAACATGTCTCCCTGTTGTACATGTCTTAACTCACCTTTATCAATCCGTTAAATGTCAGCTGTCACTGTATTTTGCTACTGCCAAAAACCATGCGCTACTCTACATCATAATGACCTGTCTGGGCTGACTAGAAATTATTTGAATACATCTCCAACGGTATTAATTTATCATTGAATCACTATCATTTTGAATGTAAATGGCTATGGTTTTGATTACAAATCGTTTACAACTTTCTCTTCTGTGTTGAAAAATATAGAAAAAATACAATTAAATTATTTTGTGTTTTTCCCCTAAATCGGTCATGGCTCAATGGGTTCACCTATGACTATTAGTTTTTATGGATTAAATATTTCCCAGACCATTTGCTCTAAACATCTAAGAAGTTTGGTTGGGATATTATTGGTCAATTTTTCATAAAGTTAAAAAAATGTTGAAAAAATGGGGTTTGCACCATACGCGGCCATAGTTAAGGGTGCCCTATCTTTAAATGTCAATATAGCACTATGAGGTATTGATATTTTTGCTTCTATCACATCATCATACATCAAACTAATATAATCCCAAGTGATTAAGAGATATTGTTGGTAGAATAGAATTGACCGAACCCTCCCGTATTATGTTAGTCGCTGTATGCCTTTAAATGTACAAAATTGTACATGTATCAAGTTATAAACACTGAAGGCCTAATGACATTATGCCTCTTTTTAGCATAGGCCAACATTATTTCCATATTAGTAATGTTAAAATGGTTTATCGGTGTCTATAGTCAATCATTAAAGCTGTTATATGATAAGATATTTACAGACAGATGATACATATATGTAAACATTGCATCGAAAAATGTGCAGTATCTCCTCGTAGATCAGAGTTAGAACCTTATCAAACAAAGACTGGTGACAAAGATAACACCCATACATGTCCACCCCAGGCATCAGCTATCCTACCTGTTATCATCTGCCGCCTCTCCTCCGGGGTGGCCTCCACGTCCTGGAGGGTGATTTCTTTGATAAACTCCTCAAAGTCGTTGAGCCTTTTCTGGAAGGTGCCTACAGTGTAGGGCCTCTGCTCCAGCCTCTTGGAGGTAACCGTTGACATGTTGGCCGCTTAATGTGTACAATGAGAGGTAATTGGGTAAACAGCAATGTAGTACATGGACCGAGTTGGTTTAGAGATTACTGTATAGCGGCAGGCTGGCAGTAGTGGTCACTCACTGGAGGCCAGTGGGTGCCTCCCTGCACCTACTGCACCCATGGTGCTACTACCAGCTTTACCACACTGGAAATCCCTATGTAGTGCTCATTCCTGGTCCCTCACACATCCACGATTATATACATGTAGTATTCCCCTGGGAAGGCTCCTGTGAGTTCAGCACTGACAGCCCCTGTCTGGTGAGTGTACAAAGTTGGAAGTGTACTCCTGATTATCGACCACTCTGTGCCCTGTGTGGACCATGGCGGGTGCCCGCTCCGTGACTCGTATCTGTTCCAGCTTGTTGTCGTTAGCAACCACCACGGCCGGTGGGGGAGCCACTGGTCAATGCTCGGTCTGCTAGGGCCAAGTCCTGCCATATGACATGTATACATACATGGGCCATGAATACAATATGTGTGTATTGTATTGGTGTAGGGTGTAGTTCATATCAGTAGAAGGTCTATCGTGTACCAACTCAATAATGTTGTATGGTCTTACGCTATAGGTCTATAACCACTGCCGATACTTAATCAAGTAATGCAGCAATAGCGTTACCCTAGGCCAAATTTTAAAAAACGTCACCCGACCGGGTGTTTCAAAACAGGGCTGACCCAACATTTTTTTGGCTACGTATCATTTTTTTATTCAGACAATTTTAAAGGATTTAAGAGCAAAAAATCAATTATTTTCCCTTCAATATCACCCACTAAAACATCTTCTGATACATTTACATGTACATTTTAACACAAACTCCATCAGTTCTAGGGGCGGATACAGGAAAAGTATGTACATAAAAAAACCCTCAAATTTTGGACCAGAAAGGGGCGGGCGCATGCCGGATCCGTCCCCTAAATCCACCCCTGAGTTCCTCCAGTGAAATAATTATATTCGAACCTTAGGGAGTGTTCATTTATTATTTACAGGGGGCAGGGGCGTAACAATTTCCGACCCCTCCTGAGGGGGGGCGTAAAAAATTCTGACTCCTCTTGAGGGGGGGGGGGCGTAAAAATGTAAGCCCCTTTTTTGCAAAAAAGCCCGCGCGCTACTATAGTTCAAAGGCGAAAATGTTTCGTCGCCTTCGGCGAGGGGGGCCGCGAAACGTTCCACGCGCTCTCGAGGGGGGGCGTAAAAAAATTTCGCCCCTCCGCATGAAATCTCACCACCCCCCCCTGTAATTAATAAATGAACACTCCCTTAGCCATTATTATTTCACAGGAGGGACTAGTGGAGCGTGTCTTAAATTTTAGATATATCACATGAACCTCCCTGTGAACAGGGTCGAGGGAAGAAAATAAAGGGGAAAACGACTTACCGTGCTTACCTTCTCAGACCATACTACAATGTAGTATTACATGTACTGGAAATCCACATTTTATGGTGTTGGCCTTATCAAATGTGTACTGTATACCTGTTGGTAAGTGATAATTACCCAGCTAGCAATTAAACGTTGGGCCAACAGTGGCTGGGGTTGGGCCAACGTTGGGCTTTATCGTTGGCTAAAGTGCTTTTTGGCCATCCATTTCTATGCTTTGCCAACATTGGCAAACAGTGACGCTGGTACAACTTTGGCCCAACGTCACTGTTTGCCAACGTTGACCCAACGTTCCACCAACCGTTGGACATAGACGACGTCCCAACGTCTAGCCAACCGTGTTTAGAGCCTAAAGATGATGTTGTTTAAACATATATTTCCCATATACCGCTTCAAATGTCATCAATTCTCCTCAATAGAGATATGGCTGTCAAGAATCATCATTTTATAGAGATAGGCATGCATTTAGTTCTCTATTTACATTTCACCTTAATCTCAACTCAAAGGGCCAAGAAGTGATATAGAATAAGACCCTAAGCCATGCCCCTTATCTAAATGTCATTATCCACAAAATGGTGTCCTCCTAGAAATATTGCCAGGATTCCATTATTTCACCTAGGAATTTAGTAATTAAACATTTTATAGCTTATAAATGGAATAACTCTTGCTTAAACATTTATACAACCCAGGGGGGTCATATTAGTGCCCCATTATGGTGACAAATAATAAGGCTGCCTGGTCAAAATATCTCCATACAACCATCGATGCCCTCTGGTGGATGTTAGAAATGCAACATTGGGCCAACTTTGGTTTTCTTCTCATTTCTTCTCATTTTCAATGTTGGGCTAACATTGATTTGCCAACATTGGCACAACATGAATTATCTGATGTTGTACTAACGTTGGCAGATCACTGGGAGTATTGCCCACTTCGGTACAACCTAAATTTGCTTTTGTTGTACCAACATTGACAGTTCAACGTTGGCACAACGTTGAGATATTGCTTGCGACGGTGCCAACGATTACCAACGTTGGCCCAACGTATCCGTGCTAGCTGGGTAACCACTGTGGATTGACTACAGGTATATCTATTACATTGTATTATACACTGTTAGAAGTAGGTACTGTAGCTGTACAGTATAAAAGGAGGTATTTTTGGTTTCCAGTATCACATACTGTACAGCTACAGTCACCTACTGTAGAGCACCACACACAGGAGATTGTGGGTTCGAATCCCATCTTGGCACAATAGACACTACTGTTGTTTATCTATAGAAAATCTTATTTATACACATGTACATATTCAAATATTCACTAACTAACATTTCTATCCCAATATAGGTGGAAATCCACGCCAACTGGGTTAAAGAAAAATGAAAAGAAGAACGTATTTCCCATTGTGCCAAGGTTAGACTTGAACTCACAACCTTCTGTGTGTGGGTTTTACAGTAGGTAAGTGTAGCTGTACAGTATGTGATACTGGAAACCTAAAATACCTCCTTTTATACTGTACAGCTATAGTATATCTCGCTGTGCAGCTACACTAACTTCTGACAGTGTAGATTCCTGCATTAGATTGTCCAAAATACAACGATAACTGGCAGTTGGCAATAAACATATGCTATATTTATACAAAGGGATCCAGCATATTTGGAAAGCGTCAACCGCTGGCGAAGTCTGTGTGTAGTAAAATGGGTTAAATAGGGGGAAACACTGCGATATTACAACATACATATTGCAAATTTAGACTAATTTTAGTCATCTCTATTTTAGGTTTAGGTTTGCAGGTTTGACACAGTAGGGCCTAAGTGCCAGCATTTATGCACACATGATATGCCCCATAATGCATTTGCCCCGTGACAGGACTCCCGCCGTTATGTGCCAGTTGACACATTGTGCACATTACAACGTATAATGAACGTTAAATCATGGTCTGCCGGTATATCATCCATGCAGTGTTATCGTTGTTATCTGGAGTAAACGCGGGAGTAAACGGAACCAGAAATCGCGTTATTGAGCAGTTATACAGGGTTACAGTACTTTGATAGATGGGTACTTGCAGTAAATAACACACGGGCCTTGTTCATATCTATTTCAATACGAGTCAATGAAAAGCAATAAAAGAAACGTAAAATTCGATGCGGCTTACAAATACAAGCGTGCTTGCTGTGGCTGTGATAATGATAATGCAGAGACTAATCAGGACCGGGAATCAGGATCAGTTCTCAACGCCCACGTAGCAGGGACCTGTGAATGGAGAGCCGCATAGTGCTTCAGTGCGCTATGTCTATGTCTATGATCGTCATGATACATGAATGCAGCTCTGTCGGCGTCCAGTCGCCATGCAGGCCTGCATTCATGCATCATGACGATCCTTCGTAAGTGTAACAACCCCGTAGGAGGTCGGTATGATGTATAAATGCAGCACTGACATCAATAATAGACTCGCCAGGGCTGCATTCATGCACCACGACAACAAATGGCATTATTATGAGTCCTGTGGGTGTGTTGCATGTGGCGTTACTGGTAGGAGACTGCTGTCAGCTGGTGAGGCAGTGTGAACACCACCACAAGGTGTCCACTCAGTTTGTGTGCAGCATGCCAAGTAGTCTCCACACTCTAGTCTCTACACATCATCAACACACACACCACACACGGCGTCAGACACAAACCAAAAACTGGCATGGCCGCAAACAGCTGTCTTTAAGGGTTCCCTGGAACCGGGTTGACCCCCTGATCTTGTTTTTATCCAATTTCAAAGCGGAAGATACAATTTTAGATTCATTCTTAGATGTCTAGTCGATTTGTACACATGCACGTTGGTCACGTTGACCTAAGCAATCCACACAACCCAGCTTAGATTTTCATATTTCATTTGGCCTCGGGGAGTCAGCTATATAATGCTGGGAGGCGAAACTGGGGTATCTGTTTATTGTTAAATTTCCTATATATGATAGAAGACTATAGGTTAAGCCAGTGACGGTTCTTGCATTGTCAGGGTAAAAGCACGTTTGATAACCCCGAGCACGCGTGGTTGGCATAATTTAATGGAAGGGCGATTGGAAGTGGGAGTAAAACGAGAGCAATGTGATAGAAAATAACAACCTCTGCCATGTGATAACGTATACAGGCTGTCTCTCACGACCTTGGGCCAATGTTTTTGTCTCTGATCGGGTGCCGTCTCTGACCAGGTGCCGTCTCTGACCGGGTGCCGTCTCTGACCGGATGTCACTTTGGGAGTGTAGTTATGTTCTACCAACAGCAGGAGGCTAATAATAATTACATAACAGCTGCCATAATGTTTTTACATATGCTTATACATATGAGTATAGGTTAACATTTAAAAAACATGTTTTTCTGACACCTGGTCAGAGACGGCACCTGGTCAGAGATGGCACCCGGTCAGAGACGGCACCCGGTCAGAGACAAAAACATTGGCTCAAGGTCGTGAGACACAGCCTACAACGAGCTTTTATATTACTGGATAGTTGACCAGACCCAACGCTGTGCATGCATGTAGATAAGAGTGCGGGGAGCAATTTGACAAATACATTTCCAATAACCCCAACCCACGCAGTAGGTCTTATTCCTTGTATTCACCAGAGATACTTTATTGCCACATGGTTCATTTTCTATGTTGTATAACACGTCTTTATCACACGAGTTGCAATAAACGGGTCGCGCCTTAATGGTTCTAATATAACTTGAAGACCGCATCCGGAGGTTTTCATATTGCTATTTCGGTATAATAAACTGGTAACTAGGTATATTGACTGATTTATCATATACAATTTAACTCATTGGTAAATATATTTATTTGTCTATTATTTGGTTAAGGTGGGTCGCTACCCTTTGATTTCTTCAAATTCTAAAATCTATCAGAATGGGCCAATATTGCATAGCCAGATACATATATACCTTCCCTAAACTGTGTTAAAAATTTAGACTATTTCAAGCAAAACTATGCATTTTGTAACACTTTGAATATTTGATTTAAGGGTAACTGATAATATTTCTAATTTTTTAAAAAGTGCTAGTAAATTGCAGATATTTAATATTTAGAACACTATAGATGCTATGATATTGCTCGTAATAACCAAGGGTATAAATCAGGACAATTTTAGATATAGATGTTTACCATTTTACCCATCATGCAGTGCCATATATGGCCAAAAACTGCGAAAAAGCGATCCCCTCCTCTCTGTTTTCGTCTGAGCGCATGTTATTCACCGCCATTTTGGTTTGCGCATGCGCGCAGAGCTGCTGCTTCGCGGACAGAGACGAAAAGACCCGGTCCGCGTCTTCCCCGGGTATCGCCGACAGGTTGTGGCCGCTGGTACCCTTGTCCGCGTAGTATAAGGCCGTTCCGCAGGCGTCCGCCGACCGCTGCAAATCGTCTCTGCCCTGTACAGCATCAACAATGCCGCGGAACGCAGCCTCTGCGAGGTTCGTATCCCTTTCTATCCGGTTATTTGCTGCTCTTATGCCCGCTAGCTCCATTTCCGCCTCCTTTAACCTTTGAGTCCGCTTCAGATCCTCCTCTCTGGCTTTTTCTTTTATTGTCAATGCTTCAATCCGATCTAAGGCCTGTTGGAGCTCTACCTCCCGGGCCGCGCCGTACTCCGCGGCCTGCTCGCTGTGTTGGCGGGCCGTACCGCCCGGGGATGCCGGCGAAGCAGAGCTGCCCTGGCTGGTCTCCTGCCGGCCCTCGGAGCCGCCATGGTCGTCCTGTGCCGGTGCAGGCTGGTCCTGCCCCTGCAACACCTTCCTGGGGGTTCCCTTGTCCGGGTTTGGGGCATTGCATTTGGGGCAGGAATTCCTGTTGCCATGGTACTCCGTTCCGCAAAAGCGGACTGTCATATTGACAGAAATCTAGACAGAAATCTAGACAAAAAAACCAAAGTCTCTGCTGGCCTGCTGCTGGCCTTGCTGCCTGCTTGCTTGCTGCTGGTTACCTCCCCTCCCCTGGAGAAAAGTTCCACGGCTGGTGCCGGAGGGAGGCACTAGGTGGCACTGGTATGTACACTAATATGGGAATAACTTCCCCAATGGAAGTTATGCCCGACAATTTAGTCATTTTTTGGCATTATTTTTCATTTTCAAAGGTCCAAAACCCTACAAATATGCCTGGGACCCCCTATCAAAATTACTTTTATATGTTAGCAAATGTTCTGAACTATTTTCTGAAAAATTATGTTAATACTGAATACTATTTTTAGTAGGGATGTCATCGATATGTACCAAATCGAAATTTCGGTATTTCTGGATTTCCGATTATCGTATCGACAAAAACGTTAAATCGATACACTTTTTAACCTACTTTTACTCTTAATAACTAGCTTCATTAAACTGTAGAAACAAGGCAGATTAAAGCATATTTTGGTCATCTATTTGCATGACAAAATCTTGTCCCTAGAGGTCTCATATATAGAAATGGTTCTGCAATATATCTTAATGTAACTCGACACTTTTACAACTAGCCTATGGTTATGTTGAGTATTATGAATTCTATTTGGGTTTGAAAAACAGGTGATAACATGGCTTTTGACTGTTAATTAGCTGTTATTTATCTGTATCGAAAAATCGAAAAAAATCGGAATTTCGAGACCAAAATAGTGATAATCGAAATCGGAATAAATTGGATACCAATGACATCCCTAATTTTTAGCCAATAAGGCTACAAATAATGATGATTTCTTTGTATTCTTTCCCGAAACCCCATATTTTTACCCAGAATGCCATGGCGTAAAAGGAGATCATATAGGCGTTGTCATGTGATATTTTACATTTCTGCGCATAATGGTTGATATTAAAAAAAATCATGGAAGTTTTCACATTTTTTCTCATTTTCAGAAAAAAATCAAAATACTTTAATTTTTCAAAATTCTTTATCTAAAAAAGTAGTTCGGGACCCCCTATTTTTCTTTGCATTTTCCGATTCTATATAATTTGAACTGCCTGTAAAAAAAAGCGAGATTCTGTTAACTTTCAGTGATTTTGACCCAAGGGTAGCGACCCATCTTAAGTTCACACAAGTTGGGACCCCTCTCAGGCCTGAAATATCAGTGATTGTGCTGTCCCCAGTGAGAAACATATGAACTATACCCAATGTGAGCTCATATTGGGTGACAACTGACCCAATGGGGGGGCACTCCCCTTATTTTTTTTATAGTAGATGCATGTCTTCATAAACATTACCTGAAATTTGGTATCCTTAATACAAGAGGTAGCTCAACAAACTAGGACCCTTTTGGCAGGAAATCCTTATGGGCTCTTGCCTATATAGGGCCCGGAATGGAACATTTCTTTGTAATCATGTTCACTGATGGTAACCAAATAGGAGAGAGTGCCCCCCCCAACCCCATAAGCCTATGTAGTGGTCAGTAGGCTCCAGGAGCTTACCTCTCACTGAGTAGGGGAGGGGGTGTCTGACTGCCAGCTCAGAAACACAGCCAGGCCGATATCAGGCTGGCTGAGAGGTGGCGGGTGGTGGGAGGCTAGACCATACCTCTGCCCTATAGGGTAGACCGCCCAAGAGATGACTAGGTGGTGTATTGGTACAATGAGCTGACCACATATGCTGCCATGTATCAATATGTTCTAGGGTCTACATAGATTTTCAATCCTACAGATATGTTGCAATTGGTAATAATGTATCACAAGCCGCAGTGATAATTATCTTTAACATATCATTTCTGCTATCTTGTATGATCGATCAAACTTTACATATTCCATGTGCATCTACTGCTCTTTTTAATGCAGGTTTCTAGAAAATATAGTTTTTACAACCTCTTAATCACATGTTTTTTTTAAACCAAATAATACAATATAGGATTCTTACATGACCAGTAGACTCTCTCACACATAATGTGATTTTCATTGTTATAGATTTACACATATTAATGCCATTTTTTACCAATTTATGGTGAACAGTAAAGTGTTACCATAAGAAAACCATCACTGGACCATGAGGCAACTACTGAGAGAGATATGCTGTCATCCATGGCTGTCAATACTCTCTGAACATGTAGATAACCATGATTGATCTCATGTTGCAATATTGATGAAAATGACGACATAGTTCATTATTTTTCAATGGGAGGAGGGTTGTTGAATACCACAGTTATGTATGTCTGTTGTCAAATCAGTGCTTTGGATAGGTCTGTGCTTAGAGTGGTTGGGTCATGGTACAGGGTGGTTAGATCATGGTACCAAATCGACCAGTATAGGTCTAAGCTTTTAAACAAGATCATTTAAAGAATAAATAGTCCAAATAAATAATTGAATCTTAATCATCACAATCTCACATATCTTCGGAATAGAATGAGACAATGATAGTGGGAAAACAACTTTCTTTTTTATTAAAGATACTTCCTCAAAGTCTAGGTCGCAGAGAATGCAGGCTAAATTGGTCATCTCATGGGCGGTCTACCCTAGCAGAGGTTAGAGTTTCCTCTGCTACTACGTCATGGGGAGGTGACTGGGGGGTAAACAAAGGTCACGTGGTTGGGTAGCTTTACCATGATAGGATCGTTAGACCAAACCTTATTTTATTTACTTACCTGGGTCGTAGTATAGTCTGCAGTTTTTACTACAGTCATACATATGATATAATAAGAGAGTCCCAAAACATATGTTTATTTTATAACAATTTATAATGTATTAATGTAACTGTTACTGTGTGAGATATGGTGCATATACCTTATAAAGTATCACCCACGTGGCTTTAGTTTGTCACGCACTGTTCTATTATTGGGTGCAATCTACAACTCTAACCTCTGCTATATAAACGACACTACATACAGCACCCCTCCCCTTCCCCCCCACACACACCTCCCACATGCACTTCTGTCCTTAGCAACGACTTCACATATGACCATAGGCAGCAGTGCCCCCTTGTGCAAAGTGAAGAAAGCACACATTGACCAATATAATATTTGCAGAGATTGACTACTTTTGCTGAAAATACCACTATATCCACACATATATGCAATATGTATCAAAGGATTATCTAAAACAGTGTGATTGCAGTGGAATATTCTGGTGTTCTCATATTATTCAAAACCTCCGGATGTGGTCTTCAAGACCAAATCCCACCATACCCCATATTGTTTACCTGCCAAGCATTTAATGCTAAATAGTGACAGGTCCAGAGACATTTATACATTATTATGGTTAGACAATTATGTTTATATGAATTCATGATCTATTATATTTCCACCCAGAGTAGGTCTAAAGTGGGACAGCTCAAGCACATGTATATCATGCACTGACCGTTCTGGCAGAACGTGTTTACCATCTACATGAGTATGTTCAATACACCTCTACAAACAAAACCATTCAGGCAGGACACTGCTATATCCAGTTTTTAAAAACTACAATAAAAGAGGTTTCTTTGTAGCAGCTGCTTCTTTATTGCGTAATAATCATACTGATAAAGGATCCAATCCCTAAATCCTGTAATGTGTATTTTATTCTAATTCCTCCTAATAGTCCCCCTAATTCCTCATATAGTGTTTAATTCCTAAATAGAATGCATTGAAGACGCAAACCTAGCAAAATGTTTAGAATTTAAAAGTATTTAGTCTTGACCATGTTTAAGAGCTAGGCACATTTTTGCAGTATACTTGTTTACATTGGTCTTTGTTATTTAGGCTATTTAGTGAGGTGGCCCGCATAGAAGAATATACCGGTAGTGTTCTTGCTCAACTCAAGCATCTCGCAACATTCTGCACATTTTTTTAGATCAGATTTAACTATGTAAATATGCCCAGCAAGATGCTACTCAAAAAGAGAGATACCCCCCTGATTAGTGTCAGAAGCAGACCGTGGCTTGTTCTCATGAATGTGATGCAACTCACTGAAACCTAGTATTTTCTATATATTTCCAACCCATATACTTTTTTGCTCATTTCTTTTAGCCTATATGTTGCAAAGTATTTAGTTCTACCAGAATATATATAGTATACCCTACCCCTGTATCTTATTATGCCCATAATATGCCCAAAAGTGACCCAAAGTTGACGTTTTCTGACCATAAATGGGCTTAATTATGAATTTTTTTAAATCTAACAGGTGTATTGGGGTTATTCATGTCTTGATTCATTGCACAATATTACATGGCATCATTCTAAGTCAAAATCACATACATACACTTAATACAGGTGGTACAGTTCACTAATAAGTGCCTTTGACCTATATTCGCCTTTCTGACCTTTTTTTTGTATTTTTAACTATCTTTAAATAATTTCCCACCCCCCCTGCACATTATGATTTTTAAACATGTTATACATGTTCCCTTACAAAGTCTAGCCCATGAAGCATTAGGTAGAAAAAGTAGCCTACTTATATCTGTCTTAAGTCCATGCACAGTGGTGCTCCAAAGATTTGTAACATAATTATTTTTCACAGGGATCCTTTCTGACCACTTTTTGTACCTGTAGTTGTACCATGCAGAGTTCTAGTACTTAACTAAGTACTATATTTGCATTTTGTGGGACCCTAGGGCCCTCAAATATAATCCAAAAATCAGGCCTCCGCAACCTGCACAAGGAACCCTCCTGGGGCCTTTCTGACCACTTTTCAGCCTTTCTAATCAGAAAATCGCCTTTCTGACCAGTTAAAAAGGCAGTCAGAAAGTCGATTTTTGTGACCATTTTTTTTACTAGAAAAGTAGACAGGGGTTAAGTTTGTGTTTTACTAAAAAGCATATTGATATGGCCTCCTGTTGGCATAGGTGGAAAAGAAAAAATATTCATAAAAATAGTATTAACCCCCTGTATAACCTAAAATAGAAAATCGCCTTTCTGACCAGTAAGAAAGCAAATACTGGATAGCTCTCTCAGGTGAGAGGACAGACGTTTAGAGCGTTATCTTAATCTTAAGTCTTAAAGTCTTAATTCAGTGTCTTACCCAGGGCCGCTTTCATCATTAAAAATAAATCATTTCAAGCCGGCAACCAGCTCAGAGGAACTCAGGATGTCTCTAATAGAAGAAAAAGAAGAAAAAGAAACGGGGGTTGGGGGGCAGAGCCCCCCATTACATACTAGTTGTAATAGTAATACTTTCAAAATATTATTTTTAATGACATAAGCGGCCTCTACTAAAGTTAAGACCAATAAGACTGTCTTAATAGTCTTAATAAGATAACGATCTGAACGTCTGTCCTCTCACCTAGGAGAGCTATCCCGTGCGTGCAGTAAGAAAGGCAGTCAGAAAGGCGATTTTTCTGACCATTTATTTTACTAGGAAAGTAAATGGGAATGCATCTGGGGTAAAGTTTATGTTTTACTAAAAAAGCATATTGATAAAGCCTCCTCTTAGCATAGATGGAAAAGAAAAAATATTCATAAAAATAGTATTAACCACCTGTATAAGCTTAAAAACAAAATCGCCTTTCTGACCAGTTAGAAAGGCAGTCAGAAAGGCGATTTTTCTGACCATTTATTTTACTAGGAAAGTAGAATGGGAATGCATCCGGGGAAAAGTTTATGTTTTACTAAAAAAGCATATTGATAAAGCCTCCTCTTAGCATAGATGGAAAAGAAAAAATATTCATAAAAATAGTATTAACCACCTGTATAACCTGAAAAACAAAATCGCCTTTCTGACCAGTTAGACAGGCAGTCAGAAAGGCGATTTTTCTGACCATTTATTTTACTAGGAAAGTAGAATGGGAATGCATCCGGGGTAAAGTTTATGTTTTACTAAAAAAGCATATTGATAAAGCCTCCTCTTAGCATAGATGGAAAAGAAAAAATATTCATAAAAATAGTATGAACCACCTGTATAACCTAAAAAACAAAATCGCCTTTCTGACCAGTTAGACAGGCAGTCAGAAAGGCGATTTTTCTGACCATTTATTTTACTAGGAAAGTAGAATGGGGATGCATCCGGGGTAAAGTTTATGTTTTACTAAAAAAGCATATTAATAAAGCCTCCTCTTGGCATAGATGGAAAAGAAAAAATATTCATAAAAATAGTATTAACCACCTGTATAAGCTTAAAAACAAAATCGCCTTTCTGACCAGTTAGAAAGGCAGTCAGAAAGGCGATTTTATTTTATTTCAATGGTTTTATATAGTGTCAAAATAAGTAGGAATACTTTGATTCAGCAGCACACTCACTTGACTAGTGAACAGGAACAAAATATTTAAGTTATTACATTCAAAACTAACATATTATTGTATTTATTTTACATATGTGATATATAGACATAATAGAACAGTATTTTCGCATTTCTGACCACTTTTTTACATATGGGCCAGATGAGAAAAATTTAATAGATTAAACTGCTATAGATTTAGGTTTTAATTGGATGATCAGATGACACAATTTGGTAATAGAATATTTTTAAAAGTCTGATTACATATATGACAGGTTTTACAGGAGAAAACTACAAAGTTTGGCAATATTTTAAACGGTTTAAAAAGGGGAAAAAAGAAGAAAATTCCATATTTAAAGGTGAGTAGGAAGAGATAATGGGATGCATGATATATAAAGTTTGGTGTTTCCTAGATTGGATAGTGGTATGGCTTATAATTGACTGTTAAAGAAATCAAAATAGGTAATAATTGATTGTCAGGAGGGTCAATAATTGATTAGGTACAAAGCATGGTCAGAAAGGCGAATTTGAATCATGGCAGTCCATTTGGAATGGTTGCCATGGTTACTGTATACATATTTAACTAAAACCACCTATTCAGTAGTGTCCACCCACACCTGAAAATGATCCATACTGAAGGAATTGACCATATTCCATATTTACTCTGACCACCCCCTGATACATGAGTTGCATCACACTGGTGAGACTGAGCCAGGACCTGTACACTCAATACCGAGTGAAATTGGTTTGATGTCAGTGTAGCTGCAATACCATTATCTAATGTCAATGTCTATAATAAACATGTATGATAGTAATGCTATACTGTAAACATGCTCAAACTCCTCATAGTGCATAGTCATAATGCGTCCTAGGCAGCCAATCTGAATTATGGGTCCAAATATCGATTTTGGGGGTTTGTTTTATTCTCAAAGCAGACTGTCTTGGCTCTCCAAAACCACTTCTATTATTGGATTCGGGTCATTATTTGCTTATCCATGCATGGGTTTGTACCTGCCAAAGAGCCTTTTGAGGCTCTTTAAAGTTTAGCCCTAGCTTTACTCAATTCTGTTTGACAGACCAAAGGGTCAAATTCCCTGCAGTTTATCATAGTTGGATGACCGAAAATAGGTGTGGGCTGGAAGGTCAGGCTCCCAACTCCTGCCTGACAACCCCTCAGTCCCCCCAGACTGATAGCCCTTAATTGCGACCAGCTTCAATTTGCACCCACTCCCATGTCTCTAAGGCTAATGGTTCGCAAGATAGAATTTAATGTGTTCTCCACCAATAAAAAGACGGCAGAATATTCACTTCCCACTGCAAGACTTCAAATTGTGATATTTCAGCAACCACAGCATTTGAAAGGAAATAATCTCTACTTTCTGACGAACTGATCACATGGCCCTTAGGCACGATGCCCTTAGCTTTCCACAACTGGTAAAATCGTGGGGATCAGACAATTATTTGCTGATCTATGAGCATTATGTAGGAAATTTACTCACAGTTTTCTTCCCCCACATTGATTAAACATCAGTTTCTGATGGTTTAGGCAGGGACACATAAGGTACATTTTCGCTGCCTAGGCCATATATCCTTGTTGGGACGACCTCATGAGCCATGCCTGGACATTAACAAACTATGTCTTACAGCTGGCATACTACCTCAGATACGTTGATAGTTCATTTTCTGCATATTTATAAAGGGTCTCCTTAGTGCAGTGTACTGGTAAGATTTCAATCCAATTTGTGGCTTTTACGTGTGCTAAATTCAAAGGTATAGATCAGAAAAAAATGAATGCTTCCAGCATTCTTTTCAGCACTTAATTACATCAACAAGGGTATAGCGCCATCTGCAGTGTTACACCAGGAAATAGTAGACTCTGTTGGTAAGATCAGCAATGAAAGACTTTCAGGCAGCAGGCCACTCAGTGCAGTCCTTTTTCAACACTAAATTATCAAAGCCCACCAGGATATAAGTAGTAGTTGGAATTGGAGTCTTGTATTGCACAAATTAAGAATCTCTTGCCAAAATAAATGGCAGGTTATAAAAGGGAAAGGGTTATGCAATCATCTGAGATACAAATGAAGAAAATGTAGGTTTGAGTGTGCCAAGTGGTATAGCAGCTTTAAAGTTGCATTATATTGGCTGGTTGTCGCCACTGATCGCACCTGCTGTAACCTAAAGGGAGACACCCAGGCGACCCTAATGTATGTCAATCATGCTCCACCAATGACCAGCATGCACTCACCCTGCCCCAAGCTGATATACTGCCCATGGACAGGTCGACACCCTGTCAAGGTTGATCTGCAGTAATCATAATGACCCTCTCCCACCCCCTCCACCAATTCACTATGTGGCCCTTAAGGTGGGTCGCTACCCTTGGGTCAAAGTCACAGAAAGTTAACAGAATCTCGCAATTTTTTTTTTACAGGCAGTTCAAATTATATAGAATCGGAAAATGCAAAGAAAAATAGGGGGTCCCGAACTACCTTTTTAGATATAGAATTTTGAAAAATTTAAGTATTTTAATTTTTTTCTGAAAATGAGAAAAAATGTGAAAACTTCCATGATTTTTTTTTATATCAACCATTATGTGCAGAAATGTAAAACATCACATGTGAAACGCCTATATGTTCTCCTTTACTGGAAACATACTTTTACAAGTTTAGGCCATGGCATTCTGGGTAAAAATATGGGGTTTCGGGAAATATACAAAGAAATCATCATTATTTGTAGCCTTAGTGGCTAAAAATAGTATTCAGTATTAACAGAATTTTTTTTTAACTCTCTCAGAAAATAGTTAAGATCATTAACTAACATATAGAAGTAATTTTGATAGGGGGTCCCAGGCATATTTTTAGGGTTTTGGACCTTTGAAAATGAAAAATAATGCCAAAAAATGACTAAATTAATTATATATGGCACTGCATGATGGGTAAAATGGTAAAAATCTATATCTAAAATTGTCCTGATTTATACCCTTGGTTATTTCGAGCAATATCATAGCATCTATATTTCGAGCAATATCATAGCATCTATATATAGTGTTCTAAATAGTAAATATCTGCAATTTACTAGCACTTTTTAAAAAATTAGAAATATTATCAGTTACCATTAAATCAAATATTCAAAGTGTTACAAAATGCACAATTTTGCTTGAAATAACCTAAATTTTTAACACAGTTTAGGGAATACATATATGTATCTGGCTATGCAATATTGGCCCATTCTGATAGATTTTAGAATTTGAAGAAATCAAAGGGTAGCGACCCACCTTTAAGGCCAGAGGTGTGAGGGCCTTGATGACGATGTGTAGTGATAGTGTGTGAACGGCAGGCAGGAGCAACGAGGGCAGTAAGACGATGTGTTAGGAAGTGGTCATTATTCATCCACAGGTGGGGGCGGGGGTCCAGTCAGTGGGTTTGGGGTTTGGGGGCAAAATAACTTAGACCCCTCTACAGGGGGGGGGGGGGGGGTCACCCTTTTTGGCGAAAAGCCAGCACTAGTCTATAGTTCAAAGAGGGGGGAGGCTGAAAGATTCTGACCTGTCGGAGGGGGGGGGGGGGGGAGGCAGAGGAAGAACTTTGAACCGCTCGAAGTGGCGTAGAGGTCGGACAGTGGTAATGATCAGCTTTCTGGCCAAGAGCTGTGTGACACTACTAGCACGACCTGTAGTGGCATAGCGGGTGGGTGGGTCGTGGTATGACGTGCACAACAGACCCTGTGTCAGAAAGCACATGATTGCCCATGCATGTAAACCTTCTTGTGGTGGTGTGTGGGGTCGTTATAGTAAGGGTTTTAGTTGGTGGGAGGTGCATAAGACAACCCGTGGGCGGATCCTGGTCTGTCTCAATCATAGCGTAGGGCACAAGATGCATACACTCTGACGGGGACTGACCCCCTTTAAAATCATAAATGGTCTGTAGTCTTCCAAATAGTTTGCCTGTAGATGGCACCACCGAACATCCTGTCTGCAGAATAGCCATGCTAAGTTATATGTAATCGGAGGCTCAGCCCACCAACCTGCTTTTTTTCTTTCTTTTTGTTGTTCTTCTAAAATCCAGTCAGGATACACAGTTGTTAGTGTAGTTTGTGATACTTTAGACCACTCCAAATAGTATCCTTGTTTCTCGTCAACGCACGCATCCCCAAAATCATGTTTGAGGATTCCATTTCATTTCTTGCAAATTTTAATGGAAAAACATGATAATGATGGACAGATATGGGCATATTTTATATCGAATCGAAGCTTAGAGTGCTGCAAATGCGATGGAATAGAGAAAACATGCATATACACAACTTGTATGCCCCCCAAATCACAGAGGAGGGGGCCTGATTATGTCCCCCCCCCCCAAAAAAAAAGAAGAAAATTAAGATAAAATAAATAAAGAAGTTGCCAAGGCCCTGTTATACAATACACACATTTCTCAGATATATATATACCTCTCCCACATTGGAAAACGTGGGGACAGAGTTGCTAGGGCCCCTTATCAAAACTATAAGAGGGTCAAAACTACTTTTTAGAAATGAAACTCCAATACAAGCGTGTAGAAACGCCATCACACTTAAAATCCCATGTTAAAGCTGGTTGGGGTGCTCCCCTCCCATCCCGCCAATAAAGATTGGCTTCCTACGCAAGTTTATTCCACTTCCCCCGATTTACGTCTCCTTAATGAGTGAGTTGTTTCCCTCTCCAACTGGTAATTTGCCACACCCAGTAAAGTTGATAACACTTCTCCTGGTCTGCAGTGACTTCACGGTGTTGTACATTATCTACTATGTGACTATACATGGGTAGCCAGAAATAACACTGTGTCGCCGTGTCGATTTTTAGCAAGGGTGCCGTGTCGCCGTGTCGATTTTTATCTTATACAAACTTCTCTATTTTTTTGTGTCCGTCGAATTTTAAACCCCCCGTGTTGCACGTGTCGAATTTAAGAACCCCCCGTGTCGCCGTGTCACACGTGTCGAATTTTACCCATGTATAGTCACTACTATGGCCGATTGGGGACGACTAATTCAGGTCAGGCCCAAGCATGGCCTGGGTATGTTTGCTCGGCTTAATGCCACTTGAGTATGACCGTTTTTTGAGAGGGTAGGGCGATAATGAAGTTATACTGTCATTACTGAGGGGCAAAGGTACGTGTTAGCAGTCTCAGGCTCCGACTCTATAATAGTAGAGTCTGGGCAAACTCATATAAAAAACTTGTTTTACTAACTTGGCCTCAGGAGTTGAGCAATCAAATCCTGTACACCAATTCCTGTTCACAGCCAGACAGGAAGTAACAACCTAAATATAGCAGTTCCACCAGTCCCACTTGCAGCCCTTGTGGTGGAAAAGGGTACTGGTTGAGCGAGTCTGCGTGTTATAGGCCAGTGTTCCTTGCAATCGTCAAACCGGAAGTGGTCAAACTACCTTTTGCTAGCAGACGACATTTTGTAAGATTTGTTTTCACGCGGAAATTTATTACAGTACTGACAATGTTATTCATACAATATAAGGCAGGTTTCAGCAATTATATGTCTAACCATCGGAACAATAGGATGTAATTGAACCCTCAAGACAGGCAAACGTTCCAAAGGCCTTGCATAGCAACTATTGATTACCTGCGGACGGGCCTGACGTCAGAGATACGTCACCAGGGCGGACTCATTATTATGATTACCTGCCAGTGACGGCTGCCCCCGCGCTGTGTTCTGGTGCTGCTCTTGCTGCTGCTGCCGCTGCTGCTGCTGCTGCTGCCTGCAGGCCTCAGACCACACAGACCCAGGCCGGACAAGGAGAGAGACGCACAGTGCTTGTACCTTTACTACCACACGCCGGCCACCACAGACTTACCATCAGAAACAAAGGGGTCTAACACCAAGGACAACCAGGATAAGGCCACTACGGCCTACCCTTAAGGTCGGAGGCTAAATCATGCCTTCCGTGTGTGGGGCACCATGGCTGGAGGCCTGCCTGCTGCTCCTGGCCTGTGCCGTCATCTCGACCTATGGACGGGAGGTGATGACCAACTCCTGGTACGTCCAGCTGCATGGAGAACCAGGCGAGGATGTGGCCAGACTAGTGGCCAAAAGGAACGGATTTTCATACGTATCCCCGGTATGTATTCACGGCATGTTGCCAGTTTTTTTTGACTGACCGTGGTGTGTTGGCCCTACAGTATGCTGGTCTGTGCATTGTCTCTTGACGTAGAAGCCGCTATAGCTTGTACTGCTGTTGCTGCTTCTGCTGCTGCTGTCGTGGCTACCCACTCGATGGCACACTGGCAGTGCTGAGCAGCTCCAGCTGCTCGCTTATACTCACGGTCTGCTCACTTAC
The DNA here is from genome assembly GCA_947462335.1 of Harmothoe impar. NCBI lineage: Eukaryota > Metazoa > Annelida > Polychaeta > Phyllodocida > Polynoidae > Harmothoe > Harmothoe impar. The sequence continues at coordinate 76,523,186 of OX381704.1, read as the reverse complement.
CAATGCAAATACTACCACTCCCACTCTCCCAACATCACCCAGCCATTTCACACAACGTCTCCAGCCCCTCAATCACGACGAAAACCCATCATTATTACCCACAGAACCAAACATATGGAGACGTGTATTGACGTCTTGTGCCTACATATAGCGGACATAGTCTCAGCATAGCACTGGTGGTAGACCCTTTTGTAAACACCCATTGGTATCTAGGCCAATCAGAGCTGCTCGTACACCCCAGCATTAAGGCACACGCAGAGGCTACACCTGTACTCTATACTACAGTCCCTGCAAGCAGTGACCATACTGAACTTCCTGTTTGAGTGCACTTGAAATGCCTCAATAAGGAGTTCCTAAGCAGACACTGTCTTCAGTCCCCTTAGCGCTGGCCTTGACAGCAACATACTGTATAGTTCAGAATGCATTTACACACCACCATCTTCATGCCTGTTAACCCCATTTTACAAGCATCACGGATGACGCTGCTCCCTCACAGTATTAACCCTGATCTTCATATTAACCGCAGTTTTGTTTTATTGAGATGGTTTGCTTGGTGCTGATCGGTTTATTGACAGCTCATTAGTATGCATGGTGGTGCTCCCCGGCGCGTGCGTAAAGGGCCGACACTGGGCTGAGTGGCATGGTTCTTGGTAGTCGTGTGCCGTGCTAACACAAAGTAAGGTTGGGTAACTATGCCAAGCATGCAGATGTAACATACAGGCGGGGGTGCTATAGTGTCAGCGCTTATTAGATGGAATGTCAGCAGTGACACACAGTATGCCACAAACTCCCGCCATATGTCGATCAGTATTACATAACTATATAGCTACAGCCGTTTTAATGGAATGCATGTTATTTCGATTCTTTTAAAGAATGCATGTAACAGAATGAGAACGGGATGGGAAGCTTATATTGTGCGAACAACCTTTAAAAGGTTGCGCACTGAAGGTGAAGGGGGTTATTGTCTTCATATTATCTAAATCATTCTAATAGCATTTTGTGCAAACTATCTAAACAGAAATGATCTGTCCATATGCCAGCCCAAATGCCGACGAAAAACTAAATAAAGTTGAAGTGGTTCAAATCCTCAGGAACGTATACATCCCTGAATTGCCCGCATTTTAATCCTTTATAAAAAGATATACGCTGATGGTTTCTCCCCCAAGAGAAGTGCTCTCGTCAGTGTTAGAGCTGTTGACACCGAGACCCCAGTCACGCGGCACGATCCGTCTACCGGAAGTCCTCCATTACATACGGTGCTTCCGGGTTAATTATGGATGCCACGACCCCCCCCCCCCCCGCCTCCCATCAATCACCCAAGCTGAAATGTCAGATCCACGCCTAGGCATTAAGCGCAATGCCACCCGTATATTGTGAATCCATTTCCCTAAACACAAGACACCGGATATCGTTATAATTACCGTATATACGTGACATTCAACACAAGTATTCCAAAGGGCGTTAGCAGCTTGGCATATATCCCAAGGACTAGAATTGCAAACTGCTAATTGCTTTTAATCATACATATGTATAGCATGTATAACTCTTAGAACCTGTAAATTAGCGACCATGTATAACCGCGAAAACTGCACCGCTAGCCGGCCCCGTGTGTGTTTGCCACCTGCTCCTGTGGATAACTACGTAGTAAGCGGGGCACGTATTCCTCCTGCGTGTGGGCCCGGTGTAGTTCGGCCATGGGGGCAGAGACATGTCTGGTACCTGCTGACACACATGGCTGCTGTATACCTGCCAGTGCTACCCCACAGGGGGCAACACACACACCCCCCCCCCTATTTACTAGAGCGCCAAAACAACCCGAGGCTATTCTACCTGTGCTGCTGTTAGAACACATAGCAGGTAGTATGTATGGAAATATGTATGGGGAGGGGTAGACGATATCATATTCCTATAGTATAATATACCCAATATTGTATCCCATAAATAATCAATAGGGGTGTGGGAGTGATGCCTACCCTACACGACGTAAGCGTTTAATGCTTGGTACCCACCTCATCAATAATACAGAGTATACCCAAAGGGGCTGGGCCCACATCAATAGCCTCAATACCAAGTACAACCTCTCCAGATACAGTCCATATGGTCCACTACGCTTTATAAAATGATCAAAATCCCCTGTCATAATCATGCCCTATCAGAACGTTATATTGCTACGAGGCCCACGCCATAGTAATTTGTAGCATATGGCTCAAGGACGAGTAGTATATGGAAATGTGGTCGTGAAGCAGGCATATATATGCAAGAGGGGACGAACCGTACCAGTGGCCTGGGCATTTGCATACCTCGCGTATTCTCCAGGCAACTGGTCCAGTTCATCCACACAAGCGGCATATATATAGTCTCCAATAAAACCTGAAACTCAATCCACAGTTATGGGATCCGTGTTAATGTAGGGGCCTTCTATAGATCGGGTACATTTGTTAAAATTATCGGGGAAATGAATAGTATCCCAATGACTTCCTCCAAACAGTTGAGATAACCACAGCTAGGGGTTCGCAGTGTTTGGCTAATACAAAGACATCAATGAACCATACTTATAGACAATAGTGACCAGAGCCTCAACATAAGCTACCTCAAATGTACAGGATTAACATAAACCTCTACTAAAATCCTGGGTAATGATCAGTGCGTATCGACTACTCGATCTGGTCAGATACCACATGATATATCTACATCACCGTGTTTCTGATAGCACCATTTCATGTTGTATCTAAGGGTCTCATTTATTAGGTAATTTATCTGATAATTATGTTCTATAAATGCACCACTACACCCCCCTCCCTTTAGACCAGCAGCGCTATCATCAAAAGTACATGCATGCATGTATGCTTGACATTTTACATGTACTTCCATTCATTACTTGTACACAGATTAAGGCACTTATGCTAAATGTTATTATGGTATCTAGCATGTTTAAAATGGTGATGTACAGTGATGTGGTGCTAATTCTGCTGTTGTACATTTCCAGGTGATGGGATCTAAGTCTGAGTTCCACTTGCTACATAAGTTCGTCCCACACGCACGCACACGGCGGAGTGTACCGCACACAAGGAAACTTAAAGCGGACCCCTTGGTAAGTGGTTGTTCGTCCTTAATACTAGTCCATGACGTCATATATTGTATGACGTCATACATAGTGCGTTCCCGAAGGACAAGGGGTGCTCTAATTATAACATAATGGAATACAGCAGGTGCAATATGCCGGCTACTGTATAGAGACTGTATATGATATAATATAGGTGCACCTTACAAGCCTACCCCACACATTGGAAATGTGGCTAGTCTCCCCAATCAAGAATTGACCAAGGATATTAATTATTGTCTCAATGTACACGGCTCTCTACTCACATATACCAAGGATATATATAGAGCCAATATGCCAATTTACTCTGGACACATATAATAGGTATAGTGTCAAGGTGCGCGACCATCTCCAGTATACAATTATACCAAGGACACATCGTGTCACCGTGATCTAACATATGTACCAAATCAAAATGGCCCTTAGTCGATGCGTGTGATTATGTGACTTTACATGCATGTAACAGGGCTCGTTGCACCTGATAAATTGGTATTCGAGATTCGTTGAAAACATTATAAATAGCACAAGGCCAGATTCGTCTCTCTGGCAGGCATTTAATTGTGCACAGATGGATACGCCGCCAAGATCTGATGTACAACAGGTCGGCTAATTGACGCTTACAAATAACGTTCATTGGACGTTAAACCACGTAAGTGTGTTTACTTGGTTGTCTATTTATCTCTCCGGAACTATATACATGTGTGTTTGTGTGTGACCATCTTTATGGGTCTAGGCGGGCTACCCCTATATTCCAGGATGGCAGTCAGAGATACTGCTGATACTGCAGATCTGGACGTGTGCCGTGAGTGGCAGGGTAGGACCTGTTGAGGCCGTTCTGTTTGCACACACAGTGCCATTGTTAGCACGGCGCTGGTGGTTCTGTGGTAGGGGTGTGTGTATGTGTGGAAGGGATTGGATTAGTGGCGATGGGGGCCCCCTAACATATCTCACAGACAGTCTATACGAAAACCTGCCGGACACCGGCTATAGCCGGCAAAAAGTCTGGCGGTCCGGCAGAAAACGGGCTACTGCAGGTCCGAATGGCTGGCTGTATTCTAGAGATTCTTGCCTATATGCCATTTTTTACGGCTTGTGAATCGGACCGTTATTAAGGTTTCTACAGCATAAAACAGAAAGTGTGAATATTTTCTGTAATGTTCTTCAGTAATCTACATATCAAAATGGTTATAACATGTAGGGGGAACCCTAATCATTATCATTGCCAATACAAACATTTGCTTTATAATTCATTTTTAGATAGCAAGATTGTACTCTAATATCCGGGCCTGCAAAAATTGAGCCGGGCCTGCATAGAAAAAAATTTGCAGGACCGAATGTCCTGCATGGTGAAAAAGTTTTCGTATAGACTGCACAGAGCCTAATACTTAATACACTGAATGTGGATACCCACTTACGTAGACGGCACATGTTATGCTATCTGTGTTGCAAATGGGGGGGGGGAGAATGGAAGGAGATGTTTCTCCTCACACCAGTTTGTATATACATAGCAAGGCAAACAGAGTGTGGATAAGTCTGCATATACACATGCCCATGATCAGGTTACTATTTGCCAATCGGCATGTTGAACCATGCATAATGCAAAGGTAATATCATGGTTTGAATTCAGATGGATTGCACTGCTCTGACATTTAATCAGCTGTTTCCAGTTACTTAGTATCACATGGATTGCCTTTAACATAATCCTTTGGTTTTATTTAAAACAGGATCATGAAGTAGTTATCTTACATTACATTCCCGGATGTAAGGGAGACGTGTGGCAGGGAGGTGGGGACCGGTTCTTATTGCAGGGGCCCATTGTTTAATAAAACAATAGTTTTTTTTATGAATACAATGGTGTAGGAGAAGGAGGTGGCAGGGGGGGGCCTGGGTCCCCAATCACAGAGAAGGGGGCCAGGATATGCCAGCACATGGGCACAGCTAAATCCACCGTAGATTTACAGTATAAAAGGAGGTATTTTTGGTTTCCAGTATCACAGACTGTTCCTGAACAGACTCACCTACTGTAAACACACATAGGCTTACTACAGTAGTCAGTACTGTTGCAGTCCACAATATAATCTACTGTTACCCAATCGCTGTAGTATAACAGGGCATTGATATGAACCAGGTATAAAACACCCCTGAATATGTTTCAACACCCTTTCAGTCTAAACCATTGCCTTTTGAGACTCCGATTTCCTGTCTACTGGAATGTCTGTGACCGCAACCTCTCAGCAGGGAAGCTGGTATCAGAGTGAGGGGGGTAGGGCGGGGGTCATTAATCTGTCCCCTCCAACATTTGATGACCAACAGCTGTTTTGTAAAATAAACTGGTATGCCTGACAACAGAATTTAATTAAGTTATTCATCAAGTTGATGATATTTAGAAACAGTTGTATTGAGTGTGTGCTGTGCTCCCTTTAGGTGGTTTAATCAAGTCTCTACTCCTACTAGAAGTAGTTATATGAAAACTGATAACATAATAACATTACTTCAAACAGTTTTTGTTTATTCACTTCTGGTAGGAGTTGAGTCATAAATAAAGTATCTATGTGAAGCACATGAAATGCATGGCATAGCTATTTAAGAATATCATCAACTTGATGAAGCGCTCAATTTCTTTGGGTTTCCAGGCACTGCCAGCAAGTGCTAGGTTAGTGGTGGTTACTGATAAGTAGGTGTCAGGTTACTACAAACAGTGGCTGGAGAAGGACCTCTGTCAAGCATATTGCTTTTTAATTGGATTTACGACCAGGGGGTGGTAACATCGGATTTGGTCTTCTAGACCCATTGGGCTTTGGGACAGACTGCTTTGACATAATGCATTACATTTGAGAAACTTCACTGGGATTAGAACCATCAACCTTCAGACCCACAGTCCAATGCTCTGTTATCTGAGCTAGCTGGACAGTTGTATGGTCCTATGATGAAAAGCCTGCTGATTCCTATGAATGAGATAGCAGGTAAGAAAGAGATGCTAGGAACCTTTAGCAAACCTGACTTAGCTCATTAAACATAGACTTTAGCAATGCTAGAAGCATAGACTACATCTGTGTATAATGAACTATGTCAACGTTTCTAAAGGTAGTTTTGAGATTGTTTGAGATAGATCTATGGTCTAACTTTATGATTATCAAAATCCATGTGGCTCTAATAAAGTAATTATGTTCATGCTACTGGGTTCCCCCTTCTCTGTCTCTATCTATCTATTTATATAGCTTATAAACATACAAGCTCTCTCTCTCCCCTTCTCCTCAAGCTTCACCCTAGCTCTCTTTCCCATTCTCCAACTCCCTGGTGTCATGTGAATCGAAAAGCTTATTCTGACCATGAGAATATACAGCCAGCCCCGCTAGCTCAGTTAGTAGAGCAATAAACCTTGGATCGGAAGGTAGGTAGTTCGATTCCCGTAGGTGCTAACTTCTTTTGTCTGATAGCTAGTCTAAAGTAAAGTATTGGCATAAACTACTGTAGATACCTACAGTATATAAAACCTTAAACAGGAACAGTATGGGTTCTGTTGGGGATACAGTACCTACTGTAGTGTAGCTGTACAGTATAAACTACTGGAAACCAAAAGTACCTCCTTTTATACTGTACAGCTACAGCACTTACTCCTAACAGTGTAGGCCTCAGAATAGTGAACGATCGCGAAGTCCTGTAAAATGAATGTCGGAAAGACTTCCCTCACACATGGACTGTATAGCAGCCAGCCCCCATGTGTACTGTTTAGAGCGCTAGCCTCTCAGTATGCAGCCCATGTCAGTTTGTTGTCAATTCACAAAGCAGAGTTTTCAAATTTATGGCTCTAGACCCCTAAATTCTATATGGCAACATGGGCATTTCTTAAAATAGACATGCGACATGACGCTTAAAAATATAGTGACACGGGACATGGACAGTTCTTAAAAGTGACATTGGACATGAGCATTATTAAGCGACATAGACATGCGACATGGTCATTTCTTTAAATCGACATGCGACATGGGGACCTCCCTCCCCCCCCCCTCATCAAGGGCCCCAGTCATCGCACTGATACAGCATGCAGCGCTAGGAACAGAGCCGGGAACAGAATCATACTATTAGGTAAAGGAGTCAGTGCTGACGACTTCTTGACACGCGACGACCTTCTCTATAATACAATAATGGTGCATTCATGAAGTTCTATACGCAAAATACCGTATAATCTAGGCTTGAACCTAGATATGAAAACGGTTGCCAAAATATTCCAGTTTACTTTATCGTATAGAAATTATGTGCAAGCTTCTGGTGAATTTAATGGGCCGAATTAAGTATTCACCTGCCTTCACCTGAGCAGGCCACTTGTGAGGTTTCTTAATTGGACACTCTAAGTCTAACAACCTGTTTAAGTGGTGGTGTAGAAGTAGGTGAGTGGATGTGTGATCAGTACCATCAGGGGGGGTACTCAGGACACTGACCGAGCAGTACCACCTACACCAGGCGCCCTGTGAGCTGCTCATTAGCATGTTGGGAGAGATTGTATGACTTAATTTAATTATAATAGTATTACTTACCTAGTAGACGACGCGAAAACAAATGATGTCATGGTAGTTGAGTAGATATCATCTACTGCAAAATGTAGAACAAAATAAGTTTGCTGTTTGATGCTGTGCGAAGCCTTTTCTATAGCACTATACAGCGTCCATAGAACTACAATAGGGCTTATATGTGTGTCCAGGAACACACATGTGCCATTTTGACTCAGCATCTAATCTTCCTGTTTGTGTCAGGGTGTTAGACAGAACAAGCCTCAAATAATCTCCACGATACAGACACACGGTTTTACACTGAAACAGCTCACACTAATTTTGCTGGGAACAGAGCTGCACGATATCTGAAACATATACCGTTGCACCCGGTGAGATACAAGTGCAGAGCTTAATTACACCAAGATACTCACGTTCTACCTGTCAGATGGTGAATAGACTATCTACTGACACGTATTGCCCCATGCAGTGACATGGACACTCCCTATGGCGTCTACGTGGACGGTATACGGAAACTGTGTTATATGGGCTGCTACTACTCACCACAAAGGGACAGGATTAACACATACATGCTTATGGCTGAGTAGCTCAGGTATCCTTTGGTGAGCAGCTGGCCTCTGGTCCCGAGCAGCTTACCCAAGACAGGTGACCTTTTAGACGAGCATCTCGCGCCCACCTTACGGGACATCCGTATGACCCATGCAGAGTTCTATTTTCTCCCTGGTCAACACATCTGTTTTGGCCTTTCCAAGCTTGAATCTATCTTTTTGTGACAAGTCAGAATTAAGAGCGTTGTTTTCCCTTTGTCTGACTCAATTATAAAGTAATTGAAGACAAATCACGCTCGAAGTAACTAAATGGGATTCCCAGTATTAACAAAATCAGTTTCAAACCTTCGAGCCCACTACCTGTAGATTTAATATCGGGAGGTACCTGTTCATATCGATGGTTATTTTCCAACGAAAAAAGACTTTCCGATGTGATTGGGCAGGATTGTGTCGTGATAATAACTATGGTGAAAGACCTATCATGCCCTTGATTCCAATTATAGTGTGCACTTACTATAGTTGTAATGGATCTATATTATTACGCCAATCTAGTACACGAGATCTGCTGATATATATTACTGAAAAGTGTTTCTCCTCCTGTACAAAACAGACAAGGTCCGTCTTGTTAGAGACCATGTCAATGGCCGCCACGCCTAAACCCACTGAAAGCAAACATGCAAACATTTCTACACTAACCCTTCTCCGGGGCTAAGGTTTCTGTTTCTGGCATATGGTCTATAAGGGGTTAATAATTTTGCCGGTGACCTTTACATTGATAGTGTCGTAATGTGCATACACGTTATAACTGAACACAGAATGACTGTGGTATGATATGAAGGAGGCCATGCATTGTCATTGTGCCAACACATCTCCCATCGTATTACATTCTCACGATATACACTTGCATTTCGTTAATTCCAAAGGACTCTCTGCCTCACCAATACGTTTCACATTTCTCGGGTTAATAGTTTTTAATGTTATGTAAACTCTCGGATTTAGAAGGCGCCGATATCCCCAATGACAGGAGCGGCTATACGGCAGCTCGTAGGAGTAAACCAAAAACCTCTAACATTTAATTTGACTGACAGGCGTGTTCGCAAGAGATAAGCCCATATAAGGCATAGATGTATGATGACAACAACGGCGTCTTTCCTCTCTCTACATTATATATATGACAATGTAGAGTGAAGTATAAAGGGTGCTGTGTATTACTGCATGCAGTCCCGCTTTTAAGATTTCATCACGAAGTGCGCTGTTATTTCAGAGACGACAAACTTCACTAGACACAGACGAAAATCCAATAGATAGACTTTAGTAGAGTTTGAACAGACATGTAGCTCTCAAATGCTTTCCACACAGCAGAGTCTTCTCATGAGATGTACAGAAACACCCATGGCATTTACCCGAAGAAGTTTCTACTTTCCATATACTACTTGACAGTAATCCTAAAGTAGCCTGCACATAGCTCCCGCTGCCTATACTACTACTCCCCTATAACCTCCCACAGCACTGCAGTTTACACGCAGCAGATCTAACAGTGTGAGCGTTCAATACTGTAAGATTTGATACTATGATATCCCCCGGAAATCTATTCCAACCTATTCACAGAAATCCGAATAGGAATGAGAACATATATTGCACGATGTTAATAATTGGCAAATGTACATCAATCGGAAGTAGCCTGGTACAGAAATAAACCCGCTATTATAAAGGTGGAAGCGGCGCATGAGTCACTACGAAATCTTTTTCCTGAAAGATTCCTTTAACCTAATTGTGCTATTCACGGCGCACACCCAGCTATTGTATTTCTACTGTGAATGAACTGGATATGGATTTATTCTGCGCGCAACTAAATCAGGTCGGGGTGGGATGACAAAGCCGGATGAATTGCAGTCTTAATGTAGTCTTAGCTCGGTACTTGCTTACTTGTATTTACATGAATGGAAACATAAATGGTATACATGTGTTATGTATCACACTCAATGCCAACTATATTTGAATTGATCTTGATCATCAGCGTTCTAATGAAGATTTATTTCAGCATGATTTTGGCGAAATTACATAAAAGCAATGAATATGCAGATTCTGAAATATAATTAGCGACCCGAGGGTTGTCGCAGATGACGTAGGTAAAAAAAACCTGTGTTTGCTACTAGGGCAGGCACACTTCTTATTCAACTATACATGAATAAGATTTCATCATATCCAAAAGGAAGAGCTACCAAAGGGTACCGTTAGTATCTTTTGGACGAGGAAGGTTGGGTGGTAGAGTGCATGTTTGCCAGCTAACAGGTATAATCCATGCACTATAGAACTGCTCTGATTGCGAGTTGTTTATGACTCACACATTGCAGCCAGAACACTGAGTAGCTCATAACGATGAGCTACCTTCCGGCTGCTACCAGTGTCCTGTTCTGTATAGACCACGTAACACTGTACATAATGGAACCGAAAAGACGCCCTTTATACTGTAAGCCAACAGTATAGTCTATACTGCCCATGTACAATAATACCGTAGTATAAACGGTAAAACTACAGTAGATTCTGCAGCTCAGCTACATTTACTTCTAACCGTGTACATAGCCACATTCCTCACCACAGAGACTATAGTGTAACCCCAATAACCTACCCAATTATTGTTTCCCCCCGTCAATCAATATACCTACCCCCTCCATGCTATAAAACCCCAAAGCCAATATTCATCATCGGAGCTGCAGTGAAACGGGAATCGTGTATCAACAATGCCATATGGGAGTAATCTGGGCCGGCCGCTGCGGCAGCGGGAGCTGCTCCCGCCTACACATGGCCGCGCCGTGAGCTGCTCCCACGTCTGAGCAGATTCCTGCTGGGTCAGCACTTGGTGGTGTGCGCCGGGTGGCATTCACTGTAGGGCGGCTTACAACGTAAATCGATGCCTTCCGTGTTTTTGTGGGTCGTTTGGTGACTTCCTACCAACGGAAGCGCCAGTGTGGCAGGGTCCCCTCAACCAGGGTGTGATTTGCTGTTGTCGTGTTATATCTATAATTATGGTGATAAAGCAAGAGCGGCTATACTAGTATTATCGGTACACGACAGTGTTTGGACCAATGTTTGATTAACAGTCCATCCACTTCATGTCCATAGGATATTATTTGGAGTGGCCTAACACCGTCTATTTGTATTGTCTTCTTTCATAATGTAACATATTGACTCAATAATTTTGTCAATAAAACGTTCTTGTACCTTCGACCTACATCCATATTTACCTCTCATTTAGGTGAGGACAGCCGTCCAACAGCCAGGTTACAGCCGCACCAAGAGAGGGTTCAAACAGATCCGGGGGGTACCTCTCAAGGACGAAGATGTTACTGCTCATAAAAATAACGCCAAGCCTGGTAAACTGCCGACTGATCCCCTTTACGGAAAGCAGTGGTACATTGTAAGTATGCTATGCACTTAACATTAACGTTCACAAATAGCCAAAAAGGGGAGGAATCATCCTTTGTATAAATGCTTCTCAAGAGAAATAAAGTCGATTTCCATCGGATTATTCATAGGACTAGGAGCGAGTCAGTTGAGGAGCTTGTCTGAGGGTGTTAAAGTAGCATTCTCACCAAAGGTCATATACCGGACATTTCTAGTTTTGTTCTACTCTACTATGGTGAAGCGTTGGTGGTGAGAAGGGAGCTTTAATGAAAACTCGGCTTCGAGAAATTGTGTGTAAGGGATTTATTTTGTACACGCATTGAAATAGTAACCAATAACTTACTGGTTAAAACGTGATGTGTGTTTGTTCTAATCGTGCTTGAAAGGTGGAATAATGAAGAATAGTTTCCTCTTGATGAAGCGATATAATTCAAATATTGAAGAAAGAAAGAAATCGTGCTTCTGAAGCCTTCAGATAAGTCAACTCCCTGCGCCAGGCCTGTCCTGTGCTATGGCGAGCAGATGACTTTCCCATAGAAGCAGAAGCGCTCCAAATGACAACCGCCATTCAGCATTCTGGCGAGGAAGACGAATTACGCTTCCTGTGATGGGGCTGTGATAACAATACTTATTGTCCACATGTGATAGGCATACCATGACAATTGGCCATCACTCATGTTACAGAACAACACAGGACAGGCGGGGGGCGTCCCCAAGTTGGACCTGAACGTGGAGGCTGCCTGGGCGCTGGGATACACCGGCAAGGGCGTCACCACCGCCATCATGGACGATGGTAAATAGACGCTTTGGATTTCATAGTTCCCAGATTCGATATTCTCACATTACTGTTATATCACCGATCAATATGCAATAGAAATGGCAAAATTGAAATGCCAGGGTAGTGGGATACAAACTATAGCTGAACGAACGAGGTGAATATACTTAAGATATGTACAGATATGTTTACCCACTTATAAATATCTGCATATAAATAATTTGGTGGTTTGATTATACAGAAGGCTCTTTCAGAACGGATTCGTCAATGGTGTGAATAAAACGTTCACTAAAAACCCTACAAGAAAGAAACGCCCATGAACTTGTGGCGTGTTCTGAAAGAGCACCCTATTATAGGTGTAAATGGAGTTATAATTAAATATTTTCGGGTCGGTTGAATTACCCAATTCTAAATTGCCCAATTTACATCTTAACATAGGACTTATGTATGAGACCTACGTCATTGCCTTTACCTGTCAAATAGTCGGCTCCAATATGTCGGTTGTTTATGAAATGCTCACCATAATTAAGTACGCAATCGTGAGCTCTCACAACGCTATACCGACGTTATTGGTTTTGCCATCACCTATCTAAGTGTAACCGCACCGTGTAAACCATGACGTCCACACCTTTATGTCAGCCATGTTATATAACTCTGTTCTACTCGCAGGTGTCGACTATATGCATCCCGACCTCTTCGATAACTTCGTAAGTATAACTGTGCCCATAATAATCAGTATCACCTTCCTAACTCAATTTGAATTTAGGATGATGTTTCCACGATTGAAGTATGATCAAACCCAGTGGGCAAAGCATTCAGTACAACATTGAATCAACATTGAATCAATATCATCAACCAGTTTTCAATGTTGATTCAATGTTCTGTGCCCACTGGGAAGCAGGTAGAAATTTGAATTAACACCTTTGGCTTTGAATACATCTGTTGTATATATATTCTTAACCCGTGGAAAACTATACCGTCATTGAAATATGATACATGTAGAAACAAAAAATAGGAAGGAGTTGTACATTTATGTTGTGTTTATTCCATGTATTACAGAATGCTGAGGCTAGCTATGACTTTAGTAGCAACGACCCCTACCCCTACCCACGGTACACCGACGATTGGTTCAACAGGTGGGCTTATTTGTGATCAGTAGCGTTTGCAATTGTATCTTTTAACAAGCAACTTATCCCTAAGCAAATCATGTCTATAGCATGGAGGCATAATATATTAGTCAACTTATGCTCATCATTGATTAACCTATGTCATCTTCTATACGCAGCCACGGGACAAGGTGCGCAGGAGAGATCGCAGCCAAAAGAGACAATGGTGTTTGTGGTCTAGGCGTCGCCTACGGCTCGAAGGTCGCAGGTATGCATATCTTATTTCATGATACTCCACAAGTAAACGTGATATACGAAGCTAAACTCTTTAGGAATAAACTTATGAACGTGGTAATTATATCTCTACCACGGCCTTTAGACATCCTGGTTCAGTAAAATCCTATTTCTTTTTCCTCTTCGGATTCCTGGTTTAAAGTGCGCTATTCAATTTGGCGGGGTCTTCAGTCCCAAGTCAGGCGCTTATTTAAGATCCGATGTTAGTGCGTAAAGACTGTTTCATTTGAAACCCTTGTACCCCCGGCACTTATACAAGACTTTTGAAACCGGCGCTTCTTCGCGACGGTGCGATGATGGAGAAATGCCTTCTGTATTTATGTCCCGAGTTGACCCCTCTCACACGCCTCTGTCCGTGCCCCGTGTAGGTCTGCGTATGCTGGACCAGCCCTACATGACAGATCTCATCGAGGCCAACTCCATGGGCCACAAGCCGGAGCTGATCGACATCTACAGCGCCTCCTGGGGCCCCACCGACGACGGCAGGACCGTGGACGGGCCCCGCAACGCCACCATGCGGGCAATCGTCAAGGGAGTCAACGAGGTGAGTAGTCTGCTTGTTGCATGAGGAGCACTAGCCCGGAGCACTAGTCAGGGGCGGATCCGGGGGGGGGGGGGGGGGACGCAAGGGGCGCGCGCCCCCCCTATTTTTCTGTACATTTTAATTTAGATGGTTCAACACCCCCAATGCTGTAGGTATTACAGCGCCCCCCCTTTCCAAAATTCCTGGATCCGCCCCTGCTAGTGCTCTACTCTCGTTCCAAAATCCTCTCGAAGCAAGTCTCTGGTAACAACCACTGTGATGTTGAACTTGGATTTTGCTACCATCATGCATTCTGTCTGGTTCCTGTTCACTGGTTCCAAGCTATCAGCAGGGATTACCAAAACCAAGCAAAATCGAAGTTCAATGTCATAGTTGTTGTTTATAAAGCCTTCTAGGATTTTGGAACGAGAATAGGGAGTACATGTACAACGGTTACAGTACTCTCATTCCCAAATGCTTCCAAAGGAAGGCTCTGGTAACAGCCAAATGACCTTGAACTTTGGATTTTGCTGGGTCTGGGCAACCCCTGCTGGTAGGCAGGAACCAGAATGTATGATGGTAGTTTTACCATCAGCCTTTCTCGTTCCATTTCCTGTTCCTGTTCGCTGGTTCCAAGCTACCAGCAGGGGTTGCCCAGACCCAGCAAAATCCCAACATTTGGTAGTTACCAGAGCCTTCCTTCGGAGGGATTTGGGAACGAGAGTACGGTTACAGTGGCCGTTGGTACCAGAGCCTTTACGATACACGTGCCGCCACCTGGAGGCTGTAATTGAACGTAAAGGCATTGCTCCCACAGTGATGTCGCCACGCCAGGCACACCACGTTGTGTCCTGTCATGTGACGCAAAGCTATCAGGGTAACATGGAGGGGAACCCCAGCTAACAAAACATTATTTTACGTCAAAATAACGTTTGAAAACTTTATAAAAAAGGTTATCTAACGTGTTTTTTTTTGTATACTGGGACACCTACTTATTCTTTTGATGTTTTAGACATAATACTCAAGTCACGCGGTGTTCCCATACTTCTAGGTTTTAGGCCGTTTTATTTAGATAACTTGGATTACGGATCCGCCGCCGAGATTTTTGGCAAATTGCAAAAAAAAAAAAAGTTTTTTTTTTTTTTTTTACCTTTTCCCTCCGAGAATTTTTGAAAATATTTACCAAAAAAAAAAAAAAAGTACCTGTTGACCAGCAAAAGATGGAATAAGGCCTTTCAGAAAAGGGATAGTTCTCAACATACCTTCAGTATATTACCAAAAAATGAGATTATCAATGCTTTTTTTTTTTTTTTTTTTTGCCTCTGCCCTTTGGGAATTTTCGGTACTCTGGGCGGTGTGTAAAACAGCTTTTTTTTTTTTTTTTTTTCCTCTGCCCTTCCATAATATTTACAGTTAAAGCCCGTAATCCAAGTTATCAAAAAAAGGTGGCCTTACCAGCAATTCCACATCCTATTGCAGCATGTTCAAAGGAGCACTGAGTCGGTGACCTAACCTTTATTAACAGATTAACTCTGGTCATGAAGCATGTTACAAATATAATAATATCACACTTAATTGTATAAGCTCCTCTATATCACCAGGAAATGTATATAGTATACTTTACACTACAATTCAACTCTACACCATGCCTCGTCCCTCCTGCAGGGCCGTAACGGGCTGGGCTCCATCTACGTGTGGGCGTCCGGAGACGGGGGTCCTGATGACGACTGTAACTGTGACGGGTACGCCGCCTCCATGTGGACCATCTCCATCAACTCGGCCACCAACGACGGCGAGACGGCCGGCTACGACGAGAGCTGCTCGTCCACACTAGCATCTACCTTCAGCAACGGCAAGAGCGGCTACCAGGACGCAGGCGTGGTCAGTGCTCGTTTCATATCGCTTTAGGGTGTGGGTGGGTGGGTGGGGGAGGGGGGGGGGGGGTAAACCATGTCGCATGTCGATTTAAAGAAATTATATATGCCCATGTCCCATGTCACTATATCTCTGATATTTCTTATGTCCCATGTCAATAAGGCTCAAAATGCCCATGTCGTCACGTCGATTTTAGGGGTCGATCCCCATGCTTTAGGGGCCAACTTGGGAAAACACCCGCATGATTCCTCTGGTATTTTCTGTTTTGGTGTCATTTCGGTTTACTCCTTATCCTTGGAGTCTCAAAGGGCCGTTTTTGCAATGCTATTATGTGGCTTCCAGTCATATCACTAATGAGGTCAATGAGGGCATGCACAGAGAAGCAAAAGAAACAACGCAAAAGACACTGAAGTCCTACTTTTGATATCAGTGTGTGGCTTCTATTGAATATATATATAGGACACGATATAAGCCGTATTTACGTTATTCTGTTCAAAGGGTAAAGAAGGCATGTCACATTTTGGGGTGTGGCTTCTGTCAAAAGGACGTTTGAATGCATTACATAGGTACTGTATGCGATTTCTGTCTATGAAGACATGTCATTGCGTCTGATAAAAGTACATGCTACGATAGTATGTGCGTAACATTCTTGGTCCCTGTTGAACCATTCACTGAGGGCAGCCACAGTAGAGTTATTGAAGACAAAAAATAACATTGATCCATTTTTATCATGATATTTCAGGCCACCACCGACCTGTACGGGAAGTGCACCACCCGCCACTCAGGCACCTCGGCCGCTGCACCTGAGGCAGCAGGCGTCTTCGCCCTGGCCATAGAGGCAAAGTGAGTCGACTACAGTCAAGAGAAAGCATATAAATGCGTTTCCCGGGATATGTTTAAATATATTTTAGCCTTATGTAGAAATTAAAAGTGAAAAGGGGCATGATATAATGAAATTATGATGATATGACAATGGTCGCTATTACTACCTGAAATACAGCATATTATCCAAATTGCGGGCACACCTGTACTACCTGTATATTTTATTGATAAGCTTAGGGTGGTTTAGGGTACATTGTACTCCGTTACATTGTAATTCGATTCGACTAAACATGCGCATTTATAGTATAAACACTGTTTTTACAATGTAGAGCCAGGCTGTTTCTTTTGTCCTTCCGATCAACTGTGGTATACACTGAAAAACTCTGGATAGCTCTGGAGTCTGTAAGGTCGTCTTACAGGACGACCCTAGGGTCTTCTAAGTGAACAGCATAGAATCAACTAGCTTCAACTTGTCAAATTGACAACCTGCCAGGTTACCATCCCACAAGACGACCATAGACTTGTCAAGGTTGTCAAACTAGGATAGTTGATGCAGGCCTAGAATAGCCACAGCTGGGGCTCATCATTGCATAATGGTGGTAGGTCTAGGGTTTCAAATGTATGAGTTTGGTCTGGTTCCAGATGACAAGATTATTTTATCAATTTGTTTAAATACATAACCACATATAAAAGTGAAATTTAATACACTAGTGCCACCAAGGATTCACATAATGTATCACCAAGTCTTTACTGAGAATAGGCTACTCTCCAGCAATGGACTGTAGGCTTGTGTGTGTATAATACCAATATAAGGTGCATACACCTACTTGTGCCCTGGTGAAAGACACAAAAGAGGTGTCTTCCTTCTACACATGTGCTCTATTTTTTAAATGTTGTCAAAAGTATGCATTCTTTACATTATCTTACTCTCCCTTAGATACTTCACATAATCCTCCATATTAACATATATGTATTGTAATACTCACTATTATATCAACATAGGAATTAATCAATTGGTTCCCAAGGGTACATATTTATGCTAGGTAATGGCCACCTGCAGGGAGAATGGTGAATCACTTCTAGACAAGTTTAGGGCTGGCATATGCCAGGTAGCTCTAGATGGGTCTTCTTACTGAAGGGTTTTGCTTGCCAGCCCCTCTCCTTGTCACATTGACAAGGCAGTGCCAGGTTTGCCGACTCTGGATTTTTTCTGTGTAATCATTGATGTCCTCTTTCTGCCCGTTCAGCCCCAAGATAACATGGCGTGACATGCAGCATCTGACCGTGCTCACCTCCAAACGTAACCACCTGTACGACCCCCACGGAGAGCACAACTGGACCATCAACGGCGCCGGCCTAGAGTTCAACCACCTGTTCGGCTACGGAGTGCTGGACGCTGGAGACATCGTGGACCTAGCCCGCGACTGGAAGAGCGTGCCTAACCGCTTCCACTGTGAAGCCGGTAACATCAAGAAAGCATAGTGAGTAATCTCGGACGGACATTTAACCCTTTAAGGACGGTACAATACATCATGCCCTTGGTCGTCAGGATGCATGAATTCAGCCCTGGCGAGTAATTCACCAGTGCTGCATTCAAACATCATGCCGACCACACAGGATTGAGACACTACCGAAGAGTCGGCATGATGCACAAAGTGAGCGACATGTTGTTCTTAAAGCGTTAAACACCTGTGTCTCAATGTTGCGGATGCCTTTATTGATTGTAGACGCACCAGGGCATCTGATCAAGTATATATACCTTAAATGTGAATCTAGTACCAAAGCAACGTATCACAGTACTGGTAAAACCATCACGAATAATTGCGGGTAATTCATCTTCGCCCATGCACCATCATCAATCAGTGATATCACATGCAAAGCATTATTATGAAACACCTTGAAATACCTGAATTTATCCCCAGATGTTCATACTTTAAATGACTAACAAGTATCATACATTGCGCCCCGCAGTGCCTTCTCCACCCGCCAGTCGCTGATCCTGTCCATCGACACGGACGCGTGCCGGGGTCAGGAGAACCAGGTCAACTACCTGGAGCACGTGCAGAGCTTCATCACGGTGAGGACCTCCCGCCGCGGTGACCTCACCCTCTACCTGCTCTCACCCATGAACACCACGTGAGTCATCGCCCCTACTCTACTACACTGACAATGTATAACATAAACCACTGCTAGCAATTTATGTAAATTGTATCCTGCGTTTCTACCGAGTAGACCTAGGCCTAAGTCTGATACAAATACAGATGATGCCATACTGTCATCCGTAAGAGATAATATGGCCACTGAAGACTGTTCATTGACAGTTCTTACTGTCCCTTACTGGCTTCCGAAGTGTAGGACTCTTTATTCTTGTAATTTTTCTCATGATTGGAAATTGATAAAAATGGTCCGGAATCCATGTTGATGATTACAGGTCTATATTAAGATATGCTGTTATCATAGTAATACATTGCTGTTATCGCCCCTTGCTTTACCCGAACTGATTGTTTGACTCAATGTGTGCACTTTGCCCCATGTGCTGCAGCTCCATGATCCTGTCCAAGCGCCCCCGTGACGACGACTCGGCTGACGGCTTCACCAAGTGGCCCTTCATGACCACCCACGCCTGGGCCGAGAACCCCCGCGGCACATGGAAGCTGTTCGTCATCTTCGACTCTGACGAGCCCCAGGAGGGCACTCTGTTCGAGTGGACCCTGATGCTGCACGGCATGAACAAGTCGCCCTACACCGGACAGAGCGTGCACGCCGACAAGCACTCCAAGCTGGCCGTCGTCAAACGTGAACACGAGGAGGGCGTCAACTTCCGCTTCTAAGAGGCGCGCGCCGCGCTGATTGGACGAGGGAGGTCACATGATGCTAGCGCTGCTGCCACCAAGCGACAGGAGTCCGGAACTAGTTATCTATTCGGCCAACGGAAACGACTGAAAGCAACTGAAAACTCGAACCCTAATCTACTACTCGGTGTATGGTTCTATTGCAACTTCTCGCAACGGTGAATAGAGGCATATGTCTGTCGAAATATGCATGATTATCATGGAAATTGAAAATGCTAGGGGATACAAAGTTGCTTTATTGAAGTATGCAGAACTAATTATATGGTCTGGGTAGTGAAGGTCATTAACGACTTTCTGTTTTCTTAAACAAGAAACGGTACGTCGGGTCGCTGTAATAAAATCATACATTGAGGTACAAATCACAAACTGTGTAAAGCCAAGAGGTTGAACAAAATAAATTGCGAATTCTTCAACTGAAGATAATTGGTGATGTGTTTCTGAAGATTCTTCTTATATTTGAGCAACTTGAGTATTAACATACAAAGAACACATCTGCAACTCCGCACAGAGAGATGGCCTTTTCGGAAACAACAGCTAGTTCAGCCAAAGTGAGAAGTCTAAAGATTCTAAATCTGTTAGGAATGAGGGAAAGAAGTCAGATTCCTCAGAGGATGAAAATACCAAACACCAATAACATCTTGCACTTAGACATCTGACATGCCTCTAAATACACACTAAGACGTCTAATACTACGCATGAAACAAAGGAGAGTCAACTATACCCATTATTTATTCACAAAATGAAACGAGAAGTTGCTGGCTTATATTTAAAATGGAGAGCCAGCATATTCAAGTTTCTTTTTGTCTCTCATTGTTGTACCATGTGCCGCACCTGTGACTTCTTTCTAGTTACCTTCTGTCATGTCCATGTCTCCCGTTAGAGTGTGGACGTTGTTACCAGTGCTTAGAGTAGGACACCCGGACCCGCAGGGCAGGAAGCACTGCTTCCGTCATTTAGTAATGCGTCTGTTTCCGTCATATTCGATGTGATCCATTCTAAGATCTGGTTAGTATGCAATTATATGACTTGTTACAAGTTGGAAGAACATGGCTGATGAGAGAAGACTTCTGTAGTGCAAGTCATTGCTAGAGGTAATGGGCAGATGGTATGTCAGGCTTTTATTGCAGATTGCCTATAGTGTGCATGAGACGTAAAGGATATCTAGCCTAATGTAGATATTCAATGGAGGACTTAAAGTAGAGTACTTAAAGTGATGGCCTTGCAAGGAATGGGGTGATAGAGCATGAAAGGGATGACTATTGTGAGATAACTGCAATGTCATTGTTCCAAAAATGTATTAGAGTAATTCACGTTATTAGTGTATATGGAAACTACCCCAAGTTATAAAAGACACATGTGATACCCAGTTGTTTTTATCTCGTTTTACCTTTAATCAAAGTTGTAAGACAATCTATGAATCCAAAGGAAGCTAAGTAACGAAAAACTATCTGTGGCCATCAAACACTCTCTCTTTGTATAAGCAAGGTTGTGGAAATAAATCGTCTGTCGCAGTTGTTTGAATTGTCGTCTGCTACAATCAAAGCTTCTTACGCTGTGTACATTGCATGGCGTCCTGTTGGCAGGTTCATGCGTAGGGAAAAACTGATAACGTTACTCTCCAAGTGTTTTCTAACGTCAGAATAGAATGAACAGACACATATCGGTACCGGGGGCACGCCTCCCGGTCGTGTACAAATGCTAGGTCTTAGGGCAAGTGCCCACAGCGCTTGGGCTGCCCAAGGGAGTGTTTGTTGGCCACTGTTATGATGCATTACAATAAAGATACAGATTACATATTTATTTGTGTATATATGTTATGGCAAATATAGACTTGAAAAATAAAACTAACCCTCTTTTGTGTTTATTACTTCACATAGTACGTTGTCTTTCATCACTATAAGTGCATTTGTATGTCATGTATGATAACCATCATTACGACAACTTAATTTCAACATTTGTTTCTTTTCTTGTCCATCAGCAGCCACACAGAAAGGATGCCCTGTGCGGGAATGCACAGACCATCCCTTGTGCTTGGCTCCTTACACCTTTCCTTGGGGGTCCTCCACATAGCAAAATGTGAATGTTAAAGAAGAGGCCATCTATGGCTGAAACATATTTACATCTATACATAGCTCAACTCCTTGTTTCGCATGTTCTGTGATTTTATCGTTCCCATCCACAAACACGTTCAGGAGAGTTAATTCGTAAAAGCAATTTCAAGGTACGTGTGAGCAGTATAATCTATGTATGCTGCACGTTCACACTACACATGGCCGATGATATTCTCATGACGGGCTCTTGTGTATATGAGTTATTATTCCCACGATGATAGTGTGTCCGTATGCCATGGGCTATGACATCATGATACAAAAGTATTTAACTGAAATTGTTTCTAATTTCTATATCATAATATAAATAATGAATTAAGACCTCACTCATTGACATACAGATCGGTCGTACTTTACTCGTTGTACCCTGTCCCGTCTCACTCACGGCCTACGGCCTCCTGTGGTAAGGACAGCATCAACTTATGAAGGAACCTACATGACTATAGCAGTTGTATGGTTAACGCTTCCCATTATTATATGCTACGCCATTTTTGTTCTGGGACCAAACATAGCATAAACCTACAGTAGGGAGAGGACCTGAAATTATAATAATGAGGCTACTGTTGGGAAGCAGTTTTTTTCATGAGGATTGCCAAACTTGCAGGAGCTACAGTTCCAGACTCCAGAACGCAGGCCCAAAATGGAGCTACAGTTAAAAAAAAGAAGTGCTATTAGCAAATCCAGAAATGGGCCACCTAAATTTGAATATAGTATCACTCAAGAACAGAGCTACCGTTCAGAGACCATCACAGATTAGGAGTGTGGCTCCAGAGATTCCCTACAAAAACACAGACTTGGACTGCTACAGCTAAAGGTGAGAACTGTAGTGAGGGTAACCTACACATGCATTATATAACATCCATTTGGGCACACTAGTGGTACACCAAATATCCCTTGGCACAACTCACATTCCGAATTATGACTGGTTGTCTGTTTGTCTGATTAATACAACACAGCTAGCAGTCCCGGCTAGCAGTCCTACCGACCTCTGCCAGAATGATATAGGGTGCTTACCCCTTAAATGAAATATACATCGTATATAATTCAATATCCCCTCTATAGAAAGATAAATATGTCTTGAATACAATTTTAAAAAAAACAGCATGTCGATAGCTGTCATAGTTTTCACTTGGGGTCACTAAATGTGATCTATTAAGGTTGGTGGTTTTGCTGGGAAACCTCCTATAGAGCAAGCCCACTCAGGGCAGTAGGCGCTGTTAAGAGAGTTTCTGCAGGAATATGCCAGAAAAACATTGTTTAAGATTAGAAAAACTAATATGCCCTCATATGATGAGAAAGCCCAAAGCCTTGGCTTTCAGGGAATGTCAGAATATTTTTGAGATTCTATTCTGTTCTTAGTGGAAATGTGAAAATAGTAAAAAAGGGCAGAGAAACGGCCGTTTTCGCGGCCCTCAGTAGGGGGGGTGATAAATCTACTTTTCTTCGGGGACAGGCTCAAACTATGCATTTGGGTCCAAAAACACGGGAAATCACAAAAATATTTTTTTCGGACCCCCGTGACCCCCCCGTACATAGGGTCCGAAGATCGGCCAAATAGTGAGAAAACAGCCCAAATTCAGGCTTTCAGATTCCTTCTAAAATCAAGTCATGACTCCATGAAAATGGTCAGAAACCTTCATATGGGACCCAAAGAGACCATCTAAAGTCATATTGTTGTGATTATAGGGGTGTTTCCCCCTCTGGGGTGGTGGTTCGTCCTCGGTAAAATACCAATAAATCAGCTTTTTTGAAGGCATTTGCTCCCTTACAATCACATCCCTATACTGCCATAAAACATCATCAGGACACCTAATCAGGCAGATTAAACCCTTCTGGAGGGTCCCCTCTTTCTGTTAACTCCCCTCTATGACCCCCCCCCCCCCCAGCATGCACCAATAGCCATCAGATAACTTCCCCCCCCCCCTTCGCCGCTATATTACCCTATACTGAAATAATGTATTAACATAAGACCTGTCTGATAGTTTGAACCTTTCTTGAGGGCCCCCTGTTCCTGTTAACCACCCCCTATGACACCCCTCCACCCCATCCCCACACTCACCCCAAACTAACAGGCATGAAATAACCCCCCCCTCCCCCCACCTCGGCTCCATAATACTCAATGCAGCCATCAGCCCAACCCTCCCTCCATGTGGGACAGTGGTGTGGTTAAAAGAGCCCCCCCCCCCAAAAAAAAAAGGAATGAGTGAGCTGGGTCCTTGAGATCACCCTGGTAGGTGTATCTACTACAGCTAGTAGAGGGATACTGTACTTCAAGTCAAATTTGGGTTCAATATTTGGTTTAATATCAAGATGTGTATTCATCTGTCCTCAAAGTTTGATATTAGGTTCTACCAACTTACCCTTTACCCCATATAGGGGATGGCATAGATCTACCAAGCACCATGCCTATGTTATATTTTCATATATCTGAATATTATAGCAGCACCCTCAGATGTTGCGTGTATGCCCGTCTTTGACAAAATCTGATCTTTAGCATTGCAAATGAGGTATCAGGGTTACCTACCCCTCCCCATAATATAATTGCAGGGTTTATTATTGGCTCCAATAATATTTAGGGTTCAGAGTATTTATTTAACACCTCAGAGAATTGAATTAAATAATTATCTCCTGTCATATGTCTGGGATACTAACCATGCAAGGTGAAGACTAAGAGATATGGACAACAGTCCTTATTTGGAGTCATTTGCAGGCTCCCTTCCCCCATCACCCCTCTGCCATCCATCATTCTATGCATTTAACAACTTGGTTAAGGAGGAGAGTCAGGGTTTTTATTTATTGTAGTATCAGATGATTAGTGATGTTAATATTAGATCTCTGCTATAACTATTATAGAATTACTATGTATAATAAGTGTAACAACATGAAGCAGTCATCTTGACTATGAATACACATGGGGTGAGGTACTAGGCATAGAATGGAGGGGGGGGGCTGTAATCATTGGTAGGGTAACTCAAAATGAATGTAGAGACCTTTGAAAAGGGTATTATCTATCTGATCTAAACTCATTTCAATATGTTGACAATTCAAATATATTGAAGTAAAGACCCTCCAAAATTTGGGTTATATTCATGCAATCACAAGAATATAACCTGTAATAGTCTCTTTGGGTCCCTTATCAGTTTTCTGTTGAGGTGGTGAAGCCATTCATGCATGTATGATAAATAAATTATAAGAGGTCTGATGGTTGGAGTTCTTAGATGGACTGAGGTAGGCCTCCTCTTATGTCTGTATAGGGTAAGGGAGGAGGTCTGGGCCCCTTCCATATCCCCCACCCCTCTTTTAAACACACCACTGTCTTACTCCCAAGACAGGCTAAGGTGTCTGTGGATGATTATTGATGTTCAAAGATCCTGACATTCTGAGTACAGTGTAATATAGAGGCAAGGGCGGAGGGGGGAAGGGAGTTATCTGATGGCTATTGATGCATGCTATGGGGGGGGGGGGGGGTTAGGGTCATAGGGGGTAGTTAACAGAAACAGGGGGCCCTCCAGAATGGTTCATGATGATGTTTTATGGCAGTATAGGGACCTGCTTGTATAGGAGTAAATGCCTTCAAAAAGCTGATTTATCGGTATTTTACCATGGACGCACCCCCTCCCCAGAGGGGGAAACACCCCTATAATCACAACAATATGACTTTAAATGCTCTCTTTGGGTCCCAAATGAAGGTTTCTGACCATTTTCATGAAGGCATGGTGAGGTTTGAGCAGGAATCTGAAAGCCTGAATTTGGGCTGTTTTCTCACTATTTGGCTGATCTTCGGACCCCATGTACGGGGGGGTCACAGGGGTCCGAAAAAAATATTTTTGTGATTTCCCGAGTTTTGGGTCCCAAATGCATAGTTTGAGCCTGTCCCTGAAACCGTACGACAAAATTAGCCATTTAACACCCCCCCCTACCCTCAGCGGGACAGGTAAACACCCTAAATAATAGTATTTCTCCAGCAACATGTCTATTCGTCTGATTAATACAACATTGCTAGCAGTCCTACCCACCTCTGCCACAATAACATTTTTGTATTTCTCCAGCAACCTAGGTTCTAGCAGAAACTACCAGGTGGCAGTCTGGATCCAATAGTCGGCTGCTCGTGGCAATGGCCAGGATTAAACCCCGTAACAACCTGTTGCACTGTGTTGGCTTCAGTTAACTTGAATCAAAGTAGGCCATAATTCCGTGAAAGTGCACCTGGAAGACCTCCTCACCCATGCTGTTTATTACTACTCATTACT
This sequence comes from Harmothoe impar, assembly GCA_947462335.1. Classification (NCBI taxonomy): domain Eukaryota; kingdom Metazoa; phylum Annelida; class Polychaeta; order Phyllodocida; family Polynoidae; genus Harmothoe; species Harmothoe impar. The sequence continues at coordinate 76,497,020 of OX381704.1, read as the reverse complement.
CCTGTGGGCAGGGTGCTAATTATATAGTTACAGAAGGGCTTTGGGACCGGATGTAAGCAGTCATATAGGGTTATCAGCGAGTATGTCTAATCTGATTTGATCGCCTCAAGTGACCGGCGTGTGGTCAGTCATTTATATTGAAGGCTGGCTAACAAGTGGCTGTGGTGTTGGCAGTGACCCGCTGACCCACACCAGTCTAGCTGCACCTGCTCGTCAGTCTGTGTCTACTCGTGGCTTTAAAGCCCCAGCTCTCTATAAATAGGGCTGGGTACCTGTCCCGACTGCGCCCTGACTGTCGGTGGAGGGGTACCGAGATCTGCGGGTTTAACACGCCTTCATTCATAGGCCTACACCATATGGTACACTGTATCCAGGAACATACTTGGGACACTCTTCACCATATTTAATCCCATTTTCTCCTCATCATAAGCTGATCCCGCCTGTAGGTCTAATGTGAGCTTGAGGGGGAAAAGTTTGGCCTATATTGGATTATTTTAACTATTTAGAAACCCGCGCCTATATAAGCCGACCACTACTCCTCGTCGGGGTCTTGTCCCTTCCCTGGCCCCAATTTTATCATTTTTTTAGCAGAATGATTTACATACTTTTTCTCTCAATTAAATACAACGTATCATCGGATGAACATATATACGTGCATAAGAAAATAATCTTTAAGTCATTTGTCTGATAGAGATTTATTATTTTCATAGACTAACCTGTTAAATTTCTTCAATAAAATTTAATCTGAAATGTGACCCACGCCTTACTTCTAATACGTATCAATAAATGACTGTGAGGAGTAGCAAGGTAGATCTAGAAATGAGCGGATCATCCTTTCTGCTTGACTGCTCACACTTTTAAACAACACTTTTCCCCACCGGTTGGGTGGGCACTTCTTTATATCACATTGCATTTTCTCCTCTGGGCTCAACATAGATCTGGTTCCGTGCACCGACTGACCACGGGCACATACAATACATGCATGCAGTGGGCTATATATAATGCCTCTGCACCCGACTCTTACACAACTCGATACAAAGTGTCAATGGTCGCTCACCCCTGCCTATACCGATCACGGCCTGGCACGAGCAGTACTGTGCCACCCCTTCAACCCCTCCCCGGCCTGCACCCTGCTAGTAGTACATGCACCCTGCTAGTAGTACATGCACCCTGCTAGTAGTACATGCACCATGCTAGTAGTACATGCACCCTGCTAGTAGTACATGCACCATGCTAGTAGTACATGCAAAGCGGGGGTTGTCCCAGGAATTGGACCCTGGATGCATACTTCTAGATAGACAAAGGATACACAGCTATGGACAGGGCATTAATTATGTTGATGATGACAAATAGACGCTGGCTATTCAGGACATGGACGCTGGGTATACAGGTGTAGATATATGGGTATATAGATGATGATGTAAGGGGCATGCATACCTGGTGGTGGTCATGTTAATTAATTACCAGCCTGCTGCCTCACCTGTGTCTGCCCTCACCTGTAGACCCTTACCCCACTCATGTAACACGTACAGCCAGGTAGACACTTAGTAAACAACCTGCCACCTGCAAACATGACCAACTACACCAACCTGTTTCTGTATATTGTGAGAGGATCATTACATCTCCATTCTAAACGTAAAACGAAAAGAAATAAAAGAGGCATAAGCTCTCCTTTTTATATGTCGTCCTTAAGGTCAAATCCCACAATGCGAGAGAGGGTCAGGAAATGTTGTGAATTGGTCTTATTGCCGATTTTGGGCCCTATATTGTCTAAGACAAGCCCAAATCTGTGAGAAAGTGGTGCCTTTGTCTTGTGATTTAGGAAATCGCAAGGATCAAAAGAGTTAGATATTTTCCCCCAGAAGGACTAGAAAATGTTGCTTATTGGAATATGTCAACAATTTGGTTTGTATAGGGGGGGCACTCCAAATATCTCTAGGCTAATTGAGAGGGAATAGTGAAGACAAATCATACTGTGAAGTAACTCCCGGGAGTAACTCCCCTCAAACAGATCCTTTAACCAGTCCTGCACACAACACTTTGCTTACCTATCATTGACCACTGTGGGATTTGGAGAGGCATAAGATCATGGGATAAGTGTTGCGATTTACAATAATGGCAACAGTTGCCCCTTGTTTTTAAGTCAATAATCAACACTTTCTGGCCCATTTTTCGCGTTGTGGGATTTGACCTTTAGGAGTATTGCTCGGCATACATCTCACCTCTACATTAGTATATAATTGAGACAGGCCTGAAACCGATTGTGCGCTAAGAGATTGTCTCATTGCCGAAGGTTTGGGAAAAAACCTATTTGAAAGCAATTTCTAACATCTTATAGTACATCATGCGATTCACAATCACTTTATTAATTAGGAATGCAGAAGAATTGCTAATGGCTAGAGCTTTATAGTCGATGAAAGAAATAGAGTGACTGAAATCACGGGCAGGGAGGGGTTCTAATAATATATCTAGTGGGGTGAGAGAGAGGACTGAGTTGGAGGGAGGAGAGACAGAAGAACCCTGAGTTGATAATAACTATATCAATATAACAGCACAATACATGAAACAGCTATTTTATTTTTATTTTATTTTTTATTTTGGACGTGTTTATTGCATTAATCCATTTTGATTTGGGTTTAAGTAATGCTTACAAACAGTACCATTTTCTAACAGTTTCGAACAAACAGGCATACAGGCAAATATTGTTCATGAAGTGGTATTGTCACTTAATAGTAGATGTGTTTTAACAATTAATGAGATTATACAAATCAGATTTACACGAGTGCTCTTACATCTAGCATGTAAATACACTCGATGAGGATATATGGGCTGGTCTGTCATTTGAACCATTTGGCAGTGAATATAAAAAATATAAAAAGCTTGCAATCCACAATAATAATCATGACCATAGCCTGTACCTATGCCTTAATGCACATATTTTGTGGTATCTGAACTACAGAGACAAAGAATAGCTTTCTGGGCTCACTCTTAACCCAGATTGCAGTTTTCAATAAAGAGAATATATAAATACTGATATACATGCATACAATATTAAATACAAACAAACATAACATGATGGCAACAAACACACATGATTAGGTAATTACTGTTAATTATAGCCAATCTTGATGTTGGCTCTTAGGTCAGCAATTTTGTCAACCTCTATCTTAAACTTCACTTTGCTGGTAGCCCTTTGGATACCTGCAGACAGGGTATTCCAAAGTACTACCCCCCTGTAGTATGGTGAACGCTTATAGCAGTGGCCTATGAGGTTTGGTAATTTGAACAATATTTTCATACTATTTCGAGTAACCCTTTGACTATTGTCATGATTTCCATCCAATTGGTTCAAACAACCTGGCAGTCTCCTCGATCTTGAGTACATTAAGCTTAACAGTAGTTTGTCCATTCTTCTTTGAACCATTTCTATTTTACAGATGTCATGTAGTTCAGTAACATGATACTTTCTAATATTACACTTAAGACAGATTTGTAGTGCTCTATTTTGTAAACGCTGTAATTGCAACAGACCGTCTTCATTGCAACTACTGTAAATTCCCGCGTACTACCCGTGGGTTGTACGCAAATCAACCCCAGCTTTCATTTGATACCAAACATGCCTATATAGGGTGCGGGTTGTACGAGGGTTTTTATTACTATAGAACAGTACTAAAATCGAGATTTTCATATCCAAAAACGGGATATAGGATTCTCCTGAGTTGGGGGTGCGGGTTATACGCGAGATGCGGGTAATACGCGGGAATTTACGGTAGTTGTAATGAAACTACAATATTCAAGAATTGGTCATTTAGTACACTTATACACGAGTATGCTATACTCCCTGGTGAGCCACTTCCTAAGTTTGGCAAACCTAAACAATTTATTACAAATATTTCTTTTTGATAATTTCACTTGCTTATCAAATGACAATGAGCTATCAATAGTAACGCCTAGATAGGGAAAATGATCCACAGTCTTAACATTTTGCCCATAGAAAGCGATATCTATCTAAGGACATCGTTTCAGTTTATGCTTACTGGCGAACCACATAAATTCAGTTTTCTTTGGGTTTACATTGAGCCTGTTCTCGAACACCCATCTTGCAAACACAATAGCTTCAGATTCAATGACTCTCTTAACAGTAGGTATGTCCTTATCACCCCATAATATATTATGATATCATCAGCGTATAACTTAATTTGTGCTTTGGTCAATATCTTAGTAACATCATCTATATGCAGAACAAATAACAGCGGTTCTAAGACAGATCCTTGAGGTACACCTTCCGAGCACTAGACACATTCCAGGCAAACGTTGTCCTACTTCTATTGTCTAAATAGCTCTTGAACCATTTATAGTTCTGATAGGGGAGGCCTAGTTCGGAAATTTTCTTTAGTAATTTAGAATGAATAACACTATCAAACGCTTTGGTGAAGTCCACAAATAGAGCACCAGCCACTTCCTTGTCATTCCTGAAACCACAAAGATCATTGACCAGGTCAAACCCAGTGGGCACAGACCATTGAATCAACATTGTTTAATGGTTGTCAATGTTGGTTCAATGTTGATGCAATGTTGATTCAACATAGGACTGGATTTTGTGCCCACTGGGAAGGTAGCATCCCCAGTACCAGAACCCCTTTTATAACCATATTGATTGTCACTAAAATTACCACTTCTAGTCATTATATCACTTAAGTTATTATAAATTATCCTCTCTAAGATTTTTGACATAACAGGTAAAACGGAGATTGGTCTCCAATTTCTGACATCACTCAAGTCTCCGTCCTCGGGGATTGGTTTTTCTAAGTGCATTACCCCAATCAGACGGAAATATGCCGCTGTCCAAGCTAACCTGACATAGATGTGTGAATTCATCCAACAGACAGTTTAAGGCAGACAACATTATATCACATCTAACTCCTTCTATGCCTGAGGATTTGTGCTTATCTATCTCTTTAATTACATAATGGACACTCCATTTATTGACAACAAAACGTGGGATGTCTTTGGGAATATAATCAGTCTCTGATACTCTATCTGAGATATCAGCAGTCACCTGGTCAGTATCAACTATATTTGCATGCAATTTTCCACCTATATCTGTGAAATAATTATTGACATAGGCAGCCGCATCATCAGTCGGCATTGGTAATCCACTTTCTAAGTCCTTTAAATCAGGGTAAATTACCTCCCCACCACTGTCAAATAATTGATTTATATGTTTCCAGAATTTTCTAGGATTGGCATAATTTGCATCCAATTCCTGAGTAATTCCACCTAGTTTGGAAGCCTTAGACATTTTATCAATCCTCCTTCTACAAGCCTTTATGGCAGCTTTTAGCTCAGGAAACCCTTCAACCCTCTGTATGTTTAGCCAGGTTTCCCTTTCAAAAACTACGTCCATGATTTCATCATTCATCTAGCACTTATGTCGATCTTGTATGATCCTTTCAATGTATGGGCAGTGAGTATCCAGATACAATTCAATAGGGGTCATAAACATCTTCCATAAGAGGTTTGGATCATCACTTACTTGATAATAATCATCCCATTTTTGTAGTTTTAAATGCTCAACAAATTTCTGCTCATTGAAGCCTCTATAATCTCTACCCTTATAGATGACTGGTGTGGCTTCATAGTCATCTTGCCCTCGCCTGGCAAATACAGGTACATGGTCAGAAAGTAATGCATTAAGTATGCCACTTTTAGTTACCCTTGTACAATTAGTAACAATGTTATCAATACAAGTACCGCTGAATGGTCTGGTAGTGGCTGTTATAAGAATTTTCCATCCAATATCCTTACACAAGTTCCTAAATTTTTCACTACCTGTACAGGTATCATCATTCATGTTAAGATTGATATCACCCAGAATCCAGGTTTCATGCCTCCCATTACTGGTGGTGTTTTCGTAATTACTGATTTTTTAAAGAAATTCTATGAACTTATTAAAGGTGAGAATGTTTTTCTTAGGAGTCCTGTAAATACTGAGTTGAGTTTGAGTTTGAGTTTGAGCATTTTTATTGTCCATAATCACGTTAGTGGTCTTCCTATTTAAGGACAATTTGGTTGACCAATTCCTCGGGTATCGTATATCTCATGAGTATGATATTTTACCTTATTCTAGTACTTTGATAACTTACACTAGGTTAGATTGATACATGGTCTTGTTTTACCTTCGATATAAGTTAACCTTCTCCTTATTTTTCGCCTTTTTTAGTAGGCAAGTCTAAGTAGACTCTAGTCTAGTATAATCCTGTGTATAAATGATTTTTACAATAACTTCATAATAGATGAAAAAAAAAATAGTGAGCAAATCCCCTGCAATGATTAACCTTGGACCGTATGACTACCACATGTTTTAGCCCCCTTTTACTATTTATTGTTATTGCTGGCCTTCCCATATTCTAACAAATTGAATGGTTTATCGTAGGAGTCGTATAATCTTGATAAATACACAAAACCTTGTCTTAGATTTTGCTTCCTTATGGTTTTTCATGGCGGACATCATGAGTTCGTTCAGCCCCTACAGTCATTCAGGTTGTAGAGGTAGTGGGTTGTCACCTTCAACCAATCACAGTGGGCCGCTTATCCCACTACTCAAACTGAAACCAATTTGAGTTTTGTTGGCGGCAGACTGTTAACGACAGGTAACCTCAATGAGGGGCGGGGGGGGGGGACCCTGGTAAACTGAAACCAATTTACCTTAAGTGGTCGTCCATCCCTGCTCCCGCCGGCCCCTAGTGCCTCTGTTTAGGCCAAACTGACACCAATTTGACTTACTGAGGACTTGATCGACCGAGAAACTGAAACCAATTTCTGTCGGGGTCATTGTTGTTTTTAGAAACTGATACCAATTTCTGTGCCAGACTCACTCCTCTCAGACTAGATGTGGTCGAGGCTTAACTGTCTTTGTTAGCGTTTTAAAAACCCTTTTGGTTCCTGCTGTCTGCATGTCTTTGGTCAGACCATCCCACTCCCATATTCCCCTGTACCATGGGCTTTTTCTTGTGCTTGCATATATATAGTTGGCTGGGGGGAACTTAATCTTACCATCATTACGAGTTCTTCTAATTTCCTCGTTCACTACTACCCCACACCTGTGGGCTTGCTTGAACATGATCATCAGTAGTTGGTGAAACCGTCTCTCATTTAATGTTCTCATCTTAAAATGATTATGTAGTTCCGTCACAGACGTTCTAATGTACATGTCTTTGTATCTACATATGCGTAGGGCTCTGTTTTGGATTCTTTGTAGTTTCCCGGCTAGATCATTTGTGGAACATTCCACTACAAAGCTGGAGTAGTCCGCATAGGGCACTACCATATGATTATACAGAAGTAGTGTTTGTTCTTCCTCCAAGAATTTCCTTAACCTACCCAATAGTTGAGTTCTATATCCCATATTTCTAATTGTGTTGGACATTTGCTTTTTAAAAGTTAATCTGTTATCAATACACACACCTAGGTATTGATAATTGTCGACTTCTTCCAGGGGCGTGTTGTTAATGCTTATTAGTAGAGGGGGTGGTTTATACTGGCTGTTATTTCTAGTGATACACATGGTTTTGGTTTTCTTATTGTTAATAGTTATACAATTTTTGTTGCTCCATTTAAGTGTGTTAGTCACGTCAATTTGTAGATTCCTCTGAGATACAACAAACTCTTTATCACTAGATATCAGAACCAAATCATCAGCATATATAAAAGGCTTACAGTGTTCAATATATCTTGGTAGGTCATTAATAAATATTAAAAAGAGTAATGGGCCGAGGCTGCTACCCTGTGGAACGCCATACCTCACTCTGGCTTCGCTAGATTTAACATTATTTAGCAGTGTGCATTGTCTTCTGTCAGCTAGGTAGGAAGACAACCATTTCAGAATATTAGCATGTAATCCTACTGCTTTACATTTCTCTAGCAGTGTCACGTGGTTTACGGAATCGAAAGCTTTTTTATCATCGACATAACAAACTGTGACCTTTTCATCCTGGTCCAGTTTTTCATAAATATATTTAAGAAACTCAAAGATTGCATCACAGGTCCCTAGTCCTGGCCTAAAACCGAACTGGGCTTTGGTCAGCAAACTGTTCGTCTCGAGGTGGCTTATTATGTGTTTGTGAACAATTTTCTCTAATAATCTGCCTGGTATAGGCAAGAGGTTTATCGGCCTCCAGTTCCCTATATCCACAAGTGGGCCAGATTTGGGTATAGGCACAACAAGACTAGTCGCCCATGATTTAGGAAATATCCCCATGTCAATTGAATTTTGGAATATGCTCTGCATCTGTGATATTGTCACTGTCAAGGCATCTTTCAATACCCTGGCATTGACTTTATCAATCCCGCTGGATTTACCGGTATTAATTGACTGAATTAAGTCATCCACTTCTTTGAAGCTTATTTTCAGCTCTGAGTCAGGCTCATTGACTTCATAGTTAATTCCCGGTTGGCCTGCTGGGTCAAAGTTTAACTCTTCTGCCATTCTGTCTCCCACCGATGAGAAAAACTCATTGAAGTAGTCAGCTGCTCTTTCAGCTGGTACTTTCTCTTTGGTCTCATGGTGAATAAATTCGGCTCGAGTGCTTCTGTCCTTGGGTTTAAGAAGTCGACTGATTGTGTCCCAGAACCTCTTCTGACTGCCCTGCGCGTCTTCGTAAGCTGTTTGAATTTCGTTTTTCTTTGCATCCCTGGACATTTTGGTAATTATATTTTTGATGTCATTTGCTTCCTCCTGGTATCTATCAAGTTTAGTTCTCAAATACTCCTCAGCAAGTCTTCTCCGTTCTACTATTAGCTCTTTGATTTCAGGGGTGAGCCAAGATTTATTGGCCCCTGTTATCTTCATGTTCTTCATTGGACAGTTTTTGTCAAGATACTCAATGATAATTTTTATCAGCATGTCCCATTGCAGGTTGGGGTCAGTTTCCTTGTAAAATTCCCTCCAGTCATTGAAAAGAAGTTTTTCCTGCAGGTCATTTTTAATATACCCTCTGTAGCTTCTTCCTATGAATTCCTGTTCCACTGTCACCTCTCTTGGTTTCTTTTGCACCCCGACTACCGGGTAGTGATCACTCAGGACTAATGGGTAGACTGCACTATGTATGATGTTTTCGGCATTGGTGAGTATGTTGTCAATAATGGTGCCTCTCTGCCCATTTTTACCTGGTCTAGTTATGTCATCTATCAAGATTGACAGGTGCTTGCTTTTTGCCATATTTTGTATCAACTCAACTGAGTTGTCATCTTTGAGTTCAAAATTTACATTAAAATCGCCACCCAGCCAAACATCGTGTCTGGTCAAGTCAATATCATCCAGATAATCGTCCAGTGTCTGTACAAACCTGGGTATATTTCCCTTTGGGGGCCTATAAATACTCAATACCTTTTTACGTCTTGTTTTAGGCTTTTGTATAGTTACTATCAGTATTTCAATGTCAGGAGTAATTTGACTGCTAACCTCATCAACCGTCACATGACATGCCAGATCGTTTTTGACATATACTAGGACTCCTCCTGCCTTGTCACTGTTCCTGTCGTTTCTGTACAGCGTCATACCGTGCCAGTGCACTTCCCCGTCGTCCATGCTCTCATTCAACCAAGTTTCGTTAGCACAGAAAATGTCAATGTTTCCTACGCTCTCCATAATGTCCGCCAATTTCCCATTAATACTTCTTGTGTTCATGAACATGACCTTCAGGCCCTTTGGTAGTTTGTTGTCAGCCATTGTCAAAACACATCCTACCTATGGCCTTTGATTCCCCCCCCACCCCCCTCCCCTCGCATGTTCGGCTTTTATGCCATACGGTACCCTCCTCCACCTTTCTGCTCATAGATGTCTCACTGATTAGTAGGTGTAACATTAACTCCTCATTTCTCCTCAACATGTTACTTTGGGTTCTATAATTAAGCTAGGTAGGATCAGTTAGTATATTCCTGTCGGTGAGCTTATAGCTAGCCTATATGGCTCCCCCTTTGTTGGCTTCAACTGCCGCAGCTATTTTATCTATGATAACTTTCTTATAGTCATCTGTCGGGAGTGTGGGTCGGCTGTTATCAAGTACCCCTTCCACCACTCTCCATTTTCTCCGCTTGCAGTCATACCTATACATGTTCCTGTCGTACCTAGGTGAAGCCCACCCTCGCTGTTTGTTTAATTTAACAAATTCCCTATTTAGGAGTAGCATAGTGTTGTCTATCAGTTCCTGTAGTTGATTAACTCTAGTGACATCAAGCTGTATGTTGTTTATGCTATTGTATTTATCAACACACAGACCGAAGTTGGTTAGCATGATGACTGCTCTACCTGGGAATTTTTGCTCTACACTAAAGATGAGCGACTTGACTCCTGCCACTATTCTGTCTTTGGTCTCTTCCGCAGAGTCACCACTGTCTGAGTAAGTGGTGATTGCAAGATTCCTGTCTATTTTAATGATGTCCCATAGACCACAGAAAATATAGAACTTATCAGAAGGTATGTGTGATTGATTTTCCTCACTCATGATCCAAGTGTAGGCTTGTTTGAGGGTGCATCCCTCTGTTGTGGCTATTTTCGTTCCTCTTGGGCATTGTTGTCGCATCTCACTTTTGATGTGACCAAGCCGTTCGTCTCCTATGATGAGGGTAGTGGTTGTGTTTGCCGCAGCCTGGGGTGCTACCGGTAGTGGGTGGCTTCCATCTGCGTCTTCTCTGTTATAATAAACCGACAGTAAAAAATCAAATTTATGCGCTTGCTATTTTTCTAAAGGTGTAATTATAAATAATTATGTAATTCTAAGTGTTTTGAACCACTAGATAATTATTCTGCGTGAAAGTCATACTGGGCTACTCAGACTAGGCGTGTTTAGTGACGCAGTCTTTAGCTTGTTACTGTGTATTGCGATTTGTGGCTTCACCTAGTCCCTGTCTACGCCGCTCCCAATTATCTCACATTCTATGCCTGCTGCTTCCCCTAATCCACTTCCCAATCTACCTTACCCGAGGGACGTATCCATGTCCTCTAAATTAATATAGTCCTCGTCCTGCATTCTTTCTTCGGTGTTTAATTGATCATGCTCGGTCCTCGCCGTTTGCATTTCCGCCATCTTGCGTGTTGCCAGCCTCGTTCTGAGCTGTGGCGGCTGTGGGTTGGCCGCGTTCGACTGGTTGCACTTGGGTGCGCAATACGTCTCTTAGACGCATGAGTAAATGCCCACATTTATTTCTACCTCTACCAGGGTGTGACATGTATGTCTCCTTGTTGTCATAAATTTTGCTTTCAAAGATGAAACCACCTGCGTAGTAATCGTCAACCGTACTCTCAATGAGTGTCTCAGGGTATGAGCTGGTTAGTGATTCTCGTGCTTCCTTGTCTTGCGTGAATTTATATGTCATTCCCTCGTATAGTACATCATCTGCCACCTGTGTCCACTGGCAGCCAGTTGGAACCTCGAAGCTATCCCCAATCCCTTTGATTTTGATCGGGTCATCCAGCTTTAGTATATCTTGTGCCTTTTGTTGCTGGTCCAGAGATAAGCATTTCTTATACATGAAGAATTGTTCCACACTGTTGTACGTACGATTTCCCTCTGTTTCATCTGGGGCTGTGAATTTTGTTGGGTAGAAATTGGAAAGAGGCGCTGTGATTCCATTGAACAGTATACCACTGTCCGATAGTCGAACGCGCCGCGTGACGTCATCCTGAGTGTCGGTGGGGATTCCCCCCTCCGCTCGGGGAACCCCTTGTTGTTGTTTACGCACAGCACGTGTTCGTGTTTTGATCGGTTTCGCCTTCCTACCTGGTAGGTATTGTCTCGGTATGTCGTCTACATTCTCGTTCCCATAGAACTTACTGTTGATCAGTATGCCCTCAGAGGTCTGTTTGATCTTCACGTCAGCTTGATGCCTATTGGCATCCACAACTGATTTCAGTATACGTCTAGTCCTTCTTTGTTCCGGCCCTATGTGTTCCTCTACTTGAACATTCGCCCATTGCCCTTTTCTACGTATGTCATTTTTTCTAGTCAAAATGTTGTTTGTGATGTCTAGACTGGTGAGTTCGATTCTGACTGGAGGCTTTGCTGTCAGCAGTCTGCCTACTCTGGTTGTGGATATTACGTCTCTGTTACCTATAGGTATTCTGGCGTCTCTAAACATTCTACCCATGATGTTTTCAATTTGCTCGTGAGGCTGGTGAGTTATTCCATGTACTATGATTGTTCTGTCGTTGCTAGGGAAATGATACACCTCCCCTATTATGGATACTGAGTCCCTGCTATGCCCCTTTGGGTTCTTCCCCCCCCTTTCATCCTTGCTCTTGCTACTATCTTCCTGTGATTTAGACTTTTCTCTCTCGTCTCTCTCTACATCCTTGGCTGTTAATCTGTCTATCTCCTCTCTGAGTGCCTTCTCACTCTTAGAGTACTGCGACTCTAAATCTGTCAGCATACTAGCATGTTCTTCACCAATCGCTGTCTTGACGAGTGCTGTCAGTTCCACCAGCAGTTCCGTCCTGATGACACCCACTTTGTCCTCTAGGGCTTTACTTTCTCTATCTAGTTTTTGGTTCAGCTCAAGTAGTTCCCTGTCTTTTTTCAGCTCCACCTCCTGGAGGTCAGCTCTATTCTTGCTTATGTCCCTTTTAATTTCATCTGTTTTTTCTCGCCAGCTTTTTTCAAGTCTTTCTAATTTCTCATCTATTTTCTCCTCAATACCACTGGTCTGGGCTTGCAGTGTGACGACATTCTGGTTTAATTTAATCAGCTGCTGATTTAAGTCTAGTGGTAATCTATCTGTAAGACCCTGTATCATGTTGGTGATTTCATTGTGGTGCTTAATTTCTCTCTTTTTGGTTGAATCGGGCGTTGCTATTGAACCTACCCTATTCATTACCGGTGAGTCTCCCACCACTGGGCTACCACTACTGCCACTACCTGCGGGAGGAGTTGAGGCCGCCGGTGGGTCAAGTGGCTTTTCACCTGACTCAGCCCCGGCCGGTGTATTCTCAAAAGATTCGTCATGTTGTGTATCAAATCGTTCACTTACCCCCAGACCTTGGGCATTTTTCCTTCTACTTGATGTTCTTTTAGGAGGTGGGTCCTCCTTATTTGTCTTTTTCTTGATCTCGAAATCCTCCTTGCATAGGGCTATTTTCCGTTTGTTGTTGTTCTCTTCACTGGCTGCCATCTTGGATGCCGCTCTCCGTTGCTCGTGAGTGTTTATATTTCAATAAATTTTCCCTTCAAATACGCCCTACTGACTCTAGATTTTCACCCCTCGATCTGCTCAATTACTTCATGAAGCTACAGTGCCAGTTTGGCCTTCCCCAATTCCGAATAATTCCTACAATTTATCCTAAACTGATCCACCTGTTTCCTACCACGTCTATTCTCGCGCATGCGCCATATAGTTATGAACAATGATAGTTATACTAACAATGAGCATTTGTTTTTCCACAGGAAGAGATAACAAAATGACTAATATAATACATAAAACTGCTGTTGCTAGGCTACCACTCAGCCTAGCAACACGATGATAATATCAGCAGAATGCCTGGTGTCAATATAGTGGGGGTAGGTAAGGTTAGAGCCTTTCCATGGTTGATATTTATATGGGTTGCTAAGGAATTTCATTATAAAACTGCTGTTGCTAGGCAACCACTCGCCCTAGCAACACAATGATAATATCATCAGAATGCCTGGTGTCAATATAGGGGGGGTAGGTAAGGTTAGAACCTTTCCATGGTTGATATTTATATCGGTTGCTAAGGAATTTCATTATAAAACTGCTGTTGCTAGGCAACCACTCACCCTAGCAACACAATGATAATATCATCAGAATGCCTGGTGTCAACATAGGGGGGGTAGGTAAGGTTAAAACCTTTCCATTGTTGATATTTATATAGGTTGCTAAGGAATTTCATTAAAAAACTGCTGTTGCTAGGCAACCACTTACCATAGCAACAGAATGATTACATCATTGGTTTCCCTGAGGCCTATTTAAGGGGGGTAGGGAAAGCTAAAAATACTCTATGGATAACATAAATGGATGTAACTAAGCAATTAATGTTGCATTTCACTGGTTGCTAAGCAACCATGAATAATTAAAATTGCTCAACAGTGGGAACACCCCACTGAGCTGATACAAGTTGCCTGATACCATATCTTTCAGAATCAAGAGCGAAAAAAACTATATCAGGCACTTTGATTTCTGGGGGGTTCTCTGCCTGACTATAAAGATTCATAGTCTTCACTCACATTGGTTAACTCGTCAATGACTGGTGTATCATTTCACAGTACCTTGTAAATTATAAAACTCTTGCAAAGTAGACTTAATTTTCTGCTATTTTATTATACTGTCAGAAGTGTACTGATGGCCTCAAACACATTTGGCTGTGGTCATAATCTGTAGATGTATTTAGATGCCAAGACTGCTGCTTGTGGTGGTGTATTTATGAACGCGATCTTTGGTATTGTTTTCTGGCAACTCTGCAAAGTTAGAGTTTAATGTCTGATATAGCTGCATGAATTCCGATCTCATTTTAATTCGCTTAAGTTAGAACCAACATGTCATACTTTTAAAGGTATATATGCATCGTTTACATATATTACATCTAAAACAGTCGCTAAAAGGGAGGCCTTGATAGAGTGTCAATGTACTATGTGATTAACTTAGTCAAAGGGTATGGTGTAAGGATTCCTCAATCAGCTAAATTACAGAAACAATCAATCGAAGAATTGCCCATATGATATGTGAGAATGAAACATTATGTTTAGTATATATATATATATATATATATTGTAACTCATAGTATGTGTCACATGCTACGAGCTAGCATTGTAGAGTAGTTTTAGAAAGTTATACTAGATTGACGATTTTGCTGGCTTTATTCAAACGTCATAGTGTGAATTTAATGGCCTTGTTAAATCAGAAGAAAAAAACTCTCCCGACCCAGGGTGTAGCCCTTTCATGTGTCTTCAGAAGGATTTAAAAAAAGCACATTTATAATATTTTAATTTGTGTACAAATCTTGCGTTACAGTGTGGAATAGAGGACGTTTGATTACGCCCTTTGTATCGCCAAATGTCATACATTCATTGCTCTTGTACTATCTATCTAGCATTGCCGGAAGATGTTTTATCACTGCCTGATCAGTAACCGTCAGATGTGACACTTCCATCAGGTGTTGTACTGAGTCAAAAGCGTCCTTGTTCCACGTGCCCTGCATCCCTTGTTCGACAAAGAACAAGTTCAAAGATATCTTCCCCGACACCAGTCATGAAGCCTAACTCAGATACACTCAGGGCATCATCGTCCTCCCACCATGTAGCCCTTTATCCACCATCTTAGACACACTAATAGGACTTAAATAGGCCTCCAATTTGAGAGGAAGGGAATATCGTCTTGGGTATGAGTTTCACAAAGACTTTCCGAGTTGTCTGTAAAGGCTCCATTGCTAAAGGAGAACGTTAAGTCATGGGCCTCTTCTTACAATTGCCTTCTAAGGTAATGCGCCTTCTAAGATACTGCTGATGACCTCTCTGCGCGTACAGTCAAGGCACATGGTGTTTTCTCTTCGCGTCAGGAGGATATCCCTGAGCTGTCAGATAATATGCGTAGAATCCCTGGGTGTCAAGCATTGCAGACTCTGGGAAGAGAATTCAACATTGCCAGACACGGTTGTTTTGGAAACATTGCAGCTGTCGCTGACCTTTCTCTCTGCGTACTGTACTTGGTGACCATATTTTATTTAGGTCCTTTGATTAGTATAAAATGGTTGTATAGCCGTAATGAACTCAAACGAATGCAAGAAACTGCAGTTTGGTAAATTTAGATCTCGAGACATTAAAGTGTGAGACATGATTATAGTTTTTGATGACCAAAGTATATTAAGGCATAGCAAATAAAAATAATAAATGCATACCAGACTACTGTATTCACTGATAACACACTGGTAGCACACAAACTTAGGGCATTAGAACTAAATGTTGATGTGGCCATCGATACATCTCAGTAGAGTAAGTAGCCAAGTCCGATTGAGATGAGACCGACATATGTCCATTTATACAACTTATACAAGTATTTAGCTAATGGTTATTATGTGATTGACATCAATGTGTAAATAATATAGGTATATAGAAATGAAACGATATGCAATACATAGTGGATTATAGTTATGGTTATATCAGCAGTATATCTCTTTATAATGGTCTCTACACTGTGTATCATATATGTAGTACATGCCCCACGAGTAACTGAGTGTATGTCAAAATAACCGTGTCAGACTGTAGCCACCAGCCACTCTGCCATGGTTATTATTACATAACTCAGTTACACGGGAGGGGGGGGCATCTAACTTAACCTTTGGTTATGTGAGGTAACACAATACAACCAAGGGGTGAAGTCCTTTTACTTAGCCTTCCACCGTGGGTTGAATACAAATACACATTATACATGATTATGGAAATGTATTCATTCCAAGCAAGCGGTTTATTGATATAGGTAATGTGGAATTGATGAGATAATGTTTGTAGTGTATATTTGATAGTCATAGTTCTTTATATTTAATATTCCACAGTAGAGAATGTGGTATCAGCCCTCCAACTGGGTTACCCTAAGAGACAGAGCTAAGTGAACTGTGTCTTGGGTTCATCAGGAGATCAACGGGTAGCAAAACAGGCTTAATAGGACCAATCGAGTTCAATGCGCCCTCAATTGCCTTTGAATGTATGATTAAGTCGTCTACAGCAAGCAGTTATTGTAGTTGATAGACTTGGACGTGCATGGGCGGACTCTGTAGCCAAAAACAGTAAGGCCTGGGGAACAGACCAGTTGTATTTGTTCATGTGTTGTTTATTCCCATTGTCGGCCTTACAAGACCATTATTGACTCCTGAACAAACGCCTGTAGTTGGCCATTCTGTGCTGGGCTATTCACTGACAACACACAGCCTTAGGGCAACGGCAGTGCAGGCAGCCACCCCCGCCCCATGTCCACTGTACCTGTGCTGACCAGTGGTCAGAACAGCACGAGCACCTGGCAGTCTTGTGCCTTTTGCCGCTGGGCATTGAATGTAGCTCCGTTCATGGACTGGAGGAAACACAACTGTAGGCTTGTTCGATACGATGTGTGTGTGTGTGTGTTGGGGGGGGGGGGGGTATATGTGTTGGCTTGCATCGGTGCGTGCGTGTGTGTGGGGGGGGGGGGGGATTGTAAACTTCTTATTGCATGGCATGTTGAACAATGTAAAGCAGCAGGTGTCCCCCGTACAGGTAAGGAATGTGTGTGCCAGCAGATAGATCACAGATAGACCACATCAGACAGTGGATAGACCACAGATAGACCACAGCAGACAGTGGATAGACCACAGATAGACCACAGCAGACAGTGGATAGACCACAGATAGACCACAGCAGACAGCCCAACCCCTCCACATCGGGGATGATCAGTTAGATAAACCACAGCAGACAGCAGATAAACCTCAGCAGACAGACCGCAGACAGACCACGAAGACCACAGTATAAACTAATAGACCACACTTAGACCACAGCAGACAGCAGATAGACCACAGAAGACAGTGGATTGACCACAAATAGACCACAGCAGACAGTGGATATACCACAGATAGACCACAGCAGACAGCCCAACCCCTCCACATCGGGGATGATCAGTTAGATAAACCACAGAGACAGCAGATAGACCTCAGCAGACAGACTGCAGACAGAACACGAAGACCACAGTATAAGCTAATAGACCACACTTAGACCACAGCAGACAGCAGATATACCACAGCAGACAGCGAATAGACCACAGACAGACCACAGCAGACAGCAGATAGACCACAGATAGACCACAGCTGACAGCAGATAGACCACAGACAGACCACAGCAGACAGCAGATAGACCACAGATAGACCACAGCTGACAGCGGGTAGACCAAAGATAGACCACATCGGATAGACCATAGATAGACAACAGCCGACAACAGACAGTGGATAGATCATAGATAGACCACAGCAGACAGTGGATAGACCACAACATAAGCTAATAGACCACTATTAGACCGGCAGATAGACCACAACAGACCACTGATAGACCACAGCAGACAGCAGATAGACCACATAGACCATAGCAGACAGTGGATAGATTCAGTATACAGCAGATAGACCACAGCAGATAAAGGATAGACCACAGATAGACCATAGCGGATAGGCCACAGCATATAGCAGATTTACCCCAGCAGATAGACCAC
Source organism: Harmothoe impar (assembly GCA_947462335.1). NCBI lineage: Eukaryota > Metazoa > Annelida > Polychaeta > Phyllodocida > Polynoidae > Harmothoe > Harmothoe impar. The sequence goes on along the minus strand of OX381704.1, from coordinate 76,478,789 downwards.
AGATAGAACCAGAGCGGATAGTGGATTAACCCCATGCTGCTGCCCATGCGCGAGGGCCGCCCCCGCCGCACGGACAGCAAGAAGGGCGGCACCACCCCCGGGACGCTGCATGCCAGTGAGGGCACCAGCGGAGATTCAGGTGTTTCCGTCGGCTGTCGGCCCAGCGACCGCTCCGACTCGTCAGCAGCCCGGGATGGCTCGGAACAAGGGGTGTGGGGTGCTGAGGTGGAGGTGGAAATTGACGATGAAACCGCGGAGGGGTGCCTCCAGGAACCTGTGCCTAGTCCCTCAAAGCCCACCGCCGCCGTCGCCTCTCCAGTCAAGGACCCCACGGTCAACCGGAAGTCCGATGACCAAAACAGGGAGAGAGAGACAGAGAGACAGAGAGAGAGACAGAGAGAGAGACAGAGAGAGAGACAGAGAGAGAGAGAGACAGAGACAAAGACAGAGAGACAGAGAGACACCAGCCCTGACTTAATGCATACATGTACGTCATACGTCACCTGCGTGGGGAGGAATTACATGTTAATCAACAGGTGCCACCGCTGAACTAACATGTATTCAGAGAAGACATGGGTCTCCCATAATATAGATTTCCATGAGGCAGACTTGGGTTAGTACAGTTAACCGATGGTCACGCCTCTGGTGCCACCAGGGGCAGTGATCGGGGAGTGTGTAAGCCGACATGTCTACATGTTAATCATTCCTGCACCACTCACCCCATGAATTCTTAAACGACTTTCCGTGTAAGCCTTCTCCCCAGCCCCCCTCTCTCCATTTGACCAATCCACCACAACCGGAAACTGTCCGCCGAATTGTGAAACAGTACATGTATTATACATACAGGAGATACTTTATTTAGACACAAAGAAATTAGAATGAAAATGAATTAACTAATATCCAACCAATGAACAGCAAATGCAGACACTTAATTAATAACACCAAAATGATGGGGAGGAGGGGGGGGGGCGATGTCGTCGGATCATATGTGTTTTATAGGGTTGCTTTCAATGCCTTTAAGTTCACATGCGTGTCCATCGAGTGTCGATCTATGTTGTTAAAGCCAAGGAAGTACAATGTATGTGTATTGGAATAGTTATACACACTCTCATAATCGAACAGGTTAGAAATACCTCTCGTGCGAATCGTCTCAGTGAGGACAAAATAGAATGCATGTACCAATACGTTTACAGTTACAGCTTTGGGAAATCGAGAAGGCAATAAAATAGTAACAAGGCGAACTTTAAGTGAGCCATGCATATTTGACGTGATGGGCTCCATGATCCGTGAGTAGCTGCGAGGTAGCTGCTCTTTGGCATCATGTACCTGCCCTATCATATAGAGACCCTCCAATACCTAAGTCCTCATCATTATTTCATTACTGTAGTAATAAACCTCCTGATTCTATCCCCCTGTGGCCGCTGTATTCGACTGCTGGCCACCGGTATTACCAATGTAAGGTGGGAGGAGTTTTAAATAATGGACAACAGAGGCAGAGGTCAAGTTCGTTATTGATTGATGTGAGCTATACCTCAATGCCTGAATGCACAAACCAGTGGTCGTACATGCGACTAGAGTAGCTCACGGCAAGGGGGCACACTATTTCCGCTCTGCCTGAGCTTCTGGCACTTCCGGTTCAGGTGGCGTACAGGTACACTAGTATGGAAATGGTGTACACGTGGTTGACGAGGGGGCCCAGCAGGAGCAGGCGGTTACCCTCGCGCTGACCCGACCCCCTCCGCCGCCCCCTACCCCTCCTCCTCCTCTAGTGAGCCTCCAGTACCTGCGACCTGCCAACTCACACAAGTCGTCTTAATAAGCCGGAGCGCCGAGTCGATATTCATTATGTAGTGTGGGCGGGCGTGGAGGGTGAGGGGGAGGGGGTCACATGCTCTCCAGGTGCTATGAGGTGTATTGGGCTGCAAGTAACCAGACTTGGTGCCAGTGCCACCAGTAGCGCCCGGTAGGTGGCAGTGTGCTCGTGGAATGCGGCCTGCTGGCAGGTAGCTGGACTGCCTGCAGGAGGAGTGCTTAACACACAGGAGGACGTGGAGGTTGGGTGCATGCAGCAGCCGCGGGCGGTACGCGCCGTCTTGTAGCAGACGGCCACACGCAGTGAGAGGTGGTGTACCCGTACTGCTGGTGGACAGTGGGCGCAGCCCCCTGCGGCCCGCAGTGCCCTCTGGTGGCCGAGCCGCGCGCCTTCTCCTGTACCTGGAGGCAGTAGCACATCGGACATGACGGCCGACTGACGGACACCGCCTACCCTTATACACGGGGGAGCACGCACTGCCCTCAGCATGGCGGATCCGGCCAACTCGGGCCCCAAGGCCGCCCCACGGCTGCTGCCCTCCGTCACCGGAGCAGCAGGGAGAAGTACTGAACAGCTCTTTCCGTCCATCGGCAAACGGGAACGCGGCGCCCCCGCCGTCGTCGGAGGGACGTCGCCGCATAACACTTTACCGGATATTGGCGTCGCCGCAGGCAGCCATCACCGGACGTCTCCGCTGACGTCGACGTCGTCCAGTCGCGCCTCGGTGCACCAGTCTTACCCGCAGATTCCAGTCAGCCCTACCAAGCTGCCCAAGATCGGCAAGTCGTCCTCCATCAGTAACCTGGTAGCCCTGCACGCCGGCGTCAGGCGCACTGCCTCCCTGCCCGCAGAGGGCATGCGCGCCGACCTCTGCCGGTCACCGTCCTGCCCCGCGCTATGGTCGTGCGACCTCGCCGACGACGACGATGACGACGACGACGCGCCCCTGGACTTCCGGCAGGATCCTTTGTGGAGCAATGCGGCGGCGGACGACCTTTACGCGCGGAGGTCGCGGGAACAGACCAGTGACAGTCCCACCAAACTACCGAGCATCTTCGGCGGCAGTACGTCGTCTACCCGCTCCGTGCACGGGGGCGTCATGCGCCGCTCCAGCAGCCTGCAGAGCCGCCTGAGCAGCTCCATGGTGGACGCCCCGCACATAGCACCCGCTACCCACACACCGCGCGCCTCCAAGCGGGAGGTGGCCTCCACTAAGACTTCACTTCCGCTTCCGGCAGAGGGGGCGGCGCGAGACCGACACGACGTGTCGCCCGCACGACGCCTCCACAACCCCATGCTGCTGCCCATGCGCGAGGGCCGCCCCCGCCGCACGGACAGCAAGAAGGGCGGCACCACCCCCGGGACGCTGCATGCCAGTGAGGGCACCAGCGGAGATTCGGGTGTTTCCGTCGGCTGTCGGCCCAGCGACCGCTCCGACTCGTCAGCAGCCCAGGATGGCTCGGAACAAGGGGTGTGGGGTGCTGAGGTGGAGGTGGAAATTGACGATGAAACCGTGGAGGGGCGCCTCCAGGAACCGGCGCCTAGTCCCTCAAAGCCCGCCGCCGCCGCCGCCGCCGCCGCCTCTCCAGCCAAAGACCCCACGGTCAACCGGAAGTCCGATGACCAAAACAGGACCGCACTGTCGGCCGAGAAGTGCCGGGAGTGGTTAGAAAACGTGTCGGAGGACGGCAGGTCCAGGACATCACCCCGGGATAAGAAGGCGTTCAAAATGCCAAAAATAAACTAAGTGAGTGGCTTCATAGTTTATTTACAGCTTTAATGAATGTGATATCGGAGATCGGCTTAAGGGGAAGTAGTTCATTCTAGGGTAGACTGGGGGACCGTGGTAATGTCTGTGGCCTGAGCAAATACCACTGGGGTTTTGTCCAGGTTTGTCCCGGGTTCCTTCACAGAACACATAGCCATTAAATGGCATACTAGGAAAGTTTACAGATTGATGGAGACTTGACCATGTAATGGTCACAACTATTAGTGATATGTAGTCATGAGATTGATACACCAACAAAAAACAAGACTGAACTTGGGAGTAAAAACTTCCTTTGCAAGGAGACTTACTGCATGAAGTGCAATGGTGTTTTATAACCTCTATTTATTGTGGACATTTACGATTGGATGTGCTTAATTTCATTGTGTACTATAATGAATACGCTTAATGCCGAAAGTTGATTCGAGGATTGCTACAGAAATGTCGCTGATTTCCAGACAGGTTTGAATCAACTGAGAAGATTGACTTTCGAGCACCTATTTATACAAATAGTTCTATTGGGACGTCGAGGCACATAGATTTGTTTTAAGATTAAGTATGAAGGACCAATATGCAAGGAGAGAATCGACCATTGGATTATATATTTATCAGCAACAGATGCGTACTTAATCAGTACACATACTGACACTTAAATCATAGAACCCTCATGAAAAAATAATGTCAATCTTTATGGAGCCAATTAAAACACATCAGAGAGCAACAGGTGAATGCATATCTTTGTGTACAAAAATCGTTTTTGTCAGAGTGCCAAAAGTCTAACAGGGCCAATACCGTATTTCGGAGTGTGCGAAGAATGGTCCATGTGTTTGGAGCACAGGTGGGCGTCGAGGGGGGGGGGGGTCAGGGGGCGGTAGGGAGGGGGGGGTGGAGGATGGGGGCAGGTGCCAATGGGCAGTGGACACACCTGTAGCTGAGGTAGAGTGTCCCAGGGCTACGGGACGACCAGAGGGGTCTCTACAAACACAAGTAAACACAGCTATATTCTAGTATGCCCAAACTGGTCATATATCATTTGGCAATATGAACAAAGTAACTCGATACCATACCTTTCAACAGTACTAATGGTCACGTTGGTTTTAGATATGATTTAAGCATAATTATGTTTTCAATGCTATTAACATACTAGTTCTGGTAATGGTGCTGGGAGTGTATACATGGGAGGACAGGATTCCAGTGTGTGGTATTTAGTCTGTATGAAGTAAGGATGTGATTTTTCCCCATTTGCTGCAACTTATCTGGCATGTGAGTTTTCAGCATGGCGCAATACCCCCTTTCTGTATTGAGTTATATCTAAACGTGTTAGAAGTTACTGTCATTGGTTTAATATTCAAACACATGCCTTATTGACTGCTGCGGGGTAGACATGTCCCAGATAAAGGAGTTTGATGGATAGATGCAGGGGTATAAAGTATATATACCGTATCTTTTTATATAGAAAACGTGGTAAACTAATTGGTCATCCAATATGACGATCCGGGGTCGTCACATGTGCCAACCCTCATGTTGTGGGGGTAAACGACACAGAGATCGCCCTAAAGTCGCCACTAGTGACGTCATATAACGCCTATTTCTGTTTCAATGTAGAGGGGAATAGAGTTTATACGTGATCATCACTTTAACACTGCTCCATACCACAGTACAAATTCAATCAAAGGTAAAATAATGTTAGGACGTTATGATAGTATGTGTATGTTTGGTTTCAAATGGAAGACCTATTTTTTATGGTGATAAAACCAGAGAGGTAGAATGATGTGCATTTTTACAACTTGTTTAGGCTAATCAACTGGGGACATTTGTGCATAATTATGGCTTAGTCCTCTACCCATCAGTAAAAGCAAATTAAAAGAGAACTCATCGTGTTCTTCGCTACCATGGTATTAAAAGAGCATTTTCTTTTCAGTGGCCTAACTAACATAATACGAACCACTCGTGTCACCTGTAGCTATTCAAATATAATACAAACCAATCATGTAACATATAGATACTGATTTACACTGTTAGAAGTAAGAAGTGTTCCTGTACAGCAAATATTGGGGATAACTATGGTTCATCATCTTTACTCATCCATGTGAGGGAAAAGATGTTTTTTTATGGTAAAAAAACTACAAAATGTTACATGAACATTGCATCAAGGTTATGGACCATTCTCAAATAGGCTAAACCCATATGAAATGTTTTTAAATGTTTATAAAAAAGATCTTAGTTCTAAAAGGATTCATGTACATTCAACATTGGGCATCTTGAAGATTAGAACCCCCAGCTTCCGAACCATGACCGCTACACTAGTGAATCTTCCATGTCAGGTGCATTGAAACACCCCCTACTAAAGGCCAACACACACAGGGCGTTCTATGGCTTAAACCCCTCTGTGTTCTATGCCTATTGCGATCTGGGAGCCTTGCTTATTCTCCAAATTGCAAGGGTTCTATTGCAAGGATGCTTATTCCAAAGCCCACTGTTGCTTACAAATAGCACTGGATTTCTGCGTTTTAGATTACAATGTTGTGATTTGTAAGCCTATAAAGTTGTATTTGGGGGGTTACTTCACAATTTGATGTGCATTGTTTAATTCCCTATAGAAATCGGAGGATTATACATGTAGAAGTCTAATACACCTTTTATATTTCTGATAGGAACAGAGGTGATCAAAACACAGTGGAACACTGTGTCCATAAATTGACACAGGCAGAAAGACTATACAATCTTGAAAAGTGATCTGGAGTGCCCCCTTCTTTCCTAGAACTTTGGGATATATGGTATTCGCAGAGATTTTCAGGTTAAGCAAGGGGAAATATCAAAATAGGTAGATGTCAGATTGAGCTCAATTCGCAACAGTTTCCTTGTAGTTATAACTCTCTTTTGTAGTTTCATCTGTTGCGAATTGGAGGAGGGTCTCCAATTCGCAACAGATCTCCAGTTTCTAGCATTGATCGCCCTGTGTGATTTGACCTTTAAGTGTGAATGGTATGGTAAAGAGGTAAAAACAGGATCCCTGGGGGACAATTTTAGAACTAGATTGTTCATGTCTTAAGGGTTGATATGATACTATCTAATTACTAAACTGCCATTAGTTTGATGTTGATGGCCTATGTTTTCAAAGTCTTTCCTGCATATCATACAGATACATTGGTTTCATCTTCTGCACATTTTCAAAAGTAGCATTTCAGTGTACCAAAATATATTACTTTAAAACTACATCAGGAGAAATATAGTTTGTATGAGTGCTCCCTGCGGTCAGGACTGGAGCCGCCGACCCTCAGACTACACTGCTCTACTGATTGAGCTAGCATGACAGTCACTTATATAGCCTGCATATGAATAGGCGTTTGAAAAGATCTGGTTATATTTGTGGGGCTGCTAAGGTTCGAAACCCACTGTGATGCCAATGGCGAATAACTTCATAAATTATATAAATTCCTTTTCAAGACATTGGTATATACCATTTTCTCATTCTATGTGTTGATAGAGGATGGGGTATAAGTGAAGAAATCTCCTTGGAGCTGTGGTGTATGATATTCCAACCAACCTCTCCACTCACTCTCCCTTTGATTGCTGGTTGACTCACGGTTCCGCTGAGTCAAAGGGAGGCGCCCATGGACCATTTTTCACTCATCTCAGAAGTACTACCTTTCAGGGCAGCCAGGGAAGAATACAAATAGATTGATAGCACAACGGAAGCAATCAGACATCAATATCATACTGAAAAATACAATACAAACAGGGTCACAAAGTTTTCTGAAATTGTCTGCAATAAAGCCTACCATGTAAATGTACTGTCAACTAAGATTCAGTGACCACATGGTTGTATACAGAGCAATGTTAAATCTATGGAGTGGTCAGGTGAGTCACTTTTTTAAAGACTTTGGTTGAGCCCGTACCTAGCAAATCTGCATGAACCTGCATGGAACTGCATGACCAGGACGGGGTGCTGCGATGAAGCCCATTGTCCTTTGTCCGTAAGGTCTGTGTTTGCTCAAGCACTGGGGGTTGGGTATTGGGACTTCCCAGCTAACAGAAAAACGTTTACATTACCAGGATTTAACGTTTGTAGAAGGTTTGCAAACGTTTGCAAAAACGTATATAGAACGTTTTTTTAACGTAAAAACGTTGACACTAAATAACGTTTTTATAACGTTATAGCCAAACATTTGTCTGTAACGTTATATGAACGTTTGTTTAACGTTTTTTTCCATAAAAAAATAACCAAATTGTATAGGTATAAAAACTATAAATAAGTAGCAAATCTAGTGTACAATCAGACCAAATAGTATATAGTTTTATGGTTCTTACTTTGCTAAACCTAGCATCGAAAAACGTTCTACAGGGCTTAACTGAGCCTAGAACCCGGGACCTATTGCATGTAAGACTCACACTCTACCCCTGCTCTATTGAGGAGGTGGTAGTAGGCGTGACCATTGTTGTATATATTAACAAATGTATAATCACGAGTGACCTATGATTAAGCAGGTTATAAGATTAGGGACCTTTAGCAACCACGTAAAAGCTCATAAAACGCAGACGTAGCAGTGCTGAAGGTATAGGATATGTCTAGGTTTAATGAGCGACGTTGGGTTTGCTAAAGGTCCCTATTTGCACACATTTCCTCAGCATTCAGATATTATGTATACTGTTTTATAAATAGACACAACCTTTCTCTGCAAAATATTACCAATAAGTTTGTGCCCCATTCATCAGCAAGCTTAAGTTACAAAAAGAACACAAAGTTTACCCGTTATATTTGTATAACGAAATCTAGAATAACATAATTCTTTTTAAACATGGGGGCGCTCTTGAACTCAAGAATGTCTTGTAAAATCTTTCCCTCCTAAAGAGTTTTATGAGCTTTTGCATCGTTGCTAAAGGTCCCTAATGTAGGCATAAGCCTACATAGCCCCTTGGATAGATTCCACACTGAGGGCAGACTATAGGGACCTTTAGCAAATCCAACGCTGTTTTCTGAGATATTCAAACCTTAAGTCAGTGTTTCATATAATAGGACTATATAGTGTTTTGCCACATATATACGGAAAATAGCATTGAAAAGTAGCTAAATATCTACCGTAAAACCCCGCCTATAAGCCGAATTTATTTTGGCGTTTTTATTTCATATAAGCCGAATTTCTCCCTTCAAACTCACATTCGGCTTACAGGCGGGGTTTTGGAAAAGAATATTTAAAATGATACTGTAGAAAATTATGAAAACTTAGTCATTAATTTAATTGTATTTTAAGGCCTTACTAATCATTTCCACGTGAGGTATACATGTTAAACAAACAACACTTGGTATTCCGATGCAATAAAGGGATTAGAATCGGTTTTAAAACTCTTTTTAGGGGGGCCATAGTAGGGGCCAGGGGGACCCTAAGACCCCAAAAGTCACATTCGGCTTATAGGCGGGGTTCTCCTGAATGTCAATATGATTTCATAGAAGCCGAATTTTTGTCCTTAAACTCACTTTTGGCTCATAGGCGGGGTCGGCTTATAGGCGGGGTTTTACGGTATATAACTCTCTCAAGATATAGGTTTTAATGTTCTCTCTCTAGAGAATCCCTTTTGAACATATGGCCCCGGGCATATTTCTAAAGTTTTTGTCCTTTTAAAAAAAAAGTTGAAAGGAAATAGAAATATACTAAGGGCCAGTTGTATATGACTTCTGAATGAGAGCCACCACTACAGACTCTATAGCACAGTGGCAGAATGCATGACTTGATATCCAAAGGTTGATGGTTCTCGCCCCGCACAGGAAACACCTTTGTCCATTTTAGGACAATTTGATATAACTTGTTCCAATATGAGACAAAGGTACCCTGGTGATCTATGGTCAAACTAGAGAATGCACCTGCGCAGAAAAATGCGCAGTGAACGGAAATGGCATCATATTAGGGACCTTTAGCAACCACGAAAAAGCTCATAAAACGCAGACGTAGCAGTGTTGAAAGGATAGGATACGTCTGCGTTTAATGAGCTATGTCGGGTTTGCTAAAGGTCCCTATTCACCCACCTTAACCCAGATGTAGGATATACTTTTAGCATTGCTTTGTGTGCATTAAATGAGCTAAGTCATGTTTTCTAATACACTATTTTGAGCCTGGTTATACAAAAGGCCTCGTTAGCTCAAGCAGGACAGCCTGGGACTGCCAGTCTAAAGGTCCTGGGTTCGGTCCTAAGGATGCCTTTTAGTGTGCGTGTAACAACGGACCAAAACAAACCTTCTGCAAACCTTTTGCAAACCTTCTGCAAACGTTTTCTAGACGTTTAAAAAACGTTCTACAAAAACGTTTTGGTGTAACTCTTTCCAAACGTTTTCTCCCAAACCAGATAGAAACGTTTGCAAACGTTTGGAAAACGTTTCTTGTTAGCTGGGTTGGGTATTGGGACTTCCCAGCTAACAAAAAAACGTTATTTTACGTCAAAATAACGTTATAAAAATTCATACAACGTTATGCCATAGTAAGGAGCCTTAGAGAAACGTTATTTAACGTTATATAACGTTATAACATGTTGTATAACGTTCTCTGTTTACTGGGTTGGGTATTGCGACTTGAGTATTGGGACTCGGGTATTGGGACTTGGGGCAAGATGGCCTGATTGGCACAGTGTCCCATGAACCCTGAGTCGCCTTGTGATGTTAGTCACTCTGTCTCTTTGATTATGGGATTCGAACCTGCATCTACAGCAACATAATTGTACATGTACAGCAACATTTGCTGTATTATTTTTTACAGCTAAAGAACAGTATAGTTACAGCACATTTTGCTGTTTACGAACAACAACTTTTTACAGTGGATTACATAGACTTAGAACATTGATACTTTACGCCGCATTTGAGAAAACCGAAAGGTGACTATGGGTTTAATATTGGAAGTTCATGAGACTATTCTCTTCATATTACGGAAACTCATACCTTAAGTGTTGGAGCTCAGTTCAGTTTTAGTTTCAGATCAGAGTGCAGGCAGGTAGACCGCAGAATATAACAACAGGTACCAATCAATGGTTTTACCTTAGTCATTTTTTTGCCTGCCTTGTCTGAGTGCCACCCTAAGAGTTTATCGACATAACGCTATTTATGTTTCTTTTTATAAGCAGAGAGCCCATCATGCAGGCTTAGTATGTTCAAATGGCCAATATGTGTACGTAAGGGTGGTAGGGTCATCTAAAGCGCAGACCTATAGTTATACTAACTCACCTTATCAGCAGCCATCTATTTACATGTATAAGTCAATATATTAGGTGTTTTTGGAGCAGGCTGACAGGATCGGTTCGATGGGATCAGCTAAGTATCACGAAACACCAAGGACACAAGTACACAAAGTCACCCACTTCCATCCATCTTCGGGGCTTTAACGTGGGACGGGGTATGTGAACAGTGCTGTGTCCATATGGGGGTAGGAAGTTACATCTTTTTGAAGGCTTTCAGCAGGGTAGTTCTTTGCCTGAGTAGGCCCCCCCACGCGGGATGACGTTCATGTAAGGCTGTTTGTTCACGTCCTATGAGCGACCTATGTAAACAGGGCTGGCCAGGTATAAGTAATATAAATACACATGGCATAACGCCTACGATCCAGTCGATATCCCGCCACCGGGGTCCCCCAGTGCATTTATAATATATCCACCCTACACTCTGTTGAACACTGCCTGCCCCCACCCACCCATTACTGTTGTGTGTTGTATAGCTATTAGACGGGGGAACCCCCTCTCTCCTCTACCTCACTCCCATTAACAGTAGTGGTCTAGCGGAATGCCCACCTAAAGGAATTCCCGAGAGAGAGAGAGAGAGAGAGAGAGAGAGAGAGAGAGAGAGAGAGAGAGAGCGAGAGAGCGAGAGAGAGAGAGAGAGAGAGAGAGAGAGAGAGAGAGAGAGAGAGAGAGAGAGAGAGAGAGAGAGAGAGAGAGAGAGAGAGAGAGAGAGAGAGAGAGAGAGAGAGAGAGATCCATAGACTGGGTGCCTTATTTAGGGACATGTGGCACCCTGGAGGAGCACAAAGGGCTGGCCGACCGTGACCCAGTCCTCCAGGCTGTGGGCGGCGAGCTGGAGGACCACTGACTTTCCCTTGGGTTAATTTGTCTCGGCACCCTCTACACCTGCAGGTAAAAATCAGTACTAGGTGTACACCTTTGCCACACGACACCGAACCCCAGCGAGCTCTACATTTGTCATGGCAGAGAAATTGGTGTTTCCATTGGGAATGGAGTCAAAACACTAATAATGTGCACTATCATGTCTCTCCACTCTTTCAACTAAGTTATTTCCGAAGTTAAAAATGATTTCCCATACACATCCCGTGATGACATTATTCAAGCTTAGCTTCACACAAGGTGTGCTATTGGGCTGATTAACATTTGCAAAAGCAATGTAAGCAACATGACCCTGATACAGGCATACTTAAGCCATTTCCCACGCACATAATTTTATAAACGCATTGATCGATCAATTGTCATATGAACACAGCATCACCTATTAGAGATCTGAGATAAAATCAATAATTATTCTGTTTCACCAAGGCTTAATTCCTCGTACACTTGAACAATGTGATCTCTTTAAAGTCAATATTGAGTAGACGATCAGAAATGTGGCCTATTAGTATTACCAGGGAAAAACATTGACACAAGAGCCCGGGCACCCGAGACAATGTTTGTTTTTCCAGTCTATTCATGTTTTACACTGCTTTGACTACAAGCCCGGATGGATGGGAGGGTGGTGGAGACCCTCGTACCCCCTACTTTCTGCAGGACAAGTATAGCGGTGTGTGTCGTGGACAGTGCATACATGTCTGGGGGCACCTACATTATAACGGCTATATAGGGCGGGGGTGGGTGGGTAAATAGAACCTCTAAACCTTTAACAGCATCGTATTGCTGCAATGCAGAATGATACGTTACGGATAGAGATTCTATATATTTATTGGTGCTGTCAGATGTATCTGGCGGCCAGGCCTACACTACCTGAAAAAAAGGTGATATGTTGTATAACTACTAACTTGCCAGTATTGTTAATTTTACCTAGTCAAATATAGAGCTCGCCAACTCTTAGTGTCTATTATGTAGATCTAGGCATGATACAGAGTGTATTGTAAGCCTAATAACCTTGTACATCAGTGGTGCCATTGTAACTAAATCGTATTCTCTCTCTTCATTTTCGTTCATTTACCTATCACGAGGATGTGAATAAACAAATTTGAAATCGAATTGAATTGGATAGTACAGCGTACCGATAGTCCCCTGAGCTGTGAGGGAAGTCATATATGGACAAGAAGGAAACGTATATATATTGTACCATCGTTTATAAGATGATGACTTGATTACTTTAACAATTTGTTTCAATATATAACCATAGAGGTGATTAGACAGTCTAGTTTAATACATCAGGCGTTCACCCTTTGTATCATCAAGCCTTTGCTGAGGATAGGCTACCCTTAAATGATACACTGTAGGCTTAGGTGTGTATCATATCAATGGAAGGTGGTCTTCCATGCATCTCATTGTGCCATACTGGAAGTGAAAGACACAAAAGATGTGTCTACACTTTACACCTATGATATCCTTTTGCCTTAAACATAATTAAGAGTTTTTTTCAAGTTTGTTTTACGTTATTTTACTTTCTCATTAGATACCTCCGTCATATGAAAGTTGAGAAGGGCCACAGCTATTGAAAAATATATCACTTTGAACACTTTTCATTTGGGGTTGACAGGTGTCAAGGTAAAAAATCTATGTTGACAGCAACCTTTTTTCCTACTTTACAGTTGACAGCTGAAAAGTCAATGTTGGCAGCAAAAAAGTAAATATATTCCTTTTTCTTGTGGAAAAGTGATTTCAAAAGAACCAAAGTTGTGGCCCATCTCTGCTTCCGTACATAAAATCCTCATATTAAACAGATAGGTATTGCAATATCATATCATATCAAGACAGGAATTAGTCAATTCATTCCCTAGGGTACATATTGTAACAGGGTAGCTGGATGGGGCTAATTTAGTGGTAGGTGCCGAAATAAGGGACTATTAAAAGGTGGTGGGTACTAGCTACCCTTTACAAAGGAAGTGAAACAAACACAAAGAAATATGTCTAAAGAATCTATATTGTCTAATAGCAATGATACAAGGAGTACACAAATGCAAGGAGTACACAAATGCAATGATCAGTGCCTTACCTCAATCCTGTAGTGTCCACTTGTCCTCTCATCCCACTGCCACTAACCACCAAGCAGAGTCTGTGTCTGTGGGGGTCAATGTGGCTACCAGGGAATCAGGATCAAGTCTGCCTGAGTGGGGGGCTGCATGTCCCTTATGATACCTTGAGTTACTCAGTACCAGGAATTCAGCCCACCACTCAGTTCTAGGGAAGCCAGGAAGTAGGGTGTTTCTGGTGCAGGGAAAAGGGTGGTGGGTGAGGGGCATAGGGTGCAATGACACTCAGCATTGCTGGGTCCCGTTACACACTCCCCTCCTTATTTTCTGCTCGTCCTCGAGCAGTCCCACCATAAAATTTTGAATTTTGAACCCATACAATTTCACTGGCTGCCAAGTAGAATAGGACAAGATATAACCTTAACTCAAATAATCTAGACATTGTGTCTGAGGTAAATCCCTACGTTAAAATACATATATGCTTACTTTTACCAGTGAGGCAAGGCACCGTCATGTAAATGGCTATGAATGGTTAAATAGATATAAAATTTGCATCTATCGCGTTGATCATAATCCATAACCGTAAAATGTTGTGTGTGTTATTCAATAACCAGATCATTCCTCCAACCACCTCATAGTACAAGACAAAATCACATGTCACCAACAATATGATGTCCGAAGCGGCTAATCCCAAGCAGCCACAAGGATCATCCTTTAGCACAAGAACACAATCAGCTTTTGAAATGTCACTTGGTATAAGGTGAATCAGTGTCTTTCACAGCAGATACTCTTCATTTGGTGCCTTGGGGTAGCTCTCCCAATGCAGTGCTGGTACAGAAAGTACCAAGTAGTTGAGGTGTGGGCAGACCGTTTGAAGTGGAGAACACGTCTTAGGCAGCCCACCATGTAGTTGAGGTGTGGGCAGAGTGTCTTGAAGTGGAGAACACATCTTAGCCGGCCCACCAAGTAGTTGAGGTGTGGGCAGAGCGTTTGCAGTGGAGAATACATCTTAGCCAGCCCACCAAGTAGTTCAGGTATGGGCAGAGCGTTTGCAGTGGAGAACACATCTTAGCCGGCCCACCAAGTAGTTGCGGTGTGGGCAGAGCGTTTGAAGTCTTCCTTCAGCGGGATGAACCAGCGTGTTGGGGATGAGACAGGGCATAGCTAGAGCTGGCCACTACTTATGATGCTGCATCTGGTTGAAGTAAGCAGTGGCCATGCCAGGAAGGATCACCTCAGCTGATAGTGGAAACAGTGTCTTTGAAGTTGCCTCAAACCCTTGATCAGCCCCTTAGTCCAAGCTAGATGCTCCGGTTGCTGACTGCCAAGAAGGAGGAGAGAGGCACGCCAGTCTCATAGAGTAAGTCACTCATGATCATAGCCCCGCATACATATCAGAGCCAAAAGCCTCTCTGTGGTAACAGCTTTGCGCCACAGAAAGGCAGTATCAAGTCTATGGCTAACTTCTGAAGGATGTGGACAATACGATCTGTAAGGCACACTGCACAATAAGTGTCTTTGAATCCATAAGGCACCAATATCAGCGTTCATAATTCCTTGGATAATATCAGAAGTCCTTGACATATCAGATGCTTGCACCATGTGAAAACGGAGGAATGATCACCTTTTTTTTTTTTTTTTTTTTTTTTGATTGAACAACACAAACTATACTAAGATAAGCACACACAATTCTCAAATACAGCATTTGACGGAGTATATGACGACAGTTTTTCTGGTATCCCATACATATATATATTCAATACAAGAATCTGATGTATACGATGATATATATGTTACATGCACCCACATACCCCTTAACATACTCGTAAGTTTATCCCACAGAGCCTTCCCAAAATGTCACAATTAATCCAACTGCATCTGCAGACCTCTTTTAATTCAATTAATTCTGTGAGGTGGACATAATTCAGTAACCAACTAAAGATTAAATATCTAGGCATGCAGGCTAATTTCCTGTAAGAGATTACAACTGATTAATGTGGCTGAAATAAAAGTGTTCTCAATTAGTGGTTTGTGGCTCAGAATCTGCCAGATTGGCTGGTTGGTCACCATCTTCAGAACTGGCAGGGTCTGGGGTTGCCCTGAGCACAGCATCTACCCAGTCTTTATCTACCTCACCCTTTACCAGTTGGCACGTGTCCACATGTACTATCCGCCTACGGGACCGTGGACCTTCTCTTATTTCCACATTAAGACAACCGAGTGTTCCAGTTACCACATGAGGTCCAGTCCAACCAAGTTGGAGTTTTGGAGACAGGCCAATGCGACGGATGGGGTTATACACCCATACAGCATCACCTCTTTTCATTTTAGTGTGGCTTGACTTGCGGTCATAGTACCGCTTCTGCCGCTCCTGGGCAGCTTTCAGGTTCTTCCTTGCAAGGTTGTGGCAGAGCTGCATACGCTCAGTCAGCTCAGCCACATAACCAGGGCAACTAGTCGCCGACTCTGGTGGTCCCTCCTGGGTTTCAAAGGGTGGAGAGCACTCACGGCCCAGCATCATTTTGTTGGGAGTGTACCCTGTTGATGAATGGACACTTGACCTGTATGCCATAGCTATTATTGGCAGGTGCTCATCCAAATCTGTTTGTCGCTTGTTAACGAGTTGGCGAAGCATCTGTAGGATAGTGCGGTTCATTCTCTCAACCTGCCCATCTGTCTGAGGTCTGTAGGGTGACGTTCTTATTTTGTCCACATGGAAAAGGTGGCAGAGAGCTGTTACAACTTCAGAAGTGAAGTCTGGGCCCTGATCAGTGAGGAGTTCAGCAGGCACTCCAAATCGGTAGAAGACAGCTTCTACTAGTGCCTCTGCCACTGTGATTGCAAGCTGGTCAGGCAATGGCACAATCTCCACCCACTTGGTGAAGTAATCGGCGATGACCAGTATTACTGTGTTGTTATTGGTTGTCTTCGTCAGTGGACCAAGTATATCCATCGCCACTCTCTCCATGGGGGCACCAGTGGGCATACTTTTCATCGGAGCCCGGCGGTGACGGTTACTTACCTTGCTCCGGAAGCAGATGTCACAGCGCCCACACCATTCTGCAACATCTTGCGTAAGGGTCCGCCAGAAAAATCTAGATTGCCGTACCCGCTCCAGTGTACGTTCCCGCCCCATGTGACCTGCAGTTGGGTGGTCATGTAGGAGAGTAAGGAGGGCAGGTACTCTGCTTCTTGGCAGTAGGACCTTTTTTACATCTCTACCTGTGGTGACATCTCTCCAGGTGTAACAAAGTACACCATTGTCATTGGTGCATAAGCGTTGGTGTTGGGCCCAGAAGTACTTGACTTCGGGTTCTTCCCCGGCGATATCATCCCTCTGTGGGCGGCTTGTACCCCAGGCAAGCACTTTGCTCAAGACGGGGTCTTCTCCTTGAGCCTTTATCAGTTGTACATCATCCCAACCATCTGCAGACCCCACAACCAAACGCTCAACAACCTCAGCATTGCGACGCTTACGGCCCCGACCACGACGGCCTATACTCCTGCGGGTAGACACGGCTCGTATTTTGACAGATCGCTCTTCTTCACCATGCGGGTTATGGTGCGTTGAGTCATCTGCTGATACATTGTCCCTATGAGTCCTCCCAGCTGGTGTTACTGGCCGACCCATAGGCGACTTGGAGCGTGACTGCCGCTTAGATGTTGCAGGTTCTTCATGTTCCCTTCCACACTGAGCACAGGGAAAGGGACATGGTAATCTGGATAGGGCATCTGCATTGCCATGCTGTTTGCCCGCACGGTGCTGCATGTCAAACTCAAAGGGCGACAGCCTGTTCAGCCAGCGAGCCATCTGTCCTTCCGGGTTTTTGGTGTTTAGCAACCAGCGCAATGCTGCATGATCAGTCCGCACCAGGAATCGTTTGCCATAGAGATAATGACGATATTTCTCCATGAATGTTATGACAGCCAAGAGCTCCCTACGCGTAACACAGTAATTGCGTTCTGCCTCTGAGAGAATTTGGCTGCCATAAGCTAGCACCCTTTCCTGACCATCTTGTTGTTGTGAGAGCACAGCTCCAAGGCTGCAGTTGCTGGCATCTGTGTCGAGAATGTAGAGCCCCTCCCTCCGAGGATACCCACGGATTGGGGCCTCAACCAGTAATTTCTTCAGGCTACCAAAGGATTCTTGCTCTTGGTCTCCCCATCTGAATTGGGTTTCTGAGCCAGAGATGTTATGTAAAGGGGATGCAACCTGGGCATAGTTCCTGAGGAAGCGCCTGTAATAGCTGGTCAGGCCAACAAATGACCGAACTTCCCTCTTGTTCTTTGGTATGGGCCAGTCCTGTACTTTTGCAACCTTGGCTGGATCGGTCTTTACCCCTTCCTCGGAGACCACATGACCCAGGAAGCTCACCTCCTTCTGAAACATACTGCATTTCTTTGACTTTAATTTGAGCCCGGCTGAATTGAGGCGACCGAGCACTGTTCTAAGCCGATTCAGCAGTTCAGAGAATGTGCTGCCATAGACAATCACATCGTCTAGATAGAGAAGGACTCCCTTTCCACGCTCCTCACAGAGGACATGCTCCATCAGTCGTTCGAATGTAGATGGGGCATTACAGAGCCCAAAGGGCATCACAGTCCATTCAAACAGTCCGAAGGGGGTGGTGAAGGCTGTCTTATGTTGGTCATCAGCCTGTACACCGACTTGCCAGTATCCACTGGCGAGGTCAAGTGTCGTGAACCAGGCAGCACCCCCCAGTTGAGCAAGATTGTCCTCTATATGTGGCAGGGGACACGCGTCTTTCTCAGTGACCGTGTTAAGCTGACGGTAGTCCACACACATCCTTTGTGACCCTTTTTTTCGCACCATTACAATGGGTGCAGACCAGGGACTCCGCGATGGTTCGATGATTCCTTGATCAAGGAGCTTGGCAATTTCGGACTTGACAACATCCTCCATGTGGATTGGGATGCGTCTGGGTGGGATCTTTACTGGCCTAGCACTACCAGTTCTTATTTGATGTTCGACCAGATGGGTACGCCCCAAGGGCTCTCCCCCACAAGCAAAAGCATCACGAAACTCTCTCAGCAGTTCGTATGCCTTTGTTGCCTGGTATGGATCCAACCCGGATGAGAAGCTGTCATAGAGCTCTCTGAGTTCATCTGGGAGTTCTGTTGTGTCGCGAACCCTACAGAATCGGTATATGTCAGGTGGTACAATTTCACTGTCATCAACAGCACTTAGCAGCCCCAAGCATGTTCCCTTTTCAATCTCTACATCTACTGGGGATCGATTGAGAAGCTGGAATTGCACTTGGCCTGCTTCAACTGCTACCACGGCGTACATGGTGTACAGCCTGGATTAGCCCTAATATGACCAAGCGGTAAATTGTAGTTGATAGATGTTGCTTGATTTACATGTTGTCATACTACCTGATCTGTACCGTTGACTGTCGACTTACTTTACTACCGGTTTGTTTTTTCTGTCCTGTGTTTATTGTATAGATGACTGTAAAGTGTCACTATTTGATGTACATTGTATGACTCGTTATAATGTCTAGTATTTAACTGTACCAGATCCATATCCTGTATGATGTGAATTTGTGTAATATTTATAAACATTGGCCATATTTGAGAGACGCAACTTGTTGTGGAATATTTAGTCAATAAAATCCTTTTCAAACTCAAACTCATGGTAGTTATGTCACCAGCACTCTCATTTACCGCCATAGTACCCTGATGGAACTCTGGGCTATCTGGAATAATGCCTGCAGCAGGTAGGCCATGGTGGGCTGGTATGCATATATCATACGCTGCATAGACTGGCACCGATGCCTTCTCCTTAGAACTAGGTTCAAGTAAAAGACCAGTAGCCGGCTCAATGTCCCCTGATAATCTGACATCATTATGCTTCCAACTCCATTCCCACTTGTTTTTACAGACAAAATCATGGCCCAGTACTAGTTCAGGTCCCATGGCCGTCGTCAAGAACTGATGGTGGGTGGAGCCCAACTTGGTATGAAGTTCCAGCCCCACCTTATATTTAACTTCCACCGGGGTCCAATTTATTGCTTGGACTCTATGGTTTGCCTTTTGAATGTTAAGGGTTGCCCCTCTCTCCTGGAGACGAGACAGAAGGTCCTCTCCTAAGAAGGACATTTGGGCACCCGTGTCAATCAATGCTGAGACTGACTCGTCCCCACTTGGTGTCCTGATATTAACGCGGACACGCATCTCGTCGGCCCCCGGTGTAAGTACGCGTCATAACTTCCTGTCCACTGGTGTAGAAACCTGCTCACTGCTGACCGGTACAGTGTGGAGCGGTTTTACACCAACATGGTTGCTTTGGCTGTAATATTGGGGTGTCATGGACCCAGCACCATGGTTTGGTGGGTACCAATTATCTCGGTGTGGTGAGCGCGACCCTGGGGATGTACCTCTTGGGTGAGGGCTATCCCTTCTGGACCTTCCAGGGGAGTCTTGGCCAGTACGGTATGGTGAGGGTGATCTCCCCTGGCCCCCAGGGGATGTTCGTTGGCTACCATGAGCCAGTGGACACTCGCGCTGGAAGCAACCTCCTCTGAAAGGTGATGGGGAACGTGCCCTACTCCCCCGTGGGCACTCGTGTTGGATGTGCCCACTCTCCCCACAGTTGAAGCACCCCTTTGATGGCCCAGGGCTCCTTCCCCGGGAATGGGGACACTGGTAGAGCCAGTGACCGTGGGAACCACATCCCACACACCTCACCACCTCCCCCTTTGGATCTTGCATTAAGTTCTTCAGGAGGCTAGGCAGACGCTCCTCCAACATTTTGAAGGGGTCAGGGCTTGTCCCCCGAAATCTAACCTTCGGGGAAACCTTAGCCTCGTTTGGTTTCCAAGCTTCCCGATGTGCTGCAGCTGAGACAGCATCATTGAGGTTGAACGGTTTTGCCTTGTGTACCGCTTTGGAGAGCTTATCTCCCACGGCTCTCTTAAAATAATTGATGCCGATGGCTTCAATCCCATTTGGTTCAAGGCCTGGATGGGCCAGTTTTACCAGGCGCCGAATGTCCTGGCCTAAGGACTGCAAATCTTCATCTGCCTTGCGAGCTCTCCCTTCCAGGAGAGCCAAATGTATCTCGGACTGCTGCTGTGCACCAAAACGGTGCTGCATGACAGCATCAAGGCTGTTGAATGACTCAATCACCACCTGAGACTCCCCATCTACAAACCTCTGGGCCTCACCAGACAACTGTACTAGCAAAGCTTCCAATTTGTCTTCCTGACTCCATCGATAAAACCTAGCTACCTTCTCAAGGTGAGAACTATACTCCTCCCAGGGCTCGTCACCCTTGTACCCTCTAAGTTTTACATTAGGATGTTTGCCAGCCATGCTGTCAGCTGTGGCTTGTCGCCGGTCATCTCGCCTTGGCTGTGACATTGCTCTTGGCGGAGATGATGACCGTGGAGCCGGTGATCTAGCTCTGAGATTCACCTCTATGGGAGACTGACCCATATCACCCCTGCTTGACATGCTATTACCTGTCTGCTGGGCATGTCGTAATGAGGCTTGACCGAGGTGGCGACCCGCAAGAAAACCCGACTTTGGCTCAGACTTCGGCTGCATATGTGAAGTAGGAGACACATGATTAGAAGGGGCATCCCCTCTATACTCCTTTTCCTCCCGCACATGTGGCCTATACACACTGTCTTTTACCCTACCACGGCCCTCAGGCAATAACTCAGCAAACCTGTCCAATCACTCAAACAATTCTTCTTTCAGTCTCTCTTCCAGCCTCTCTATCTGACCATCACTTCTCTCCTGCAGCCTATCCATACGAGCAAACATCTCTGTCTGTCCTCTCTCTATTGCTGCAAGCCGTGATTGCAGATTATGTATGGACGACACATCCTCTAGAGATGGCATGGAGCCTGCAGAGGAGACGCGATCCTCAGACCCATGAGACTCACTACGAGTCTCATATCCTGAGTGGACTGGGCTGGAGGCCCGAGACCCTTCCTGGTTGTCAGACAGAGACATACTGGAGCTACAGATTGAATTTCAAATTTACAAGAACAATGAAGTACACTTACCTGGTTTGGTGAGCCTAGCCACACATAAGTGTGACCAGGTGAGGTGCACAGTAGTTTGTCCTGTGGAAGTGTTAGCCAGGTGCAAACAATGACTTTTTTTTATTTATTTATTTTTCTATATTTTTAGATTTAATTTAGAAAGGTCAAATATAGAAAAGAAGATAAATAAATGGCTTAAGCCTAGGTAAGATAAAAAAATGGTACCGCTTGAAAAAGAGGTATCGAAGGGTGTATATATCACATACAGTGCCTAATTACCATGAGGTCAGACTATGCTTGAGGCTAGGGCGATGGTACACTTAGTGTTAAATTGCCCATTCAATAATCTGTGAGTTTTTACAATAATTATCCTAATTTTGATGATTTGCACAATACACCTGGTTGTATTACCTATAGATTTTATAGTTATAACTTTGTTGCTAATGTACACATGTAATCAAAAGGATAAAAATAAGAACCAGTAACAATTGGATTTACAGTCAGGTCAAAGTCAGGCTTGCCAAGTGTGCAAGCGAAGTAGGGATAATCTGCCCTAGATGCAACCAATATCTGAATACAGGCACACAACAATAGTTAATATAGATGTGCCCAAGGCCTGTGATTGTGGCCTTATATGTCTTTTTTTTTTTTTTTTCTAATTAAACTTTGGAAAGTACCTTGACCTGACAGTGGGTAAGACACTGATATCAATGATTACCATACATCTGTGTACTCCATGAAACATCAATACATCTGAATAACAGTACCTAAGTATACACACTTAGATATAAATGTAAATGGAAGGCTGTCTAAACAGCTATCTAGTTTGGCAGAGTGTTGTGAAACTGTACTGTCAATAGAAACAGCTGGGATTCTAAGAACCTGTTCACAACACTCAGATTCTATTGGCAAAGAGTAGACAATCTAGTCAGAAAAGGGGACAAATAGTCAATATTAAAGAAGTCTTTAACCCTTTGGTGCCCAGAACTATTTGATCAATATCCATTTTATTTAACATGGATAATTATGATTGTTCTGATGTTGGAAAACAAGTCCTAACTTCATCTCTTATTTTAAGATAAGGGTCATAAAATATTTCCTGCATGGCCCTGAAATGGACTTTACCTTTTACCATTGAAAATTATTTGACCCTGGTCGCCATGGCAACCTGAAAACTTCTATTAGCTGTTATAAGCAATAAACTCTATTTATAGGGCCAAAAAGGCGTATTTTCTACCGATGAGTGAGCTATTCATAGCATAGAAAACACTTTGAATGAGAACCTTCTGAATGAAAATTAAAGAATATTGATACTATAATAAGTATCTACAGGAAAACTTGATACCAAATGATTTTGTGTAAAAAAATCATATTTTTCATGAATATCAAAGGGCATTTTAGTGAAAATGATGCTTTTTGGGTAAATTTTGGCTAACAGTGATGAATCACATATCTGATCAGTTATTTCTTGGTTAAGTTTGGACTATTCCTCATATATATAACTCACAGTAAAACTGATGGTCTCATTGAAATCGTGAGGTTATGGGGCTCAATATGAGGGTAAAACCTTAAAAATCCACCCAATAGAAGTGTCTGGATGGTTTTCTACTTCAATACAGTTGTTTTAATGCTTAAAACCGCGCCAATTGGCGCGCTTGGGCACGTAAGGGTTAAGTGACTTCTGATAGCAATTATTACAATTGGCAAAATAACTATTTGTCAAAATATGCTCAGAATACAGAGAACTGTGATAATATGTCACAGAATATTTTCAAAACAAAGTCTATTCTATAGAAGGAAAGGGAATGAGTTTGATAGACTGGTATGGGTGTCTAGAACTGCCCCCAAGATAATGACATACACAGGACTGTGTTTGTGGTAAGGTGTCACAGAGGTCAGGGTGCAGGGGGGAGCAAGGACAACAGTGCTGACAACTGGAGATAAATGGGTTAGGACTGAGGGGGTGGTTACACAGGAACTGGAATATGCCCCTAGAATTACTCAAATGCACCTCAATGACTCAGGAAATATTCTCAAGAAGTGCACTTGAGTGACTCAAACCATTTTCAGGAAGTGCACCTGAGTGACTCAAACAATTTTAAAGAAATGCCCTTGAGTGACTCAAGAATTGCACCCAATTTGTACTTGGAATTTCTCTGAAAAATGTGACTACTGAAATTGTAACAGGATGTCCTGGGTAGGCCTAAGAGATTTCTAAACAATTCTAGGTTTCAAATAGAATTTTCTATATGGAAATGGTGAGAATCTACCCTTCTCCACAGTTATTTTACCATGAAACAGAAAATGCACTTCTAACAATTACTATAAAGCACAATGGCTGCTATGGTGAGTTTACTTTTAGTTTGATTTTGTCAGGGGTACAGAATGATTTTACAAAGGGTTCTACCCATTTGCAATAACAATAATCAATGGTAAATGATAATACCTTTTGTTATGGCAAATAGGGGCACCAAAAAGGTAGTTTACAACTGTTAATTTTGGACAAAAATGAATCGTGACTATTATGGGCTAGAGGTTTTGAGAGATATTTACCCCCTACAGCCTTATATGTGTAAAGGGCAGGGACCTGGGTGAGGCTAGAGACGTGGTGTTTGGTGTGTATTGGGAGGGGGGTATATCATACAGACACTCTGCTGGTATAGTATTACTACTGGTTTGGAAATGTACTATACAGGGGATTGAAACAAAAACAGCTCTCTTAGATAGTATATAGTGCTGAGGAAGACTTATACAATAAGAAGGTGTCTGCTATGTGAATTCTACACATTTGCAAATCACCAGGAAACCTTATCAAACAATAATTTTGATAACAATAATCACAGTTTAGACTTAAATATGGAAAATGCATTGAAACAGTTCTGGCAAATAATCTATCAGTATGGTGCTTGAATAGTTAAGGAGGCACGTTTGTGCGTGTGTTTGGGGGTGGGGGCTGGTCTAGGATCTAGACACAGGGTGCAGCAGTAGGGAACGTGCTTCTATGGTGACAGCGGTGGTTATCAGACACATGGTTTAGGCTACAGAGACAGTCTACATACATGTATAAGAGTATAATGTCCACCAGAAACAAGTCTAGAAAGGTTTTGACAAGAAGTTCTCAGTGCTATCTAGAGTAGATAAACATAAATGCGACATGTGATTACACATAGACCTATACACATAGATATCAATCTTGCTTTTAGAATAATTTGGGGCTTTTCTAAATAATAGTAGCTAATTCTTATCTAGTCTGGAATGAACTTTACAAAGATTAAAACGATTTTGAATCACAACCAGACAGTAAGAAAGATTACTTTTAAAACAGGTGAATTCTGCCTCGATCTTACAGAAATAACAAGGGACCAGGGAACCAAATCAATAATTTTACAGACTAGAAATGTGACTAGTTTTGACTAGAATGGATCTGCCAAATAACCAATTAAATCATATAGACTCTATTTACCAGCCAAGAAAGTTAAAGACTAGACAATTAGACACATGGGTAGACATGAAAGGGTTATACCAGGGAGTTCCTCCCGCGTCTGGTAAACCTATCCAGTGAGACCCATGTGCTGAGACAGAAAACAGATGATGGAAGTATCAGTGATGATGGAAATCACTGAGGTCCCACCAGCTGCCACCAGTTGTAACAGGGTAGCTGGATGGGGCTAATTTAGTGGTAGGTGCCGAAATAAGGGACTATTAAAAGGTGGTGGGTACTAGCTACCCTTTACAAAGGAAGTGAAACAAACACAAAGAAATATGTCTAAAGAATCTATATTGTCTAATAGCAATGATACAAGGAGTACACAAATGCAAGGAGTACACAAATGCAATGATCAGTGCCTTACCTCAATCCTGTAGTGTCCACTTGTCCTCTCATCCCACTGCCACTAACCACCAAGCAGAGTCTGTGTCTGTGGGGGTCAATGTGGCTACCAGGGAATCAGGATCAAGTCTGCCTGAGTGGGGGGCTGCATGTCCCTTATGATACCTTGAGTTACTCAGTACCAGGAATTCAGCCCACCACTCAGTTCTAGGGAAGCTAGGAAGTAGGGTGTTTCTGGTGCAGGGAAAAGGGTGGTGGGTGAGGGGCATAGGGTGCAATGACACTCAGCATTGCTGGGTCCCGTTACAATATGGTATTCTGGAGATGGTGACTCTTAAGTGCCAGCCCTCAAAGGCTTCAATTCAAAGATGCTGTTCCAATGTTGACAAGTCTATACATTTCCAGTACATGCCTTTAAGATCAATAACACTGACAAAGCATCTAAAGTTCTCAAATACTGTAAACGTATATATTTTCACGTGTATACATTTTCGCGCATTTGCCTAAAAATGCGTTTTCATGTGTATTTAAATTCGCACATTTTGGGGGTGGTAGTAGTACGGTCTACACTGGATAAATTTTTGCTCTGTACATATTTTCGCGGATTTTAATACACGAAAATATGTACCTTTACAGTAGTCGTCTTTTAAGAAGACTTTAGGGTTTTCTTAGTGACCGTCATAAAAGTAATGGTTGTCCAACTGAGGACCTACCAGGTTACAATCCCAAAAGACAACACTAGGCCCATCTGACTGACAATGTTAGCCCAGGGGGCTGTTACAAAATACAACGTAATATCATAGTGCAAAAAGAGGGTGTTACAAATGAATTTTTTATGTTGTTTTTCAAGGGGGTGTTACAAAACAAAATTTACGTTACAGATTTGTTTACATTATGGACATTTTTTAATGTTATGGACTCCATTTTTTCACACCACCTTTCCAGGAAGGGTGAAAGAGAAGTGTAAATTAGCATGAATTTGACATTTATGCTAATATAAACGTAAGTTTTTAAACACTAACATAAATTTAAAAAAAACGTAAGCCATTACATAATTTTCCGTAACGTAAATTTCGTTTGTAACAGCCCCCAGGCAGTGGCCCACTCCAAGTGACAAGTTTAGGGTCGTCAAACTCACAATCCTGGAGAACCCTTTAATGGCTTTTACCACTCCAAATGTGCTTTATACATTTTGTCAGCATGATATATGAATGTAGCCCTGGTGAGTCTATTTGCTGAGTCTGCATTCATACACCAACCCTTGGAAATTTTAGGGTTGGTGCAGTGCCAAGTTTGGAGCTGGCAAACGTCAGGTTTTGGGCTGGCAAATGCCAAGTGAGTAGTATAGTATGTATCGGAACGGGACTATGCTTAAGTACTGTTTATTACTCAATCGATATGCAGCCAATCAGAGGCCTCCCTTTTGGCGGGAAATTCAAAAGCAGCCAATGAGAGGCCTCCCTTTTGGCGGGAAATTCAAATAGGTCACGTGACCGGAAGTGACCTACTTCCGGTCACGTGACCTTTGGGCGGGAAATTCAAATAGGTCACGTGACCGGAAGTGACCTACTTAAGAGGGTCACGTGACCACCATTTTGGCGGGAAATTCATATAGGTCACGTGACTGGAAGTGACCTACTTAAGGGGGTCACGTGACTACTATGTTGGCGCGAATTTCAAATAAGTCACTTGAGATTTTTATAGATAAATACATTTTAAAAAGAAAAAGCAAGCTGAAAGCTTGCTAAAAAATATTTTTAAAATGTGGCTCTTTTTTTTAGGGGGGGAGGGGCACTCTGGGGGGTACTCTTTAAGATGCATAGGGGGGGGGGAGGGGGGGGAGGGGGGGGGGAGGGGGGGAGGGGGGAGGGGTTTTTAAGAGTAAGACTCGCTCTCTGCCCTCTCTTTTAGAGGGCAGAGAGGCGAGTCTACTGGTTCGTCTACTTACAATGTCAACACTTTTTTTGTTTTGTTTTTGGGCAAACTGAGTTTGCACAAGGAAAAAAAACGCGACTTACTTAGGGCAATAACGTCTAGAAGAGAGAGAACTCTTGTTCTAGGTTGAGCGGGACTACATGATGAGTATACTGAGTGTTAGGACTCTTGCTACACGACCAAAAGATTGAAATGTATCATGATGCGTTTATGATGATGTGCATCATGACGTGACTATCTTACAACCCTATAAGAAATAAGCAAGGTCTCTCTCCTATACATAGGCGTACTTACACTGGCTATTTGTAAACTAATGAATACGACTTCCTCATTAAAATTGTCATCTACAACTCTTTCAATCTTAAGGCTTTTTTTTTTTTGAGTTTATTCTTTTTTTCAAATTTGGTCCCACCTCAAAAGAGGAATAGGACTCTGGTACAATTGTCGCTTGCTCATCAGAGCCGGGGTGTAGAAGGCCCCTGCCCTGTTGGGTACGTTCTGAGATAGATCGCACTCTGGTACGTTTTGGTTGGTTTGGAGCTCTCGGCCGACTGTCTTATGCACCCGAAAGAACCAGACTTTCGGTGTCTCATGATAAAACTGACGCGTTATACTAAGTGCTGGATTACTTTCTCATTTTTTATTGTTCTATACGATGCTTATTTAATTTTTGCACTGATAAAAACGGCTAGCTTGTACAAACACATGTTCTATTTAAGCGTTAAGTGTAGAAAATGAACAGAACAGCGCACAGAAAATAGCGCTACCGACTACATTTCGCCCAGGCACTCAGCGGAGAACAAAAGAACTACTGACGTAGTGTACCCGCTATTCCGACAGTTGGCGCCACCGTTCGAATCTTTATACTTTTCCCGCGTGCGACATGAAGCCCTGGGGTGGGTACTGGCTGTTTGGTTGTAGGTACCGAAACATAAACTACAGCCAGCCCATGCCATGGTGAGACAGCTCTCTTATTCCCCCTTGAGTAGCGTCCGTAGGGCATATGACAAAACCTAGTCCCGTACACTGAGCAGCTTCAGGTCTGAATTCTCATGCAGAAAATGTGTGGGTGTGTGTTTGGGTGTGGGTGTGTGGGTGTGTGGGTGTGTGCGTGTGGGTGTGTGTGTGTCTGTGTGTGTGTGTGTGTCTGTGTGTGTCAGTGTGTGTGTGTGTGTGTGTGTGTGTATGTGTGTGTATGTGTGTGTGTGCACGCGTCTTGCACTCCGGAACATGTTCAGACACGTTCGAACTTGTTCGAACCTGCTCGGACGTGACTGGACAGGCCTCACACGCCGACCGTGTCTGAACATGTTTTCACCTTATAGCTGCTGCCGATGCTGCTGCCGCTGCTGCTGATGCTGCTGATGTTAGTAGTCGCGTCGACAAAGAATCGTCATTTGTCACACTTAAGCCTCCAGTTGAATGCGCGACGGGTAGTAAGGCTACCAACGCGACGGCCGGATTGTGCAAATGGTGTCCTCGCTTCTGCTCGTGCTCTTGCTTAAAGGGGCATTCTCACCACTCACACTTACCACATATCAGACTAGAACAGTACTAGAATTGTGAGTGGGAAACGCTCGGTGAGAATGTCGCTTTAACACCCGTCCCAAATATGCAAAGTTCCTAACACAGGACGGCACCTCCCACCAGTAGCCAATCAGCGCGCCGAACGCCGGACACACCCCCACCGTGTGAGCCTCTAAGTAGGTCACACGAACCATACTAAGATGCCGACATAGCCAAGAGGTCCGTCCGCGATAGCTGCGAGTGATTACGCGCTGTCAAAATTCACTGCCTTGATCGGCAAGAGGGGGGGCTGATTACCCCTCGTCGGAGGAATTGCGGCGGAACCATAATCAATTTTTCGCTGTTTTAGATAAAAAGAGATCCAGAGCTATCCGCTCGTCCAAGAATTATTTTTCTATCAGCCCGGGATCACCCCCAAATTAAGGCCCAAAGTCCAAAAACCCAAAATTTCTTTCCTATGGGATTCCAAGCCTGAAGCGTTTTTTGTGGCCCCAAGGAGCAGCTCACGGGTTCGAACCCTGTAAACACCCTGACGCGCTTTCGTCACCTTAGGCGACGTGGCTAGACGTTTTGACTAAAACTTAGTGAGGGTTCGAACCCGGAACGTCCATATTAGACGCCCAATTTCTACTAGCCCCGAAAACGAGAGTATCATATCTATATAGGTCACCCATGTTAGCCTTAGTTTATGTGCGTGCAAAACCGTGTATTGTGCATTTATGCAGCATACAGATATGGAGACATGCTGCTACAGTGTCAAATTGATCGACATTGTATGTAACTGGACATGAAGAAGGATATTTTTACTTAGTTTTTTAAAAGGGCGTAGTTCTCGGTACCCCTCCAGCAGCAGCGGCAGCAGCAGCAGCAGTGGTAGGGGAGTCGGGACAGGTACTTAACCCTATTTATAGGGGCGCTAGGGGTTTGAGATGAACGTGTATTGTCATGAAAAGAGGGTCTTTGTACTTATTGTTATGTAACCCTTTGCGGGGGTCTGAACGTGGACGTCATGGGGGGTGCTTTTTTTTGGACACCACTTATTTTTTGTTTAACCTCATCTATGTTGTTATAGCAACAAGACAAGGGGGATCCGCGAAAATCGCGAAAAATATGTACAGCGCGAAATAAAGTATGTTTACAGTAGATGGGAGGTCCCCATGTCGCATGTCGATTTTTAAGAAATGACCATGTCACATGACACTAAGGAAAAAGGCATGTCACTAGTGTCACTAAGGGGAAAATGTAGGGGCACCGTAATTGATACAATTGGACTCTTGGGACCATAGACCCCAGGAATTTTTTTTAAATTTGACTACCCGCAAGGACGGAATTTGAAGGAAGAGTTGGGCAGCCTACTTTACAGTAATTGAGAATTTTTTATTCATGTCACTAAGCCCCATGTCACATGTCGATTTTAAGAATGGCCATGTCACATGTCACTTAAATGGCCTAATGACACAGATAGTACTAAACCTAAAGACCTACCCCCCGTAGAAAAAGGAGTGTCGTTTGTGAACGCCCCCTTAGTCTTTCTATACTGAATCCGGGACTTGCTGGCGAGGCCGACAAAGGGCTTGCCTAATGAGCTCACAGCTGGACTAGATACCCAATGTTTTGGATTGGAGAAATCAGCAGAGCAATAAAAAGCAGGGTGGGGCTGGTGTTATTTTCAAGGGTGTCCACTGTGAGTTGTAAAATTGGTGCTAAATGTGGTAACCAGGAGGATGCTAAGTTTATTGATATTGCCTGTTAATGATACTTAAGGTGGGTGTTGTCTAAAGTTTAATTGATATTACCAATGTGGACAATAATGACCTCACAGTTGGGGCCCTTGCCAGCAGGTCCCAGATTCAGTATATTCTTTGTTTATTGTGTGGCCCCTAAAGAGGGGCCGACTAACTCCGATGAGAGTTAGTTGCTGCCGCTGCTGCGCAACATCAGCGTAATTAATTACGCCTCATGTTGGGCAGCATGGATCCTCAAAGCCTCAAAGCTCAAACAGGGCAGAGCCGTGTGTGGCATACGAGGACCAGTGGGAGTGATCCGTTGCAGACAGAATACCGATCCGTGAGAGGTTCTGACTATGTATAGCTTTTATATCGCCTTAGATATGGTGTAGTATTTTTCATCTCGCTATAGTTTAGTTGATATTTAAAGAAACTGTCTCATTCTATCAGAAATACACAACATTGACTTGTTTTTTATATTTAATATATTAGAAGCACACTTTGTTGCTTTTATATAGCTCATTATGCGTTAAAATGTTCGCGAGTATCGTGGAAATGTACAAAAATCCTATTGTGGCGCCATCTGACGAAAGAGCGGAGAACTATACTAGCGCGTTTGTTATTCACATCTTTGACAGGGACTAAGAGCTGCTCAAGGGGTATGGCGAGCTAGACTAGAGGATGTAATAACTAGGCGGCAGAGGGGTCAAAAAGACAATCTCGTAGTAGTACGAGTACCGGCGCTCTTTTGAAACCGGCACTTAATCGCGACGGTACGGTAGTTGGCTCTGCCAGCCTGGTCAAGTGAAAATTGGTAAGGAGACTATGAACTAAGCTAAGCTTGGATTTTAAAATAGCCTATAAAAGTATAATAAAACTATAGCACCCTCTTAGATTTGATGATTAGACACTGCCTACTAGGTATACACATTTGTACAATGGTAACATTGTGTATAAATGTTCTTTTAGTACATCATGCCGACTCTACACGAGCACCATTTGCAACGACAGATAGCGCTAAACCTAAGACCTACCCACTCCGTGGAAAAAAATAGGGATGACGTTTGTGAACGGCCCCTTAGTCTTTTTATTCTTTGTTTATTGTGTGGCCCCTAAAGAGGGACCGATCGGTGTTATTAATTACACCTCATGTTAGGCAGCATAGGATCAAACCTCAAAAGCGTCAAGGCTCAAAGTCCTAATGGACAGGAGCCCTGTGTGGCTTTCGAGGACGAATGGTTGAGTGATCCGTTGCAGAATACCGATCCGTGAGAGGTTCTGACTATATATAGCTTTTATATCGCTTTAGATATGGTGTAGTATTTTCATCTCGCTATAGTTTAGTTGATATTTCAAAGAAACTGCCTCATTCTATCAGAAATACACAACATTGACATGTTTTTTATATTCAATATATTAGAAGTGTGCTTTGTTGCTTATTATAGTTCATTATGCGTTTAAAATGTTCGCGAGTATCGTAGAAATGTACAAAAATCCTATTGTGGCGTCATCTGACGAAAAGAGCGGAGAACTATACTAGAGCATGTAATCACCAGGCGGCAGCAGAGTGGTCAAAAGACAATCTCGTAGTAGTAGGTCTACTTGGATGTTGAGTAGCCGCCCTTGTGGTTGTAATTACCTAGACTAGTTGACCCTGCCAGCCTGGTCAAGTGAAATTAGTAAGGAGACCGCACATTAACGCGCTCCACAGTCTTTAGACAGTTAAGACTATAGTACCGTAGATTCTACTGTGTACTCACACTAACTATTTACAGTGCTACATATTCATACCCGAGTTCTAAGTTGTTTTTTTTAGTCACCCCATTTTGTTTTTAGACAAAATCCTATTAGCAGGTAACCTCTGTATAAACCATACTGCAAACATTCTGCTACTTCGAGCGTCTGCCTCGTGACTGATAGTGTACAACAAGACGAAGTGGGCAGAGATAAAAAATTGAGGCTCTTTATATAGCTGAGAGAGCGGCTAATCTGGATCTTCTAAGCTTGTTTTCACCTAGAGCCCCACCCTCTTCCAGAGAGGAATCAAATTGCTTTTCACCTGGACCCTTCCACCCCTAATCCATCAGCATGAAAAGACAGATAACAAGTGTAACGTGCGCTACATGTATATGGGATTATAGCTGGTGAAGAGATAAAGCCAGGTCAACTGTGTATACAAAGACTACAGGGGGTGATTAACGACAGGTGTGACGCGCCAGCCCGTGGACGGATTATCTTCTAAGCTGACGCTTATTCAACTAGCCAGCCGCCGTCCGCTCCACTCACCGCGGCAAGAGGAGGTGCTTTTGTTTTACACTTAAGTCGCTTACCACATGGACTCGTCTCTACCTCACAGACAGACACACGCCCCCTGTAGCTTTTTTTTGTATACACACTCTAATCTCATAACCCCCTGATCCGTTATACAGGTAACGGGTATTCTCTTTTAAATAGCTGCCAGTCAGCCTGCGGCAGCTGAAAACGACGGTAAGTAGCTTAGCTCTAGAAGCAAGAAGACGTATATAAGGAGGCTGACACGTGTATAGGCGCCTTATAAGTCGGCAGGGGGTAAATACTAGTGAAAAAGGAAGGCAGGTGTGCAGGTAGCTTTCTAACAGACACGTGTGTGCACTAAGCTGCTTAAGTCTAAACCCACCTGCAGTAGTCAGGTAGCATGTGAAAACTTACTTAACAGATCACTTAATTGAGTAGAGACTCTGTACTGAGAGAGTCTTTTCAGCCGTTTAAGAGGATTATCTAGGACAGGGTACATAAGGAGTGAAACGCCGCTCTCACCCATCACACTTTCTCGACCCGCCCTTCATCATCGTAGCATCGTCCACTCTACGCTCGCTCAGCATGTTATGAGGGTTATTTCTACTTTTTCAGCTTCTTTTCTTATCGAAGTGTCGACGCTACAGAGCATCGAAACTCTCCAAATGAGTCCAAGAAAGAAAAAGCAACTCCCACTTGAAGCAGGAAGAGAAACAGTGCCCTATGATGCATGTGAGGTAAAGAAACATTGGAAGGACGTCACCAAGGAGCAATGGATAGAAGCATGCTTCAACTTCATCGGAACGGAAGTAGTTTCATTTGGACAGAGGGAGAAAATTTTGTTGGAGCTATTTTTCTTAGCTCCGTATACTTGGCCTGACTGTGGTGAAATTCCTTCAGGTATTTGTTCAGGCTTCGCCATACAAGTTATCTGGTCTTTGAAGGAGCTTCGATATATGCAACGCACTCACAAGGAGATTGTTCAGAAAATGACGGAATTCAAAACAGGAGAAGACACAATATGGTGCGAGGAGACGACATATACGGACGATGATCTGGAGTACATCATTTGTAGCCCGTTGGAACATTATGTTAAAGACTTTGAGGACATGCTAGACAGCACTGAGATGAACCCGAAAGAGAGATCCCTTATTGCACAGAAAGAGGCCAAAGCTGTGTTGGAAAAGCTCAAGTTTGGTCAAGGATTCACTCTTCAAAGCAGCTGTGTGAGTGTGATAAAAGGTCTTGTGTTGAAACATCCAGACATGAAGTTTTCGCGTGCTGTCGACACACTTCCTTTGCCTGAACTGATGATGAACATGATTGACCCCATCGTACCAACATGTTTCGACTCTGCCAATTGTCCCATGTATAAAATGGTTTCAAGTTTTGCCCGTGGCCGATGGCTAAACGATCCACTGAAGTCAGAAAACCTCCTTGATTTAATCAACTGACTAAATGTATTTTCTCATACTAGTATTAGTAGCATTAGTAATAGCGGCTACTCGGTCTCGTGCAGCACAAGCAGCAGCATCTGTCAGCAGCATCCGTGACATCGTCAGCAGCAGCAGCTGCACAAGCAGCAGTATCTGTCAACAGCATCCGTGACATCGTCAGCAGCTGCAGCAGCTGCACAAGCAGCACAAGCAGCAGCTGCTGCAGCAGCTGCACGAGCAGCACAAGCAGCAGCATCTGTCAGTAGCATCCGTGACATCGTCAGCAGCAGCAGCAGCAGCAGCAGCTGCACGAGCAGCACAAGCAGCAGCATCTGTCAACAGCATCCGTGACATCGTCAGCAACTGCAGCAGCTGCACGAGCAGCACAAGCAGCAGCAGCTGTCAGCAGCTGCAGCAGCTGCACGAGCAGCACAAGCAGCAGCACCGACAGCAGCAGCAGCAACAGCAAATCAGCAGCAGCAGCAGCAGCAGCAGCAGCAGCGGCGGTGTGGACCACTAAATTCGAGATGGTGACATACTTGTTTCTTAGAATCGACATTCGACATGAGGCCTAGTGACATTTGACATGAAGCTTGAAAAACATACTGACAGGTGACATGAGCAATTCTTAAAATCGACATGAGATATGAGCATAATTAAGCGACATCGACATGTGCCATGGCTATTTTTTTATTTTTTTTTGAAGACAACCACCAGAGCCTCCTCATCTAGACCTCCACTAGTAGTGCTCTATAAGCGCAAGCTTTGCCTTAAGAGAGCTGTGGCTGTGAACCCTCTCCTCCCTCCGTACACACAGGTAAATATCAGAGTCAGCCAATGTCGCCAATACTACTCTCATACAAGGGTCAGGCGCTGCTGGACTATAATAGATGGGTCAAGGACCGTTCTACTGAGGGGTCAGGCTAGGCCGGACATTCAATAACAGGCTGGACTTTGGCAAATTTGCTTGAAAGTCTGGCCAGCAAGAGTCCAGCATTGACAGACTGTGGCATAAGGATCCAGCATGGCCAGACTTTCAAGCAAGTTTGCCAAAGTCCCGCCTGTTATTGAATGTCCCGCCTAGCCTGACCCTCAGTAGAATGACCCTTGACCCATCTATTATAGTCCAGCAGTGCCTGACCCTTGTGTGAGAGCGGTTTAGGCGACATTGGGTGACTCTGATATTTGCCTCTGTGTAAGATGAGAAAAGAGGGGTTGTCGCTGACCAAATGGCTCTAAAACAGGGGCTGTTGAAGGACTATATGGTAAAAGGCTGCTGTTACAGTCAAGATACTCATATTTCAAGCCCAGAAAACTGTAATTAGCTTTCCAAGTTGTTTATTTAACAATATCTTGGCCTAGCAAGAAGCTGTCAGATGACATCTAAGAAAAATGTGGGCTGTTAATTGATCAAGAGAGCTACATTGTTACAGAGTCCTATTCCTCTTTTGAGGTGGGACCAAATTTGAAAAAAAGAATAAACTCAAAAAAAAAAAAAGCCTTAAGATTGAAAGAGTTGTAGATGACAATTTTAATGAGGAAGTCGTATTCATTAGTTTACAAATAGCCAGTGTAAGTACGCCTATGTATAGGAGAGAGACCTTGCTTATTTCTTATAGGGTTGTAAGATAGTCACGTCATGATGCACATCATCATAAACGCATCATGATACATTTCAATCTTTTGGTCGTGTAGCAAGAGTCCTAACACTCAGTATACTCATCATGTAGTCCCGCTCAACCTAGAACAAGAGTTCTCTCTCTTCTAGACGTTATTGCCCTAAGTAAGTCACGTTTTTTTCCTTGTGCAAACTCAGTTTGCCCAAAAACAAAACAAAAAAAGTGTTGACATTGTAAGTAGACGAACCAGTAGACTCGCCTCTCTGCCCTCTAAAAGAGAGGGCAGAGAGCGAGTCTTACTCTTAAAAACCCCTCCCCCCCTCCCCCCCCCTATGCATCTTAAAGAGTGCCCCCCAGAGTGCCCCTCCCCCCCTAAAAAAAAGAGCCACATTTTAAAAATATTTTTTAGCAAGCTTTCAGCTTGCTTTTTCTTTTTAAAATGTATTTATCTATAAAAATCTCAAGTGACTTATTTGAAATTCGCGCCAACATAGTAGTCACGTGACCCCCTTAAGTAGGTCACTTCCAGTCACGTGACCTATTTGAATTTCCCGCCAAAATGGTGGTCACGTGACCCTCTTAAGTAGGTCACTTCCGGTCACGTGACCTATTTGAATTTCCCGCCCAAAGGTCACGTGACCGGAAGTAGGTCACTTCCGGTCACGTGACCTATTTGAATTTCCCGCCAAAAGGGAGGCCTCTCATTGGCTGCTTTTGAATTTCCCGCCAAAAGGGAGGCCTCTGATTGGCTGCATATCGATTGAGTAATAAACAGTACTTAAGCATAGTCCCGTTCCGATACATACTATACTACTCAAGTGGGTCTTCTATCTGACAACTCCAGCTGGAAGACCTGCTTCCTTGTCACTTAAAAGAGTCTGCAGATGAGTTTACATTTTCAGTGAAGGAGCCTATACTGTGCACTTAATGTTATATGTATCTTCTCAAAAGACAAATCTTGTTACTAATGATATATGTCAAGCACATCTCTCTGTCCATTTAATCCTTTTGCTTCCTCTTTAATAGGTTGAAAACGGATGTGGACATAATATACACACCTCTCGATATATGAAGCATTTGGATGAAAACGGCACAAATGGCTTTTTCTTTTAAAATAGAAAAATATCTGTCAAAGATATGGGTTAGGGGTAAATGTAATCCCGAAACGAAATCCCCATGACTTGCTATTTTTCACATCATTAGAGCCTGTAAAGGATACGCTCGGTTACCAAACTACTATACAAACAAAAAAGAAAACACCATTATATTCTGGGATGGATACATGCCATTTAGCATCCAAACTCTTCACGTATTGTTCTCCACAGTTCCCCTATGGTCCAATACTCAGTACATGACGTTCAGGAAGTAATTATGTTAATGAATAAATAAACTTTCGCTGAACTTATCTATTATATACTGTATGCTGCACAGATGACAGCCTGTAATATATCTATACCATACATCATAAAGTTACAAGCTAACATTTAAACCTATTCCGACCACCTTCTGGTTTTTATCCAGGTTACTTCATGGCTATAACCCATTTAGAAACTTTCTGCTGGATCTACACGTGCACCAACCTTCCATTAGTTTTAAAGTATAGTTAAAAAAACAGAAAAGGGGAAGAAAGCAAACGTTTTATTGTCACCTACTGCAGTTTTCTGCTCGCAGTTAGTGCGGTAAGAAAGGGTAATCGCCGTTGGCTAAGCCAATAGCCTTAATGTATTGTCAAAATGCTTTCACGTTATGTTATGTCACATGTATAATTATGGAAGTTGTGATCCTCTTAACCTGGTAGCTATCGGCAAAGGTCCATAATACTGTGTTTCAAACAACTTGCAATGCAATACATCGCATTTCAAATACGTATTATCATAATAATAATAATAATAATAAACATCATAACAGAAAGTGAGACTCTAGTATGAATTTGGTTATGGTCGAGGAGGACTTTTCAATGTATGCATCCAGTTTTGAGTTACTGATGAAATACCCAAGGCATTAGGACCAAAATCTCACCTCTGAACTAATTAAATGGTTTCCATAAGAACTGGATAGTGTCACATGTGCAGGTGATTTTCCATAGAAAACAGTATACCGTCATCTCTCTCTCTTTAAAAAAGGATATTTTGTTGTTTTTTATTGGCTGATAAATTTGTTACAATGGAACTTTTTCATTTAATAGCGAAGAGGAGACCTTCGGAAAAGGTACGTCTGATAGATATAAGTAATATTTACAACCGGTATTGTCATTAGTCTGGTCTAGAATTCTCTCATACATGAACTATCAAAGACATGACATTTCATCTTTATGTACAGAGTGGTTTAATACCCCTAGATCATATGTAGCCAGATGGCATTTTGCAAGAACCATGATAAGTGGTAACCATGGTTGCATCATCATGACAAAGCAGTTACAACCTTTCTCCGCTGAGTTAAAAAGTCTTTCAGTTACAGCCTTTCTCCACGGAGGTGACGATATATTACCAATATTCCAAATATAGTATACATGTATAAGTGCTAAGAATGGAATAACTCCCAGAAGCCAATTATCAATCTCCATCTGAAAGTATACTCTATAGACCATTTTTGCTTTTTTCTTGGGCCGACTGGTTGGCAAAAATAGGCTGGTTTTCCCCCACCTGGTCACATATGAACTTACTGGAATATGGTACAATATACGGATGTTGAAAATTCTAAACACACATGGTTCCAGACGATTTCTAATTTGCCGTGCTGCGGCTAATGTACATTGACATCTATGTGTCCCCATGACTTAAGAACAAACCTGAAGGGATTTATATGTCTAAACTTGACTAATACCATATTCTCGTATGTGGATGCTAATCTTCATTTATATTATGTTATCACAATCATAATTACATAAC
The DNA here is from genome assembly GCA_947462335.1 of Harmothoe impar. Lineage (NCBI taxonomy): Eukaryota > Metazoa > Annelida > Polychaeta > Phyllodocida > Polynoidae > Harmothoe > Harmothoe impar. The sequence continues at coordinate 76,439,813 of OX381704.1, read as the reverse complement.
ATAGTATAAAACTCCTTACGTCTGATTAATCTCAGTGGGTACTGGTCACAGGTTAATCAAGGGTGGATCACCGGTGGCTCCAGCTGTTTTTGGCAGCCCTCCCCGACCACCGGATCGACGGTATGCCATATAGATTACATGTATAATGCATTGTGCATTTCATACTCCATGCTCTCCATAATGTGCGTTGTTAAGGAATGGTCTTTTCGTAACAACAGGGCTTTTGGGAGGGGGGGGGGTGATTTTGGCGCAGACATGCAGACATTTCATTAGGCCTCATAATATTCGTCACCCCTCTTCGGGCTTTGGTAATTCTTTCCCTCCAACTGACAACTCTGTATCCAGACACCCCCTGATGTTAGGAAAAATCCATATATATATATATATATATATATATATATATATATATGTGGATCAACAAGGGAAAAGGGACCTCCGCGGGGGATTTTTAGTACCAACTTTGGCCACCAGGGGGCTCCATATAGCCAAAAAGGACCAAGATATAGCAAAAACCTGTCTATACTACTTTTTTATGTAGAATATGATAGGCCACGTTAGAAGATTCCATTTTTGGTGAAAACATTCCATATTTGGAATGGAAAAGAACGTTTTTGGGCCTAAATTCGTGTTTTTGCACACATTGGTTGCCATGGAAACATGATTTTCATTCTAAATCGAAATTTTTTAAAAATTGAATGTCAGGAAGGCCCCAAAACAATTTCCATGCTGAAAACAAAATGTAAATACCACTTTTAGATCAAAAGCTGTGACCAATTGTTTGAAAAAGTTTGGATATTTGGTAATTAGCATAATTATGCTAATTAGATAGGAATATCTCTAAAACAAAGGAAGATAGAGCTTATTGGCATTTAAGATTGGACAGTGACCACCTATATTCAGAAAGCCAGTACTCAAAAACTAGAAGTGGTACCTGCTTATAAAAGATATCACTGGAAAGCTGATGACATCAATTTTATTATTGAGTTTTTACCTTGGAGGACCCTTTTCCCTCGACTGTCCACATATATATATATATATATATATATATATATATATATATATATATATATATATATATATATATATATATATATACATACATATACATACATGTCAATAATCAAATAGCAGATATGACCAGTGAAAACACAAGGAGGAGCAGGAAAGAGGAACAAGAAGGACATGTATATAAAGACCACTAGGATATAATTGTCTACGTGTAAGCCTCAACGTACAAAGGCGTTATCATATCTGTGACCTGCATGAAGATTCTAATATTGACTATCTATACGTTTGTTATGACATGCAGCTATTACTGCTTATTTCATAACTATAATTATGTACACTGAAAATCACAACCCAGATGAGCTTGGCCTTATGTTCCAAAAGAAAGCCGCCGGAGGTCGTGTTACTAGATCAACTGATACTGGGCTGTTGGAATACATGTACCCTGCATCCCGCACAAAGGGGTACAGGAAAAGTCCCCTGTATAGAGCCATTGATCTATGGAACACCCTAAACACCTCCTGTCGGCTCTCATCTGATCGAAATGCTTTCAAGGCCAAGACCAAACCCACTGTGATCAAATTATTCCCCGCCAAAGCTGAGGCCTAGTATAGGGTAATATTTGGTACCTTATTCTACTTTGTAAAATAAAATAATATATGTGTACTAAAATGTAATTAAAGCACATTGACACAATATTGTAAAACACCATACTTTACATGATGTTGACATGCAAAACATGTGCCATTGTGCGACGTGCTATGGAACTTATACTATTCTCTATATTGTATAGAACTAGTTGCTCTACTGTGACTTAGATAATATACCCATGGATTGATTGACATGTTCATCGCATACAAATTGAAATATTGTTGAACTCTGATGAGGACAAGAATTGTCATATTTTTGGGACTTGTATTGTATTATAACATCACTTTTTGAATAAATACCTTTAAAACTCAAAGGACAAGTCAGCAGACACGACACTAACCTGCTTACCATTCAATCATGTTACTAACCCTTTCAATTTTATATGTTCATAAAACCATTCTTCTATCACCCGTAGTAATTAAATGGTTACCACCCAGACACATATACACCATTAGATGGATGCCTCCTATTAAGGAATTTATCTGCAGCAATTATTAAGTACTGAAGGCTAAGTGTCTTATAAGTGCTGCACATTAGTGTTACACGAGCATGTCATTTTAGCACTGTTGGAGCTGGTTAGTAACCCACTGCAGTGCAGCTTTTATTAGCCACTTAATAGGTGATGTCATGCCCACTAGGACTGCTTATCAGTGCATTCAAGGGCAATATTGTGCAGCCCTTACAAGTAGCTGTGCAAAGATTTGCCACTACAAGTAGTTGCTTTTGCAACACTTATTGCCCTCCTGTGCAAAGGTAGCCAGGAAGCACGTCATTTATATAAGCTACTAATGAGAGCTTCAAATGCAGCACTTAATAGTTGATTAATTAATGATGCACTATACACCACTGCCAACCGGGCATAAGAAGTGAAGTGATTCTTGAACTTCAAGTACTATTCTTAGACACACAGAAATGGTGTCCACATCTAATCTGACTTAACCTATTTAATATAAAAGACCAATTGACATCTAATGATGAAACAATTAACAGGTGGTACCTTTTCAACTATTTGATACAATGGGATGACCTATGCCAGCTGTTTAACTTAAAACTTAGTATGAATCATATGAATCAAACTTCAAATACAGTTTACTGCTGCCTCCTAGTGGCAATTTCTGTCAATGTCTAAACAACCACTAGTAAGCCCTTAATATGCAGGGGCTAATAAACAGTGCACTTGCAACTATTGATAGTCAGTGCTTTATCAACCGTGGCTTTACAGCTACTAATAAGAGAATCTCATTAAGACCTATACCTACTAGATAGCTGTTGGATTGGTCAATTAAAATCAACTACACCTCTCATTGACCATAGTCATGTTCATGACTAACTATCACTAACTTATTTTGATGCTGATGTGAATAATTTTGACATAGAATGTTAGTGAATATAGTCTGGATATATGGCAATCATTATAAAATAGCATTTGTAGCTCTAACCAGATACTTAAATAACCAATTAACCCTAAATGTGGGTCCTTAGACATCATGCTAATAGGCACCACGCACACAGATACATTTCAACACTTGGGTAGACATTAAAGTAAAAAGCACTATTTGGTGATGCAACCCCAAAGGGTCTGCATGATGCTTGAATGCGGGACTGGCGGGTTACTCGCCAGGGCTGTACTATTAGGAGCTGCTATGCACTTTTTACTAGCTACTGCAACTTCCTGCCTTAAAAGGGGATCTGCCCTTATCATGCGAATAGCTTTTGCAGCATTTCAGTTTGCTGCTCTGTATAAGAGCTTAAATGTAGCTCTGCTTAAATACGGCTAATTCAGCCTGTTTTAAAGCCAGGTGAAAGTATTGACTAATAAGCAGTGAATATGAAGACCTTACTAGCAGTCATAAAACAGCCCTTAATAGGAACTGTTTCTGCAGCCCTGCAACTGGAGCGACTAATCAGGGTTGTACCACCCCACTTAGTACGGGTTGCACTTGAATCAGTGCATATGCACCAGTTATAAGTAGCTTAATAATATGCCCTTATGTTTTGGCAAATATGTTGCAATATAATGACCAACTATTGAGTGCTGCCTGAATTACTAATAAGGGGTGCAAGGCCATTAGCCACTCAGGCAACGACTAGTAAGTGGTGGTGTGCCCACTGGGTAATGGGTGAGATTTTTGTGTCTAGGTTTAAGCAAATTCTCTGAGGAGTGACCCTTGGTGAAAGGGATTTAAGTCAAAAGTGACCTTTGTTGCTGATATCTCCGAAAAGTGACCCTTGTTTTTACAGGTTTGTTGAAATCTCTGAAAAAGAGACCCTTGGTGAGGGTGGCTTTGGTGAAAAGTAGCCCTTGTGAGGGGGATTTTTTGGGAAAAGCAGACCCATGGCAAGGGCGGTCTTGCTCAAAATATAACCTTGCCAGTCGCACATCCATGTATACAGGATCTTGTGTTACCCTCTACAGTGATTGCATGGAACCGAGGTCAGTTAAGCAGATGAAGGATAATGAAGGCTGACCTGTCTATAGTGGATGGGGCTGGTAGTTGTAGCTCTTCTACAACCACCAGCATGTTTTTAGCCAGGAGATATCTCTAATTATACAGCATTTATTTAATATATGGTTTTTAAACGAGAAGGACGTAAGGACATGCATCATTTGTTAACAAATGTGGCTAGCCCTGTGTCAGACATGGGCCATTAACCTATTAAACCAGGCAGCTGTCTGGTTTAACCACTCCCCATCATCCCATGATTGACAGCTGGACCACGTGCTTCTTGATGGGCAGTCCAGGCTTCTCATGGCATGCCTTATCAGCTCAGCAGGGAGCCCTTGCCGTTGTTTCCCAGGCACAAGTAGTAGAAGAGGAGTCTGCAGGATACCCCGTATTTTTAATTGGTTAAAAAAAGTAGTCAAAAGTCAACAGAATTTCCCTACTGGTGACCTACTTAAATTCATGTCCATCATATTATTGACTTACAATGACATACTAACTTAAATTAAACTAATTGACCTAGATACAAAGGGGGTACCCTGTCCACTCCTCCTCTACTACTGGCACATCTGTTTGGAGGACTGGTGGGAGATGTAAGCTAGTATGGACAGGCTCACCAATGCGCGTGGACATTCATTTCAGAACAGGTTAGAAGAGTGTAACCAAGTAATATTAAGGAGATGAATGTCTACGCACATGATGAGCTGCCCTATATTAAATCACCAGTCGTGTGCAGTCCTCACATACCGCCATACTTCAAAGGGGCTCAGTCATGAAATCAGTATCAATTCAATTTCAATTAAAAATTTTTATTATCCTGAGCATACAATCTATGAATAAACATAGGAATCACTTGTTCTGCTCAGTTAGGAGCAAGAAGGATTTGTATTCTTCCTTAAATCTAACAACAATTTTTGACTGTACATATAAAACCTTCTTGTAAGCTTTGATTGCATTTGGAAGGATTGAAGAACCCTTTGATGATATTACTTGGGGAGGGGGGGGGGAGTATGAAAAATGATGACAACTACCTTACTATTGACATTTCTACAATTGTCAAAAATTGCAAAGTACGGCTATAGATTACATTTCACATAAATATAAATATAAATATTTGGAATACTCAACAATATCTGTCTTTATATCCCTATTAAGTCAAGTAATAGGAACTGTTATATTACAGGAACCAAACCTTGACTAATGGTTTGATGGTTAATGACTATGAAAGAGAAATGGCTAGGCCACAGGGGCTCAAACATATTAAAGACCTAGGACCTATTGAGCCCCGGCCTAGTCATAAAAATCAGAAAGTGTGACATCAGAAAGTGTGACATCACAAGCTGAGTTTAAAGGTAAAGGAAGGATATGGGACCAGGATATGGGAACAAGAGTAAGAGTAGACGTATTCCTCCTTTGCTAGATGTCCAGTGTAAGGAGACATTTGGAATTGTACCCTTTTGTCTCCCCTCTGCTCTCCAACTACCAGCTCAGCCAGAGCCTGTGTCCCAGATTAGGGGTCAAGCAGGTTGTAAGTATTGTGAATGGGTTGTAGCTGGACATTCCTTATGTCACATGTCCCTCATAGAGTAGTGGTTAGCATGATGCAGAGGCCCTAAGGTCAAATGCCTGTCAAGTGATATCTTGGTGACCATACCATTTCAAGGTTGTTACTCACTTCTACCAGAGGAACACATGGTGATGCCACCAGGATCTCGCTAGTGCCTAATACAGCACAACCTGACATGCTTCTACAGTATTCCACTAGGTGGTGACACAAGCATTCGAGTACAAGTCTGCAGTGAATGAATCGCAATGGCACTTAGAATATTTTGTATAACAGGCATGCCCCCCCGGCCCCCCAAAAAAGTCTAGACTTGAAATGGTCCATTCTAAATGCATTTTAGCACACAAGATATGAATGATGGGTCATATTTACATTTACCCTCTACCATTGGGGCTGGAGCAATGTTTTTAAAGTAGAGGAAAAGATTTTGAAAAGAAATTGGAGGTTCGGGCATGGGAAATAGGCTATTGGGGAATGAGGAACTGGCTACTAGTTTATCAATTTCAAGTAAATTTTGTGGGGAATACAGAAATGCAGGTTCCTGCTAAAGGCCTTTTAAACAGAGTAGCCCTACACTCGTAATATTCTGCCTTAGGGAGTGTTCATTTATTAGCTAGGGGGGGGGGGGAGGTTGAAAAAGTTTCCGACCCCTCCTGAGGGGTGGGGGCGTAAAGAATTCCGACCCCTCTTGAGGGGGAGGCGTAAAAGATTCAGCCCCTTTTAAGCAAAAAAGCCAGCGCATTACCGGTACTATAGTTCAAAGGAGGGGGGGGGGGGGGCTTGCAACATTCTAGGCACTCCCAAGGGGGTGGGGCCGGGGGGTGGGGGGCGTAAAAAAGTTTCACCGTCCATTATCATAGGATGCAGGCTCTCAGCAAAAGGTCACGCTCTCCAACGTGGGCAACTAACTAAACGATCGGCACCTATGAAGGAGATTGAACGATGATGTCACAGGTCCCCCCCCCCCCCCCCCCCCCCCCCCCAAAGGATCATTTTGGAATGCTCACATCCCTCTTTGGAAAAGGAATCACACTTGTCCAAGAGATGCCACTCCTTTGTTAACTTTCTATCCCGCTTTCTGTACGAAAGTAAAAAATCCGCTTCAACCTACAGAACAGGGATGCCAATTTTTCTCACCCAACATTCGAATTTGTTAAGACTTTTTACCCTAAAATCGTAAGAATTTCTGCTTGAAATCGGAACAATGTAATGCCAATTTTGTAAAGTACTTTTACATCTAAATTGTAAATATCACTATTAATCACGTATCACAATACATATTACTAAAAAGAAAAAAAAAAGCGACGTCCTTGGTCACCTTGAATGGGGGGAAAAAAAGAAAAAGTAACCTCCCTCGTGCTCCTAAAAAAAGTATTCAACGAAAAAAGAGCCTCCCTCCCTCACCGTTTTTTTTCCAAAAGGTGTCCGCAAAGCTGATAATTGATTTTAAGGGGCCAAGCCTATGGGAGGATTCCTGTTCGTATTTTTCATATCTAGACAGTACTGTGTCTGGGAACTTTATACAAAATATAATACAACATGATTATTTTATTGCTTTATTTCAGTGAAAATAACAAGAACAGACAATGAAAATAAGAAAATATTTAAACAGAGACTGAATGCATACATTTCATCCCGTCTTGTCTTTGATACAAGTTATATATATATATATTCCTAAACGCATCTTCTGACTTATTAATATACTTGGTATAAATGTATTACACACCAACTGTAAGCTGATCAATGACCTATCAAACTGGAAAATATTTTTACAATTTGAAATTTCACTCTACAGTAGATGGTATTTTCCTTCATCCTCAGATATAATCGTTGTATAGTTGTATAGAACGTAGCCCTGAGTGTCTAAATTCACTGTGCGACACATCTTAAATTTATCTAGGCCTAGGTAAAATAAAGAATTAAGAAATCCAAATATAAAGATTTGTTTCAGGTGCAACACATACTTGCATACACCAGAACAGACGCTCTCTTGTATGTAACAACTCATACAGTAAACTCTATAATTAAGTCAGGTTCCCATGTAACTAGGGAGATATTAGAGTAATAATAACTGGCACATAGTCATACATGTACATGGTTAATAAATAATGCATACAACGTGTGTAGATTAGATAATATAATGCTGGAACGGACATATTGGCGACACATATTTACATAAATCAGATAGCACTGCCCAAATTGACTTAACTCCTCTTTGTAATGGGTGGGAATGTCGAATTACTGCATTTATGATAGAACTCGTATTGAAAGTAAGCACTCTTCATCGGAAATACCCTTTGATATTGAAGGTACGTGTCTTGTGATTTGTTTGAAAATGAAGAGAAACAAAATACATCATTAAAAAAACAGAAGAATGACATAGCACTACCGCAGGATTTTTTAATGCTGTAATACAAACGGTTGTACTGAAACATTGACAATAGTATGCCCCTATGCACAATTACATTTGTTTTTCATATTATCTAAGTTGGACAAAGTGGCGCTAGTTAAAACCTATCTTACTCTATAGGAAAACTGCTACTGCCAGTTGCTGGCCAGCCAATCACACACTGAGGACATGATAGATTAGACCATGCGTTTTAGATGGCACAGAGAATAGTTATTGTTTATTTCACCCTTTATTTTGCTTGCCACAAGAGGAGAAACGTTAATTTTTGATCTCTTGTACATATTCCCACCATTCAACAAATTTTGGAAAGCATTAGTGGAAGTGTTGGTAGCATATTCAAACGGGATGTACGATATTAACCTACCTAAACAGTATTTATTCTAGATTAATCTACCAAAGGTATAATGACCAATGCCTCAATACAGCGAGTTGTACATCAATGGGTTTTCAATAGGCTACAAACTCCAACATTGTATCCAGTTTGAGTAAAATACTAACAATAGGCCTACACATAGTTCTAATATAATATAGACTGGGACGTCTATAGGTTTTCTATTCTCTTAGTGTCTACTTTAATATACGTTGAAAATTTTTCCTTCAGTTATGTAATATAAATCCAGCCAAGAAAAATGTTCTGGAGAATAGGATTGTTATATAAGAGATAACACCACTTCAGACCACATATGTAATATGTAGGTTTCAAAACTAGTTTTGTTACTGGAGTGTTATAATCATCGAACATCCCTTTACGGTACAGTATTACATTCTTATAAATCCTAATCACACAATGAAAAATCTATTGCGAGACCGTCTAACCAAAACTACTTTAGAAGTTTGATTATCAACGATTGCCCTACCTCAGCTATTCACGCAGAATGGACTTTTGATGCTTAACATCCAACCAAAAATAACTAATGAGTTGAATTGAGATTTTTTAAAACTACATGGCATTCTGAGGAGACCCACAGTTAACCCCCTCCCCCTCTCAATTAAAAAAAATAACATAAAAGTGTATGCCCCTTCTTAGCACCACCGCAGTCTTTTTCATATGCATATATATATATACAATTTCTATATCCTGTGTTCATTCAATACCAGGCATTTTTGCAAAGGAACCATTCCAACTAAAGTCTCAAAGCTGCTATACAAGTTGAATCTTATTCCAAGAATATTTTCCTTCCAATTTTACATACTTAAAGTAATAAAGATCATAAACCTGGTAATGTTAGGTGCTTCCCTGGAAATGATTACATCTACATATCTCAGCTTGTATAGTAACTTTAATCTTATACATACTCGCTGACCAGCATGTATGAGTCGACTCATCCTACAATACTATATACATGTCATCTAACTATATTCACAAGCCATTTTCAAAATGTTATCATACATGACTAGTTCATTCAACAATTATTACAATATTCCTCTGCGAAAGAAAAAAGGCTCCTGTATATGCATCAATTAGTATATATATGCAGAGGGTTAGTGAGTGCTATGTATGAGCAAAGTATCCCGAGATCTTGTTCATTCGTACTTTGAATTACTTTCTGTACTCCAACTGAAATCGAGCTCTGCCTGTAAATAGGTGGTCAACTATAGAAATGTTATTCTATATACCTACAGACAAAGTGATTAATACGGACAAGTTTTGTCCACAAATTAAGCTGTACATGGAATGAACACATGACTTCAATTGGGGACAATAATGAGACACTGGGATGAATGTACATGCATATATAGTTTTCCTTACAGAATTAAAGTGTTTGTGTAACATGTTGACCACCTTCTCTAGTTGACAACAAATGAATACTGGGTAGTTAACATGAATACATGCAAAATCCTGGTGCACCTCCAACTTACTCTCCAAGTCTAAATACTTAAAAGATTATTTTTTTAGTCTATGTAGAGAAAGATATTAACCACTTTTCCCATCCCCCCTTGACAGACTTCGTATCTGTCAACTGGTGCCTCTTGCACACAAGGTAAGAAAGATCTCATAGTCAACAGTCAATATGTTTAGCTGTAAACAACATATAATTTCTTTGCAAAAATAGGTATATTACTGCCCAATCAAAAGGCCAACTGTATCCTCAATGGTTGCCTAGATCATTCTGACAGGAAAATAAAAGGCTGTAGTTACTATGTACATGTACTGAACATGGGTGTAGTAATAGAAGTAGTAGAACACGTACCGGTAGTTGCAGTAGACAATGCATAGACATTGACAGAGTAGGGCCCTTCTTGGACACAGACGGATTTACAGACTACTTCGATGTGGCATAATAACACAATTCTGACCGGGCCGTCCATCACTAACACCAGTATTAGATCCTAGTGGTAGAGTGCCCGAACTGCAGGAATGTAGCTATGTATAGTGGGGCTTTATGGCATATGGCCCCCCCTATTCCCACCCTCCCACCGATGATGATGATAAAACAGTAATACATTTGGTATATCGCAGCATGAATCGTTGCGATGCGCACAGCGATGCAGTGCCCGTGGCTAGTCGTATCATGGTGAGCGGCCGGGGTGGAGGGCCGGGAGGCGGGATGCGAACACAGAAGTAGACATGTGAGGATTTTCAGGTTTAGCACTAAGGAGGGTCATGAGCAGTGGACCAAGTCCCCTGGGGCATGGTCCCTGGGTAGAGTGTCCTCCTGGTTAAGACCGCTGACACTGTCCGTAAAGACACCTCAGTTGATTTTCTTCTTTGTGGCAGTATATCTTTCCATGTACTGAAAAAGACAAAGTGACATTGTCCATTTTGATTCATTGATAGTATTTCAGTGCTCTATAGAATTAAAAAAATCGAATTCACAAAACAGATTTTGGTTGATAAAGCATGACTGGGTATCGATCTTTACTTTTAATTATATTGCCAAGCCAGCAGATTTTGAAATCAACAGCACCAGAGCCATCATAACAAGGTTGCTCTTGTTAGTGAAAGGAAGGACCCCACTTCGTGCTCCTAAAGACCTCATATGAGAAAACCTCATATGAGAAGAGTATAACTTGGGCGATCAATTAACACTGATGCTCACCTCTTCATAACCGTCCAGGTTGTGGAAAGCCTTCATATCAAACAGGTTGCCTTCTATGGCCAGCAATGATATGCTAGAGTCCTTAAGGATGTGAGGGGTGAAGCAGACCAACTCCAGGCAGTTCTCCTCCAGGCGCAGCACCTTCAGCCGGGGAGACTCGGCCACATGCTCTGACAGGAAGGAAATCTACAAGAGAAGAATACATACGTTATGCATGGGATATCTCAAAATACAGCAGTCCAACATTATAGCACTCCAATGCACTATATGGGTATATATCTAAAACTGGACATCGACATCCATGTTTCAGAGTCCTTCTAACAGAAAGCTATATTCAGTCTCTTTGAAGTAGAAATCCATAGGTTGCTATATGAAGGAGAAGGCCATGTTCATGCCTATGTGTATGTCTGTGTGGGTGTACATGAGTCTGTGTCCATGAGTGTCTGCATTCATGCTACAGTCATAGGGTGTTTTTAGGGAAATTTCCCTTTTTTGTGATTTGAACTTTTTTTCTCGCCAAATAGGGGTTTTTTAGGCAAATTTCACTTTTTTGCGATTTTGAACTTTTTTCTCGCCAAATCAGGTGTTATTAGGCAAATTTCACTTTTTTTGCGATTTTGAACATTTTTCTCGCCAAATCAGGGGTTTCTAGGCAAATTTCCCTTTTTTGTGAGTTTGAACTTATTTCTCGCCAAATAGGGGGTTTTAAGGCAAATTTCACTTTTTTTTGCGATTTTGAACTTTTTTCTCGCCAGATCAGGTGTTTTTAAGGCAAATTTCACTATTTTGCGATTTGAATTTTTTTCTCACCAAATCAGGTGTTTTTAGGCAAATTTCACTTTTTTTGCGATTTTGAACTTTTTTCTCGCCATATAGGGGGTTTTTAGGCAAATTTCACTTCTTTGCGATTTTGAAATTTTTCTCGCCAAAAGCTGCGGAATCTGCTTCCATGCGTGATCCCATTGATGGACTCTGGATAGACCCATGCATAGTGAAGACCTACATAGTGGACATGAGGTCAAGTTAAAAACTGCAAGTCACTTGTTTTGCAACTTGCACTGAACTGACCCTAATAGCCCTTAACTGGATTGTCAACAATCAATTAAACTATGACCAAACTCCCTCTATTTCGGAGACCAAATACACTATCAAATGATTTATATTTTTTCAAAATAACACCCTGTGTAGAATGGCTCGGTATTCAGGAATCCTACTGCGAGTAAAAAAATGTCAAATTCTAATTCTAAGTACCTGAAAATTGAGAAATGCTGACGTTCACGGTTTATGTAGGAAATGTACTAAAAACAGCAAAAAAAGGCAACAAAACCCTAATTTTCTCAAAAACTGTTCAGTAGGATTTTTTCTAACTGAGGTTCCAGTGTTTTCTACCCTCATATTACACAATGGCATAGAGAATATATTGACACCTAGTCAGGATTTTGCGCTAGGAGCAATCTGTGAGGCAAAAAACAGCCAAAATGAGCCACTGGTCTGAAGTATAAAACTGGGCATCGATCACTATAGAGCTACAAAGAGAGAGAGAATCGATGTCCAGTAATAAGTAGGTTATATTCATGAAAATAATATACCGGTATGTGTATTTTTAGTCCTGATCTGTGATCGAATAAAATTGTTTATTACTTCTCAGGTATACAGTATATGTGCTATCTTGGCTGGGAGCATTATTGTTACCAGGTAGGTTGTCCCTATACTTATAGACAATTATGACTGTATTATACGTGACCCAGCGCCTTTTAATGCAAATAGCTGACTCCACCCCAATAACACTATTCCTACTCTGGGCGCATATTTAAAAGCGGCACTTATTCAACGAACTCAGTCATGAAGATATAGAAGTAGTCCTACCTGATTTTGATTCAAATTTATTTCTATGGCTTCAATCCCAGCAATTTCATCTGGTACGGCTGTGAGTTGATTTCCCGATAGGTTGATAGAGTCCAAGTGTTTAAGACCCACCAGCATAGCTGGGAAGTCTTTTAACGCATTGTTGGCAAGGTTGATATCCCGAAGTGCGCTAAGGGATGATAATGTAGGCGGCAATGTGGAGAGGCGATTCTTATTAGCTACCAGTGTTTCTAGTTTCTTAAGCTTACCTACTTCTGCTGGTATGCCACCTGTGAAGAAAAGTGAAGGAAATTGATCATATTCAGTTAGTTCTAATTTTGATAAAAGAACCAGTATCAAAACTACTAAGTTGTTATGAATAATCAAAACCTAGTGCTAATCATCTCTGTTTAATTAATATTCTGATAATACTGATGAAACTATACAGATGTTTAGAAAATTGTGAAAGTAGTGACATCGTTAAAGCTCAATATGGGTGAATCTGCTATAACTATTCTGAATAATTGATAACATTTATATCACTGATGGATATTCTGCACCACCTATAAAGATAAACCTCAAGGACACACCATGTGTACATAATCAAAATAGACATTTAATACAATAGGTCCGGACTTACCACCAGGCATTAACATGATTACTATTAGAGTTAATTACCCATGGTTATATGTGCATATATACATGTGACACGCCAGTGCAAAAGAGTATGACCAGTTTGCAATAGGATAGCATTGGGTGTGTTGTGATTTAAGCACATTGAAAGGTATACCGGTTCTTACTCCTAATAGTGCTTAATTATTGGATATGTATTTAAAAGGTACAGGGTGCAGGAGGAATGCATTGTCTCGGGTAGCAGTGCAAGAATCAGAAGTCTTTGAAAACAGCAATTCAGTGAACGAGTTCTGAGCTCTGTGGTATGGACTCTCTTTAAACGGTATATAGCTGAGGTGTTCAATTAATTACATTGTACGCGTGGTAGAAGAATGTGTCAACTTAATTAGCAAATAAAAAGACAAGGATTGCAGATGTGTCACGCCATGCCACAGTTGTGCTCTGTTAGAATAGTGCAGAAAGAGGGAGACCTGTCAAACAAGTTTCTTTTTCATATGGAAGTATAGGACCTGTGGATGAAGCTGTCCATTGTTCTCCAACGTATGGTCCATGTACGTTATTGTTTCATTCAGACTCCAGATATCAACCCTTTCAAAACTCAGGACTTAATATACAGCAGTCCAACATTATAGCACTCCAATGCACTATATGGATATATATCTAAAACTGGACATCGACATCCATGTAACAGAATCCTTTTAACAGAAAGCTATATTTAGTAGAAGTAGAAATCCATGAATATCTATAATGAAGGAGAACACCATGTTCATGCCTATGAATAAGTGTGTGTGTGTGTTCATTTCAAAATTCAAGATTGCAACAATTCATTGAATGCCACCATGCTTTTAATGTAATCTCGAATTGCAGTTGCAGTAATTTGATACTAATAAAAAAAGATCTATTCTATTTTTTTTTCATGAACAGTTGGCATCCCATAGATTCAAGATGGCTATCACTCATTGAATGTCCCGATGCTTGAAATGCAAACTTGACCTGAAGTTGCATTAATTTGATCAAAAAAACAAATCCTATTTGATTTTTCCTTCATTCAACCCATTCAAGATGGCTACCATTTACTAAATGCCACAATGCTTTCAGTGCAATGAAGAATTGTAGTTGCATTAATTTGATATCTATTATAAGAAAATGTCTTTTTGATACCTTTTTCAAACACAGTTGGCACCCCATAGGTTTAGGATGGCCACCATTCATTGAATGCCACAATGCTTTAAATGTAATCTTGAAATGTAGTTGCATTAATTTTATACTGTTAATAAATCCAATTTAGTTTTTTTTTTCATGAAGAGTTGGCACCCCATAGGTTCAAGATGGCCACCAGTCATTGAATGCCATAATGCTTAAATGCAATCTTGAATTGCAGTTGAATTAATTTGATTCTAAAAAAAATACTTTCTTTTTTTTCTTTCATGAACAGTTGGCACCCCATACATTCAAGGTGGTTACCAGTCATTGCATGCCACAATGCTTTAAGTGCAATCACGAATTGTAGTTGCATTAATCTGGTACTAATAAAAAATCTAATTCTATTCTTTTTTTAAAATTCATGAACAGTTGGCACCCCATATATTTAAGATGACTACCATTCATTGAATGCCCTGATGCTTGAAATGCAATCTCAAATTGTAGTTGCATCAATTTAATGCTAATAAAAAACAAATTCTTATCAATTTTTCTTCCATGAATAGTTGGCACCCCATAAGGTGGCTACCATTCATATTAATCCAAATACAATGCTTTAAGTGCTATCACGAATTGTAGTTACATTAATCTGATACTAAAAAAATTAAAATATTCTATTTGATTTTTCTTTCATGAACAGTTGGCACCCCATAAATTGAAAATGCACCCAGCAAGCAGGTCAACAGCTATATACGGACAAGTGCACCTCCCCTACCTGTTCTCCTTCAAAGCAGAGTGAAGAGGGTGGGAGGGGGTGACCATCAACAGTGCATAAACACTTTGATTGGATGACGATGCAGTTTTTATATTACAACCCTAAATTTGTGCAACGAAAATCATCAAGAAATACTAAGTATTTTTTCCAAAGAATAGCTTTTCTAGAATGGCTCGATACTCAGAAATCCTACTGCGAATAAAAAAAAGTCAAATTCTGATTCTAAACACCTGAAAAGTGAGAAATGCTGGCGTTCACGGTTTATGTAGGAAATGTACTAAAAACACCAAAAATATGCAACAAAACCCTAATTTTCTCAAAAACTGTTCAGTAGGATTTTTTCTAACTGAGGTTCCAGTGTTTTCTACCCTCATATTACACATTGGCATAGAGAATATATTGACACCTAGTCAGGATTTTGCCCTAGAAGCAATCTGTGAGGCAAAAAACAGCCAAAATGAGCCACTGGTCTGAAGTATAAAACTGGGCATCGATCACTATAGAGCTACAAAGAGAGAGAATCGATGTCCAGTAAAAATACAGTTCTTGATATCGACACATGTCTCTACCTGTTGTGGATGGCACTAGAGTACAAAGATGTCAGATACACTGATACAAGATAACATTATCAACTATATCTAGGTCAGACTAGATTATCCAAATGAGGGGGGCAAACTAAGAAAAACAAAAACACTTCCATACATGCATGGAAAACTATATCGTTTACAAAGAGCAGGTTAACTGCAGAAAAAAAGAGTTAAATATGTCAACTTTATTTCGCTTTAAAAAATTACTTCAGGTATTGAGATTATATACATGGTACACAATAATAGTCTGTGTTTGACAGGTCAATGTGTGGGACGAGTCATGTATTGCTAGATAGGGGGATGGGTGGATTTTTCACGGCAGCAAACAACTGATTCTGAGCTTCCCCTTCCTGTGATAAAGGTTGACCTCCTTGCATTAAAAAATAGGACTACCGTATTCGACGTAATAAGCGCCCTCCCCCTAATAAGCGCCCCCCCCCCCCTTTTTCAGATTTTTTCCCAGATTTTTAATGTGTTCCTCAGATTTTGTTACTGATTTTCACACCTGTGTGTAACATGGAGCACTTCACACCTGTGCAGGTGTTAAGGCCAAGCTAAGTGTGAAGTGATAGGGGTGTGTAGAAGCCTTCTAGAGGCCACAGAGGTCTGTATATAACAGCCATGGGGGGCGCTTATTAGAATGAATATTTGAGGCGGATTTTCCCCCTTAAAATAATCTTTTAAGCGCCCAGGGCGCTTATTACGTCGAATACGGTATTCGTTATCATGCCCCCCCCCCCTCCCCCCCCCCCCCCCCACCCAACTATATCCACCAAGCCGCCCACATCTGGCAGTGACCGACTCGTCCCTGTAGTGTTAGTAGAGGTGCTGGGGATGCTTACGGTATACTGTACCTAGCCTGTTTCCGCTGACGTTGATCACCTTGAGCATGGTGAACTGGCCGATGGCGGGGGGTAAAGACACAAGCTTGTTGTTGGATAGGTCTAAGGTTCGTAGATTCTTGGTCAGACGACCAAGGGCTTCGGGAAACTGGAAAAGGGAATAAAATGGTTGCACTTGTAGTTATTACTCAGACGGTGTTTAATAAACCTAATATGCAACGTAGAACCTATCCAAAATAAACTTTAAATGGCAAGGGATAGACCTAGACTCTACTTCCTAAATATGAGGGTAGAAGGGTGGGATTTGGACAGAAGGAACATATATATATGACTGGAACTATTTATTCAAAGTTTAGGGAGTGCTCATTTTTTAACAACAGGGGGGGGTGGTGGATTTGGGGGGGGGTAAAAAATGTGGACCCCTTGACCGGGGGGGGGGGGTAAAAAATTCAGACCCCTCTTGGGGGGGGGGCAAAAAAATTCAACCTGTTTTGAGGGGAAAAGCCCGCGCGTTACTATGCTACAAAGGGGCGCGAACGCGCGCGATTTTTAGCCTGCCGGGGGGGGGGGTAAAAAATTTCGACTCCTCTAGAGGGGGGGGTGAAAAAAATTTGCGCGCTCCGCGCGAAATCTCACCGCCCCCCCCCTGTTGTTAATAAATGAGCACTCCCTTAGATTCAACTGGACCAATTCATCAGCACCAGGCATATAGCCTGGGCCCAATCTCCCTTTGTTAAGCCGGTGATCCACTGCCGTGAGTTTGCTGCGAATGTTGTCGTGCGATTCTCGCAGCCGGTGATCCACTGCTGGAACGTTCTCTCCAAGTGTACTCGCACGAGTGTCACTCATGTACTAAAAATCGCAGCAAATTCGCGGCAGTGGATCACCGTCTTTAGTCCAATGGAGTCATGTATGTCGTGAATCTCTCTTACAGTTCAAAGATCGTTTAGAATTGTCCTTTTACTTACACACAGCTAGCTTATCTAAGATGCCAACCTAACGCTACCAAAATAAGATTTAAGGTACCTGGGTAGGTAGGTCGACCCCTTGGAGTTCCACCTATATTATAACAGAGTCCTCAGATTTCGGTTCCCTCCTCTCAAACTTCATAGAATTCTTCCCACCCAGATCCAAGTCCTCGTAGATCTACTCATTGGCGGATCCAGGGGGGGGGGGCGACGGGTCTTGCCCCCCCCCCCCCCCCCCCAAAAAAAAAAAAAAAAAAAAAGGAAAAAAAAGGGGGGGGGGGAGATGAGAGGAGAAAAGGGGGAAAAAGAGAGAAGAGGACAATACCATATGGACACAGACCATCAGCATTTTCCCCCTAGTATGGCCGCTGTGCTTTGCTTGCACTGGGCTGCGCGCGGGAATAGACAGTAACTGAGTAAGTTGAGTAACTCCATGGACCATGGTTGGCCAGGTTTGCCCCCCCCCCCCTTCTGGCAAATCCTGGATCCGCCACTGCGTACTGAGTCCACCCACTTAGATCTCACCCCTATAGCCTAGTATGTTATGCCTAGTTCCACCCATACACTGATACAGGGGGAGGAGTGAGGACTAGCCTCAGATTAGTGTAGATACCTATTCAACAGACCTGCCTTGAAAGGGGCAATATACATGTACTAGACTACTACTGGCTGTTCCCATACTTTATGATACCTGCGGTATTATAGGCTTACCAGGTACCAACGTTGCTAGAGTACAGTCTATTGGCGTTTAATAGTGTAAAAATGGGGTGTGAACTAGTCTTATGTCATGAAGAGAAAGATCTACAGTCAGACGTGTGTGAGCATCAGTCAGACTATAGTCTACCTCACTGTACGCTTCTATATCAGTAAAGATACTGCATGCTGCTAGTAATAGGCACACCATTATCCTCGCCACTCAGCTATAGACTACAGTCTACAGTATATGAGATCTACTCTGACTGTGACAAGACAAGTGACAAGACAAGTCAAGTGACAGTGTGAGACTGAGTCAGAGGTAGCGGTAAATGTGCCACCTTTTGTAGAGTTGAGACATAGATTCATGCAACACGTTACCTCTGTCAGTCCTTGACTCCCTAGGTTACACGCTCCTGTTTTTTCTGCATGTTCAATGTGAGGTTTTATTGAATTCCCCATATTTCTGCCGCAGATAAGCCTTGATAGGCAAGATATAAACGAAAACGGAAGTGAACAACCGGAAGTTTATACTGGGAGACTGTTCCAAATGTTAACAAGAGATGACGCTACAATCGTCTACTGCCATGCCGTCTACTGGGAAGTCAGAGAAGCACAGTAGGTGCGGAACGCAGGAAAGGGGGGGCGGGAATCCTGGGGGCGTGAGTAGGCCCCTGGGCCAAGGCCCCTGGGCCAACGTCCGGCCAACAGTGGCTGGGGTTGGGCCAACGTTGGACTTTATCACCCCCCCTATATCGTTGGCTAAAGTAGAATTGTCTATATTTAAAATAGAAATGAAAGCACCACTACTGAGAAGATAGCCAGCAATACGTGAATGCTCAAATTTCTACAAATTTTAATTTTTTTTTTCAAATATTGCTCTGTTAGGGGTTTTTGCATTTAGTCTTAACGATTGTAATGACCTCTGCTGTTACCGGTACTGGGGTACACTCTGAGTAAATTATTTTGCCGTGATATGGTACTAGATATGTGATACACCTGTGGTAGATGTGGTACATAGCCTCCCCACAGGGTAACACTGGGTGAGTAGGCCGCCCATGGCACCTGTATCTGCAGTAGGGGAGTAATATATCACCTCAGTCTATGGCAAATCCGCAGGTATCTATGTATCCCCCAATAAAATACAAAGGATCATGATATTCTATACATAATTATTGGGCCATATTCCCGATACTGTACACTTTTTGTGGTGTAGGCCTAAGTAGTTTGGTGATTATGACAAGAAATAAAATATAAATCAAGACTTAACAATGATAAATCAATTAGACGAAAAGTGTACAGTAGTAACTAGAGACTTCAAACATTCAAAAGTAGGCTTGAATAATGAAATCACTCAAATTCATTCACACCTCTTGCGGAATTTGAGCCTAATGCATGCTATGGTAATGTAATTACATCCACATAGCACCCAAAATAGAGACATCACTACCAAATGGCATTGAATTATATATTATATTGGTAAAATAATTTTTTAAAAAAGTGCTTTTTGGCCGCCCATTTCTACGCTTTGCCAACGTTGGCAGTGACGTTGGTACAACGTTGGCCCAACGTCACTGTTAGCCTACGTTGCAGGGGCGGATCCAGGGGGGGCACAAGGGGCATGCCCCCCCCCTATTTTTATGTACATTTTAATTAAGATGGTTCCACACCCCCAATGCTGTAGGTATTACAGTGCCTCCCCCTTTCCAAAATTCCTGGATCCGCCACTGCGTTGGCCCAACGTTGCACCAACTGTTGGACATATAGACGATGTCCCAACGTCTAGCCAACCATACTTAGAGCCTAAAGATGATGTTGTTCAAACATATATTTCCCCAAATTAACCCATATATCGCTTCAAATGTCATCAATTCTCCTCAATAGAGATATGGCTGTCAAGAATCATTATTTTATAGAGATAGCCATTTAGTTCTCTGTTTACATTTCACCTTAATCTCAGCTCAAAGGGCCAAGAAGTGATATTAGAATAAGACTCTAACCCATGCCACTTATCTAGTTGTCATAACCCACAAAATGGTGTCTTCATGGAAATATTGCCAGGATTCTTATATCACCTAGGAATTTAGTAATTAAACATTTTATAGCTTATAAATGGAATAACTCTGACTTAAACATTTATACATTTATGACTTAAACATTTATACAACCCAGGAGGGTCATATTAGTGCCCCATTATGGTGACAAATAATGGGGCTGCCTGGTCAAAATCTCTCAATACAACCATCAATGCCCTCTGGTGGATGTTAGAAATGCAACGTTGGGCCAATGTTGGTTTTCTTCTCATTGCTGGGAGTATTTTCAACGTTGGCCTAACATTGATTTGCCAACGTTGACACAACATGAATTATCTTATGTTGTACCAACGTTGGCAGATCACTGGGAGTATTGCCCACGTTGGTACAACCTAAATTTGCCAACGTTGTACCAACATTGGCAGTTCAACGTTGGCACAACGTTGAGATATTGCTTGCGACTACCAACGTTGGCCCAACATATCCTTGCTAGCTGGGCTACCTCTACCTGTCGGCCCTACCTACTGTAGAGTGTGGGCCCAGTAGGCGCCCAGGGCAAAGAGGGATAAGCCTTCGCTCATCCTCCTCGGTCTCTGCCCTAGGGGGCGGGGGGCACTCCCTCAGCTTTATTCCAGTGGGCACAGAACATTGAATCAACATTGATAAACAGTTGTCGATGTTGAATCAATGTGGATTCAACGTTGATTCAACATTGACCTGAATTTTGTGCCCACTGGGATAGTACATGTATTGTTTTCTCAGCCTGAGGATTTAGTTCTATTGAATTGGTATAGGTGGCACTGCTTCATATCCCTGTGTAAATCTGTTGCTAAGATGTTACAATTACATTCTAACACCAGATGCCACTACTAAGTCATGGTTGAGATCTAACCTGTGGTTTCATTATCTGAGTATCTGCATGTAATAACCTTTTGAAAGAAATAAGGTCATACCATCATACATGTTTGATTAGTGACACCAGTCTGTGTGCATTTATATAGTACCTGCTTGCTTCTGCAGCCCATGCATGTTCTGGTTGATTCTCCTTAGGAACACACTTCCAAATGTTCCTAGTGGGATTCAATGTGGTCTTTCACATGATGACAGAAAGAATATGTTGTAGCTAATTCCAAAAAAGTACCTACGCTAGTAAGTTTCCCCAGAGTGTTTTTTGTTTGTTGTGAATTTAGTGCTATTTATAAGAGGTATTAAAAAGGGTGTGGGGTTTCGCCCAAATTCAAAGGGAAAGAGATATGTGCTTCCTAATTCATTACCATTCATACACGGTATATTTCTGATGATTCCCCGAATAGAAGGGACTACAGGAACCATATGTTTAATCTAAATAGGGACGGGATGGTGTGGGGAGAATGCATATATAGGCCTGAATTGCAAAGAGAAATGCACAATACATGTATACCGATGCCTCAATGGTTACTGGTCAACATATGAGACTAAATCATTGTAGATCATTTCGATGTTTAACTAGCCATCCAATTTAACATATAAAATAAATTATCCGGATGGAAACACAGAACACTATACATGTTTATATGTGACACAATAAACAAAGTGCTATCATTTCAATATTTTATTTCCACACAACAATATTTGCATCCACGAATGATGCTACAACTGCAATGAATGGTTGTGATAACAGCAGACTTGCGATTTTTAAGGCACTCATGAACTCACATATCGAAATGAATAAAATGGTAGCCTATTATCATAAGAACAAAGACCATCTACACTGTGGAAGTAAGAGCATATATAGGTCAACGTGGATGTCTAACATCCCTGGAGCTGAATGAGTCATGTTGTTCTTTATTCTGCGTGTTCCTTTCCTATTGTGGTTTTGTATTTCTTGTATCCTGGCATAGCGTCTTAACCACACCTGTACGATGAGAAAAAATATTTAGATAAGTTCTATTGATAGCTAAGGTGATGGTATGATCAGAAGATCCGAAAAATCCACTTCAAACTTTATTTCAGTCTGTAAAGCATTCGGCATTCATTTGCATATGAAGAGTTTCATTGCAAAACGTAATAAACGCCACCTTTATAAAAGATTATCATGGATAATGAATGGCTAAATGTATTTTCCTGAGGTTATCCATTTCCCATGCCATCCAAGCCCTCACCCCTTAAAGCTGGGCCATCAGGGAATAAGTTCAGCATTTTCCATACTTGGACTAAAATAACAGTTCCACCAGAGGGCAGCAGTGTTTGAACAGGGGACCATGAGCATTGTCCAGCTACAACATATTCACCCCATCTTGTGCCTGTAGGAGCTGAACTCCCAGCCCTTAAAAGCCCTCTTGTGAATGAAAACTGAACTATATCCAAAAGTGCTTTTGCCTCACTTCAACCATGACGGCCAAGCTTTAAAGTTAGTATATCAGCTGGGATGACTGGAATTGAATTTTAGTGATACTTGCTAAAACTGTTGTAAGCATGTATCTCTGGTAAATGGAGTACACACTTCCTATTACAATGATACCTAAATTATTCTATGTAAGGTATCCAGTCACAACAATATCTGCAGCTTTACAGGTGAGCACCCAAGCCTGGTCAGCCATATGATATGTGCTTCCATCTGTTGTATATAGATCTAAGGCTAAGGCATAGGTCTCAGGGGCCACGAAGGTACGGGATAACTCTGTAGACACCGCACACAAGTGCCACCTAGTGTGTTTAAACAGAGTGAGAGATGATTGGTAAACAACATTTATTTCTAGTGTTAAGGAAATATACAGTGAACGCACTGAATGCATATTTCCGCATTGAAATATTGCTCTCAGATATTCGATACTTTGGCATGTGGTTCAGAACATCACCTTGATCCTCACAAGACCAAAGAACTAAATTTGACACCGCAGCAGATGGAATACCAACCTTACGCCAAAGCTTACCTTTATAATGAATTTTGCCATTTTCTCCCTTAGCGACCTGGCGGATCAAGTCATCGACATCTTTATTGAACGGCGTCGCCCCGACTCGTGTGAGGATGAGCTTCATGGTGGAATATGTGATGTAGCCCTGTTGCCGTTTGTCAAACACCTGAGTAATATGGGAGAAGATTAGAACTATAGAGAAAAGTGTAAAATCACAACGACCTACAGATGGCTGTGTCTCACGAACTTGAGCCAATGTTTTTGTCTCTGACCGGGTGCCGTCTCTGACCAGGTGCCGTCTCTGACCAGGTGTCAGAAAAAAGGTGTTTTAGAAAGAAATATACTCATGTATATAAGGATTTCTAAAAACGTTATGGCGGTTGTCATATGATTGTAATTATAATTATAATTAGCCTCCTGCTGTTGGTATTGTGACCTTATCATGTAAAAGCGGTCATTTAAGACCAACGTTATTTCATGTGGCTTGCTATTGGTTGTATTGCCATACTAAACCTATGCAAATACACCATATTCTTTCATGATCTATAATGCATTAGACAGCCAATGCACGAGACGGGGGCTACCCATTGTTGTCATGAATTAGTCATAATTCCATTTTCCCTTCCAATACATCAAGAGAGTTATCAAGAAGGCCACAAGAGCAGCCAAATCAAAAGAAACAGATACATGTATAAAATAAAAAATACACCTATATACACTGCCCCATGATTAGCCCTTAAGTGGCCCTTAATTGGCTGTTGAGGTATGCTAAGGTTGGTGTAGATCACAGAGCAACCAATCAAGAGGTTGTTATAGTGGTGTCTAGACCAATCGACGGCTGATTGTGTATATTACATTTTTGGTCTCTTGTGACATCACTTTCTACATGGGCTTCCTTGTAGCTTTCAGATTTAAATGCGACATGCTGCATACTTTGATAGAATGTATGTAAGTATATTGTTTATCCTACCGATAGAAGGCCACATAAAGGTTATAGTTAGCGAGTCGCTCACCCTGAATGCAGCGAGCAGCTCGGCCTCGGAATCCTTACGTAACTGCTCCTTCTCCATCATCTCCAGGAACTCATCAAACTCGATCGTCCCGTTGCCTTTATTCCAACAAATAGAATAGCATAAAGTCAAGTATTAATATAGGGAACACTACTCCCTTGACGCCTGGGGTAAACTCCACTTACCCCATACTACTCACAGTCATTCATGGATGTTAGTGCAGCAAAGCCCCATGTGAGTCTTACAGAATTGCGCCGTACTATCAATGTACTAACATAACGGGTCACCTACCCATACACAGTTGGTTTAAATGTATTTTCTCCTTAACTACGGTGTTTATGACCACCCACCCGATTTTCATGAAATCCATCCTTATCCCACCGTCCCCAATCTGGCAGTAAATGACTCGTTCTCTCACCGTTCTTGTCGACATCCTTGATCATCTGACGGAGTCGGCTTTGGTCCCAGGACATACCCAAGTGGTCAATGATGGTAGCCAGCTCTAGTGACGTGATATGTCCGTCACCGTCACAATCAAATATGTCAAAGGCAGCCTGACATTCTACAACCAACACCACAATGCGTTTTACTTAGATTTTTGTCTATTCAATCCTACTTAGCCCTAATAGGAAGGTAGTGCATAATAGTCCCTTTCAATGATATGGTTATTGCCAATACAATCAGCGAGAGGAGGTTTATTGGTTTATTGTTTATGATACATGTGTTCTATATCGTAGTGTGCTAATTGGCACACTTATACAGGGTACATATGTCCATAAATTCTCGTGTCCCAACCTAAGCTCGAGTCAGTATAGCTTACACTAAAAGTTCCAAACCATATATACATAAATAGTTGAGCAATTCCGTTCTGCTCCAATTGTGTGCAGTCGGGTAGCGATGAGTCATACCGCAACGATTTGCATTGAAATATTGAAATATTGATCTAAAATATCTCTCGCAATTCACTTGATACTTCGGTATACCTAAGTATATTTGTGTCTATGATTGGCAGAACATATTTTATTACATGGTGGATAAAGCTCGATAAAGCTGGGTCATATCACACTCAGCCTTCGGCATCGTGTGATATGACCCAGCTTCAACTCGTGAAGTATGATGTGCATGTATGTCAATGGCGTGGAGTTTTGTCTATTTATTTATAATTGGTATGATTCATATAAATAAGTCTGTCATACCGACCTGCCCAGTGCCTATCTGCATATCCTTTAGCCTGTAATATAGATTCAGACAAATAAAACATGAGTATTATATGCCTACATTTACATGATACTAGAGGAGAAGCTATACTGTTATATAGGCTAAATAACTAAATTGTATTATTTCAACACAAGAGGAGTGCATATCATTATCAAGCTGTGTAAAGCAGAATTATAGCTTACCATGGTGTAATGCCAACAAGGCCCGACTATGGCGTGAGCTGTCGGCGGCTCCCGCAGACTGACAGTACGTGGTAGGCCGCAGACCATACACCTGTACACCCCAGCTATCCCTTGACAATATGCATACCCGAGCACCTCATTGAGAATACCATATTCCATAGCGTGATGTGAACTCCATACTCCACATTCTGATGTGCCGCCTTCACATATGCAAATGAGCTGGTAGCCATGACTCGAGCAGTTCAGCAGCAACCCGGCCGTTTTGTATGGGACGTGGGGACCACTCATGCATAACTAAACACGTCTCAATAATGTAAAAAGAATTGATTGGGAGGCTCACACTTTGGTCAAATCGATATGTGTAGGCCTCCGCTGGGTCTTGTAGGATGGGATCCCTTAGGGGCCATTTCCACTGCCCGACAAATAACTCCTTAAACAATCGTTGTGTTAAAACAGTTCACAACAACCATGCATGTGGGGTATCCGGTATCGGTATTATTTTCGTTATTTGGTCCCAAAATATTTAGAAAATGTTGAGTAGGAAAAGTGTGGACCTTGAATCATTTTAATAAATTTTGCCAGAGGTCCATGTAACTGTTGGTATAATTACCTGCGCTAAATTATAAAGACTAACGAGTTATCATCAGATTTTCCCAATCTATTTCTGTGGTAATAGAAATGACTGAACAGGCTCCAACGTATATATGTATATATACATCGCCTAGACTATAGATACGACATGAAACATACCTCTTATTCCTGACCTGATTAGGTGCGGGATTATTCGCTGGTGTGTCTGTAAGTGTAGTTTAGCCGTAGAATCGACTGTGGTTTTACAGTATGTATACTATGGTATAAGGTACGTGGGCAGTAAAATCTATTGTTGGCTCACAGCAGAAAATGACGTATTTTTGGGTTGACTCTTTACAATGTACATTGTCTGTAGACGTAAGGTCTATATCCATTAGAGGCGTCATTGCAACCCTGGGACCTTTAATGTACAGCGTTTTTTTGTTTTTTTTAAATCATTTTATTTAGACTGGCGAATGCACAGGATGGGTCCTAAGTTCCCCTTTTCACCTGGCTCCAGTATTGGGCCTGTGGTTTGTGCATATAATAAGGATAACAAAGCAGGTTTGCACTTCATCGGCACTTTGTACGGTTCAAATCAGGAATGAAAATCAACATAGAAACATATCAATAAGTCAGAAGTACAATATAACATCACAATTCCAAGTATAATAGTCAATGAATTCATAAACAATACAATATTAGTGTAGAAAAAGTTGACTTGTAAATTCAGGGGTGGCTGTTTTCAGTTTTTGGTTTTGAATAATTTTGAGGTCTAAAGTGGGAAGCATACTGTCAAAAGTATTAAGTATATGTGAGCCTTTTTTTTGGGGAAAGAACCAAGTTTTGATCATTTGAAAAGGCTTCATAAGTATCAAGAGACCGCTTTTCAGGGGGTAGGGCATTCCATGCTCTCTCGGCTTTGTATTCTACACTTCTTTTGGCTATTTGTTTCTTGGCATTTACATATTTAAGAAGTGGTGCATCTTGAGCCCTGGTGGCTCTTCTATGCTCTAACCTATTGTCAACAATTTCACATTTTTTGTATGCATACTTTAGCAGGTGGGTGTTTCTTCTATCATTTAAATAGTTTATTTTGGCTGATTTGTGAATTTGGGCTGTTGATGAGCGGGGTGGTAATTTTAAGCAGATTTTTAACTTCCTGTTTGAACTTTCTCTCTTACACATTTGCCTTATAATGAATACCTTGTATTATGTGCATTCATTGACGGTGGGTAATTACCCCTCTTAAAGAATACTGATAGATTCAGTAGCTGTGTGTACGCTGGTGACAGACTATATGAAACACGGAGAGACAAACAGATGTGATTTGAGGTATTCAAACTTTATTCCCACATAAACTGTCATGACACACTTCACAGATCAGTAAAAACGTTACAGCGTCGTTTATAAAAATATGTACATTTTGTATAGGCCAAGGGCGATACAGGAAGTGTTTGGAATGGTGAAGATATTGTGAAGAACGGTTATGATAATTTATATCATTGCACACATTGCCAGCAGTCTCACTTGTAGGCCATCATAGCACAGAATTCTGAAATATGAGAGAAAGACCACAATCTAATTAGCCTGTCATTGTATGACTGATAATACCCCCGGTAATAGGGTATACGCACATGGATAGGTATACTGATGCCTATTAGCCTGTCATTGTATGACTGATAATACCCCCGGTAATAGCTAGGGTATACGCACATGGGTAGGTATACTGATGCCTATTAGCCTGTCATTGTATGACTGATAATACCCCCGGTAATAGCTAGGGTATACGCACATGGGTAGGTATACTGATGCCTATTTAAGTATATCTATACTTGCTTCTCTCAGCTTAGAAAATGATTTGTCCATCATACATGTATTATATACTTCAAGCGTTATAGCTGATGTGTATGTAGACCTTACAGTGGTCCCGAATGGTATAGCGGCATGGAGAAAGCGTGACAAAGAGGTGGGGGAGGGGTGTTGAAAATGACCGGAAATTGCGTGATATACATTACGGATAACCCTTTATCATATAAGATCCTCTCATCTTTATAACTGGTTTCCCTATCACTATTTATACTGGATTCCCTCACATTTATAACTGATGTTATCACTTTTAGTACTGATTTGCCCATTACCTGTTATATTAGATACCCTTATCTTTATTACTGACTTGCCCATCACCCTTTATGTCAGATTCCCTCATATCTATAACTGATTTGCCCATTACCCTTTATTACTAGATTCCCTCATTTATAACTGCATGGTGTGTCCACCACCCTTTATGCTAGGGTCCCTCACCTTTATAACTGATTTGCCCGTCGCCATCCGTGTCGGCCTCCCTGATCATCTCGGCCACCTGCTCGTCCGTGAGCTGCTCCCCTAGCGTTGCCATGACGTCACGTAGTTCAGCAGCAGAGATGAGGCCGTTGCCGTCCTTGTCAAAGGTCCGGAATGCGTCAAGGACGTCTCCTGGGGCGTCACCATCGGCCGCCCGGCGCTCCATCGTGGCCAGGAATTCGGGAAACTCCACGGTGCCGTTACCTGGAGGAGACACATACCTAGGTTACTTGTAAGTAGGTGGTAGACTCCCGGGGGCAGGCTCTCTCTCCTAATTCCTGACAGAACCCTGTCCTTGGTGAATGTGATGTTGTATCTCTGGACGTCAGGGCATTTCTGTGCCCTTCGTTACTCATGGTTAGATATAGCCGATTTCACATATTCTAGTCACTCTAAAGCACCATGTTCTGGAATATAGGCCTACGCACGTGCTGGCCAGAATAAGGATGGCTTACCATATTCTCTATGGTAGACCATGGTAGCTCCTCTGTGTAGTCCTCACACTGCGGACTCTTTTCACCTGTTACTACATATATGCTAAACCACAGTACCCTTGTTGTTCTATTATATTTCTTTTTTCCAGCATTGCATTATGTTTGTTGGCGGAAATACACCATACATGACGTCTTTGTTATGGCACAAAATTAACACAACGTAATCATAATTATTAGATTATTAGATAAGTTTATATGTTTAAATCATACCATCCAGATCCATTTCCGTTATGAACCGCTTGACCTCGGCCTCTGTGGAGCTCATGCCCATGGACTTGAGCACAGCCCCCAGCTCCTCCGTGGTCACCTTCCCGTCCCCATCCTTGTCAAACAATGCAAACGCCTCCTTGAACTCTACAAACAACAAGAACAGGATCGCACCATACAGGTATTGAAGGTAAACTAGGCCAAAAAAAGGTGTGTTCAACATGGTCTCGAAGATCAGGGTGGGTAGGTCGGATTTCTTTTAAGTTTTATTTTTCACTTTTGAAATCGCCAAAAATGAACCGTCATCAGGATGACTCACTGATTCCTCCAGTAAACAGGAATATCTCAGTATAGTTGGATATACATTTGTACTTGCTAAAAAGTAATTTACCGAGGTCAGACAATTATTTAGGCTACTGAAGCCGGTATATAATAAAAGCTTGTTCGTCCTGACCAGAAATTTGCTAAAATCAATAAACTATGAAAAACAGATTTCCCCAAAGGTTATTGTAAAGTAAACGACTCGGTAATGACTAAAATCATGGGTATTAGATTTACTTTAAAGACTAACCGGCGATTTCCTCGGAATCAAAAGACTTCGTCTGAAAAAAGGAAAAACAAAATACGCAATTATTTTGGTTAATTCTTTAGACAGCATTGCACCAGTGCTGATAACTGCTGGGCCTCGATTCATAAGTTTATACTACTAAGTTAATTTTTGTGTCATAGTCGGAAGTAAAGCTACAACTATTAGAAAAAACGATTGCATACCCATTTCACAAGAGCAAGTAGTATCTCCTTCAAAAACAGTCAGAAGTAAATTGATTTACGATTAGGAACATCTGCAGTTGTAAAGTATAATTGAAATCGTATGTGCCCCTGTCGTACAATGTGGGGGAAACCAATTTATTTCAATATTTATTTCAATATTGGGGTGTTTCCAATCAATATGACGTCATTTCCGGTGAGGAGTTCCCACCTAGTCGTACAAAGAAAGTTTAGGAAATGGTTATGTGAGGCTAACTCAAAATATGACACCTGTAGACTGACAGGCACCCTATATTTCTATATAGCATATAATAAAAATAGTAAATAAACCAGGTCGGAAATTTACTTCCTATCCTGCTGTCATGTTATCCCACTGCACCATGCGATATACAAAATATAGTATGATTTCTTATAACGACCAATGTTTTATTTATATTACATCCACTTGATAAAGCATTGTATTGTAATACACAACATATTGACATAGTGCAGTACATGTTTCTCTTTCTTTTGCACCGGGTTTGGAAGATATACACCTTCAAATGGAGAAAAGGTCATTGGCTGAGATGAGATTGGACCCTGTCTCAGCCGTCTGTTGTGAAATGACCTAAACCATCCTTATGACCACCTATTACCCTTGTTTTTTATGACTTCATGAGCAGATATATTGTTACGACAGCATTGTGAAATGCACTAAATATGACCTTACGACTGCAAAAGGAACATATCATTAGCTTACCCATATTGAAATGTACTACACCTCCTCATTTTAACGTGAAATGGTATTCTTCTGTCGTAAGAGTATTCAACTGTCGTACATTGTTATGAATCGAGCCCCTGGTATATATTTGGCCATAAACACCACTGTCACATTTAGGACGCAGTGTAATTATATAGAATGCAAAATGCAAGCATTGCCTCTGAATTATGATTGAAGGCATACCGTCCCTCTTGATTCGAGCGCCAACAACCATACTTCCTATTTTGGGCTACATTTTGTCATTGCATGCTTACGTAAAGGAATACTTGTATCACTATATATATAAAGACACCCTTATATTCTTACATAGAGAAACTCCTGTATTCCTATCATTAAGAAACTTACCATTTTGTATATGTTCCAAATTGACCTAAATTGATACTCCAGACGTATAGATCAGTGTCAAGATCAGTGTCAAGATCACATTATTATATCGGTGTGCTGCGGGACCGTATGCTGGTATCCCGGCTGGCACAGTCAGCTACCTCTCATACAGTTTATCAATATTATATGAAGAACCTCTCCCCCGAGGAAAGAATGCTTTCATTGAAAATCAACTCAACCATAACCAGTGGGAATAGGCTTCGTTTTGTCTGATGCAGAATTTATGTTGGTGTGATGGTGGCGTCACGCCCATTGTCTCCCTGCATTGCATACACGGTGCTGACCTTTCTCTATATTGTATGCAGCTGGGGTGGAGAGATGATACAATAGACTGATGCTTAGAGGTAAGTCATCATTACCAAGCAGCATTACCAAAACCCCCATAGACTAAGTAGGAATTGTGCATTTACGAACGACATGGAATACACTGAAGCAATGCATGCTGTGGTTCTACATTTGAACGAGTGACCAGTTCACTCTGTATCTATTCAGTATACATAATTCCCAACTGTTGTTACTTTAAGTATACCCAGTTGGTCTATAAATCCATTAGAATACGTATGAAGTCGAACATCTGTAATAGATGTTCCAATTCATTTAGAATATCTGCCAAGGAACACAATAGTCTGACAATGTGACGACAGATGGCACCACATAGCTTACTCAGGTCTCACACCGTAGCAAGTCACTGCAAGAGTCCAGAGAATCGGTTAAAGTGATAACTTATTGGTACAGACCAATACCAGAGGGCACTGCTGTTACACCCAGGTGCCCCTCCCCTCGCCCCTCCCCCTTTGGCTACCACGGTACTACATGTTGTTTAATTCATAGCTACTGTTGTGATGGTTATTGGAGGGGCCTGAGTCCACCCTGCTTGACAATCCCACCCCTCCCACACCCTGTACCATGGGCCATATAGTCTCAGGCCCCGACTCTATATTAGTAGAGTCTGGGCAAACTCATATAGGAAACTTGTTTCACTAACTTGCCCTCAGGAGTTGACCAATCAAATCCTGTACACCAATTCCTGTGCACAGCCTGACAGGAAATCTCACTTGCACCAGCCCCATTTGCAGCCCTTGTGGCGGAAGAAGGTACTAGTCTGTGGGCCATATAGAGCTCGTCACCACCTAGAACAGTGTGGGGCAGTGCAGGGAACTAGTTCACCAGACAGTCTGCTACAGGTGTGTGTGTGTGTGTGTGTTGAGGGGGGCGGGGGGTGGGCTATGATCAGTGCACAATGAACTGCAGGTAATCAGGACGGCCTGGTCAGGTAGTCTGTGAGATAACTGTGTGAGCAGTGCAGCCTGGTGCTATAGGGAAGGTTACACATAGTTGATTGTTTCTATTTATATGGGAGGTGCGGAGGGCAAGCAAACCAGTGGACTGTGACCCCTAGGTATATGCACCATGAATCGGTCAGTTATAACTTATACTAATAGCCAAATATGTCTTATATGGGGTAAATATAATCATATACATGTAATATAATTGTGTATGGTGCAAGCTGGGGATTTATCACAACCCAGGACAACTAAAAAGAAAGTTAAGAGTAAATCCCTGGTGTGTGGCTATGATGGTGAAGGTACCTGACCATGTGTAGGTTGTGTTTGCCCACACTGTTACGTAGCATATCTGTATACGTAACCTTCCCTATACCTGTATGTATGTTAATTGCCCCCCCCCCACCCCCCCCCCCCCACCCCCACCCACACAGAGACTTGTGGGCGGGTCCTAGTTTATGTCAATGAAAAAGATAGGCTGAAAAATGGATGCAAGTTAGACCTGGACCTGTCACAGGTTATTGTATCCGTCTACCACAATCGGCATCCAACCATTACTCCATAACTTATCTGTAGCCCCGACGATAATCACTAGAGGCTTGACTTGACGTATGCATCACAGTTTGGCATCATTTCCTTTGAAACATTTTCGATTACTTTACTGACATCATTCTTGCGCTCATTCGAGCCTGGTAATCAGAAGACAGGGAAAAGCCCCGCATTAGGCAGCAGCGGAGGCCGTCTACTGGAGTGTTAAAGCTGCTGCTGGTTGCAGATTACAGGCCATCTGCCCAGAGCTGCTCCTGTCTGCCCCCACATGTTTTCTACAGTGATGAAGCACCCCCTCTCTAGGTACCCTATTGTGTGTGCAATCAGGCAAGACGCGCTCACAACATCCTGGTGCGCTAACGAGCCATGTATAATACAGGAACGGAGGCCATGAAAATACATATAATACGCATAGTGAGTATTCAACTTATTCACCATGAGTCAGACACATACCCTGAGACGGACACTGGAATTTGTAGTTATCCATGTACAATCGATAAAAATTCTAGTGTTTTTATTTTGAAATGAATGACACTTAAACCTTACCATTACTTATGAATGAAGAACTTATCGTCCTTGAACACACGCAAAATCAAATGTCGGTCTCATGGTAATAATGTGTCCGACTCCTGGTGAATCTACCCTACTTGATGAGCATAAAATAGCATGGTAGCTGGCTGAAATTAGTAGTTAACGTCCATGTGAACAATCAAATAACCATACAGGCAATGGCCTCGGCATGGGTGGAGCTGCTAACTTTGGGTAGGTGTTCCCTTTAGCATTGCTGAGTTCCTCCAGTAGGAGACACAGTGATAGGGGATACTGCGGCAGATGGCTGCTGCCAGCAATAGGAGCCGGGCAGCTCTGGTTGGGTGTCCACCCTGCCATGAACACAACACCCCCATTAGTCGTCTCCAGACCAGCTTCTGACTGCAAGGCCTTTTGCCGTCTACAGCCTGCCTGACTATTACATGGGGCCCTACACGGATGCCAAAGGTCAGGTATTGTCCTTTACAGCTGGCCACTCAGCCTACCTTTGAATAGGCTCATCAGTTTCTGGTGGGTGGAGAAGAGGAGGTGCTCGTTCCCGAGTTGCTCACTTTGTAAAGGGATAGGTTCAGGAAAAAGAGCTAGACAGGGCACTAAAAGTAAATGTAACGAATGTTTTGATTTGGTCACATATTGTGAGTATTTTAGCCAAGTGAACAGAAGTATTTAGTTCTAAACCAACCAGTGTAACCAATAAATAAAAGAATTATATATTTTTAAACATATAGTGAAACAGGCCCAGAGAATGCTATATTTTTGGCTACTTGATCAGTGGTGTGCATCCATCTTAGTTAGTAAATCGAATTGTTATGTAGACTGGCTTCCAGGGATTGAGTTACCATTGCACGAGTAACTCAATCTGTGGTTGTTGCATATTAGCCAGGGTCTTGTGCTGCTGCAACTGATTGGTAATAGATGTACACTGTGAGGTCATTACTAATAATATTAGTCTAAATTACTAATAAGTACTAATAATTTTAGTCAAGCCAAGGCAATACTAACGTTTAGCTTAACACAAGTAGAAAAACGAGAGGAGAGAAGCTTTTGGGCACATGGTTTTTGCTAATGGTTAGTACAAAAATTTGACTAATGTTTGAGATTTATTATTTTCGGTATGGGAATCGTTTACTAAAACAAGCCCCTCATAGACACCCGTCACACATGGTTGGAAGCCATATACAGCAAAGAATGGCAGTGTACAACTCAGAAGTATCTTATTCTCTTTGATGGGTCCAAGTGGAGGTAGCCCTGAAATGGGCTTTTAAAGTTGATCACAGGGTCAAACCACAATAAGTTGTAACAACACCCCCTGAATACTGCTATTAAATTTTGGACTGTGTTTTCTGCATTAATACACAATTTTGTTATATTAGGCATATAGACTTATAAAAAATATTTCATGGATTGTTAAGGGACATGTGTTCAACTCAATTATATGTATAGTGTACAGGACCCAATGTAGACAAATGATAGGATGCTTATTCAATCAAACTGAAATTACCCAAATGAACTATCTACTACCTACCCACCAATGCGTAGCCATGTCATCTATGTAAGAACATCTATCCTAATCTTTGACCATTCCCAATTATATTTATGATCATCCTCTTAACCCAGTGAACAAAATAACGTTATCCTAACGTTAAATTAACGTTACTAAAAGGTTGACAAACGTTTGTGATTACAACGTTTTTATTACGAAAAAGCGTGGACTCTAAATTACGTTAAAATAACGTTTGGGTAACACGTTTTGTGAAACGTTCTATGGACGTTTATATAACGTTTTTCCATAACCAGTGACCCCCCCCCCTCTTGGCCCCAAATTTGTCCATAATAATGTTGTTAAGCCTATGATTATTTTCGTTTTTCCTTTTGTAGAAGCATCTTGTTGGACATTAGTCCAAGTGCCTCAATGCCGTTGCTATATGGCATGAGAAGCTTGCATCATCTCCCACAAGGATACGTATCCAACTGCTATCTACTATACAGAAATAGGCAGTGGGATATAATATCTCCTGCCACCCAGGCCAACACCACCATAATTTGAGTGTAGCCATGGAAGGATTTGTTTCAGCAAAGAGGTGTTGCTGTACGGAGCTGTTTAGGATGGGTGTGTGTATATACAACTCCCAATTTCATGGAATAGGTGTCTAACCTGCTTCATGTAATAAGCCTTACTCCAATAATGTAAAATATGAATCTAAGGTATCCAGCAATATATTTTTAAATAGTACATCTAAAATGACTCGCCATTTTATACTTGTGTTCATTATTAAAGGAGTATTATACACAGAATGAGACTGCACACTCGGACAAAGTACCATCAGCCACAAAGCTGCCATCTAGTGTATAAAAACTGAAACACAAAAACGTTGGTATAACGTTTTTCTGACGTTTTTCTAACGTTCTACCACCACGTGGCATTCTCTATTATCGTCCATTATGATTAAATTTCTGCTGTGTGCTAAATATCTGCATGATTCTATGTCATATCATATCGTTATAAGGGTACTCCACCACTCATAGTTTGTGCATGTAATGCAGCCAAAACTAATTGTTGTCCACTTCTTTTACAAAATACCCATATCCCCAATACAGTGTTGTATCCCATAGACAAATAAACATGCATATCATCACTTAATTATGTAGCAATATTCCAATATTGGACACTCACATGATGCCTGCTTATGTAAATTCATTATTGTGAAGAGGAAAATGGTTGAACAATTAATGATAATGGAAATTAATTGATCATCTCAATAACTTGCTTGTCCTGGCCTACCAGCCCTATTGGAAAACTGTAGGCATAATGCAAGTATGATTTGTATAATCAAATCAAAATAACTTGTAATACATTCACCCAAATTCTCATTCGTCAATAAAGCTAGATTATAGTTGTGGGACATCAATATGTTGTTCCCATGACCGTATTTTGTAACAAACATCTTCTGAAGGTTTAAGGGTTGGAATACCTACGTTATATTCATGTCAGAATAACGTTTCAAGAAAAACGTTTTTTCTCAAAACGTTTTCTGAACGTTTTCAAACGTTATGGTGTCAAAGGTTCATCAGTGAAACGTTATTTAGACCTCAAAATAACGTTTCAAGCTGAACGTTATTTTCCAAACCCTCTAGAAACGTTTGAGAACGTTAAATGAACGTGTCTTGTTCACTGGGAATTCAGTCAAGCAAACAGAAGTGGTCAGTGTTTGCTGCATCGACTCCCCATATACTACTGGAGCACAGCTGAGCGGCTCCGGCTGCCTGCAGGAGCTGCTCAGTGGTGGGGGAGGCTGTGACGGGTCCCGAGCAGCTCTGACCTGCTCCCCCGCCTCTGGGCCGCCTCTCAGAGGTGCTCCTGGAGACGAGTGGGAGCAGATGGCGAGCTGCTCTCTGAGAGCGCTGCTCAGAGCTTCCCACAGCGTGGTGTGTGTACCACACACAAGCACACACTGTTGTCAGGTGGGTCTACCTGTAAGGGAGGACCTGGAGATAAAAGAGGGGAGTAGGGGCAGTACAGCGGGCGGACACAGGGAGACGTTGCTATGGTGACTTTCATGTAAAGGTGCATCACTAAGGGCAGGTAGCCGTACACACCACAGGAGCACTCATACATGTGTATGGGCAGTTGTCTCACACAGGGTGAGCTGCTCCCGCGTCCCATGAGCTGCTCACCTTAACACCGTCTTCACACCAACCTACCAATTCACCTGGCACAAATACCTCCGGATCGAAGTCCTTCTCCATAGAGCTGCCCCAAGTCGCCATCGGGCTAGGAGTAATTAACAAGGGGTTAACATATCGACAGTAACAGCCGGACTAAGGTACTTCTATCACAAGGGTCATGTGATTTAAAGGTAACCTTCAATTCCCTTATTTAACCCGATCTGTGTATTCAAACTATACGTTTATTAACATCTATTTTCTCCCAACGATAATACTGTTACTGAAAGTGTATATATGACGACACTTTCTAAACACCTGGGCTCTTCCCTATACCGTGCTGTATCTCCCCACATTCATTCTAGAAGTAGTATACTAAAATTGCCGTAAGGGACAGGCTACACGTGAGGGTTGGGGGTGGGAGGTCTATAAATACAATTCCAGCTCCCCGTCTCATGAGGGTCTTCCGTCTTCTAAAGTAGCAATTACAGTTATTTCGACTTTCCCATAGCCTAGGATGTGAAGGCAGTACAACACACCAGGGTGTTAATAGAGCCTGTCGCAGTGAGGCAATGGCTAAATGATTACAAAAAAAGTAGAGTGGAGAGAGGCGTCGCCTTGGAAACAGGTACGACCCCACAAGTAGTGACACGGAGTGGGAGGCCCTGGTTACTGTGAGACTATTGAAATGAAGATGTCCCCTGCTTCTCCTGCAAGCTAATATCTCCATTGATCTAGAGCTAGTGATGGGAGAAATAGCTGGAGAAGGGATTGTACCTAGAAATCCCTCTAGTCTGGCTAAGCAGATCAACATGTGGATTATGGATTGGTCTGTTTACAGGACAATTCTATGCAATGACCTAGTCTGTTCTAATGATCATTAATTATATCTAAATGTCATTAGGTTATAGCTAAAGGTCACCCGATAAGGTGAATTAACAAGTCCTTCATATACACGATCTCTCGGGCACATCCATGAAAGTTACTCCAGGCACACCATACCGAAATCGAGTAGTGGAGCCCCATCTTACTGGAGCGATTTGTGCAAAGGATCTAACAGCAGCAATTTCAGTTGAAACTGTTTGGTGCTTGTTCTAGAACTGTTGACCATGTAGCTTTGTTTGACGCTCGCACCAGATTCACATTCCAGACGCCATGTTACACACTAAACAAATCTAATAAAAAAAGAAAGTCCTGTCCTCCATTCTGATACATGCTGCATCTCTGCAACCTACTTAGCTGGATAAATCCTTTGGATTTTGCTTGTCAATTCTCCTAGCAGTTTAGCCGGGGTAGATCCTCTTACGATGTGAACAGTTATTGCTTTCAAAGGGAGGATGAAGAGATTTGATTTGCAATATAGAAGAGGGGTGGTGGTTGGTAAATGGCAGGAATAACTCAAATATATGAGATCGGAGCAGAGAAATTCAATAGTTGAACTGCATAATCGCAATCTGTATACAAGGCTTTAATGCAGAAACGTCGTAATATAGAGACTACACTCTTCAATTTGTGTGACACCTATATAATAAACCATGTTGATATAGGGAGATATGAGCAGGGAATGGCAGTGTGCTGAGGGTGGTGGCTATCACATTGTGTGCCATGAGAGCGGGTACCCCTCCATATACATCACACACAAGCAGCAAAGGGGATCTCGAGGTAGAGGCAGTGAGGGACCAACTCATATTGCAAGTCGTGACTGGGGATTCTTTGATGTATTGACAGGGCCTTGCTTCGTGCCCTCTCATCCAGGGGGTGGTGGACTGGCGGGTGGCCTGGAGGAGGCCCAGGAGGAGGCCGTGACGGATGAGGATCGGATCTCTTACCGGGGCCACCATGAAGTGTCAGGGCAAGGTGGAGGACGCAGGTGAGTGCACAGTTCATGTAGGTGTGGGGTCATAGTGACATGGAGTAGGGGGGTGTACAGTATGTAGTATAATCACCTGATGAAGGCTAATGTTGCTTGTAACGTTGTGGTCTGTTGAAATATGATGGTAAATAAAAGACTATATAAATCTGTAGACTTCCTCTGTAAAGCCTCAGAATGTCTCAAGACATTGTAAAATAAGAATGGATGAGAATAAATGAATACAGTTATCATAAAGTGTATTGATGCTTGCGTTGTGTTGAATACTGCAAACACCAGCACAAGTATAAAATAGACACCACATTGGTGGGAGAAGTTGATATGTCTTACTAACCAGCACTACATCACGGATGAATATGTCTTACTAAAACCAGCACTGCATCCCTGGTTGTAGCATTAATATTTCTGGTTTAAGCTATGAGTCATACTTTGAAGTTTGGTTGTTGGTTTACTGGATGCTGGAATAGGGGAAAAGCTAGTATCATATAAGTTCAGCTGTATTAAAGCAGGCTTAAAACCATAGATTGTATAATGTGTATTATTCTAGCTGAAATTAAACTGACGTAGGAAAGTTCAAGCACTCCATGCATGCATATTAATTGATATTTAAATTCATGACTACAATG
The DNA here is from genome assembly GCA_947462335.1 of Harmothoe impar. Classification (NCBI taxonomy): domain Eukaryota; kingdom Metazoa; phylum Annelida; class Polychaeta; order Phyllodocida; family Polynoidae; genus Harmothoe; species Harmothoe impar. The sequence goes on along the minus strand of OX381704.1, from coordinate 76,399,812 downwards.
ATATAAGACTCCTGCAGCGCCCAGTTGCTGTACTGATTATTGATACGAGTTTCAGTTACCAGCAACTTTTGCTGTAGGTGTACAGTTGTCGTTCTAGTTCATAATGATATATATTTGAAATATGTTACATTGAATATAATAAAAAAATCATACAGATGTATTGCCATAAGAGGATAAGAAATACGGAGAGGTGTTAACATTGATACTCTTAAATATTGATATTGATATTAAGAAGCAAGAGGTCATTCAATTTCTGAACGATAATGTTGCACATAACAGCACATGGAGACATGACATGTGAACGTGTGCGTTAAAATGATACCTCATGTAACATATAACACTGGAGTGGCATGCCAAATGTTTACTCCCACCTCTGTACATATCCATATTGGCAGCCATGTTGACTCATTCCCTGTCTAATGAGAATGCTCAGACGTTGGTTGGTACATGTTCTGACATTGAATATGTAATAGTAACAGAGGGATTCACATTCTTCAATTCATGCATGTTGATTACTTCATTCAGAGAATGAATCTCAGCTATACCTGACTGCCATTGTCCCGGTAATTGAGGTTGCGATATAGTTGATTGGATCTGTAGTGGGAAGTAGCAACGAGTACAGCATCTTTTAAATGGACGTGAAGACGTGACAGGCTTACAGCCAACACCCCTGACCCGCTCACTGTGTGCCCTCTACTGATACTAGGCCGCAACTGTTGGCACACCAGTGGCGGTGTTGGGGTCTCAGATTTCTGCCTTACTGTGGGGCTGTGTTCAACAGAGGATGTGGAGAGATATTTCATAAGGTGATGCTCAGTAACCCATAAAGGCACTATCCACAATGGTCAACCCACAATGGGCAGGAAATGCCTATCTAATCTAATCAGCACCCCTGCAGCACCCATGCCATGGCAGCCGCTCTATACTCGGTGGCAGAATTGCCGTATGACCCCGGCTGACTCCTGTCGCCAGGAGCAGACACCCAACTTTAGCTGATGTATTGCCTGTCGGGAAATCAACCTTCCTCCACTAGCGCCCTGTACGGCTCTCCCTGATCCCAGGTCCCCCTAATCTTGGCCTTCACGGCTCATTGTTCCTGTCCCACTTAACCAGATAACGCGGATGAGGCTGACCAGGGCCCTGTCCTTTTTGTGGTCACAGGAGTCAGATGCAGTACTAAAAAGGCATAGCTTCCTAAAACTGCTGTATCGTAGGTTTGTGCATCATAAGGCCAAAGATAAAGGTGTGTTTCAAGCAACATGATCCAAAGATTTAGAGTAGGTAGGTTGGATTTTTTTTAAATCTTGAATTTTAAAAGTACCAAGAATGCGTCGCGAATTGCCACACCGACTCACGGGTCATCAAGATGACTGACTGATTCCCATAGACATATCATGAACTTGTTGGATAGTTTTGTTAAAATGCCATATCCTGCGGTCAAACAATTTATTAGGCGTGGGAGCTTGTCCAAAGGTTTTGCAAAAGAAATCCCCCAAATTGAGAAAAATGCGGTTGGCCCGTTTTTAAATACAGGGTTGGGTTGTCTTTACATAACACACGGTGTTTTCTTTGCCTAATAAAGAACTTGGACTGCTGTAAACGCTATAGCTCAAATTGGAACATATACCAAATAACGATAATATCAAAGTCATTCTATGAACTGCAATGTCATCTCATCTATGTTGCTTGATGATAAATCTATCACACATGGGTTATCGCTAGGCATACTGGAATAACCTGTACAGAAAAACAAACTGTGTTTAATTTGAAATCCTATCTGCACGGTAATGATGCTAATTAGTATTTGACATTGCAAAAAGAGATTGATGATGATGAACCAGCTGGTGCAGGGACCAATACATTGAACCTGTTTCCTCGTGAAATCCAGCTTAATGGTTTCTTTTGATTTTTAGAATAGTGTTTTATTTGGGTAAAAGATAACAAATACCAAAGTAGATGCATCAACTTAGCATGTGCGTATTGCATTCCCTCCGCTAGGGCCCCTGACTTGACATATTTTCAATGTACATATAGACAGTTTTGAAGTATATTTATTGGATTAAATTGGTTGATACCAAAACTAGCTTGGGCGCATTGCCCTTCTGCCGCCAGCACCCCTATCTATACAAAATCATTGACGGTCTTAAGTTGTTTATACATGGCTATGACTTCCTATAAATTCAAATCATGTTAGACGACAATATGTACTTAATACAAAAAAAAGTTACAATTTCCTTGTGAAAAGACCTCCATTGACACAATGATGAGATGAGATGAGGTGATGGCTTGATTTACAGTAAAGATGAAGTTTATACAGCGTTAATAAAACAGTGTGGGTAGTCCTTTTTAATAGCAATTTTAAATTTCCAAAGAGTCTCTATGGTAGTATACATTGGTTTGAGTTGATTCCACCTTGTAATAGCTCGGTACAGACAGCTTCTTAAAACAATTGGTTTTAATGACCTAGGAACAGCGAGTCTCCTGCCTTGGTGATATCTAGTGGGTAGAGCACGGTGATCAATATATTTTTCTAATTGAGCTAGAGTGTAGGCATAATACAGTAGGTGCCTGTCTCTTCTATGGTTAAGCCATGCACATTTACTCTTTTCATGTAATTCAACAGTGTTCATTAATGGATTCTTCTCTAACTTAACCTTATATACAGTACGTAATCCCTTATTTTGAAGCCCCTGTAATTCCTCTGACTCCCCTTTATTTTCCCTATCCCAAATGAAATCGCCATAATCCAAGGTTGGAAGCACCATGGAGGTGTATATGGTTAGCGCTGTATCGTTATCTGTGTGGTACCTGATTTTTCCCAATTGGCTTAGCTTATGTCGTGTATTGCTAACCACATTCTTTCTGTGAGACACAAATTTAAGTTCCGGGTCCAGAGTGATACCTAAGTACTGAAAAGTGTCTACTCTCTCAAGACTTACATTATTTAAGGTAAAAGCGGGTTGTAAATTTCTATAATTATTATAAAACATCCATTTTGTTTTCTTTTCATTAACAGTTAAACTATTTTTCTTACACCACATAGATAGTACATTCAAACTATCTTGCATACGTTCAGGGGTATTTACAGAAATGACCGCATCATCTGCGTATAGAGTTATATCAAAATTACCTATCTCTGGCAATGAATTAATATAAATGGAGAATAAAATTGGACCACAAACGGAACCCTGTGGAACGCCATAAGTTACTCGTTTAACAGTAGAAACACAATCATTAGCCATGGTACATTGAGTCCTGTCACTGAGGTAGATATCAAACCATTTGCATGTAAATTCACTAAGTCCAAAATCGTATAATTTTTTAGTGAGAATAGAGTGAGAAACTGTATCGAAGGCTTTCTTATAATCTAAGTAGAGAGATAAAGTAGGCTTGTTATTAATGACATTTTCAATTATATTGTTAAGGTGAGAGGTGATAGCAGATACAGTGGAGTGACCCGACCTATAGCCATGTTGGTGCTTCGTCAAAAGACTATGTCGTTCCATGTAGGCCTGTAACCTTGAGCATACAACCTTTTCATATAATTTGCCTGGTAAGGGCAATAAACTTATGGGTCTTAAATCACTAACATCAAGTGAATTAGATTTCTTAGGGACGGGTATGATGGTAGCAGCTTTCCAGACCTTGGGAAAATAGCATTTACTTAGACACTTATTATACATACACATTATTATATCAGGTATACTAAAGAAGGCATCCTTTAATACATAGGCCTTTATATGCTTGACACTGGATGGCTTATTATTTTTGATAGACTTAATTAACTTAATTGTATCACTGTAGGTTAGCGGGTGTAGAAGGTCCGTTCGATAGGGCGGTACAGAAGCGGGTTTAATATAGTTAGCATTAACATCAACAGGTGGCAGCACTGCGGCGAGTTTCTGACCCACCTCTGCAAAAAACGTATTAATATGATTCGAACATTCATTTGCTGGTATCATGTCCTTAGTGAGGCTATTTCTTAACTTAATAAAGGTAGACTTAGTTTTTACCGGTAGTAATTTCCTTATGCCCTCCCAAAATTTATTAGGGTCATTTTTCCTATTGGCCAAAAGGGTATCTATTTTTTCTTTCCTACTATTGAAAATTAATGATTCTACTCTATTTCTATAAAAATCCGCTATTCTTTTATCATCAATGTTATTAGACTTTCTTGCATCTCTATAAAGTAAATCTCTATGCTGCATTTCTTGAATTATGTTAGGAGTTAGCCATTCAGGAGTATATACCGGTAAAACCAAAGTGCGTATAGGACATATTGCATCTAAACAGGCTCTAATAACATTAATAACTTTATCCCAAAATAAATCAGGGTCATCAAGTATGATGATATCGTCCCATTTCACATTGCATAGCATGTTTTTAAAAGTCAACATATCATAGTTCTTATACGATCTAGCTTTGACCACCTTTTTCTTGATTATATGATGCTGGCCTCGTTACTTCATTTATCAATTGACAAACATCATTGTCAGTGCAAAAATTTTCTACATTGGAATCTTCAATTTCTTTACGAGACAATAGATCAATATTAAAATCACCCATGAAAATTATTTTTCTATTTTTAGTGACTGTGGATTTTAATTCAGTTAGTTTCTTATATAACAATTCCATACTAACTTTATCCTTTTTAGGCGGTCGATAACAGACATATATTTTATACTTGATTTTACCAATTTCAATATTTACACACAGGATTTCATAGTCACAGGTTATAAAGCACGAGCGTTCATCTATTTCTGCAGTGTATGTATCCCTCATGTACAGCATTAAACCACCTGCAGTCTTATCTATTATTGGGAACCTATCAAGGCGGAAGAACTGATACCCCGGTACAGACATCATTGTATCAGATATTGTTGGATTTAACCAAGATTCCACTACCCCTGTTAAGTCCGTATGGGAAATGAAGTTTTTTATATTAACTCTCTTGGGATACGCTGATCTTGCATTGATGCATGTAAACAATAGACCTTTGGATATACATATGTTATTTAAAAGAACCATGGTAAGGCATACAAGTTCTGTGGTACATATTGGTGAGTTGAGGTGAAGGTGACAGATGAGAACGATTTGATCCTACATACCAATGTATCATTGTGGTTATGGCACCCAGAGAAAAGCAATGCGCCCCGGCATGTAAGCCTAAAAGGTCTTTATAGTGAAAAGGAGTTTTACAGTTTATAAGAAAACATTGTCATATTATTATTTAAACCTCTCTATTAGTGAAGAAAAGTCTGAAATATTTATATAAAAGCTAATAATATTACGATTAATTATTGACATCTTTAAGGACCATGTGGGTGTGTACACTTCACTAGAAAGGTTATACTATGCCCTGTTAGGCCTTACATAAGATATTTCTTAATCACTGTGTCACTGGGTCAGTTATATGTACTCAGGCCTGCCCGCGCTGTTGTCAGGTTATTTTTACCTGTGATCACCTAGTCTAGACCGTCCATCGGCGGGAGTAGTGACCTGTTTGCCTTAGCTCTCTGGGGTTGCAGTGTTCTGTACATACATACACTACATATGTAGGCGAAAGGTTCAAAGTGAGCTGGGCCTTGACATGTTGTCATATTATATATATCTGTGGTAAATACATTGTTTATCACTTGGGTGGAGTTTTCCTGCCGGATAGGAAGCCCTTGATACGATCTTGCAGTTGATGACTGCTGTCCTTAACCCTCTTGTGGGGATCCAGTTTACTCGCTTTAATAACAACCTTGCTGCTCGAGCTGGGGCCTTCCACCCTGGAGGAGGATCTTGTACTGCTGCTCTGGGTGAGAGAGGTGCTGTCTATTTGTGTCCTTGGTGGGGTGGTCACATGTGGAGACAGGGTCTGCGAGCTTAAGTTAAAGGGAATGCCACCACCTTTCCTATAGCCCGCAGCGGCTTGTACGTATGCTGTTGTGGCCGATTTAGCCATCATCCCCATTAGTTCCTCATCTAACCTCGCATCTTGAGGGGGTGTAGAGACTCTTGGTGCCTGTGGTGGGGGGGGGGCTTGCTTTTTCGTATTCCCCGCCGCTGCACCATCTTGCAGTGGTCACATCATCCTCTGCTCTGGCGGTTGGGGGCGTGGTCACGCTGTCAGGGTCAGAGGTAGGGGTGGTGATGGTCTGCGTCGTCTGCACTGGAGTAGAAACCACATCCACGTTGGCTTGGGTTCTGGTCGGGGTAGTGGTAGTAGGTGGAGGGGGTTGTTTGGCTGAGGGGTTTTCTATACCAAAGAGATCTTTACGTACCTCCATAAGTATATACCCCCCCCCTGTTCTTACCCCTCCATGTTCCTTTCTCAAGTGCTTTACTACTGATTCCAGCCCCTATTCCCCAGTGCCTCGATCCTGTTGTCTCCAACAATAAACGACCCTGAGTTGCTCGTAGGATTTCTCTCAAGTCATCACTTTGGACAAATTTAGCAATGTTCAGCTCCTTCAGGATGTTTTCGTCGTGGTTTCTCCATTCAGGGCAATTGATGGATTTAGCGATGGTCATAGCTCTCATTGCTGTAAAAGAGTCCATGATTTGCTCTGCTTTCTCCTTTTTCTTTGCGAAAAGGGCCTTTTTATGTGAAAGACCTTGTTCTACAGAACTGTATGTGTACCCTTCATAGTCGATTTTGCAGGGGAAGAAGTTGCTGAGGGGTGCTAAACTAGAATTGTAGGCGACGTAGTGATCGGTCACTACTGTTCTGGCATTCGCTAGTTGGAGTTTATCCGGCAGTTCTGCAATGTTACTGTGTGGGTAGTATCTACCCTGGAAAAGTATGCCGCGCCCTCTTGGTTTTGCGTCGAGACCCGCTGCTACAGCCATTTTCACTACTGTTGAAATCTCTGCCTTTTGCCTTCGTACCACTTGGTTAGCATCCTCACTTATATATACGCTGTTGTACTCAGTGTTATTAAGTGATTTTTTATTGGTCATGATCCTGTCCCTTGTTGAGGCTTTGAGGAACACTACCATTATAGCCCTTCTTGCGGATGTGGGGGGACCTTGACGGTACGCGTAGTCAATTTCATACATGTCCAAGTCGCCCTCAATCCTCTTTAGTAGGCTGTATGCCACCTCTTCAGTGTTCTCCCGTTGGTTAAAAGGTAACCCCTCTATTATCAAATTTTTCCGCCTTGACGCCTGGTCTTGGATTGCCAGTGTGACCCCTAGCTCCTCAATGTCCAAGGTGTTCACTCTGACTTGACGAGCAGTTTGTACCAACTGAGCTTTTAAGGATTTAACCTCACCTTCTAGACCAGCATTCTTCTTCTTAATCTCCACAATGTCCTCCTGTGAGTGTTCCACAGATTTAATTATGGCTTCTTGTTCATGGAGAAGATATCCAAGTGCTTGACCAACCTTGGCGCTATTGACTTCACCACTCGTGCTTGACCGCAGTACTTTAGGCTCTACTGAGAGCTCTGACAGCAGTGCATGTATACTGTCCCGGTCCATTGACTCTGCCATCGTGTGTTATGGCCTCCGCCGGTGTGGTTTTAACCAATTTTGCTCCACTATCGATATATATGAAGCTGGTCGTCTCAACTTTTACTCCTACGTGGTCACAGTATGTTCATGCAGCTATCATATCAAGCTGTAAGACTCACTGTGCTTTTAATCCACCGAGGGGGAGCAAATACCGGGGACGCGACGCGCACACGTTAGCCTTGTCTGGAAGCCATAACCAACAGTGTAAGCATTTACAGGTATTTCATTATAATAATGATATCATATTGATAATGATAGGATGAGATGAGTGGGGGTGGGTGGGTGGTGTGTACACGTAGAGAAACATGCTAAAATAGATTAAAATACATGTTTCATATGAAACGATCGTTGTAATTTTTCTCTATAGAATCCTGAAGGCCTTTGGATCTTAGAGCTATAGGGAGCTTTAAGTATATTCTAGCGGACTATAAAAGAATTGGGTTTAATGACTGCTGTGTTATGAACCTGATACCCTGATAATGCCTCGAGGGAAGTTTCTTCTAGCAAATAATCTCTCTTGTTATCTAAGAGTATAACATCATGTTTGTATATCTCTTCTTATCTTTAATTTCATACATTGTCCAGGCTCATATAACTTGTCCGTGTTTAACACTACATACACCATACGGGGTGCTTTATTTTGTATATATTATTGCAGCTCTTTCTTTTCCCCAATATTATCTATCCCAAATATAATCAACATCTATTGTCTTCTTACATCAAGGACTAGAGAGAAAATTACCCTTGGCAGGGATGAAGGTGAGGATGAGGTGGATGGAATAGAAAGCTAGGGTATCAACGCTGTATCAGCATGGATTGATCGAAAAGGGATTTAAGAGAATTTGGGATAGTTTGGTTTCATCAGGAGGATTACTATAGTTAATGAAGCTTACCTGGGACTGACCTCCCAAGTCAATTGTCATTGTACAGGTACACAGCATCTTGTGCAGCTGTATACATACAAAAAGACGACCAGATATTCACACTGTACTACTTCTATATATGGCGAAGACCTACATTTTTTATTTAGTTGTTCATTGTTCATTATGATGTATAGTTGTAAATAATTGTTAATGTATCAAAGGCATGGCATTTTCTCTTAATCTAGCCCCCCCCCCCCCCCCATCCGGTTGCCCTCTCTGCTGCCCCCTCGGCTGCCCCCTTCTCACTGATCTGCCTATTCATAGTCTTGAACTTGTTTTTCTTCGTCCATGCACCCAACCCGCAAATGCTGTTGATACTGACCAGTGTCCTTTGCTTCTTTGTGGACATATGTGATTTATGCAAAGAAGGTGCACCCGACCGTACTGCTTGAAACTTCTCCATCATAGTTGTGTGTATTTGCAAATGCCCAGATGGGAATACTATCAGATTGAGATGCCTTTCTATAGTATAGTCCCTGAACTGTGATATGAAGGTCGACAATATGAACCCGAGTCTGCTTTATGTCGATAACTAATAAATCACACACAGAATATTGCTTGGCAGTGTGCAATAATTCATAGGAGAAAAATATCATTTTAATCTGAAATTCTGTCTGCACAGGAATGCTGGTTATTATATTTTCAGCATACAAAAAAAGGACAGGTGGTTAAGTAAGTTATGTTTGGCTGGCGCAGGGCAAATGCATTAATTGTGTTTCCTCATGAAATCCAGCTTAACTGTTGCCTTTGAATTTACTGCATTTACCGGCTTTTTACATGAAGACCTGTAAAGAAGAACTGCCTTTTGCATGGATGGGGTAGAGGTGATGGAAACAGGGATTAGGGATGTTGAATGTCGGGATGGAGGCAAGGATTAGAATATTTAAATGAGACTGCATAGTGTGAGGCCCATTTTCTTTAAATTATCACTAAAGGGATCTTCTATCTAATGTGGGCCCTAGCTGACTCTAATTACCATCTTAAAGCTATCCCCTATGAGGGGTGAGGGATGCGGTACGGATGATAATGGAGAATCACGATCAATATTAGACCCTCTCCAGGGTATCAAAAGTGTTATCAGCATTGACTAATTGAGCTGGGATTTAGGATGACCCAGGTTAACTTTGGTTTCACCCGTAGAAGAGAACCTTATAAACATTAGGAAATGAATACCCGGGCCTGGTTTATGACCATGTTCCATCATTGCCTTTCCAGCAGCCATGTCGTCGTCGGCGCCCTACATGAAGGATGAGGACATGCTGGACGACGTGCACAAGCCCTCCTGGTCCTGCCGCATCTACCTCGTCGTCATCCTCTTCAGCCTCTCGGCCACTCTGGGCATGGAGGCCCTCTGGGTGACGTCACCTGTGGCCTCCAGACACCTACCGGAGGGCCACAGAACCAGCGCCTACCTGGTCATCTTCATACTGGTCGGCAACGTGGGCTCCCTGGCGTACCTCATCGCCCGCAAGTGTGCAGGGGGCGCCCATGTGGCGGTGGCCTACGACGTGGTGCCCATCTACAGCTGCCTCCTCCTGGGGCTGCTGTCCTCCGGGCTGCTGGCGCTCTTTTGGGACGAGCAGGAGGCGGTGCGGCACGGCCACTACCACATGGTGTACCTGGGGGCCGCCCTCAGCCTGGCCTTTGTCACCTGTGTGAGCACCGTCACATACGTGCCCTTCGTGACGCGCATGAAGGCCGAGTACGTGACGGCCGTGTTGGTGGGGGAGGCGCTGGCCGGCCTCATCCCGCACCTGGTGGCCTTGGGGCAGGGTATCGGGGAGCCCCCGGCCTGCCGCCCGGAGAGGCCCGTCAACCTCACCTGGAGTATCAGCGGCTGGAGGGCCCGTTTCCGGCCCACCACCACGCTGGCACCCATCGTGCCGCCACCGTTGCGCTTTAACGAGTCCATCTACTTCTTCACCATGACCGGCGTGCTGTGCGTGGCCGGCTTCTGCTTCCTCGTCCTGCGCTGCATCCCCTCGGTGCGCGCGCAGTACGACCCGCCCCCTGACGGCGCCACCTGTAACGACCCCCCACAGAGGGGTGAGCTGCTCTATAAGGGCAGGCACCGCCTGGCCGGTATAGAGGACGACAATGTGGAGCTGCTCAACGCCCACCACCACGCCGAGCACTCCTCCATGGCGGCACCCAGCAGCCACCACCAGGTGATGGGCCACCCGGTCATCCTGGATGACGGCTCTATCCGCCATGCTACCCCTGTCAGAGCGCCCCATGCAGGGTACCCCACAGAGGGCCCTGGAGGTGGTGGTGGCTACACCAACCGCTTCGTGGACACCATGCCTCCTCCAGGGGCGGCTCACCCTTACACAGGTGTCTTCCCCACCAGTGGTCAACCTGCAGACGGTGGGAGGGCCGCCATAAGTGGGGCACGTTACAGTGTGGGAGGCATGCCCTCCTCCAGGGTCTACAACCACATGCCTGCCTCCAGGGGCGGCAGGAAGCGGCCATTGACCCCCTTCAAGCAGCCCAACATGTGCCTTATGCTGATATTCACCTTCTGGGCTTGCCTGGTCATCAATGGCCCCCTCAGCTCGACCAAGGCCCATGCCTGCCTGCCCCTGGGTAACCGGGCCTTCCAGAGCGGCACCCTCATGACTAAGCTGGCAGCCATGGTGGCAGTTATTGCCACCTCCAGGGTGAACCCCTACTCCAGGGTGACCATGGCAGTGGCCTTCACGTCTCTGGGCACCATTGTCCTTACCTACTTTGTGGCTCTCATCTCATTCAGCCACGAGTCCGAGTCCAAAGAAGACTCGCCTATATTCATGAACACCGGCGAGCTGCTCTCGGTAAGTGTATTTGTGTAGAATCTTTCTTTTTGTTTTTCCTTCTATATGATGCATTTGATTCCTTCTTTAATATTAAATAGAATCATAACAGTTTATTTAACTAATTCTACCGTGTAAGATATTTTTGTATACACTGTTATGCGGTCATACCAGCAATGCGATTCTATGGTTGGGTATATATAGGCCCGTGTTCATACATAATGTCTTAGAGGAAGACAGTCCTACCACAAGTCTGACAGATGTCTAGAGACGAACCCTTGAATTTGTAATTGGTCGAGCATAGTAGGCACTCTATATTTGTGTAGAACAATAAGAGGGCTCATCATGAATGGATATCTACAAATCCACGCATACATGTGTCCACTTGTTATAACTTATGGTGAAATTAACCTAAATTTCAAGTTCAAAATCTAGAGACAACAATCATATGGATTATATCTGGCAGGCCAGTAGGTTATGCTATGAGGTCCCTTTACCATCGGCTCCAATCATAAATCATCATAGGAGGGATTTAAATACCCTGTTTACTTTGAAAAATGTCCCTTATGTTAAAACGCACTTATTTCTACGCAGCTCCAAATGTTGGTAGAATGTTTGCAACATACTGTGGCATCCTACAGAGCAGTAGACTGACGCTGTTTACATTGAACATTCTGCCTTGAGTTAAAACGCATTTATTTTTACGCAGCTCCATTGTTATAATAAAAGATGGTAGACCTGAGATGTGTCTAGGGGCTACGACAATAATTCTGCAGGCATTGGTAACATACTGCAAACATGGCACATACAACCTACAGACCAGTGGGCTGCTGTGATATGACAGCAGGGATGATCTATTTCTGTGAACCGGGAGACGGGGACAATTCCTTTTTGTACACACTCCTCCTTTATGTTCACGTTAGGGCTGTGCATGCCATACATATATCTGTCAGCTCGCATAACAAATGGTGCAAACCGCAAAGAACTATATATAATCAGCAAGCTAGAGTGAATGACTTCTCGTGGCAAATAGAGCGTAGTGTACCTGAACATATCTGGCCGAGGGAATATTTAAATCATTAGAGCCTTTTGTGTTATTCTTTCTGCATTTATCTAAAGAACGTAAAAATACATAAACAAAAAAACTAAATATACCCGCATATCTAAAGCTCAAACAGATGAGTCACCATCAGAGAGAACAAGGCTAGGTAGTGTGTCCCTTTATTGTGAAATAATGCTTGAATAACCACTTAAATTACCTTTGTTACATGGTGGGTGATGTATACCATATAATTTTATAGTTGGCCTGCTCAGACCCCGGTGCCTGAACTATTCTATATAGAAGGCTTCCAGGGAATAGCATATGAGGCAGGCAGACAACAAATACATGTTATCTATGTTCATCAAACAGATGTCAGTTTATATTTTTCACCCTTCAAAGCAGCTTGCCCTACACAGTCACCCCTTTATTTGTCACTGTCTGTGGTTTTGAGACCTAGTGGTGTAGCTGGAACATCAATAAGCTACAATGTAATGTACCATCAGGTCCATGTTCGCATAATTGCCTATAAAACATTTGGCAATTGTATGGTTACAAAACATTTGAATACCGGTACCCATGTTACATTGTGCAATCCTACACGCATATAATACCCGATCTACCAGATAGAACATTGACAGGAATGGGAGTAGAAGGATTGAGGACATGCAACAAGGGAAATGGGGTTGGACATCGAGAACAGATACATAACGTGGTTCCACTCAATACCTGAGGGTGCTCTAGCAATACCTAAAACGTATTGCTTCATCGGTTAAGAGGATTAGGGAAGGAGTGGCATTCACCCACTTTTCCAGGATTTAATTGAAACACGTACAGGACATCCAATATACATTCAAGCACGTTCAGCTCTATTGCTACGGAAATGGCAATTACCTGTCCTATTCCCACATCTCTCCATCAACCCTTACCCTTCATCTAAAAGTGCATCACTGTGCAGCAAGCCAACGGGTTATATTGGAACCACCAGGAAAAATAACTGTGCCTTTATTAGAGACTACTGCCCTAAATCGAAACAGTCTTGACAATATAGAGGTAACATAAACTCACTTACCCAGCATAATTCTTCAGTAGAACGGCACATGTTCAAGTTCCCTATAATACATCAGTCATATTGCAGACGATGGAAGCTGACATGCCCCCCGGAGACCCCATGTGGACCCTTCCCACCAAGGGCCACCACTTATTGATCTTCACTCTGAGTGAATTAGTCCCCACCAGGGGGAGGTATTGGTGTCCTTGTTACCCACCGGCTAGCGGGTGGACGGATGCAGTTCCTAGGCAACTCAAGAGATATGCGGGTAAGTAATAAGACATTGTGAAGTGCTGGAAATATTATCAGCGGAGACAGGGTAGTCTTGACTCCCAAGATGTAATACCTAATGCTAAGTTAAGGTTGATTGCATTCTAAGTGTCCTAGATGCATCAGCGTGGGGAGTGGAGGGATGGTGGAGGAATGCCAATAGTTGCGGATCCAGGCTGCCCCATTAAACTTGGGTTAAGACCTATGGACACTCCTATTGCTCCTGGCTCATGGCCACAGTTTGCACAAAGTTGCCCCCAATAAACCACTCTCCTGGGCATGGGTTGAATGACAAGCCTTCTCATGTCTGTCTCCCCTAGAAACTGAGCAACCAATTTATATTATGTCACTCTGTTTGTCCACTGACCCTGCCCTCCCACTTCCTATCCGACAGTGTAATCTTTCTCAGTATCTCACTCTTGACACACATGTCTTCCTCTTTATACACTTCTAATGAAATTTCTTTTATGAAAATCTGCATGATAAGAGAGTCATTGCCAGTTGACCATAACATAGTATTGCTAGTAATGGAAGTACAGGATGGGTGTTTTGTTGTGGCAATGTCCAGCATCATGACCAACAGGATGTGTGGGTAGCAGCAATAGGGGTCAGGGGTTCTGCTTTATCTGCTGCCTATTTGCCCACATGTCCCCAGGGTTAGATCTGTTTGCACAGCACCCTTCTACGTGGTATCCAAAGAGTGTACTCTGTTATCCTGCTGTGCTGATTGAAACTTATCAGAGAGCCCTGGAGAGTGCTCCTCAAGGGGTTTAGAAAACCTGCACAGGCTCTCCTCATCAATGATCCTGTCAATGATGGGAAATAGGGCATCAGTAGTGGGTATTAGGAACTGTAAGCACAGAACCACAGGCTTAAAGAACTGATTTGCTCACCCACTTCGCCCAAGATGGCAATGTAGATGTTACGCCTTTGACTTGGGAATTCCTATACAAAGTGACCATGTGTGTATTTGGCTGCAGACAATTTGAATACTTCCATAGCTGAACTAGTACCTCTCTTATTCAAGTAAATATATTTCCAGTGGGAAGGACGATGATGTGATCCAGTATCAAGTACCTATTTGGATCCGCCATTCAATTTCACTGGGTATGTTGACACCATTCTGGGAACCTATTTATCAGCTGAATGCTTGGTCTAAAACCCATTTGCTCACCTACTTTGCCCAATTTGAATGAGTTGTTACAGATCGGCTCCAAATGTTTATTGGTATGGTTGACAATGCTACTGCCCTAAATCACCTTCTATTGTTCAGACAATGTCTGTCACCATTCAAGAATTAGACCACCTAGACTCTGGAAGAATAAACAGCTTTACAATATGAGAAGGTTGAAAATCAGCTAAAGGCTAAATCAGTACCTTTCGCCCTGTCCGTCCACACCCAGAATGACCCTTTATTCACCTTTGACATTTAACGACTTTTATTCTGGGACTCTGTGCATTCCGGCATTCCTTTATTGGGAAATTGCTACTTATGATGTATTGAAAACGGATATATGTAATTTAGTGCCACTATAGGTTAAACTCATAGCTAACTTGTTATCATCGTCATCAAATCCACCCCCTAAGTAATATCATCTAAGAATTATTTAATTCTTCCATACATATGCAAAAAGCTAAAAGAAGGTGTGTTAATGTTTACTACTACTGTTATTATTAAGGAATGATCCGCATCTTTTTATATTCCGACAGAGGAGTTCGTTGATATCTGCATTAATTTGTAGAATGTACTGTTCAGGATAGTAAACGATTAGATTGAATTGAATTGAGATTGACCCTTAAATGATAGTACTGCTGTTCTATGTGAGCCTCAGTAATTCGACATGACACATACAATGCACCCATACAGGGCAGTAATAGAGGCTTGTCCAGGGGGGTTATGTGGGTTATGTGGGGATTTAGTGGTTGGCAGCAGCCGTACTCATATCCAGAACTCCAAAGTGCAATAATACTGGAGTCTATGACCATGCAGTCTACCCCTGGGATGAACCTACAAATGGCATATATACCCGCATACATGATGACCTATGTGCCTGGCAGTATTCCTACCACTCAGCATGCGGTCATATCTCTGCTGCAATCTAT
This sequence comes from Harmothoe impar, assembly GCA_947462335.1. Lineage (NCBI taxonomy): Eukaryota > Metazoa > Annelida > Polychaeta > Phyllodocida > Polynoidae > Harmothoe > Harmothoe impar. Next base: position 76,384,131 of record OX381704.1, on the reverse strand, counting down.
ATCACTGGCTATTGCCTTGACCAATAGAACTGTTCATTTTCGCTTGTTTGTGGCTCCAGGGACGTCACATAACACAACTGAATGGCTTTGATCCGTTGAGGTGCACCATGGTGGTTACACTCTGTCTCTAGCCAAACAGAGAGCATGATCTAGGCCTGAGAGCACTTTCTTTCGACAATTTAGCCCAGCTCCTGCAGCAGAGGTTTAGTGAGTGATCACTGCAAGCAGATATTATGGGACAGGGATTTAACTTCAGGAAACTGTATTCGCATTACTACCTTGTTCAAAACAAGGTAGTAATGCGAATACAGTGTAACATCTGCCTTTTTCTCCGATACAGTTTTATAATTCTCTTTTTTAAACTGGTAATTGATGAAAATTGTTCTAATATTTGCTTTACTATATTAAAAATGTCAATGAAGTGTATAAATAACGTTAATTTGATCATCTCTTTTCATATCATACTTTCCTCATTCTTCTCCGTTTCCACGTTAAATCAATAAAGAATTCTTCATTTCATTGATCTGATAGTATGAATATATTTACTTCAATTAAATCATAGATCTATACAGTAATCCGACCAGGCTGAGCAGCACAGTGCACCATCATTCATTCTGTTGAGACATTTGTTCAGTGAAATATTAGAAATAAAGAAATAAGAAAGTACTGGTGATGGAACACTGGTTGGATCAATCTGCTAGGATAATACACGACAGATATAGAGGCTGAAAAAAATTAATCAGAATTGGTCCAATGTGAAACGCTTGACATGCTTGATGGATGATATTTAAACAAAAAATATAACGGCCCCTCTCCACTGTTGTTCTCTGCTCTACGAAATGAAATCGGCACACACACGACAGATGAATAGTGATTCTACTCTTTGTGTTCATAGTAATAAGAGCTCACAATGGTATGCTAATTCTGAAATGGTTTTATTTCAATCCCACTATATTTGGCCAACCCCAGCGAATAGGTGTACTACTGTGTGTGGATGTGTCCTGCTATAGACCATCACGTTATGATATGTGAAACACATGTTGTCACACAGCATGTAGTACAGTTTCTATTTGTGCCGGTATGTGCCTTTGTTTTATAGATCAGTCGAGTCTTGCCCAATGGTCACCACGCCCCTCTAATGCAATCACGTCGGCACACATTTACCAGTCCCTTAGGCTAGTTTACTACTTACTCCCGTTAATGCGGTCAAACCTAATAGGACTTCCAAAATATAAATCGTACTATAGTAAGACCAAGAAAAGAGGACGTGTGTTTCAGGCAACATGGTCTAAAATGTTAAGCTAGGTATAGGTCGGAATTCTTGAAGAGCCATTTCCTGAAGTCAATCTATTACTTCTAGCCCAGTGGGAGATTCCACCTCACTTGGATAATAGGCGTTACAGTACATTATTAGCCGCACCTAGACTTTGGGAAAATTCGCACAGGGGGTTTATCATGGCGACTTATACTTTCGTATACATCTATTAAAACCTCACGTATAAGCCGCAGCTCGACTTTGTCATGATCCTATATGCCGTGCTGGCAATCTGACTTGCGTGCTAGCCGCACCCTATTTGCGAGGTTTTACAGTAAATATTTTGGGTAAATTTTTTTTTCTCCGAGGTAGAGGTAAAAACAAAAAGAAAAAAACTTTTTTCTTTTGCAGAATGCCAAAAATCTTGGCTGCGAAATTGTAATCCACTTAAAAAAAAAGAAACAGCCTTTTACTGTAAAATAATTGCCAAAAAAAGGAGAAAAGTGTAAATCTTTTTAATCTAGGGTCAGGTTACCTGAAGCACACCTTTCTTATTCTTTGGCCTGACAATACAATCAGACATAGGTTAGTAATATGCGTGCACTGTTAGAAGTAAGTAGTGTTTCTGTACAGCAAATGTTTGGGGCAACTTTGGTTCCAGTAAATTCTGCTGTAGACCTACAGCAGAATCTACTGTAGACCCAGACCTGAAGGTCTGGGGTTCAACTCTCAGTATCAGCACCGTTTCTACTCATCCATGTGAGGGATAGTATATTTTCTATGGCCAAAACCACTACAAAATGTTACATGAACCTTGCATAAAGGTTATGAACCATTTACAAATAGTCTACATCCATACAAAGTGTATTTAAATGTGTACAAAAAATAAGAGTTCTAAAACAAGTCCATGTATAATTATGCATATTCCACGGGCATCTTGGAGATTTGAACCCCCAGCTTCCGATTCAAAGTCCTGAACCATGACCACTACACCAGTGAATCCTGCATATCAGGTGCATTGAAACACCTCCTACTTAAGTGTGATTCTTTACAGCTATTATTCTTTACAGCTAAAGTACAGTATAGTTACAGCACATTTTACTGTTCACAAACAACAACTTTTTACAGTTTCGAGGTTGTTAGTACTGGCTTTTACTCTACGACATCAGAGTATTTGCCTTAGTTAGTGAACTCATTGGGTCCAGACTCATTTGTTGCTGGGAGATGGCAGCCACTGCGATAAGGTTTCAATTGTGCTCCCGTAGAATAGGCTTGCCTTAGTTATAAACATGAAGCCAAGCTAGGCTAGCAGGTATACCTCATCAGGAGAGTCTGAGATGACATATAGTGACAAGAAGTGTAGCACTGGTCTCCTGTCACCCGGCAAGATGTACAGAGAGAAACTTGGAATTAGGGGGAGGGGTGTAGCCATGGGACGGGTTATCAAGCTGGAAGGGTTCAAGAGCGGGGAATATTTATATGAAATATGCTGAGTGAGAACTTTTATTTATTACATGTCCACACACTGTAGCCTAAGTCTACAAACGGAGAAGATCAATGGCTACACCACAGGGGCGGCCCATACAGGTATCCCTACCATGCTTTAACATATATAGAGGTGGCTGTATCAGCAAGTAATCAAGATTGATCCCAGCGAAGATTGATTACTTCCAAGGTGTCTCAGACAGACTGCATGTGAGAGGGATGGTGGAGGACAGTCATCAGGGCCGATCTATAGGGGTATTGTGGCCCCAGGAAAATTGGCCATCTCCCATAAAGTTAGTACAGCAGCTGGGATGACCGGAATTGAATTTTAGTGATACTTGCTAAAACTTTGTAAGCATCTCTCTCTGGTAGATGGAGTACACACTTCCTGTTACAATGATGCCTAAATGATTCTACATAAGGAATCTAGTCACAACAATATCTACAGCTTTACCAGAGAGATCCCAAACCTGGTCAGCCACATGATATGTGCATCCATCTGTTGTATTTATATAGAGCTAAGCATAGGTCTCAGGGGCCCTGAAGGTATGGAATTACAATCAACTCTGTAGACACAGCACAAATAACCTGTGTGTTATAACAGAGTGACAGAGGATTGGTAAACCACATTTATTTCTACTGCTAAAGAAATATTCAGTGCACCCACTATATTTCTGCATTGAAACATTGCCCTCAGATATGTGGCCCTTTGGCAAATTGTTCAGAACATCACCTTGCTCCTCACAAGACCAAAACCCCAAATTCGACACTGCAGCAGCTGGGATACCAACTTTAAAGGCTAAGACTTCTCAAACCAAATTGTTTAATCCTTTGCCAGGGTTGTTGAGTTTATATAACACCTCAGTTAAATTTAGAATCGCCCAAGCACAATCCCTGAGATCCAGGATATCCTAGCCCTGTAGGATCGTTTCCCCTAGCAAAGTACCCCAAAAATAATGGCTCAGGCAACCAAGAAATAGGATGCTGGTTGTTCCCTTCCAGCAATTCACTGCTCTACATAAGTTGCACTGGTGTGACCAGCAGTTAGACTATGCCAGTGGTAGTATACAATACTATTGATACCCACCAGTGTACTGACTGTCTAGACTTCCACTTGTGTGTCCACAGAAAACGGTATACTACCCCTTGAATAAACCGCATCCCATGGATTAGGTTAAAAAGAAACACTTAAATACACAAGGATTCCTTTCTGTATTGTGTACCCCTACAAGCCTAGTTCAATGATTAATTTAACCCTTTAGGGCCGAGCATCGACTATAGTCGATGCCATGGCTGGCCGAGCATCGACTATAGTCGATGCCGTGGCTGGCCGAGCATCGACTATAGTCATCATAACTCTATGGGAAACAGCAAAGGCTCGGCCTTGGGGGGGGGTTCTATGAAAATGTCCCGGCCCCTTCACCAGCAAAAAAAAATTTGGTCGGCCTTAAAGGGTTAAGGAGGTTATGATAGCTTTATCCTGGTTTTATAGAATGCTTCATACCAAGCCAAGCCCGATTCATGATCCCCCTACCAATTTCACTTGACCAGGCCAGGTCAACTGGTTCAAGGCAATAGAGTTGTCCAGTTGTGCTATTTATGGCTGATTGGGGATCAAACAAATGCAGTGCCCTGTGCCGGGTGCAGTCAGTAGGGTTTGTAAACTACAAATGTGCAAATTGATCTGAGAGACTGCCGGTGGCACAGTGAGGAACTACATGATCCACTCTCCTCCAGTCTCAGAGATCGGCCCCTTTAAATCGATATTCCTCCACGCATATATGGCGCTCTGTTTGGCAGTGTCTTTACACCTCCACATACCACATACACACATATAGAGTTGAGTGACTACTAGTATTGGTTGTAAGTCTAAGGATGAGTATGTTTATAGGCGATGACCAATATCATGATCGATAGGATATATAAGTACCAGCAATAGGGGTCATGAGCTCTGCCTTGTCTACAGACTATTTGCTTAGATGCCCCCAAGGGTAGATCTGTTTGCCCCTCAAAAAAGGCTCCAAAGGTGTCCTTGGTTATTCTCCTGTGTAAATTCCACTATAGGGAGACCCATGGAGGAGGCCTCTGGAGAGATCTAGTAATCCTGAACAGCCTTTGCTTGTCAATGATTCCGTCAATGATGGGAAATAGAACATCAGACGCAGGCAGTGGGAACTACAGCCAGAAGCTGGCACAGCTCTGCTTAACGCTACTTTTTCTACCTGGCAATGTGAATCTGTATTAAAGCTGGTCGACTACAACTAGCTACCATGATTTTCTGTGTCATTTTATTATTGTTGGTGAGGTGTCATGATGACCTATGTAATGTATGTATGTGGGTTGATTGTATCATTGATTGCATCGCATCAGCCTGTATAGAGCACAGGTAGCTGATCCAGTAGAGATTCAGGGACGCATCAAAGATCCATGGCTTCGACGGAAATGATAGACAATAGTCCAATTCTAACCTTTTGGGGTGAGATTAGGATGAATTGAAATACAGAAATGGAAATAAGTTTGTAAGGACGAGGTGTGTGCTCTCCGCTACTACATCCAGATCTGACCAGGTAAGCCAATTTTGGCGCTCCCTCGTATGCAAGGTATGACACATGACCACTTGATCCATTTCTACTGTTTCTCATTGGCTGGTTCATTGATATTAGGTCAAGATCAATGAGCCCTGCCCCTTCTGGGGCTCCACAATAGAAGACAAGACAGAAATGGAAATTATATAATATGGTAGTTTCTAAAGGGACAATGACATACTATAATAATGTGAACTACATGGTAGGCAGATGCAGATTGGGCTAACACTGTTGATTGCTGCATAGATCCAATGTTGCCAATTATATGAATTGTAATATTTCACTAACGTTTTATTTCCAGCCATGGATTAATGTCACAACGTTGTAACATTTATCCAACATTTTGCTAACATGATACCAATATCAACAATGGCAAGCATGGGCCAACACTGGGCAAGCGGTCATATCAGAGCAGGGCCAATATCAGTATTCTAACACTGGCACAATCATAATGCATAATGCCAAATATTGGTCCAATAGATCATACTGGAAATATTGATCAAATAAGAGCATAATTAATGGGAACCCTAGAGTCAGACAGACTAAAAATCCCATATTTAGAATAGGGAACAAACACTTGTCTATGTGTTACTGTTTCATGTTGGATATGATATGTCCTGTCAAGAAGTTTGAATACGAAATCAACAAGGTATCCACCGACCTACAACATGTCTGAAAACTCTGTTGCTGATACACTAATAGCATACATTTCTCAAACGATTTACTTATTGATAAAGTACTCTACACTTGACTGTATGACATAAATTGTGGTCGATAAAAATGAATTTAAACCCACCACCCGAAGACATTTAAGCCAAAGGTACAACCCTCTCATACTAAGGGGCTACTGAAGAGAAAATGCAGGCCACAGAATAGGACTCTAAATCAGAGACGGGGGCTCTGGGTTTGCTCATCTAAAATCAAATTAGAACTTGGGTCTGGCCGGACCCTATTTGAACCCTGCATGTTGCATCCTTGGCCTGAGGGGGGGGGGGGAGTAGTAGTTCTCACCAAGCACACAATCGCCACTGCTATATATTAAGTACTCATCCATACTGCAACTGGGATCTCTATTCTGATACAACTGTCACTGGTTCATTGATGTCATGTTGTTCACTACATGCACAGGCGTTTCGACGTTATGCTGGTGAGTTCCAACCAACACATTGTTTTACTATATCCTAATTAGATAATCCTTATATATGCAGTAAGAGTTCAAGCTATGTCGACCCGAGGCCTATCCATTGGTATATTTCAGATGAATAACTATATATATATGACTGTAATAATTTAACCAGCTGTTAACCCCATAATGTGCATACTGGGCCTAAACAGGATTCGACAGTCAAACTATACCTGGGACTCCACTACCCGATTTTCTCATCTGATCGGACCTATTCTCACAAATTAGACTCAAACAGATGTAGATATAAATAACCCTATGCTTCAGGGTTTGTTTATATTTACATCTGTCTGGGTCCGATTTGTGAGAATAGGTCCGATCAGACGAGAAAATCGGATAGTGGAGTCCCAGCTATAGTATGAAAGACAAGTAAAAGGAATATCGGTACTAACCCTCCTCTTTGCAGATATAGGTAACTTTAATTGAAGATAGACCACACGCTAATACCATCGTCTTCTAATACCACCTTCAACCATGATGTATCTACACAGGAGCCATCCATGAGGATAAAACTGGCCAATCCCGCACAGATTGAACCGATCCCCGGACGTCGTACCGGTGACGGAGTACTGGTTGGAGCAATGTGTTGCAAAGGCAGCGAGTTAAGTTAACTAGGATTGATCCAATGTGTAACACCTGACAGGCGTTGATGGTATTCTGAATGGCCGTCCTCCAATGGTGTGCTTTACTACGTGGATGGAAATTGTAACACACACTGTAGACAATGAACCAGTGGTTTTACCCCTCGTGTTCATGATAATAAATATGTTTCCATCACAATGTCACTTACCCCTCAACAACCATATTATCTTCTTGCTTTTTGAAATAGTGTCACAGATATTCTCGGGCTGAGCATGCAGTGCCTTCCATAGGAGAAGACCTCATACCTGATAACATGGTTCATTCCACACATCTTACTGCTGTCCTTTCTGATTCAAATACACCAATATGGTGCTCTACAACCATCATAGTGCTTGATCTCTAGCATACTTATCCATTGGACCTAAAGCTATATTCTCATTCGTCCATGTAACACTCCATGTATATCTATGGCCTACGCTTGCCCAACTACAGGTGCACCCATCAGAAATTGCCATCGTGGCAATGTGCAGTAGATGTAGACGTGTCTACGTATATATTATTCTGCTGATCCACCATGAGTGATCTATATGTCACACACGTGTCTATCTTTGTATCCCACAATGGGTGTCCTGTATGGCCACCCTTCACGATGGCTGGTTATGCAGTGTGTATATAGAGCACAATCGGAATTCATCTTACAGCAATCAAATAATGTCCTTCATCCACTATTAAATTGTTAAGGTGCAACTGGTACCCATGTGACAGTTGCTACCAGTGCTTATTTCGCAAGTAATGGCCACACCCATTGGACACTATGCTGAACGCCTTATATGTGGCCGATGTACCCTCACATGCAGGTAGCTGTACCTGCGTGTCCCAGAGGGATAGACATGCCTGTTGTGCCGCACCTCATTGGGATGTAGACACACAAGGACATGTGTACTTACAGTAGCAGATGCTATGGATATAATAGGTAGATGGATGTTGTCATGCCCTCTTGCAGCCTCAACGGACAAGAGGTACCCGCATCTACCACAGACTGTCACCGTGCCTGTTATGGCTACCAGTTAGAATGTAGCATACGCTACCATGCCCTACGGGGGATATCTAATAAAAAGACGCTGCATGCCTCGATTATCCAGACACTTGATGAATGTATAACAGCCTTTTACCGACATTAAGAAATATCAGATATTCGTTGATAAGGCATTATAAAATGCGAACGGCTTAACCATATCAGCATTATTAAATCGGAATGAATTTAAGAACAACATGTCAGACAAAACAGTCGTTTTCGCCTTCCATCAAACAGATATACGAGGCAGCAACTTAGCCATCTTGTTCCAGGACGAAGGCTAATGGTGTCAGGCAGAACATTAATCAGCTCTTCCCCATGGAAGCGTACCGTTAAGTATCCAGCAAGATAACACCTTGACACGTATATGGTAGCAAAATAGTGCCATTTATGTTTTCACAGAGAGAAGAAACAGCGTCAAAAGGGAGTCCAAGTTGCCTCCAGAATGACTCCCCTGTTTGGGGGAATCCAGGTAGCCCAAGGGAGCCTGGGTGTCTCTCTGGCTGACCTAAGGGAGTCACCTTTGGTATGACCCAGAGATCTATTGACTCACTCAGGTGACTCCCTTAGGTGAGCCAGAGAGTCACCTAGGCTCCCTTAGAAAGGGGAGTCATTCTGGAGGCAACCTGGACTTATCTTTTTCTGTGTTGCTATGCAATGGATCCTACATCAGGAGAGTGGAAGAGAGGATAGGGAAATTCTGCATATTCTGACAACACAGTTGATATTGGAGAGGGATGGGTAGAAAGGGGGTTTACATTTATTAATTATCAAATGTATCCCTACTTACTGAGTTACCTTTTACTCTAGAAATGGCAACGCCATGAATACCTCTTTATTCAAACAAAGGATCACTTCCAGCTGCTGGGAAATACAACTGTGTGCCAGAAAAAGAGGCCCAGGGCATGCACTCTTGGACCCAAACTACAGCACAGTCCCTCAGTAGAATGACGCATGTATGCTTGTTTAGGTTCCCAATGTACATCAGAGTATAAATACACTTCCACCTTCCATTAGAGAATTACATCCGGGGGTATTTGTCCACATTTGAAACAATAAAAAGTGACATGCCTCCTGTAGACCCAGCGTGGGCCTTTCCTACCAGTGACCTCATCGATCTCCTCTCTGAATGGATTAGTCCCCGCCCCCCCCCCCCCCCCCCAGGAAGCACTAGTTTCCCTGTTACCCACGGGGGGGTAGAAGGGTGGAGGTTGTGGGCATTGGAGAGATCGGAGGGCCTGGGACAGGCTATAGACGTTAGACGGGTCATTAGCAGAGACATATGAGCAGTGGTGGTGTTGACTCCCAATGTTTAGTAAAGATTGATTACCCCATACCAAGTAAAGATTGATTACTTCCTAGGTGTCCTGGGCCACACAGATTTTCACTCCAGGTGCCAATGTCCCTTCACCTAAACCATCACTTTAGAGTGCACCTCTTGTCCCGAGTACAACCTTTCTCATTCTGATTGGGTGATTTCTCCCCTCTGACTCTGCTTCCCTTTTGAACCTCCCCGTCCTACTCTTTATCTTTCTCCCTCAGTCCTCTCAACATAACATTGCTGTTAGTGCACTACAGCCACATATTTTAACAGTATCTCTATTGCATCAATTGTAAATACAGGATGAGTATCATGACCAATGTGTGTGTATCAGTAATAGGGGTCAGGGGTTCTGCTTTATCTGCTGCCTATTTGCCCACATGTCCCCAGGGCCAGATCTGTTTGCACAGCACCCTTCTACGTGGCATCCAAAGGGTGTACTCTGTTATCCTGCTGCACCAATTGATACTTACCAGAGAGCCCTGGCAGCCTGGAGGAACCCCCTTAGGGGTATAGTCATCCTGTGCAGCCTCTTCTCATCAATGATCTGATCAACAATGGGAAATAGGACATGGGCAGTAGAAACTGTAGCCAGAAAACTACCTTATAATGAGGATCGGTTTCAGAACTGGTTATGAAAACCTTTTTATATTCCATACTATTTAAATGTTATTGTTTTATGAGATGTGAATATAATTTTGGGCTCTAGAGGCTTGGATAAAATGTGTACCTTTAACTTGAAGATACCTGTGAAGTGCCTTCCTAAATTTGTTTTAGACCATGAGGAAGCTAACCAATACAGTGCAAAGATTTTATTTGTTTAACTACAACAGACAAGAACTAGGTTCTTGTATTTTGCCTGTTACAGCAAAGATGACCACCTTAATAAATGTAAATAACTAGACAAAGGCTCACGAGTATAGTTCCCCACTGAGGGTTATTTCACAAGGCGAAGCCGAGTGATATAACCCTCATTGGGGAACTATACGAGTGCTCCTTTGTGTTTATTTCATGTCATAATTAGCAATATTTGTCAAAATTCCACTTAATTGGTCTGAAAAAGCAATTTTATAGTGTTTGAATCATCAATTTCTAATAAGGGTGAGGGTTATTTCACGGGAGGTGTTAAATACGGCCTTCCTTGGTTAAGTCAATGGGAGTGCCGTATTCACCACGAAATAATAAATGCAATGTCGTGTCTATCATTTTCTTTAATATTAGTACATATCTTAATTATCTAAAAGAGTGACCTTGCTGGCATTTGAAGCAGAGGACTGGTATTCACCGAAGGTCAGGTGATAAAAAGCTATTACTGGATACCACAGTCTGTGGATTAAGGTTAAGACCAGAAGGGAATATGGCGTTAACCGTGTGTCACAAAGTGACCCGGCCTATTTATTAGAATATATAAACAAAAAAAAAGAAGTTGCTGTTGCTTTGCCTTGCCTGCTGTTGCTCTGCCTGCTTGCTAGTGGTGTTGCCCCCCTCCTATGGTGGAGAGTTCCAAAGCCTCTGAGGGGAGGCATCAGGGGGCACTGTCAGTCCCACTAATATGAGGATAACTTCCCCGATGGAAGTTATGCCTAAACATCATACAAATACAATACATCTTCATATTAGTAGTGATCAGGTTTGTGAACATAAAGAGAAAGGCCCGGGAGAAAGGTTGAATTTCTTTGAACGACTGTCAGGGAGTTCCAATTATGGGCTAGCCTGTATGAGACACTGTGCTGGGCTGTCGATGATTTGTACCAGCTGACCTTGACTAATTTGGCATCATACCTTCTGGTGCCAATATTCCTATTGTCAAGTTTGGCAAGGTACTGAGCAGTTATTGCAAAGCCAATTCTCTTCCATCCTCTAGTTGCCATGGAAACTGACTTACCCAAACTGAAGAGATTCTACAGGTGTCCAGAGACCTTTGACATTGAAATTTGAGTCAAGAATTTTGGAGGGGTCAAAGTTTGACCCCTCCAAAATTCACCCCAACTTACCATGGCAAAAACCAACTTTTTTTTCACATTTTACCAAGGCCCCTGGCAACAATTTGGGCTGCAGATTAAGAGTCTGTGCTGAATTTAAGGTCTCCTACCACTGATTGCAAGCACAGTAGCATCGTGTTTCACTGGCACTATATACAATTACAACATTTTGGGGGTAAATATGTACTGTGAAACTATGAGGCACCAAGGTTAATCTAGTTCTGAAACCAGTCAGGAGATTTATATCATAGACTGCTATGAGCAACCTTCAGATGACCTCTATAATTAAGATCACTGTCTAGCTCTAGCTCTAGGCCAAGGTACCTGCACTGTATCACACATATGGTCAGTAAACTCATAAAGGCTGGTCATGGGGGAATGTTTTGGAAAGCCATGCTGATTAGTGTACAGAACGTTGTTGTGTAGCAAGTAAATTAAAGGGGCATTATCACCACTCGCACTTAACCACATACATGTAGTATACCGGTACTAGAACAGTACTAGGATTGTCAGTTGGATACGCTTGGTGATTATGCCACTTTAAGAGCTGGATATGAATAACCTTCTCATATAACTTGAAATAAGAGGAAGAATGACAATTGGTCTGAAGTTACACAGAGAGAAGAAGTAGAATCACTGGAACTCTCAAATGGGAGTCCAGCCCCGATCACTGAGTTAACTCTCCCCAGGACTCCAAACTGACTCCCTAATATTAGTGGGACTCTATAATAACTCTATAATGACTCCTGTTCTAAGAGAGTCATAGCTAATTGACTCCCCACCTCGCATTGACTCCCGTCTTACAGAGTCATAGACTGGAGGACTCCATACGGGGGAGTCACAACTCCATAGGGAGTCATGAGTAGCCGACTAGCAGTGCTACTATCCTAACCCACATTATATCTATCGGCAAATGTTTGCCCTCATCTTTTAGAATAATACCCCAAGCCACTCGAATCAGGCATGTTTACAAGAGAAGACGGCAGACAATAGAAATATCTCATCTGTATTGGGTTTGGATTTAAAGGTATGTGACCTAATAGAAATATGATGGATGGGTGTCCTCGGGACAATATGGGCAGACCTACTTCAACATGTGCTTAATTCCTCTATTATTGCCCACATAAGGTACAACTTCAGCTAGAGGGGAGGGAGAATATATATGTGCTATTAGTTCTCCTCAGCACACACGTTGTGTTGACGACCCTGTTTTATTGTAGCGACGAAATGAATAGATAGACCTCTGCCCTTAATTCCTCTTTTATTCTCCGTGTTCCTCAGTCACCTCACATCCAGTATACAATGCAGCCCTACCACACCCTCACCGACAGTGATCGGGGCCTATCTAGTGTGCGGGTATGTGAGGGCCCGGTTTAGCGGTTGGCAGCAGTAATGCCCATTACCCCACAGTGTAATGATACTGGATGCTATGACATACTCTCACCTAGCAGCTTAGCTATGCCAACACACTTTAGACATATTAATTTGGGCATGGTAGGGTTTGTAATTAAGTAATGCTCTGCATGTTGTCACATTGCTGCTGTAATACATGGTAGTATGTACTTCTAAAAAATAATATATAGTTCCAATTGTTATTCGCCACAGCTTCTCTTGTAGATTGTGCTACACAGGTTTCATATATATCCATATAAATTAAGCGTAAATGCCCCATGTAAATGTGGGGATACCCTTGATAAGTTAAAGTGGCAAAATCCCTAAACGCTATGGATGGCGCCGAACCAAGGATTGTGCCCATCTGCACCAATCTCTCTGTGTTGTCCTGGTGACGGGAGGCCGGTTTGATTAATGTGCTGGGTTAACAGATGGCGAGTGTGGGGCAGAAAAAAAGGAGACATTATTTAATCAGAATCGATCCGATGTGAATTGCTTTACGCACACTTGATGGATGCTATTTAAACAAAAATATGACGACTGGTGTGCTCTATTTTGTGGATGGAAATCATCACACACGCTATGGATAAATCGTGATTTTGTTCTGTGTATCTATATATAGTAAAATGTGCTTATCGTTTATCTACAAAATGGCACGACAGTTGTACGATGTTGGGTTGAGGCTGCCTTTGACAGTGTCAAGTTACATCTTTCAAAAGCCCCGATATTAGGAAATGTTGAATTTCAGCATCAAGTATATAAATGGACCCATTGTCAGCGTGTAGCCTTTTTCCTTGAGCAAGTTAAGGCCTTTAAACAATCTTTACTCCCACCACTAGCATGTCCCTTGTCATTTGACTTTAAAAGTACCACAGGGGTATCGGGAGCAACTTGACTTTGAGGAGCCGCGGCCAAACCAAATGAAGTTCAGAAGGGTGCGCGATTCCGACTGTTAAGGCGACACACTGAAAAGATTATTGGGGGTCTCGGGGCATGGCCCCCCTAGGAGAATTTCGAAAATGTAGACATGATTTGATGCATTTTAGGTCAATTTGTGGATATTTCATCATATAACTATAGATTAATGAATATAATTCATTTGATATTTCCAGATTTTTTTTATTATTATTATTTTTTTTTTTTGGGGGGGGGGGGGGGGCAAAGATACTCTACCCCTCCCCCCATGTCTAGGATTGATACCCCCCCCCCCTGTTCCGACTCCCCTGTACCAGAGGCACTACATATATAAACATGTACATGTAAACTCTTGGTGACAATGGCACTTTTAAAGAGGCCGTGACACGTTACCCCCTACTCACAAATAAATATTAGCCAATGTTACCGTGAGAAACGCAGTGCACATTAAACTATTGACAGATACACACAGTAGGTGCTAGGGCAAAACAATGCCGGCCATCTTCATGGTCAGGCCGCACAGGTGCGAAGTTGTGTGTTTGGGGAAGAAGGAGGAAGTGACGTAAACGGCGGGAGGGGTGCTAAGGATTATGGGATATAGGTCAAGCTGTCCACATAGATATTCTAGGCTACTTAGGACTGGCAACTGTCCCATATTCGCTTCAAATGTGCGACAAGGGTATCAAAGTATGTGTCAGAAAAATATGAAATATGCTGAGGTTTCGTAAACTGAGAGAATTGTGTCAATATTCCAAATAGATCCTAAGTTAGGGGTGAGTAAAGACACTACTGGTGCAGGCATACGCTGTACTAGATGTAGATAACCTGTAGAAAATACAGGACAATTGTATTGAACACAAACTGATCTGATGAATGACTGATGAGAGGACACACCTACCACAGTACTGGTACTACAGCGAGTATAGGCTAGCCAGAGTAAAGGGCTTAGTTCCTTTGTTAACATCCACATAGATAATCCATGTAAACATGAACCTACACAATTGTATCCTTGTGCAGGTCCATGATGTAAATCATAATTTCTATGAGGTTTGTCTCAAAGACTTTCTCACCCCAGCTAACTGGACCAACTGAGGACAATATATCCCCTTTAGGCTTAGGTTTGCTAATAGCCCCTCCTCCCCCCCCCCCAGGTGTTGCAGCTCTAGCCTCCCGGGGGCCAGCCTCCACACCTGGAGGTGTGATGTGGCTGGAGATGCTCATCTCGCACTTACACTCTCCAGCGCCTCACACCTCCGGCCTTGATCTAGCACTTCTCACTAAATCAAAGTGATGTCACACACTAACCCTGCCCTTTGAGGTGGAGAACTGAGCGACACCTCTGGGACAGCGGCGGTGCGGTAATTATATTCTAAGATTATTAGATATCAATTGACTAAATGCTATAATTTTCCATTCCTTCCCCTATCTAGGAGTATTTTGGAGCCAGGCATTTCCGGAAATCTATGAATTTAAACTTTAGTTCGGTGAATTATGAAGATATTTGGGCCATATTTCGCAAAGAAAATTCTACCTTTTGATAAATTGACATATTCTTCACATGAAGGTCACCCCAGCACTCACTACGGTATGGTACATAATTTTTGCAATGATAAAGCCACTACTGGTATAGGTAATATTTTGAGTTGTAAACATTGTAAAATTGCTATACCATATTCAATATTATAGACACCCTGGGGCTTATAACATTATTTTGATATTATTTTAGTAGTTGAATGATCTTCCAAAATTGTTTTCTATAGTACAAAGAATACACTAAAAAGGGGCGGGGAGGATATTCAGAGATGCCACTTTGTAGGTTGAATATGATACTCCTATGGACATGTCCATTGTCAAAACTTGAAACGTCTTCCCTCCAGGATTTCATTATGTTGCGTTTGATAAAGGGGGCAGTGGCACCTCCAGGTCGTAGGTCCAAATATTGTTCTGGTCATATTTCAGTACGACGATATTTGTTTGTAATTTGATATAATGGAATTTTATTGTATATAAGAGTATACATGTCACGCGCAATATCAGAATTTGCGCAATATCGGAACTCCTACATGGTCATAAAATATATTATAAAATATATCAATATACCCCTCAAACAGAAAGGTAGGACAAGCAACATATTTGCAAGGGGGTTATTTTGTATCATCTG
Organism: Harmothoe impar; assembly: GCA_947462335.1. NCBI lineage: Eukaryota > Metazoa > Annelida > Polychaeta > Phyllodocida > Polynoidae > Harmothoe > Harmothoe impar. The sequence goes on along the minus strand of OX381704.1, from coordinate 76,368,195 downwards.
GTGCCCATGCAGCCAAAGCTCCAATGTTTTATCACAGCAGAGGCATTTCTTCCCCAGCTTATTCACATCTAAATACAGGTGTGACATGCATGTGGGTTCTCCCTGACTGTTTTCACTCCTCCAAAATGCAGTACAGCATCCTCAAACATCATTGAAATATATGTTTATCTGTAGGTACAGTAGGAACAGGTAGGAATTCTGAAACTGTGCAATCTAACTATGGTGCAATTCCGGAATTGCCCTGCGCAGTTCCGGAATTGTACAGGGGCAATTCCGGAACTGTACAGATTCTGATTCTGCGCCTGACATATATACACAGTGAGCAGCCAACGACTACTTAAGTGTACACTATAGCTACCCCTCACCTCTTCCACCCACCCTTACCGCCGATGACGTAGCAAGATGGCGAGGTGTTGTGAGAGGCCTGCTGTGGCTGTAGGTCACACCTGCAGTGGTCAGCCTGGCCATGTATGGCGTCCGTTAGTTTGGTGTACTCCTTACAGACACAAACAGTGATGTTTGACTCTGATCTATACAATATATGACAAATATACGTAGCCAAAATATCATGTCAGGGCCTCTTTATTAAGGCCGCGCATTCACCAAAGGGTCAGATGTCACCCTTATTCAGTAGTACATTAGCCCACTCCTATCTAATGTTTGTACTACCAGGGTGTCTCTTAGAAACAGATTAGCCCCACAGGGGTACCTGTTGGACCGTAGGACTCTCCCAGTTAATCAGGTGAATAGACATACAACACATTGCCTGCCCCAATGCCCACATTCCCTATACTACTTGCATTGAGAGATTCATGTAAGAGTCCTTTAATAGAGTGCATAGCTATGTACTTGTGGTATCTTGCCTGGAAGGCGTTTCTCGTTTATGGAGCTGACTTACAGACGTCTATACGAAAGTTATGGACTCCATAAGACAATTTATGGACTATGGACTTTTCAAAAAATGCTGTAGAAATGCATGATCAAGATGGTATAAACTATATGCTATGGAGACCATACAGACTAGGTCTTACTTTTTCATGCAAAAACTGTGATTTTTTAGCCTAGATTATGAGAAATTGAAGAAATATAAAAGTTACGATTTTAATATGGAAAAAAGTTATGGACTCAATAAGTCCCCACCAGAAAGCCCTCCTAGAGAGACTCTCGATTCTAGGCGTTAAACAAATTTATAATTTCACTTATTATCGAAAATGAATCAAGTCTCCTCCCCCAACGGACCACTATCATATATATAGTAACATGACTCTTCACATATCCAACTGATTCACTTTCCGAATTCCAGTTTTTTTTGCCCTAGTACCTATGCCATCAGACACTGGATCATGGCTGTGTATGCTGCACTTATATATGTATATGTATGTGTACACTGCTGATGTATTTTTCACGCGCTCTGGTCGTACAGCAATGAATACATTGGTGGTACATTGGTTGGCCAAACAATACCGTGTGCGTGACTGGGGTCCTGCACGGCCACTCAGAGTGCATGGCACCCACTGCCTATAGTGCCTGATCTCTCCCCTGGATGCCGTCCCTAAGGCCCTCTAAGGTATCTGTACCTGCATGTCCCGGAGGATCCATTTCTAATCTGTGTACAGTAAGCGATAGGGCAGGCTTCCTGCCTTCAAAGGGACAAACATGCATGTTGAACCCTACTCCAGGGGACTCTAGGCATGGAGGCACGTTTTGACGACAGCTAAATGTGTATTTAGCAGGTACTTACATACGGGTGTTTGTGAGCAAAACATGGTGGACGTTGAGGGAGTGTCCATGTCTGAAGGTGATAATTGGATTACAGCAAAGTTGTCCTCGTCCTGTTTCTCGTCACGATGCAACGCATGACGGTCAGGCTAAAGCAAGCGTGTGTGTCAGGCAACCTTACCCTAGCTACAAATCAGATCCATCATTTCCCCAAATCCTTTTGGGTTCTTTTTGCAGCGTGGCTTTCTGATATTTTCATGAATTACTGTTTTCAATGCAGGATTTCTTAAAAACTATAATGACTGTAGATTGTAACGGGTTGAAATATCTTCCTTCCAATATGACCATGTGTCTTTGATATAGCAACAATTCGGTTTTCTCCGTATGGGCGCCCATGTTACCTCTGAGCTCGAAATTTTTCGTAAGACTTAGCTAGGCCAAACACCCACACACCGTAGCTTGCAAGTAGCAAACTAAATGGCGAGAGCAGAACCAGATACACTGGTATTGGAGGGCAACCTATTATTCTATATGCGCCTTACTGAAGAAGTACGTAGGACTACATGATCTAGCACCTAGAATGCTGTGCTGGCCATCAACTTATGTATCTACTCTAATTTCCGGACCATGTTCACATATGATTTTATCCCCAGCTGTAGTATTGTAAAATCAACTTAAAATCGCCCGTCACAAGTTAGCATTAGTTTTGGGAGAAAATGAACATGTTGACATCTTCGGTGCTACATACAATTCGTGGTGAATATTTGGGAGTGAAATCACTTTCGAATAAAGGGCTAACGGTCCACCTTGCATTGAATTCTCCCCTAAAAAATAGAGTCTCATTAAACATTGAAGGTCACGTTACAACACCAGCAATTCGCCTTGTCAAAATGTCTCAGAAGCAGCGGCCCCAATCAGTCATTTTATTTTGTTTTGTTTTACATCTCAATGGGTTCACTGGAAGCCCATACATAACCACAACAATCCCGCGGGAACCCACCACGAGACTGGCGTCACGTGACAGATACGTCACGAGGGGCCCACGTGATCGAATCATGGGTGTAATGGGCATGCGCGTGAGCGGCATCCGGTGAGGAGGGTCTGAACAGCAAGTTGTTAAACAAGGGGGACGGCTTTTCTGTTGTCATCTTTTAGGAGAAGAAAGAGAGCCTAAATTGGCAGGTCTCAGACGGAATTATTCACGCATCGACTCGAGTTGACGGCGTTTGCATCTCATTTTACACAAATACATCTTCCACTGAGGAAAGCCTCTGGGAATCCATGTGAATGAAGCCTGGGATGAAGCAGACTTAAAATTTAACTGAAAATGTAAAAGATGTCTCGTCCGCCATTGGCCATGCAAATATCATGTCCCATTATTGGGATAGAAATGACAAAGCTCGTGGTACAATCTTCAGGTTTTTATATCCAAGGAAAACTGAATTTAAATGGGAGCACCTTTCCTCCTTATAATATTGAAGGGCTACCAATGCAATGGACAGACTTATATTTTACGTTTGACTTAAAGAGATTTCAGTTCTATTTGTTCAGAGTGTAATATATGGAGAAAGAGAACTGCTGATATAAAGAGTATTTATATATGCTATTTACTGCAGGAATATCACCCATGGCAGAAGCAGCCTATTGGTGGGTGTGCACAGTAAAGTACATGTAGTACTCTACCAACACCCACATACAGCACTGTGCCGCCCACCGGTCCCCAGGCATCCACAGGGGGTGCCCTTCATACACATGCACAACCTGACATATCACATTATATGGACTGTGCAAGCTATGCATTGCAAATGCGGCGTATGTGTATGGTAATATAAGCTGTGAGAACGGGAGTGTGCATAGCAACACCTCCTCCTCAATTTCTCTGGTTTTAATTTCAATTGCCAAAGCAAAGAGGCGGTAAAAACAAAAGCCACTATTGGTGATAGGCATATTTTTATTGCAGTCTTGGTTGATAATATTTCTCTGCCTTATTTCCTCCCCTTTTCTAGAGATGGAGATCATAGTACAGTGGCAACATAACTGACAGTACCAACCATACGTATATCATATTTGTCACCAAATAGATCTGCATAAGGCTGTGTCTCACGACTGGGTGCCGTCTCTGACTGGGTGCCGTCTCCGACTGGTCTGGCATGGTAAGGTCTAGATACCAACAGCAGGAGGCTAATTACAATTATAATTATATAACAACCGCCATGAAGTTTTTACAACTCCTTATAATATAAAGTATAATTTCTTTTAAAACACATTTTTTCTGAAACCCGGTCAGAGACAAAAACATTAGCCGAAGTTCGTGAGACACAGCCATAATTGCATTGTGTACCGGTAACTGCCTTTACACTACTCCGTATAATTGTACTGTCTTTGTGCCTACTGTTAGCACAGAGTAATATTCCCAGATTGAAACATTGTTGTTTAAGGAGTATTCCCTCAAGTGTGTAAATACACAGCAAACAACTTTGATGAGTCCGTAGGCCATAAAAAGCCCACTGCCCTTTGACATTATCCAAGCTGGTAAAATCTGACCGCATCCTGTGTTTTTTCTCTCATTGATTTCGAGCAGTGGTTTCTACAGCCGCTAGCTTTCAAGGTGTAAGAGGAGCACAGTGTGAGTTCCATACACGCACAATAGGTGTCTAAGGCATCTACGATATGCTCACGTGTAGTGCACGAGGATTAGTCCGAGCTGCTCCTCACATTATGCACCTGCTGACATGAACTATCAAGGGCTACTCAGAAATGCATGTTTCCCATGCATAGACCCCAAATTTCACATATCAGTATATCTAACGGTCGTTTTCAGGGGATTGCTCCAGGATACGCAATCCTATGATGAAGCAGTGTACTTCAAAGAGACAGATAAATGGAGATAGGCGAAGGCGTCCCCTTGAAACCATGTGGAAGGAGAAAATGTAAAAAAGTTACAATGACCTATGAAATATTCATTTCTATATCTGGATCACGAGCCACAAACGAAATGTTAAATCTCCTGTTTGTTAGGTTTGAAGAAGGCTTCCTCACAAATTAAGATTTAAAGCGACAGTCTTGGATAACCCTTACATTTTAGGTCAGATGTTTGACACAAAGACATCAATAGTCGGCATTAAACTTTTGCTAGGGTAAATATGGGCAGGTCATGCAGATATAAGTGCTCCTTGGGTGAGAGTAATATGTCTGCTATCTGCAGTAGGTATAACAGCATACTCCCAGTGGGCACAGAACATTGAATCAACATTGAAAAATGGTTGTCAATGTTGATTCAATGTTGATACAATGTTGATTCAACGTTGGACTGATTTTTTTTGCCCACTGGGCCGTGAGTGGTTGTATACAAGTGCATGCAGAATACATGCATGGTGAGTCATACAGAACACAGACATTGTACTGAGCTGCATGCCTCCTGCAGATTCCCCTGCTGGCTGCCACAGGAGTGCTATACACACACACACACACATACACACACACACACACACCACATACCATGTATTATATATACATGCCATACAGTCCCTCCCATCCTCTACGAGCCATGGATAAATGGGCTCATACGTATGGTACACTGATAATAAAACCTATTCAGTACTGACTATACCACCATATTTTGACCCCCGTAGTCAGATGATTACATATGTTAGTCACATATTAGTCATAAAGATAGTCAGTAGTGACTATATGTAGATCACACAAATTGATGATGTCACAGGAATGTGTGCACAGGAAACAGTTAGGATTCAAAATTGAATGTTCAACTGACTTCAGGTAGGCACATCTTATTCTATCTAAACCACTCCTTTACACATTTCCTTGTGTGTTAGCTCTTGTGTTAATGTTGAGTATGTTTACTTAAGGCATCATAGGACACATGCATTCATGATTTTGATTGAAGTATCATGTGTTTTTGTTCAAATTATGATCATGTAACTGTGGATCTCTAGGCTTCCAGACTAGAATATACAGAGGTTGACTGTGTGAAGGGTTATAGTGTGCCAGGCATATGGCCCATGCTCATCTACTTCACCCAATGGTGCTAGGGCAGGTACCCCCGGACATCTACCCCCCAGCCCAGATCTACCACCAGACATCTACCCCTGGACATCTACCACCTGAGAATCTACATGAAAGTCCAGGGAATAGATGTCCTTGGGGTAGAAGCCGTAAGGGGGTAAAAGTCCAAGGGATGGATGTCCAAGGGGTAGATGTCCAAAGCATGCTAAACATTACCACAACATTAACACCCGGACTTCTACCCCTGGAAATCTACCCCCTAGGACTTCTCCCCCGTAAGACTTTAATCCCCTTAGACATCTATTCCGTGGACTTTTACCTCCTTACAACTTCTACCCCTGGGGACATCAACCCCCTCCGAATGCCCATAATAAGTCATATCATGTGGAGGGGGTAGATTTCTCCAGGGACATCCGACATCTATCTCTGGACATCTATCCCTGGGAATCTACCTAGGGCATCTACCCCCAGGACTTTTATCCCCTTCGACACCTATCCCCTTAGGACTCTACCCCCTAGGACATCCACCCACTTGGACACCTACCCCTGGACATCTACCCCCTTGACATCTACCCCCTATGACATCTACCCCTATATTTGGACATCTACCCCCGGACTTTTACCCCTTAAAACTTCTACCCCCTAGAATATCCATCCCTTTGGACATCTACCCCCTTTACCCTCTAGTAGTTCTACCCCATCCACATGCCCATATGGTTGACCCATATCATTTGGAGGAAGAAGATTTCTCAAGGGACAGTGGGCATCTACCCCTAGGACATCTACCCCCTGGGACTTCTACCCCTGGAGAATGCTACCCCATCCACATATGACTCAATCATATGGGCATGTCGAGGAGGTTGATGTCTCCAGGGGTAGATGTCAAGGGGTAGATGTCTGATGTCCCTGGAGAAATCTACCCCCTCCACATGATATGACTCAACCATATGGGTATGTGGAGGGGGGTTGATGTTCCCAGAGGTAGAAGTCCTAGAGTAAAGGGGGTAGATGTCCTAGGGGGTAGATGTCTAGGGGGTAGATGTCTGGGGGTAGTTTCCATGTCACTGGATATCCTAAGGGGTAGAAGTCCTAGAGGGCAAAGGTAGTAGACATCCAAGTGGATGTCCAGGGGGATGAAAGTCCTAGGGGGTAGACATCCTAGGGGTAGATGTCCAGGGGGTAGATGTTATGGGGTAGGCATCCAAGGGGGTGGATGTCCTACAGGGTAGAGTCCTAAGGGGCAAAAGTCTAGGGAATAGATTTCCAAGGGGATAAAATCCTAGGGGGTTGATGTCAAAGGTGGTAGATTCCCAGGGGGTAGATGTCCAGGGGTAGATGTCTGATGTCCCTGGAGAAATCTACCCCCTCCACATGATATGACTCAACTATATGGGTATGTAGAGGGGGTTGATGTTCCTAGGGGTAGAAGTCCTAGAGGGTAAAGGGGGTAGATGTCCCAGGGGTAGGTGTCAAGGGGGTAGATGTCTGGGGGTAGGTGTCCAAGGTAGTGGATGTCCTAAGGGGCAGAATTTCTAGGGGGTAAAATTCCAAGGGGTAGATGCCCATAGGGGTAAAAGTCCTACGGGGCAAAAGTCCTATGGGGTAGATGTCCTGGGGTAGATGTCATAGGGGGTAGATAGTAAGCCCCGGGGGTAGATGTCTTGGGGGTAGATGCTAGTGGGGTACTTGTCTTGACTTATTGTCCTGCCGTCTCATGATTGACTATATTTAGTAGTCGGAGTGACTAATTTAGAGCATGAAAGCATTAAATTCATAGTCACTTGACTATATATCCCAAATTAGCCAAGTTAATGCTTGACTATAGGTTGACTATATGACTAACTTACGTTAGACATAGGTGACTAACTAAGTATAGCCCTTTTTGCTACGTTCACGCGACTATAGAAATGTAGTCCGTAGTGACTAACATTTCCAAGTCCATTATTATCAGTGTAATATGAGTCATGGAAATGTACTGAATTCACATCTCATTCTCAGTTTCTCTGGTTTCTTCTTTCAATGGCACAAGCAGGGCTGCCATTAACATATAAAACGTAGAAATGATGAAGTATTACGATTGCAATCTGTCATGCTTGATTCTCTTTTTTTACCTGTTCTTCCCTCCTTTTTCAGCATAACTTACAACACCATCCGCACCATAACTATGTGTGCTCACAAATACATTCATCTACATATCTCTATTGGCAATAGTGTGTATTGCTATAACTCTGCAGTGTATTTAGTGTTGTGTCAGAGGCTTGTACTGAATGCCTACTGGAAGTGTAGAATACTGTGCCTGCATTTCTGTTTTTATGAGCATGCATGCTCTAGCGGTATGAAAATACACAACAAAAATGTGATAGAACTGCCAGTTATGAAAGCGACTTCTTCGCTGACATTATCCGAACTGGCGACATCCAACCACACAGTATGGTTTAGATCAGGAACAGAGCGTTGGTTCCTAAAACACACAATAGGTGCCTGAGGCTTATGATGGATGGAGTTACTCTGAGCTTCTCTTCATCAAAGCTCTCCCTACTATGAGCCATAAAGAGCCACCCAGTAATTCACTACAAGTAAATCCTTTGCAATTCTAATTGCCTATTTTCATTCAGAGATTATGCGTTTCGTCGCTTCCTAACCTTCTCTTAGATTCCATATATAAATGAGCTGGGTAACTTCAGTTCACATAACATCTATAATAAAAGGCTCAAGTCTGAAACCAAATAATTCTGCCCAGGTGTGGCCATAGTTGGCAAACCATTATGTGAGAGGACTCTGGTGGAACACTACAGGAGAATATACATTCATACACAGGCGGATGGTTGGGTTAAAGAAGTTAGATGAAGAGAGGAGGGAGACAGCCAGCCGCAGAGAGCAGACTGTGGAGGAGCAGCATTTTGAGGACTGCATATCAAAGTAAGGCATCAATCTTCATACAATAGCCTGTGAGGGATCCCACTCCATGGTACAGCTGTATAAACCAGGCTCTGAATGACAAAAAGCACCTTTGAGAGATCTAAGTCCTTCCTTGTCAGGACATTGCAGACGAACCAGCGGTTCTTTGTCGTGTTTGTCTGCCTGTTGGGTATTCTGCACATCAAAAAGACATTCGTCTTCAGAGAGATATATCCTCTCTTGTTCTGGGACATTGTTAGCCGCTTCTTTGGTTTTGCCCCAGCCACAGTAAGACATGAAGTCAGTGTAGTACAGTTACAGTTACCAGCACAACATAGTAGATTCAAACAGGGCTTCACAAAACGTGGTCTTCACCACTGAGTGTAGCAGCTAGAACTAAATCAAATGTATTCACTGATAACACAGACTTTTTTTTTTTTGAAATAAATAAATTAGATAAACTATCAACCTGGTAAGTTGGTACTTAACGATTAAAGACGTGATTTTCCATATTGTGGTGATTCATTGCATATAATAGCAGGTATTTGTTTTACATGTTTTTGTTTAATCTTTATAGCTCTGAAATGGTAGGGGCTAACAATGTATACTTTCAACACATTACATAATATCACAATGCAGTGATATGTAAATGTGTCTTTCTTGTGCTCCTCACATTGCATTGAGCTTAACACCGCAGACTTAGCATTTATAGGAAGTATAAAATAGTTATTCTTGGTATTTTTCTCTTTTATGTGAACGCCGGTTAATGTATTTCAGTTATGGCTCCATGCCGTAGGGCATATAGAGCTATTACTAACTGATTGTTTAATGTGTTTGACAGCACAGTCCGGATGTCATATGTATAGAGAGAAGTCAGTGATATGGTCTAGAGAAAGGTTAGGGCGGTTTGGATCTACTCTGACTGAGCCGCCGCATGTGTCTGCATGCGGCGTTAGTGGACGATACACAAGACCTGATTATTACGCCCGACAGGCGTGAGACCTCTACAGCCGAAATAAATAGGTCCTGTAGGGGGTGTTAAGATGCAGGCCCTGCCATGGAGGAAGGAGTGTAGCAGGTGTGTGGTAACTGGAGATGTAGGGGTCTGTCCCATTACCAGCGGCCAGGTTAGTCCTGTGGGCACTCAGGTTACCACAAATTGACATGGGATGAGCCAACTGCATGCTTGTTTAAAGAAAGGGAGACGTCTCGCTGAACCCTACCATGTTGTTTGCATGAAGGGATTAAAAGTGATAGTCCACTTGTTAGGTCGGTCATTGTGGTTTGTTTTCTATCATTGGAATCGTCCTACATAATAATAGTACTCATGAAACCGACACCAATATGTTTTCTTATCAGTCCAGTATGCAGGTATATGCTGTAAGGCAATGTATTGCTTTTAGAAATTACACCATAACAATAAAGCATCACAATGTGGCGATACATTGTACTCATTGTTCCTTAACATTTTCCAAACTTAACATTGTAGGCACATTCATGTACGGTAAATGGATTAAATAAAATGCATTGTCAAAGTATCTCTTTTCTTTCCACCAGTATCTCTTTTCTTTCCACCAGTACTGTGAATGTAGGGAAATAGATTTCATCCATCGCTTAATGCGGTAAGGCCTACATATAAATCATCAATCTCCATCCACTGTGAGAAAAGGGACAAAACCACCCCTGAAACAACACAATGCTGCTATTTATCAGTCATGGTAGTAAATGGACTGAAAGCAATTACTGGGTGATAACGTAATTTACTCTCAGTACATTCTGGAGGGGAGCTGTAGCGCTAGAAGTCAGCAATTGGCCCTGGAGGAAGGAGATGGGGGTGTTAAGCCTCCAGCATGGCCTGCAGAACGGCCTGACTTTACCCTGAATGAGCCGTCTGGGTGGAGGTAGTGGGGGATACTCATATTTTATTCAGTAAGACTTGATTGTTATAGCTGACAGGCAGGACGCTATGGTCTACGCATTTAAAAGTCCTGCAGGGTGGGATTAAGACAGAGTCCCTAGAGGTGGCACAGGAGGAGTGATAGGAGGTGCTGTAGGGACCTTTTCTGTCACCCTGGTTCATCTTAGAGTCCAAAGGGATTCAATGCGAAAAGGGAAGACCGGTTTTAATTACACTGCTCTGGCTACATGCACCTTTATTCTTTTGATTATCATGGTTTGTCCTCTATCAAGGAAGTAGATGGTTTTAATAAAGAGGGCTACACAGACCTTCCACTATAGAAGTGTCTGGTAGCGTAAAATAACACAACAGAGATATCATATTTTGCTTGTTGCTCTGATCATTGTTTGTCTTAGCTTTGAAAGTGGATGTTTTTATTAAGGATATATACGCCAATTAGCCTGCTTATTGATGAGTGGCAGCTGTAAGCTGCAAGTATTGTTTCCTGAAGTTAACTATCTATGTGCACGTCATGACCAGCTCCCCACAGCCTCTACGATCTCAGTGTCTAAAGTTCCATAGGACGATCTGGATACCTCACATGCTTAGACACGACCACATTGTTTAATTTAACTGATATGCATCTGGAATGAGCCCCCTATCGTAGCCGGTAGAATCAAGCTCTACAGGCCGATAATGCAGGCTGGTGGGATGTACATTCACATGTATAGCAGTGTTCCACAGGAATTTATAGTGGATTCATATGTGTGTAATGTATCTATAACATTGGCTGTAATTGTATACTGTTCGTACTAGCATAATAAAATTTTGAAAGCATACGGACCGTGACATATATACAAGATCCGTGTCATATCATATATGGGATTGGAATAAAACCTCACAATGTGGTGATGTAAACAATACTGAGCAACATACTAGCGAATATTTACTCCAATTCTATTGGTAAACCACGTGAAGAACCATTGCATATGAAACAAGTGTTCCCCACTATTTAGTCAATGTATTTATACAAAGAAGATTCACAGAACACTACCAACCTAAGAGCGTGACAATCTCCTAAATAGATATACCATTATAGCTCACAATGGCACGCTCTAAAAATGACATTATAAAAAAAAAACAGAACCTCCCAGTCAATGTTTAAATTACAATCATTCCAACGTTTGTACTTGCAGACGATAGCCTGGGCGTCTGTGACTGGGCTCTTCTTCTTCACCAAGTCCATGGTAGCCATCCTGCTCCGACAGCACCGCCGTGAGCTGCTCGTGTGGTACGCCGCCGTGTCCCAGCTCGGAGCTACTCTCGGCGCCCTCTTCATGCTCAATGGTGACATCAGCATCTGTAGGATCTACCGCGACTTTGAGAAACTCTACTGTAAATCATCCAATGCGTCTTAGGTGAGCCACTCATAGATCAGTTCACTAGGATCTACAGGACTTGAGCTTATGGCCACGTCAAGAACAAAACCGGCATCAGGCCTAATCACCCCTCACCTTTATAAATATGTGACCTGTACTTATTTGAGACATATGTAGACCAGGTTTTTAGCGCATGAGACATATTCCTACTCTTTGCGCCTATATACGAGACTGGTATGTATTTGTGATCCACTGCTTAAACATGGCTGTACGGTCATCTTTATTTACTATCAGCTGTGTAGAGTAATAATGGGTCAGTGTAGGATATACTCTCAATTTTAACATCTTAGCGATTGGATTGTTATAAGAAAAGCAGAATGGGTCATCATATTGGGCTGAGGGCATACCAAAAGCACTCGGCATGGTACCAGCAATAGAAACCACACTTTTATATAGGCCATGAATATGCATTATATCTTTGTGCGTGTCTTATATATATTGTCCATTGTGTGGATCAGGAGGTACATTCGTCATATTTAACGGTGGATTATGTGAGTGACATGCTTCAGAATATGGGTCACACAACCCCTTTCCTGCAACCCCTTTCCTGCCTCTGATACTACCATAAACTGTACATATCCACCAAGGTATTTCACACAGGACTACGGGTTCTATACTGTTGTACTGATGTCAATGGAGGCCGTATAAGTAGTGCAGGCTCAATATGGTGTTGGTAGGTCAGGGGTCAGAGAGCGGCTGTGTCCAGCTAGAGGGGAGGCAGTCTCTTAATGTGCTGCCCACACACCAGTGCAGGATAGTACATGTACTGGAAGTGAATAGTCTCCATCCTATAAACCACAAGTTATAGGTGTCGGAGCTAGAAGCCGTATATTGTTATAGCTGTCCTCCTTAAAGCCATGCTCTGAAGGCCAAAGTAGGCTTCAAGGTCATGCCAGATAATGGTTCATGAATCTATTGGGTACTGGCGGCAGAAACCACCAACTCACCTAACATGAAAATCCCCCCTTGAAAGATCATTCACAGCCCTTCTGGAAGTCAGGTTATTTCAGTCAACTCTCTCTATTGTGGTCACCCTTGGGACGTTGCTAAAATGATAACCACATTAGCGAGGTGACCACATTGAAGAGAGTTCATGTTTAGGCTATGGAGCATAGAAAAACATGCAGGTCTCTGAGGTTTTCAATTATCATTTGCATGGAGAATTTGAGGTATATATTGAGTGAAAATGAAGGTCATTACCCAAATCATACCTTTATCTCTTTGGTTTCAGAAATTCCTAAAGACATTACATCTGCTAGAAATCATACTGACTCTGCAGACACTTCAATTTAAATTGTTTTTGTTGGCAAAATATGGTGTGTTGACTACATTAGAGAGAGTAATATGGACCTCGGGCTGGGGAATTAGTGACCACAATGCGAGAGTTCTTTCTTTATTAAAATAGAGAAAACTGGACGGTTCTTTCCCAAAATTGCCATATTGGCGAGGTGAGCACTATAATGAGCTGCCCATTAGATGAGAGTTGACTGTTCATAGACTGAGTGTTTCTGAATTAACCAGATAACAATGAGGAATACTCATGCATGTATAGTTTTTGTGCACAGTTGGGTTGAATTGCTTACACACAAATAGGTTTCGACAAAATAATTGAAATACCCGATTGCGACTAGTTTCATATTCGGAATTATGGTCTGGTAGAAGCATCACACGCAACCCGTCTTTCCAAATGAATAGCCTTTCTGCCTCCAATGGCTGACCATTAAATAACAATGCCTCGATCACATCGAGCTTTGTTGAGTGGTGGCAGGGGGCAGATTTAGATAACTATGACCAGTAAAATCCCCTTGTCGCCCCTAAAAATGCCGGATCTGGAGCTGTTATGAAGCCTTTGCAGTAAATCAGGAGAGAGATATTGCCCGTCTGGCTCATACCATGCCTATAACAAGTACGGGACATAGGAGACCATGTCTCATTAATCGGTATGCCATTTTATGTGCATCATGAGCTGCAGTTCAAGAATTGCATCAAAGTCAATATATCATTGCTGGTGTGTATGATATAAAATAACAATATATTTAAGCATTATTCATTTTCAGTGTAAATTGTACAAATCTTACGTTGAACTGCACAAATTCACTATGCATTTAAAGTGTGCGTATTCTGTAAGTATTCTGGTACTGTGTATCGGATATTAACAGTGCATGTGTTGTACTGTAGCCTATATGATAGGACATCAGAAAGGATTATAATACTTCCTCGTGTACCATTCACCTATGCTGTATGTCATAATTATGTGATCCAACATGTTACTCTAGACCACCCATGGACGCACCAAAGAAACCTCCTATCAAACAGAACGTATCATTAGTGCAAATTGCCGCTTTGCCCACATTGTCCTCCTCCTGCGTTAATTATGCATCTACTTAATGGATGACACCGCCTTCACACGGACCTGGAGGGGATGCTTACCCTGACTACAGGTCCGACCCATCCATCTACTGTTTTCTGTTGTGGATAACTCCGCAACAGGTGATTATTTTGGCCTACATCGGTTCGATTTTCACACGGAAAGCAACTTCCTATTAAAGACTTTAGGCATCTAATCGTCTGGCAGCTATATGAATTGAATAATAAAAACATGGAATTTCTTGTGTTGAGGGCATATACCTAAAATAACAAGGATTTCCGATTTAGACACAAAAATCAACCCTCTTGAAACACTACATTAAAAAGGTAATTACAGATACGGCGCCTTAGATACGTTACAAAAAAACGTAGTCATTATGAATAATTTACAGGTTAGGAATCCAGACGTTGCAGCAGTCGACACGATGTAATATAATATCATAGTGTTACCATTTTACAAAACTACGAACACTATTATGAAGAACGGAATACTTCTCCTAGTTGTTGTTGGGTATGACCCTGGCTGAAATGATTATCATTATATCTATTGTATATTGCGTAATATGGTTCAGACATCTTTACCAAAAGAGTAAATTTAATAATTATCATTAGCATACATGGTATTGTGCTCGTATTGGGTATAACAGAGTCATTCAACCTATCTCATGTTTGTAGTGGTTACGTAAATTATACAGAATACAGAAATAAAATTATGAAGAATTCCCTCGTTTGCCTTTATTGGGTGCTTTTTGTGTAGGAAGGAGGATGTGTTGTGTCACCTTGTACCACAACTACAAAAGAGCCCTAGGGAATGCTGACATTTACCAGCTGGATTTAATGATGTATACATTTCCCCTCCGTTTGTTCCCATTGGTTATCAGGTTATGTGGTCAGCTGTTCACCTGCTGGTCACGCTGGGGCTCAGTCATGCTACTGCATTTTATTGAGTGGTGAAGTATCTTCACATTTATTTTGAAGGGAAAGGCACACGAACAAAATGGACCTGGAGAGATAAGATACAATGTAAAATTAGGAAGACAGAAAAAGAGGGCAACAACGGCGGGAGGATGACCGTTGTATTGAAAAAAGGCGACAGTTGAAAATTTAATATACCTCTATTTTCTTACCAGGATATCAATTAAAGATGACTTGAAGAGATTATAGTTCTTTGTTGTGTGAATACTATAGGCACCGGTGTTTTATTATACATTGTCCTCAAAGGGTCATCTTTTTGATCTTAAACATTGGTAGCTGCACCTTGCCTGGAGACAATAACCATAGTATGGCAACAGTAAATAGACCCACGTCATATATATATGACGTGGGTCTATTTACTGTTCCCGTACTATGGTACATATATATCCTATCCAAACAGAACTTCTCACAACTTGTTGTGCCCCATGTGAAAACGTGTTGGAGTGATTAAGCTGTCTGTATCCACTGGTAACAGAATATCATCACATGTAAACAATCATTTCTTACTCATAGACAAGCGACATTACCTAATTGCTTAAAATGTTTCACTCTCTCGTGACGTTAATAGATCCGTATCATTTATAGCATATATGGTTATATATATATATAGCAATTGATTATTTTAATGTACAGGTTTGTATAGTCACTGCCCCACCTCCCCATTCCACTTGCCCATGATAATACGGAATAATGCGGCATCTTCTTTTTGCATAATGTGAGTGTATGGGAGTGGAATTTCACATAGATTATTCATCAATCTTCATTCACTGTTGGATAGGAAAACCACTATTTAACACAACATAATACTGTTACCAATTATTCAGCGCCATGAATGGAATGGAGGCAGTTCCTGACTGATGGTGTAATTTACCTGCCAGTAGACTCTGGAGGGGATCTTCAGAGAGGGGAGTCGACAGCAGAGCCTGGAGGAAGATGAGGTATATGTTGCCTCCAGTCCGTATTACCCGGGGAAAGGCGTGGGTCTACCCCCACTGAGCTGTATGGCCTATGGCTAGTGTTAGTTGGGGATACTCATATCTTATTTAGTCTTACCTTAATGTGATGCCTGAGAAGCATAGGAGTCCATACCCTGGACATGTGACGCTTCTTGCAAAGGGGAGATTACGACAGGGTCCCCTGTCATGAGATTGCCTCAGCCCCCGGAGGGACGGACATAGGAGGCATGACAAGGGGGCTGCAGTTTGCTTTCCTCACCCTAGTCATGACTCTTGAATTGGTCAAGGGTCATGAGCTTAACGGAAAGCTCTACTTTTTATATTTCTCTTATTGCTTTTGTAATGTGCTTTGTGTTTCACAAATGAAATATAAACTGATACATTTTACTTTTCTTTATGAACGTCCGGGATTAAATTGGCCCCGGAAGTAATAAGCCATTGTAATCTCACAGCAAGCTGATATAAACATCCGGCTGTATCTGGAATAGTAGATCTCTAATGACCCATCCATATCCATGAAGCTTTATCTTTTTTTAAAGGAACATCAGACAGGTAAGGTGTGCAGGCAGAGCTAGGCGGCATCAAATGTTAGCACAAATAACAGACTGCTTCATTACCAGGCCTTCATTACCTGACGTACAGTTTTGTTTTATAGTTCGATTTTGTCAGGGTATTTCACTATAATCTCCTATTAAAAGAGCACCTGGTGGATCTGACTTCCCAGATTGTTCCCCTGACGGACAGTATTTAATCATATGGACAGTTGAGGTAGACTGTCTATATGTACATCATCGACAGTCTACCTATAATCTGGCAACATAATTATACATATGTAGCTAATCCCTGCTGTAATCAAAGAGCAACTAATACCACTGAATACTAATATTCTTTGGTCTTTGCTGTGATTGTAAACATTATTGCAGATACATAAAAGAATATAAAAACAAAATGCATTGTCATATAAAATAATGAAGTAAAATGCTTTGTCACATAAACAAAATGCATATCATCACAAATGGGTGGGAGTGATCCAAATGATTTTATATCTAAGTATGGTATAGTATTATCATCCCGTGCGTGGTCAACATTTCATAGACAAAAATGTGATATCACCATTGTGTATCTAACTAACATGTGCTAACATCTATAAATTTGTGTGTCAGGCAACCTCCTCTCTGCCTTGGATAATACTGCAAGTTGTACACTGTCACTAACATATTTTACACTAGGCAGTTCTGTTGTTGCACAGATGTCAATGCGGTCAATGGAGGTCGTATAAGTATTTTCAGGCCTAATATAGCACTCCAGGGTCAGAGAAAGGGCATTCCAGGCTAGGCTGTCACCGCTACAACACACCAGCCCATACCAGTCTCAGAAGTGAATGACCCACAATGTATAATTCAGAGATTATTGATGTTGCAGTACCAACGTACCTTTATAGCTCTCTCCCGGGAAATGCATTATTGGAACATCAAACTAGGCTTCGCGGGATTGAGACAATGAGACTATCATAAATCACTGATGGACCTTATTGGAATACAATTCACCTAACGATTTATTTTTTCGCTTTAAAATTGACAATGTGATTTCTATATGTGAATAATATCATTGCAAATGCAAGTATGACAAATTATGTGTCAATTTTCTTCAATTCCTACTAGCTTCAGCAGAACTGCATTGGATGGCCAATTATTGCGCTCATGACAGTTCCCTAAACATCAATGTATCATATGTAGTGTTATACCATGTGGTGTACGTATAATCATGGTTAAGAACATACTTACTTCCACCAGGTCAGCTAGTTTCTGTATGCCAATCAGTCACTGCATTGTTGTTGCGGCGTTCCACATTTCCAGTCTTCTTTATATGAAAATGCATGGTATACATGTATAAATAACAAAAATAACTAGACTAACAAAGCAGTTACGTATAATTATTCAATTCACTACCTTCCTTATATCAGCTAGGATATATCCCACAGAACAGAAAAAGTAGTCATTATATACATGGCAGATTGCGCGTATGGGAATTCATGGATATTTCAGTATTGCATATCAGATATAATACATATTACCTTCTCGTCTAGGAGGCAGTCTGTGGGGTATAAAGGGGCAGGTATTTGATAATACAGGCTATGCCATCTCTAACCTTTTAGGTAACTGACTGTTGGCAACCATAGAATGTGCCAAAACACCGGCCGCCACCCGTCCCATTAAACAGAACACGCCCATTAGTGCAAAGCAGCGCTTAACCCACATTGTTCCCCTTCTGTATTAATTATTCATCCGCTTAATGAATCACAACGACATGGAGAAGCTGCCTCACTGATTACAGGTCTGACCCATGCAGGTGCACACTCTAGGACACAGTGATGGAGCACTAGGCCCCTGCTCCGAGCGCCGGGCCTCTATACTCAAAGGGGGAAAAGGGCAACTAGGGGGTTTATCATACAAGGATAACTACAAATTCAAGTGTGCCACTCATGAGGTTTGAGGTTTGAAACAGAATTTATTTTCATGATTCCCTAAAAGGCCGCAAGAGGATTGATTTAATTCAAACATTTTTAGACCAACGAAGTTATATTCACTCCGTAATACTTAGAATGCAAACGGTATATACCCACCGTGATAGCTCCCAGACAGCATTACTTAGCCCTATTTCTATCAGATATGACATCAGTGTCCAAGGCTTCCCGCGGGAATGCACATAGACCTACCAACTCATCCCCCACCCCCCCCCCCCCAAAAAAAAAACACAAAAAAAACAACCGTTACATATACTTCAAAACGTACTCATCCGTGATTTTTTTCAGAATTGCCATTTAAAATACACTTCAAATCGGGGAACTTCAAATTTAGACATGGCAGACCTGCCACACTGGCAACCCCGGTAAACAGAAGTGATATAGATACCCAGTAAACACCCTACGTGGTTCCAACGTAGCTCAGAGGTTTCTCTAGGTAGTTGTCCAACCAAAAGGTTTGAGATTGGTAATTTTGGAAGGTTTGTAGAAGTCAAAACGTGATGGTCTGATTTACATTTATCTACCTCATTCAGATGTAAATATACATAATGAATCTACATAGATCAACGTTAAAAGACGTAACTTTTCAACATCAATTGGGTAAATTACTTCCCAGTGTCACACTAGCCCAGTGGGCACAGAACATTGAATCAATATTGATTGATGGTTCTCAATGTTGGTTCAATGTTGGCTCAACATTGATTCAACATTGAACTGAACTTTGTGCCCACTGGGAGGTGGGAGCACTATCAATTATGGAAAGGATATTACAGCTCTTTAACAAATCTACCACATTCATGCAGTAAATTCTCATTAATTATTTATTCAATATCATGCAAATAACAAGACTGTTTTTAATAGAATAGTTATATATAAAGGGCAATATATTAAAGTATTATGCATAAATGAGTGCTTTGTGGCACTTTACTGAGCCAACACCACATTGGTGGTAATGGAAGAAATACTAAGCCTCTCTGCAGTCAAAACTTTTCAACAAATCTATACTGTCAGGCTGTTCAGTTGAACTACAAGAATATACTGTATGGAATGAAATAAGAGTGAAAATTATGGTAGATTTTTGTTTGAAAATTGTCTGTTAATGTAAATCTTTCTGCAATATAATACAAGTGTTTGTCTGAATTCCACTATGTAGAATTATATGTAATGTGTTTGGACCCCAGTTGAACGTAGATTTATGTCTGAGCTACGTAAATCAGACCTGCATGTTTGAGATTGGTAAATAAACCTTAACATTTTAACGTTCACAAACCTTCTAAAACTAAGTAGTTCAGACCAAAACTCAACGTTGATCTACGTCTGACCAACGTAGTTGTGTTTACTGGGTAGTGGGTTCCATCAGTTTTGTCCATAGTGACAGCCCACCTGGGACAGTGAGGAGACCCATGGAGCAATGCTGGATGGGCTGTCCAATGCTCATCTGTTAGGACACAATGCACACTAGATAGTGTACACGATCTCAAGAGCATAATGATATACTAGGTAAGTCCGTAGTGCAACAGTAAAATATTTTACTGAGGATACCTATACAGGCAAAGAGCAAATAATACTGAGAGAGTACACTTCAGGTAAAATCCCAAGCATTGTCATTTGGCAATCAAAATGCCCAACATAGTGCCAACATGGATTAAGCCGAGCTAGATTTGGATTACTGGAAATATTTTCCTTTGCATTGCCGGTGACACCCACTAGTGAATGGAGTGTATAATCCACTATTCCCATTTCAACTATATTCTCAAATATATTGATCCTCTGTAGCCATTATTTCTGATTAGATTTTCCCCATCTTTGAATTGACTAATTGAAAAGGGACATAGGGAGCAGTTATATAGGAAGAAGTTGTTCCAGCCACTGAAACATGGATTATTCTATGGTTAAGGAACAGGAAGTAGACAGTTTAGTGGGCTATGTGTGTTAGGCGAGATAGTCTCAAAATTGCAAGATAGTCTCAAATTACTATGGTTTTGTGACAACCTTGCAACCCTCAGGCTAGATAGTCTCAAAATTGTGAGACTATCTTGCAACCCCTAAGGCTAAATAGTCTCAAAATTGCAAGATAGTCTCAAAATACTATAGTTTTGTTAGTATCTTGCACCCATCAGGCTAGATAGTCTCAAAATTGCAAGATAGTCTCAATATAGTATAGTTTTGTTAGTACATGTATCTTGCAACCCTCAGGCCAGATAGTCTCAGAAACCTGACAGATAGTCTCAATATTGTGAGAAAGTCTCAAAATACTATAGTTTTGAGACTATCTAGCCTGAGGGTTGCGAGATACTAACAAAACTATAGTATTTTGAGACTATATAGCCTAAGGGCTGCAAGATACTGTCTGTCAGGATTTTGAGACTATCTCGCAGTTTTGAGACTATCTAGCCTGACTGTTGCAAGATAGTTTCAAATTTTGAAACTATCTTGCAGCCTTTTGAGACTATCTCGCAATTTTGAGACTATCTAGCCTGAGGGTTGCGAGGTACTAACAAAACTATAGTATTTTGAGACTATCTCGCAATTTTGAGACTATCTAGCCTAAATATGTGGGCTGTAAACTCCATCCACCAGAGGGCGTCATGGGCTTTAAGGGGACAGGAAATCATCAAGTGAACTCTCTAGTATCATTCCCATTTGTGACTTGTTTTCCTCTATTACTATAGATATGTCCTACACCTACCCTGAAAGCTATGGATAAGGCCTTTCTAACGTCGGGCACCTATTACTTGCATTACTGCATGTACATTGTCCACGTTATGCTAACATCAATCAGCGGTATCAATGTGCATATTTATTAAGTCTCACACAACCTCTTTTCTGCCTCATATGTTATGTGCCAAAATACTAGTCCTACAAAAGATATTTTATGGCCGCCAGCTCCATATTGCTGCACGGTTGGAAGCAGTATAAGTACTAGCAGGGGGCTGTGTCCAGCCAGAGGACATGTATATAATGATATAGGAGGCAGTCATTCCATGTCCTGGCCACACATCATCCCATGATGTTATTGGGAGTGGATAGTCTCCCAGCTAGCAATGATAAGTTGGGCCAACATTGACAATGGTCGGCACCGTCGCGAGCAATATTATGACATTATACAAAATTAGCAAATTTATGTTGTACCATCATTGGTAATACTCCCAGTGATTTGACAACGTTGGTACAATGTCAGATAAATCAACATTAGCCCATGCCAAATTCCTCCGACCTCTACAATAGGGCATTGAAGATTGTGCACAGATATTTCTGCTTCGTAGATCTATACAGTATCTGGGAGCTGCTGGCGAGGCCGACAAAGGGCTTCCACAGCTGGACTGGATACCTAATGTCAGACAAATTAACAGGGCAATAAAATGTGGGGTGGGGTTGGTGCTATCTTCAAGGATTCCCACTGTGGGTTGTAAACCTAATGGTGAATGTGGTAACCAGAAAGATGGAAAGTTTACTGATAGTGTCTGTAAATGCCACTTAAGTTAGGTGTTGTCTACATTTTAATTGATACCATGAAGGTGAACCATAATCACTGCACTGTTGGGGGGCTCGCCAGCAGGTCCCAGATTCAGTATATTATATAATTTTTCATAATTGGTCATTTATTACCCCCCGTGTGTGTAATATAGCTTGTGAAACCCTGGATATTCTGTAATCTATATGATTCTTATTTACCACCTTTCTTTGTTACATAACAAAATACTGGTCATATTGCTATAAGGACACCTTTTTGTTGGTAATGGTAGGTAAATAAGGTCTAAAGGATGGGATTGCCTTGTACCACCTCTTGACCCTTTAAGTGGAGATTAAAGTGAAATGCAGAAACACTGAATATTTCCTTAGCAGTAGAAATTAATGTTGTTTAACAATCACCTATCACTCGGTTATAACACACTAGGTGGCACCTGTGTGCTGTGTCTACAGAGTTAATTGTAATCCCATCTCTTCAGGGTCCCTGAGTAGGCATTGTGGTAGACGGTACTATAGGCTATACATAGCCAGAGGCCTGAGTTGACATTACCTGTGCTGCCACCTTCAGTGAAAGCTAAGAACTATATGGTTGTAGTGGGTTACACTTTGCACCTTTTGTGCTGGGAGAGTTTGGCTTCCTGCACTGAATGACAAGACATGTTTTCAAGGTCATTCCAGCAAAGAACCTTTCAATCTTCACAGGACTTAATGTTTACTTGCTAAGTATCCAACAGGTATGACAACGACTTCTAAGAAACTGGTCAGAATTCATCATGCAATGCCTGTTTTGTATGATTTGTTGAAAAAGAAAACCGGGCACACTCAACCTGTCAGTTCCTAACCTGCATGGTCCCAGCCACTATAGCAGGTACTCATGTTTGAGCAGAGTCCAATGGCAAAAGCATATTTTACCTTACAAAAGTTATGCATAAGAGTACTCCATAAAGTTCCTTTTCATAGTCTATAGATATATGCACGCCAATCCCTTATTATTGAGCTTATTTCTATGTCCCAGGAGATGGCCCATCGCCAGTATATTCTTAAACCAAATCAACATAACAGTACTCAGTTACCTCTACTCTACCTAGAGGTGGGGTTTTATGATAGATGATATTTTAATGCATAAACTGCTTGAGGAATTCGATCTTTTGTGGTGTATCATGAAATAGATAGTAAATATTATCACATACATTAAAATAAGATACCTATCAAATCTCTGCAGTTAGGAGAATCTGTGTATTAGAGATATCATCTATCAAGATTATGTGTCAGTAGTTTAACCCCTTTTCTTTATTCAGGTAGCTCCAGTGTCTGCCTAATATAAACCATTCTAATCTAATTGTAGAGACCACAGTTGCATATTATTTCACCAATTGAAATTCTCATTTTCTATCAGCTGGATAGATACAGGAAGAACAGAAAGAAAAGTATGTGTTCTTTCTCTTTCTGTTGATGTGGCAGTTGATACTGTAAGATGTTTAATGGCTGGGAAATTGGTCATTACATTAGGGCTGTTTAGCACTGTGACACATACAGACCCGGGAATGGGGCCGTCATTGCTCTACCTACGGCCTGAGACCTATGCTTAGATCTATTTATACCACGATTCTGGCGTTTCCCGTGCCGAGAGTGGATATTTGCCGTTCGGTTATCTCAGGATATATGCACGCTCAGAATTTTTTTTCGAGTGCAAGACCCTGTTATATATATTAACAAGGTAATGAAAGATATCATAGCCATTTTGGCTACGAAATAATTGCGATTCGTACGGGTTGCGAACCCTGGCCGCTGAGGCCAAACGCCAGCGCCTAACCTCATGAGCCACGGAGCCGACTGGCAGAAAGCTAATACTAACTTACCTGATCGCCGAGCGCCATGTTTCTCCCAGCCGTACCAAATACGTAGTGAATAACATCCAAATGTGGCGAAATTAGACCTTGTCAAGCTTATTCCTTCAATCCAGTACATGTTTAGAGCTCCTTCTTGATGTTCCCGGGCAGTATTAGCCTTTTAATTGCGTAAATTCCTCATATTTCGACATTTTGTGAAGGCCGCCAGCCGGTTAGATTTGTAAACAGCGGGACGCGTCCGATCACGTGACCGACTGACGCAACCAACACCGCCAATTCGAAAGACCAATGTACTAGAAATGACGATCAGCTGATCGAAGCCACCGCGGAAACGAGGTCAATCGGGCGCATTGGTTACTCGACTTGACGTGTTGGTTTTATATGCCGTCCCGCTGTGTACAAGTCTAACCGGGCTGGTATCGATCGCAAAATGTCGAAATATAAGGAATTTACGCAATTAAAAGGCAAATACTGCACGGAAACATCAACAAGGAGATCTTAGCATGTACCAGATTGAAGGATTGACCCTGTCATGGTCTAATTTCGCTACATTTGGATGTTATTCACTACGTATTTGGTACCGCTGGGAGAATCATGGCGCTCCGCTATGCGCCGAGTCTGCCAGTCGATCGGCGAGACAAAATGGACAATTGAAAAAGGTAGGCCTTATACGATATTATATTCATATATTTGAAGAAATAGTGGTATAAACGCATTAATGGCTGCTCGGGAAAGCACTTGTGAGGTATATCTGTCTAATAATGCACTCGCCTTCGGCTCGTGCATTATTGCCAGATATACCTCACGCGTGCTTTCCCGAGCTGCCATTATTGCGTTAATATAACAGATGGAAGTACATATCATGTGGCTGACCAGGCTTGGGTTCTCTCTGGTAAAGCTGTAAATATTGTTGTGACTAGATACCTTACATAGAATCATTTAGGTATCATTATGATAGGAAGTATGCACTCCATTTATCAGAGAGATATGCTTACCATTAACAAGTATCACTAAAATTCAATTCTGGTCATCCCAGCTGATATACTAACTTCAAATAAATACCTGATATTTGAATGAATATTGATACATGCACTCATTTGATGTTGCTCCAACGTCATTTCTTTTAATATGACGTTATGGCAATGTTCGGAAGAACAGACAAATGGACATTGGCCCAACATCATGCATCTGACATCAGTCCAACATTAGCTTTGGTTGGCCCAACGTTGGCCCAACGTTGGCCCAACGTATCTTTGCTGGCAGGCTATAGTTATTGGGAGTATTTATACAGTATTTATAAATAGGTCTCTCCACAAAATGCCATTCTTGTAACCCGAAAGCAGTTATTGAGGAATCCGGAAAATTGGATCATGTGTGTGGTTATGTCCCATAAATCCCCCAGATACCTTCCGAGCTACCATATTCACCATGAATATGATGATGTAAAATTCAAATGAATAGCATCCAGATACGGTTTGTCTAAATGAACCACAGACAGATTATATGAGATTGCTTGTCAGCTGTTCCTAATTTCGACCAGTTTTAGTATAGCGGCCAGGAAGATCTAACATGTGCTGAATGACTGAGCATATCGCCCATAACCTACTAAAGTATTAGCAAGCTGTCATTTTAAAATGTTTGACTATTAAAGTTCATGTACATACAAAAGGTAAGATATTACCAATGAAATTCTTTGTGGCCTCATATAGTTTTTATTCTGAAGTCCTACATTTACATTCATTAATAAATGTTAAAATACTAGTGATTCAGTGCATGGCCTAGAATTCGCAGTCAGTATTAACACCCAGCGTTTTTCAAAACCTCCATGACAACCTGATATGAAGGATAAGGGCAGAAGTGAAAGCCTTGTTAAGTTAGTATATCAACTATAGGATGACCAGAATTGAATTTTAGGGATACTTGCTAAAACTGTTGTAAGCATGTCTCTCTGGTTAATGGAGTACACACTTCCTATTACAATGATACCTAAATGATTCTGCGTAAGGTATCTAGTCACAATAATATCGACAGCTTTACCAGAGAGAACCCAAGCCTGGTCAGCACATGGTATGTGCTTCCATCTGTAGTATATAGATCTAAACATAGGTCTTAGGGGCCCTGAAGGTATGGGAATACGATAAACTATGTAGACACAGCACACAGGTACCACCTAGTGTGTTATAACAGAGTGACAGATGATTGGTAAACAACATTTCTACTGCTAAGGAAATATTCAGTGAACCCACTGAATGCATATTTCTGCATTGAAATATTGCTGTCAGATATTTGATATGTTGGCATATGGTTCAGAACATCACCTTACTCCTCACAAGACCGAAAACCCTAATTCAACACCGCAGCAGCTGGAATACCTACTTTAAGTATGATCAAAATAGCAGTAGTATACGAAATTGGGGCATTAACTGTGTCTGGGTGAGTGACTTGGGAGTTCGGCCTAAAATGCAAAACTAGCTAAAACTTGAGGAGATGGAGCAAGCACAGGGCAATGTCTAGTAATGAGTTATGAATAAAGATATAAGCCCTATATACACTCTGGCCGCCCCGCCATCTATTTCATCTCACCACCAAGCATATAGTTGGGGATCCAAATATGCAGTATATTATCATTTAACTTTGACCTGACATGGAGACCAATAGTTGATATGAAGGTTATATAAGATAATTTGAAGTAAAAAAACAAGACATGCGAGGATTCTGGAAATTTATCAAGCCCACAATGCTCAAATGATGTATCAATATAGGATTGATAAAAATGTTCGCTAGCGCTGCTTCTCTGCATTATTCCATCAAATGTGCACAATGTATTAAGTCAGTCTGATTATTCATCTTTCCTCAGTTCAAGGTCATTTGGATATCCGGTAATCAGTATGGTAAGGCAGGAGATATTGCTATCCCGAGGTAATATGATAAGCATTTTAGAATAACTGATGTGCCCACCATATAGTCAATATAACCAAACATTTCATATCAATTTGTATCATTTTCTTCCACTATTGTTTTCTTTGATCAGGATAACATTTGGCATATCCCCAAAAAAGTAGATTGTCTACTTATCTCAAGATATCACACCCCCTTTCCCTGTTTGCCATATTTGACCTTGACCTGTCTCAAGGTCAGTTGACACACTACAACTAAGAGTTCTAAATGCATAACAAGTATCAGCACTGAGAATTCACATGTTGAAATTTGATTGAACCATATTGAAAATTTACCTCTTTTATATCAATTTCTGATACAAGCTTGACCTTTAAAATGATCTATCCTAGCCGTCTCTGCACTCAGTACCCAAACGGGGACGTCACCTGCGTTCTCCATCTTAAAAAAACACCCCCTATTCCACAGACTTTTGTATAAAAAAACAACCCTTTTCCCTAAAAAAAAGGTATTTGGGGGTCTAAAAATACCCCCTTTTTCTAACAAGAATTGCGGTTGTTGCCGCGTAAAAAAATGCCTCAGGCATTTTTATACGCGGCAACAACCGCAATTCTTGCATTTGAACGAACATAATGTCTACATGGTTGGTATATTTGTAGGGGACCCATTCAAGACCATTTAAACAGGGCTGGAGGATGATATAACTGACGGATGTGACACAACAGGGGAAAACATGCCATTACAGGGATTTAGTGTAATATACAGCCACTAGGTGGCCACCAGTGCAGCAGCCCTAATAGAACCATTGAATTCCTTTGGTCCATGTTAGGGGGTGTAGGTAGGATTATAATCAACCTCAGGAGCATGGAAATGGGTGTTGCTAGGCAGATAAACAATTAGAATAGCTGTTGCTAGGCAACCAGCTGTCTTTGCAACAAACCAATAGAACCATTGAATTCCTCGGGTCCATGTTAGGGGGGGTAGGTAGGATTATAATCAACCTCAGGAGCATGGAAATGGGTGTTGCTAGGCAGATAAACAATTAGAATAGCTGTTGCTAGGCAACCAGCTGTCTTAGCATCACAATAATAGAACCATTGAATTCCTTGGGTCCATGTTAGGGGGGGTAGGTACAATTATAATCAACCTCAGGAGCATTGAAATGTGCGTTTCTAGGCAGATAAACAATTAGAATAGCTGTTGCTAGGCAACCAGCCGTCTTAGCAATAAACTAATAGAACCATTGAATTCCTCGGGTCCATATTAGGAGGGGTAGGTAGGATTATAATCAACCTCAGGAGCATGGAAATGGGTGTTGCTAGGCAGATAAACAATTAGAAAAGCTGTTGCTAGGCAACCAGCTGTCTTAGCAACAAACCAATAGAACCATTGAATTCCTTGGATCCATGTTAGGGGGGGTAGGTACAATTATAATCAACCTCAGGAGCATCGAAATGTGCGTTGCTAGGCAGATAAACAATTAGAATAGCTGTTGCTAGTCAACCAGCCGTCTTAGCAACAAAATAATAGAACCATTGAATTCCTTGGGTCCATGTTAGGGGGGGTAGGTAGGATTATAATCAACCTCAGGAGCATGGAAATGGGTGTTGCTAGGCAGATAAACAATTAGAATAGCTGTTGCTAGGCAACCAGCTGTCTTAGCAACAAACCAATAGAACCATTGAATTCCTTGGGTCCATGTTAGGGGGGATAGGTAGGATTAAAATCAACCTCCGGAGCATGGAAATGGGTGTTGCTAGGCAGATAAACAATTAGAATAGCTGTTGCTAGGCAACCAGCTGTCTTAGCAACAAACCAATAAAACCATTGAATTCCTTGGGTCCATGTCAGGGGGGGTTGGTATGCTTATGATCAACCTCAGGATCGAAGGTTGATTAATATTAATTTTATCATTATATATGTATAAATTTGTGTTGTGACACCTTAAAACAAAATGGCGGCACCCCTTAAAACAAAATGGCGGCACCCGTACTGACTTCCTGTCAAATGAAAACAATATAATGCCTCAACCTGGTAGTTCGCAAGCTCACCACCAGGGCCCCTCCGGGGCCTTTCGGCCTTAAAAAAAACACGGGGAGTTTCAGAAACATACCCCTTTCTCTATGAATGACGGATGTTTGATAGTAAAGAGTGTACTAAAGGGTCAGTAGAATGCAACAAAATTCCCAGTTTTTTGCCAGCCAAGGTCACATTATCATCAAAATATATCCCTTTTCTTGAAAAATACCCCATTTTCTTAAAATCCACAGGGATTGTTTGAGAAAAGCACCACTTTTTCTGGAAATTCAGGGGCCATTGGAAATGCTAGAAAATGGACCCTTTTCCTGTGTTTTTAGAACGTAGGTGACGTACATTATATGCAGGGACCGGGAATTCCAATCTACATATAGCCTCTCCCCATGTTGTTGCTCAACTTGACCAATGTCCACCCCATATTAACCAAAATTAAAACCGGACTTACGGAGTTATATGTCCTCCACACCACAACGTCGGCTCATTATTCAGAATCGGCTCTGTGTGCCTGGATAGCTATTAGCCTGATTAAAGTATCACGTCTATTATGCCTCCTGATGAAGGTGGCACTGTGTTTTCCCGGTTAGACCTAAGTATCCTATCATCACTCAATTCCCGTACTACACCTCACACAGTGACACCATCCGGAGATACTAGGTGAAATAGCCTGTGCTGCTCTAACATCTAATATCACGTTTCTGTGCTGTATGTACCATCAACTCTAACTGTGCTATTTCACACAGGGTATAGTGTCTGGTAGAAGATGTGCTTTACCACCCAAGAGGGGGCCATTAGTAAGAATAATTATCACATTAGTAGAAAAGTATGGAATCTCTTTTCGATTTACCATATACTTTTACATATAATTCATTGGGGTAAAGGATAGTGGAGTCTGTAGATCTTTCTGTACGTTTATTTGGTGTTAGATAGTCCACTGGTTTGTATATGCAACAGATAGCAAACTCAGAACTCTGAAGTACCGCATCTGACAATCACTTTATTGGGCTCGAGCTACAAACATAAATTCCTTTCAAATCCTTGTTTATCATTGATCGTGGAGGTTCGAGTAATTAGTTCATATAATATTTGATTGATTAACCATCACAGGTAAGGCCTACAGGAAAGGACATTTAAAGAAGCCTAGTGTAGTAGACATTGCATAGGGCCCACACCGGGAAAAGG
Source organism: Harmothoe impar (assembly GCA_947462335.1). Taxonomy (NCBI): domain Eukaryota; kingdom Metazoa; phylum Annelida; class Polychaeta; order Phyllodocida; family Polynoidae; genus Harmothoe; species Harmothoe impar. Next base: position 76,337,965 of record OX381704.1, on the reverse strand, counting down.
ACAATTCGACAGATTGCTGGTTCGACAGGACGATTCGACAGGACGATTCGACAGAATTTTCGGGACTATTTGACAGATTTTCGGGACTGTTCGCCAGATTCAGTTCATTTGTGAGACTGTTCGACAGACCTAGATAATTACAGTTAAAATATTTTTCTATATGAGATTCGGGCCATAGAATACATTCCTGATGTTCGTCTTATCAGAATTACTATTATCAGAATTTAATACAGAAATTACTGGGAACAAAGAGGAAAAGTGGCTATGATGCAGGTGACGGTAGCTTCGATGTAGGTTAGGTTTGAAAAATAATAGAAAAAATAGGTTTGATGGCACAACCCCCAATACCAAAAAGAAAGAAAGAAAATAGGGGGGGGGGCGGATGGGGGACTAAGCCCCCAATTTCTATAGAAACTGAAACACTGCACTACTCCTCTGTCCTATACCTGGTTTGGTGAGATTCACTCATGCCTTTAAAAATGCCGGTCCCGGGAGTATCACTAAAGATATGATAAACTAATCAACTAACTATACACTAGTCAAAGAAGGGACTTACTTTGTATGTTTCAATTAATAACACTTTCAGAACATTGGCCTTTTCTAATATAACAGTACTGTGGTCTAGTCTACATTAATTGTGCTTCCAAAGCCGTGTATCTCATGTACATGTACCTTACTTTGGTACATCTCATGAACCTTGCTTTGGTATAAATAATACTAATGTAGGTAGGGGGAAAATACCTTTTAGACCTAATTAATTCCTTTTCCTGTTTTCTCCTGGAATCATGCTTTCCAAAGCTACATAAATTGTGTAAATATTCCAACTAGAACCAACGATAATGGCTAAACTACAAATCTGTCGAATTGTCCTGTCCAAAAAAAAAATCTGTCCAACAGTCCTGTCCAATAGTCCCGGAAATTTGGAAATTCTGTCGAACCGCCGATCTGTCGAACCGCCAATCTGTCGAACAGTCTGCCAGCCTAGACTTTGTGCTTTGCCATCAAAATGGGTATGTACCATTCAATAGACTTTGATGTTCGAGAAATGTTTGAGCCCAGTTTCGTCCTGATCGGGGGCCCAAGCCCCTCTGCCCCCATGTTGGTATATGTACGGTTTGGCAAGTGTTTGTATCATAGAAAAAGGTCTTGACAATCTTTTTTTTTTTTGGGGGGGGGGGGTCCCTTCCTCTGTGATGCAGGGGGGTGTACCCCCCCCCCCTCCCCCGTCCCAACCTTTTCTACGACACTGTATTGCACTTATTGGGGTAAAGGATAATGGCGTCTGAACATCTTTCTATACGTTTATTTGGTTCTATAGTCCACTGGTTTGTATGTACAACAGGTAGGAATCTCATACTACTAAATACTGTATTTAACAGTCAGTTTTCTGAGCTTGCGCTACACACATATACTATTATAATGTATATGTTTTACTGTTTAATCTCATCCACATGTTAAATGAGAAATTAGCCGGAGCTCTATGAGTATAATGATTGATAGCTATTGTTTCTGTTGAAATTAAGATAGGAAATTATAAGGGGAAATATCTCTTTAACGGTATAATATGCATGTTTTAAGAGTTCATAATCTATTGAAGATTTGGTTTACGTTCAGTAATCTTTGATAGGCTAATTTCTTTTGAATTCCAGCAATCACTGCCTGAATTCAGTCTATTCATGATTACTAATGGTACACAGAGACAAAGGGAATATGTATATCCACAGCGATGATGCCCTAATTATAATTATACTATAACATAAATAATCTTGGGAATTTGTAGTAAACCATTTCATTTTATTATATTATTATCCGATAAATAGTTCAGTTCTGTTTCACCTATGCAAGCACATCAAGCTAATTTTATCTACATTATGTAATGGCTTGAACGAACCAGGGAACCACTCAACTAATTAACACCATACTCGACATGTACCTGTACGTAGAACTATACATCAATATATCGTACATGTATTTGTAGGTAATACATAGTATCCCTCAATGCAGAATATATACAACTTATATTGCGATGAAATGAGATGTGGAAAGCACCACTAGAAAAGCAATTTAGCAACGGTTGTATGTTCACATAATCCTATAATATTGACTACGATGGATGCCTAGGTCCATGGCTGAATTGGCAGTAGATGGAGCCGGCTGCTGACACCTGAATCTATATGATATTATAGTCTTTCTTCAACAACATTTGATATGCCCCTTCTTTACAATAGTACCGAACACTCTCTATACAGTATGTACACGTTAGTCCATTGTATGCTGCTGCTTATGACCACTCAGCATCACAGATGATCTGCAGGTAGTTCCTGTACACCCGGCAGATGCTGTAACCGTCCAGCATGCACAGCGTGCCAACTGCAGCACCAACCTGCGTCACGCCAGCGAACCAGATCATGGTGTCCTTGTTTGCGGTGCGCAGGACAACAGCAATGGTGACCCGAGCAAAGGAGAAGAGTCCTGTGATGGCCACCCAGGCCACAGTCTGTACGGACAAAGTGGGATATATATGTTTAACATCAGAACTATTTACTTTTTGAGACGTAATTATGTTTGAGCAATATCATTTGATAGATGATGGGGATGCATTATAGGAATGCATGTGTGAGGATAGAGAAATGAATAGTAGGCTTATACATTGTATGGATTTATAAAATTGCATCATGGTGGTGAATACCCACATTCATTATTTACGATAGCACTTACATACTATCTGTTAATTCTGTTTATTTAAATTTAAAACCATGGCAGTAAGTGAGTTGTCATGACTATTTACCCTCAAATTCTGGCCAATAAAATTGTCAATATAGAGCTAGTTAAATCTGGTTAGAAAATAATAATAATTTATAAGTTAATGCTGGAAAATGATGATATTTATAAGTTAATACTGAAGCTTAATTCCTGATAGCTATGCTTATGTTACATGTGGACTATAAAACCCAGACATTGTACTTACTGTCAGTAACTCTCCATTATTTTTAAATATGGGCGAATCTTCCTTTGATTCTGACTCATGGCTAAATGCTATTAATGCCACAAAGTATGTCAACAAGATGGTACCCAGTGACGTAAAGGCAACCACCAACGTCACTTTAGAGTCTGATGTCACACGGGTAGCTATGATGATGACGATGATGGGGGTGAGTGACGTGAGGAGGGTGCCTGCCACAAAGGAATTGTTACCTAGAGGCAGACAGCCATGAGCCTTCACAGAGGACAGGGGACCGTACAGGAAGAGACTCGTCCACAGGGTGATGAGCATGAGCAGGCAGAAGGAAGGTGCCAGATCCATGCATGAGTCATTTGCCTTGACATCTATGGTGACAGAGCGCTGTGGGGTGGAGCTGGACACGGTCCGTGAGCGTGGGTGTGAGTTGATTGTGCGTTTGCTTGGGGTGCTGTGTGGTGACTGGGCATGGCTCACCTGGTGGGTACGAGCAAAGGGCTGCTTGATGGAGCCATCATCCAGGATGACGGGCTTGGCGGCCGGTGAGGGCTGCACAGCGGAATTGACATGGTGGCCACCAGTGCCCCATGCATCCACATCATCCTCAATGCCCCCACCACCAGCACGGCCCCCATTTCCTAGCTCCACCTCCTCCATACAGTCCACCTGAATCTGGTCATACTCAAAGCGTACTGAGGGTATGCAGCGCAGCACCAGGAAGCACAGGGTGGACACACACAGCACCCCTGTCATAACGAAGAAGTAGATAGAGGCGTCAAAACGCAGTTGGGGTGGGGTGGCTGGTTTAATGGTGGTGGTGGGCTGGAAGCGGGTTCTCCACCCACTCACAATGTAAGAACTGTTAAAGATGTGTCCCCTGTCCTCACACTCAGGAGGTGAACTGATACCTTCCCCAATAGCCAGGGTGTGAGGGAGCAGAGCTGCCAGAGCTTCCCCCAGCAGCACTGCTGTGATGTAGGTGGTCTTTAGCCTGGCCACAAAGGGCAGGTAGGTGAGTGCAGCCAGGCAGGTCACCTGGCTAACACTGAATGCAGCAGCCAGGTACACCATGCTGTACCTGCCGTATATGATGGCAGACTTGTCCTCCCAGAAGATGGCCAACAGTGCCATGGCCCCAGTGGACACTAGCAAACCCAGGTATATAGCGGGTGCCTCGGTGACTGCTCCACGGCGGCCGCAGCGCCTGGTGAGGACAACAATGATGGCACTGATGTTGCCCAGCTCCATGAGTCCCACTAGGTACTGGGGTATACGGTGCTCCTCCGGGAGCTGCTTCCCTGACACAGGCACCATGATCCACAGAGCGTTACTGCTGAGGGTGGCCGCCATGCCCAGGAGGACCACAGCCAGGTACACCCCACAGGAGGTCCTCCGGGCATGAGCCTCTATCAGGGCCATGTCGTCCAGGTCCTCCTTGTCCCCCGCCACGGAGGAACTCATGATGGCTGCAATAGGGAAAATAGGGAGACGTTAATTATTGTGAACAAATATTATAGTGATTCGATTACATTGGCGGATTTACATCAGACATTTGGTTTCACACAGATTTTGTGTTTTTAACGTAAAGTTCTGCGCAAAAGTCATTAAGGGAAAATTTTCCAATATCCCTTCCCCTATATGAGCCACTGGAGTATACTGGTGAAATAAGACGTTAAACAGAGACAGTATCAACAGCTTAGGAAGAATATTTAAATGAAAACTAAGAACATGAATAGGATGTTAACATAACGATGCCATAGGAGCCAGAGGGATAGAATAAGTCAGATACTGAGGTAGATGCTCATGGTGTAGTTGCAGAATTGGTCTTGACATTTTAACTGAGCTCAACTCATCTTCCCAGCAAACACACGGTGTATCTCTACTTAGATTCGACTTTGATCCAAGTAGAGCTTCCAAACATGATATTTAAGCAGATAAGTCACGTTACTTGCACGTATATACAAATATGGTTCATTTTGGAATTGCATATGCTACATATGTCATATATAATACCAATATGTACCCAGGTAAAAAAATACCATGATCATAACCATGGTTTACAATTCAACACCATAGTATACCATGGTTTACAATAATGTACTATAGTATACTACTGTAAACCAGTGTATGTGTAACTCTATTTTACCATTGTACACCATGGTAAACTATAGTTGCATTTACTACTATTGTAAACGATAGTTAGATGGTTAAAACACCATCATTGAATACCATAGTTTACCACAAACTATTCTACAAGGATGAAACTTGTAATTTATCATTATGATTGGATAATTTGTTAACCATGGTATATAATGATATATCATGGTAATACATGTTATCATGGTATATAATGATTGTCCTCACTATGATTTACCATGGTATATCAATATCATGATAGACTATGGTTTCTATATCATATTATATCATGGTTAATGCAGGTATACTAGAATGGTTACACTTAATATATGAAACTATAATATACTATAGTGTACTTGAAAGTGGTAGTGAGCTATAGGTATCATTAGGCACAGAATTAATTTCAACATTGAATCAACATTGAATCAATACTGACAACCACTTGTCAATGTTCCCTACTGGGCACACTTGATGACCGCCTGAGAGGTACCTGGGCATGCACAGGGGGAGCTGCAGGTGCCATACACCGAGCACTCACACCTATGGAGGTGTGGGCGGTCTGAGAGGTACCTGGGGATGCAGGCAGTGAGTTATAGGTGCCATACACCGAGTACTCACACCTACAGAGGTGTGCGCGGTCTGAGTGGTACCTGGGGATGTAGGCAGTGAGTTATAGGTGCCATACACCGAGTACTCACACCTACAGAGGTGTGGGCGGCCTGAGAGGTACCTGGGGATGCAGGCAGTGAGTTATAGGTGCCATACACCGAGCACTCACACCTACAGAGGTGTGGGCGGTCTGAGTGGTACCTGGGGATGTAGGCAGTGAGTTATAGGTGCCATACACCGAGCACTCACACCTACAGAGGTTTGGGCGGTCTGAGAGGTACCTGGGGATGCAGGCAGTGAGTGACAATAGTTTACCATGGTATTTACTATGGTGCATGACAATAGTTACCATTATAAACCATCATAGAATATAGTTCATTGTAGTATTTATTATAATAAACTATGGTTAATTTAGCCTGATTATTTGGCCAAACCATAGTATTTTGGACAATAGTTCACTATGGTATTTGCTATGGCACATTACAATAATTACCACTGTAAACTATCATAGAATAGAATATAGTTTATTGTAGTATTTACCACAGTAAACTATGGTTAATATACCCTGGTTATTTGGCCAAACCCTGGTAGATTTATCACGATATACTGGGGATGCAGGCAATGAGGCCATACACCGAGTACTCACACCTACAGAGGTGTGTGCGGCCTTAGGGTACCAGGGGATGCAGGCAGTGAGTTATATTTTACTTAAGTATTTCCTGTACACTGGTCTTAGCCCCAAGCACCCGGCCCCAGCCTCCTGTACCCGGCCCCAGCCTCCAGTACCCGGCCCCAGCCTCCAGTACTCGGCCCCAGCCTCCAGTACCCGGCCCTAGCCTCCAGTACCCGGCCCCTGCCTCCAGTACCCGGCCCCAGCCTCCAGTACCCGGCCCCAGCCTCCAGCACCCAACCCCAGCCTCCAGTACCCAGCCCCAGGCTCCAGCATCCGCCCTAGCCTGTCAGAAAAAAATCCCCTGATTGATGATTTATGACATTTAATAAAATATAAGAGGCTAGTATTCACCATAGTAAACCATTGTCAATTTATCATAGATTATTTTGGCTAACAAATTATACAATTAGATTATATAATAAAGTTACCAATTCCTAATAATAAAGAATTGTAATAATTTAGCTGGGTAGCCTAAGGGGTAGCTTGGGGTACAGGTCATATAGAGGCACCACCATCTTCACCCAGTGAAAGCCAATGTCACACTGATCCGCTTCACTGCACATGAGAGGTCACATGACCCCCCCAGCCAATAAGAGGGAGGTCTCGCGGCGGTCACGTGACCGTGACAGCACCTCCTTTATAATGGGGGTGCTGCTGGGGGTGCTACTTACTTCACTACAACCTGGCCCACTGGACACACCTGCTGCTACAACCTACCTTCTGCCTCACTGACTGCCCAGATGCCTGCCCAGCCTCCAGCCCCTGACGCTAGCCTCCAGTACCCGGTCCTAGCCTCCAGTACCCGGCCCTAGCATCCAGTACCCGGCCCTAGCCTCCCAGTAAATCCCCCAATTGATGATTTTTTACCTAACACTGAATGAAATACAAGAAGCTAGTACATGTATTCATTGTAGTAAACCATTGTCAATTTACCATAGTTTTTTGGCCAAACCATAGTGTTTGGACAATAGTTCACCATGGTATTTTCAATGGTGCATGACAATAGTTACCATTATAAATGGTTAATTTACCCTGGTTATTTGGCCAAACCATAGTATTTTGGACAATAGTTTACCATGGTATTTACTATGGCACATTACAATAATTACCACTGTAAACTATCATAGAATAGAATATAGTTTATTGTAGTATTTACCACAGTAAACTATGGTTAATATACCCTGGTTATTTGGCCAAACCCTGGTAGACTTATCATGATATACTATGATATCAACCATGATATATGATGATATACAGTGATCGATCATAGTAAAAATATTACATTTCATTATAGTTGATATCATTGTATACCATAGTAAATACTATAGTATATTATAGTAATAATACCATGGTTTGGCCAAATAACCAGGGTAAATTTACCATGGTTTACCATGGTGAATACCATGGTATTTTTTTACCTGGGTAGCATCTGATATACGCATAAACAGTTCTAATAATCTAATTAACGTCAGTATCACACTCCCTTACAGTTTCAAGTGGGGCTCACTCTATCCCTGCAATATGACTAATCCGCCACCACTACAATTCACACTGACTCATACAGCTCTGAATCTGAATTACTAGGATTAAATACCAAATGGAGAACTGAAGTCTTTCAGAGTAGCAATTTGAAGCAAGGACCCGCTTACTTCAATCGAGAGTAATGTGCTTCCTTTTTTTGTTAGCAGGGATTTAATCTTGGCGAAGGAAGTAAAGATAGTAAATGCATAAATTTACTGCAAATATTCAATGTGGGCTTACTTTATTGTAGAGGGGTATGTAATAAAAACGACTGCTTCATATTGTGAAAACTTGCTGATTATACCCTGTCCATGTCTTATACATGTCATTTATGTATGGTATTCCTCTACATGTATCCACTATAAGAATTTCACCTCATATTCATCTCCGCCCCCCCCCGCCTCCCCTTCCCCTCAACCCCAAGTAATATCACCATAACTGACTTTTTGTAAGTTATCATACAGTAACAATGAAATGGAGGTTCTGTAGCTAAAAAGAAGAAAATGTAATTAATTGTTCATTGATTATCATTGCAACCTTCTATACATTTTTTTATTTTTCGTGATTGCAGAATAAAACTTTGCAAACTGAAATTGATTGAATTGAACAACAGATTCAGCAATTATATACATGGTTGCACGCCAATAATTATTACTTTACCGTGAGGAGTGTTAGAGTGTGGGCCGGGCTGACTGTGCCATCAGCTGATAAGAGGCTCTACGCCCATGAATCCTATGGGTTAACTGTGCCTTCAATCTGCATGACAGGTTTCACTACTGTCCACTACTTGGCAACGTCTCATAGGGAACAATTGGACGCTGTTAATGGCCGATACGGGGGAAGACTGTCAGGGTAAAAGGACGTCCCCTTATTACAGCCTCAGAAGGTAGTTCTGAATCTGACCGTTAGGAGGATTTCTACCTACGGCACGGCCCCCGGCAGGGTCTAATCAATGAACAGCTCACTTCTGATGACGTCAGTGGGAAAGATAGTGATGGGCGATGTGAGCAAAATGAGGTTAAGATGTTAACTACAAAACTACATGATTGTAATCACCGCGACATTTACAATGTAAATAACAATGAGGTATATGGAAGACAAAGAGATGCATTATGATCGTGTAATAAAAGTTGAATTTGGATAAGGCCTATTTAAAGAAGACCTCTATAAAATTCTCTTCATGAGTTTGTAAATACTGGCCATGTGTTAAATTGAAAAGCCTGCCCACAGAATCCCTATTTTACATATTCTATGCCTAGTACCAAAGTCAGTAGGCCTATTCAATAAGTGCACGGTGAACGTCTAGAATGGTAGCCCGATAAGAAGGACGGTCTGAGTCTGGTCAATAGACTGGATAGGCTGGAGATAGGCAGAGCCGACCACCAGTCACCACGTATTCACCACCCACCCCGATCTCTGCCATTCTCACATCATTCAACCCTTTTTACCCACACTGCAGTGCGCAGGTGGTGACCGGTGCTTCCGAAAAGCCCGTTGCCATGACAACAGTCCGGCAACGGGACCGAACGCCAAAGGAGATTAGATTTGTCGTGGAATGGCAGTGTTGCCATGACTACAGGACATTATGCGCTCGGGACGACAAGGCAAATGCTAGGGCCGGAGACAGTGTCTGTATAGGGCTGTAAGAATACGGGAGGGGCACGGATACACTGGGGTGTGCTCTACTCTGGGGGTAATAGACGCGGCGTAATAGACCTACTGCCAGGGCTTTGACCCATGGTCAGTTGTCAGGGTGTGAATAAATACGACTTCGGCTACTGCCTGCCCTTGCACCAAGGACCCTAGTGCCCGAACGGGTAGGGGGCTATTGGAGCTTGAGGAAAGGTTGACACTGTCAAAGGGTGATAAGATAAATCCATAGTCGTTTCAATGCTTTGCATAATCTTTCTCTCAATTCAAGTGTAGGTCACCATGTCTTGTAAGCCTTGTACAATGCAATTCCAGTTTGCAGATAACGTAGGCTTTAAACATGCAGTCAGTAGTTCTGACTGTTGTTCACAATACTGTTGAGACTCTCAGGAAATAGACACTTGGATTAGACCTTTGACAGTAACGATGCACTATACTTTAGGTGGGTCCAGATGGGTCAAAAGCGACCTGGCGACCTGGGCTGTTTTGGAGGCGACTTCTGACCTAAGGCAATAATTTAAGCGACCTGGCGACTTTTGGATATAATTTACTATAGAATAAAGGGTCCAAAAAAGTGACTTTTCGACCTGGCCCCCTTAATTTCGGCGACTTTCCGACCTCAAGGGGGGACCCATCTGCACCCCCCTTTAGCACACCTTTGGTGGTTAATCGATTGTATTGTATTTGTAATGCAATTTTGAGATTTTGGACCTGAGAGGCAGTCTAAGGATAAAGGGATTGTCTGGGGCTCGATTCATAACAATATACACCAGCTCAATAATGCTACGATCTTAAAATAATATGTTTGTAGGGAAAAGAGAGCAAATCGTTTTTTTTCTACTGGTTGTAGTTAAGGAGTCATACAAGGCAGTCGTACAGAAAAATGTAGTGCATTTCACAATGATAATCATAGGACATATTTCCTTTACTCAATCGTATCACTAGCTTTTAGAAAGTTGTTGTAAAAGTAATTATGCTAAAAATATAACTTTGTATTACAAAGTACATTAGAACATTACCCACACTACGATTCAGGAGGAAATAGCTGAAATATGATTTTCAAAAACTGTATGATATAGTGAATTTATGAGGCACTCATTCTTACAGGGCAGTCTATATTATCATTATGATTTATTACATCTTGGTTTGGTACAAAATAAACCATTATTAAAGATTTTTTGAATGGCTGAGATGACTTCAGAGGCTGTCTCAGCCATCTGTTGTGCAATGGGCATTTTTGCCCTTAAAACCACCTTTTACAGGTATTCTGTACAATCAGGTAGATTGAAAATTTGCCACGATTTTCTTATGAAATGCACCCCTTTTTTTTGTACGACAGCATTCTACGATTTTCTTGAGATAAGCTGGTCGTATGAGATAAGCTGGTCGTATGTGTGCTTATTTTTCTCCTCCCTTACAACTGTTCAACAGATGTCGTAGGCATAGCATAAAATGACCCCTGGACGATCAGCAATGGTCGTAGCAGTAAAATAGCCCTCAATGTCGTAGAAACTTATGAATCGAGCCCCTGATCTATTCGGCCCCATGTCACATACAGTCGATAAATATTACCACGCCTTTACGCTAACATTTCAATAACCACTGGGAGTGTGTGGCCCTATCATACTGCATCGACCTTGTTATGATTTGCCTACACCTATACACACGCGCGCGTTACGAGATATAAATATATTTTGGAGTACTCCAGCAAGCTTTCAGACAGAAGGAAAGTGGTAGACTCATTCATGCATGGATGTCAACTGACACAGTATTCATACTCTGAGACAGCAGATCATATATGTGGTGCACCGTCTCGTCTAGAGATTGTTGCAATAATAGGGCCTCCGGGAAATACTCACTGTCGGTAGTCAACAATAGTTGTCTTTATCTATAGACGTGGTGCTGATGTCCCATGGGCAACTTGAGTGGTTAAAAGATAACGTTATGCTTATAGTGTATTGTATTAATAATGGCGTACAGCCTTGACCAGAAAGTGCTCACATTCCCGGATCCCCAGCCATCACATCACACCTATCATATAGGTTAACGACCCACCATTTCAGCAAACATTTAATATAATACTCTCATGAGTTCTTCTTTTCTTAATATATAGGACCACGTGAGGTAATTATAACTGCTCCTATTCCCAAACGTCTTGTACATGACTTCTGGAAAGAACAGGTGCCATTGCTTGTGATGCTGGACAAGATCCCAAGACAAGACATAGACCGGTATACATACTTCCTTTCTATAGGAGAAGTATCATACACAGCTTTTATAGTATCGTTAAAATAGACCTAATGGATGTTACATGTTATCTTAGGTTCTTTGGCAAGCTATGTTGTGGGAATTCGAGTTTCAAGTTAAACCCCCAGGGCCCCAATGTATGTATATAGGGCTGAGTAGCTGTCCCGACTGCACTCTGACTGTTACTGGACGTGCAGTAAGGTCTGCGGGTTTAAGCTCAAGTCGTCTTTGGTTGTAATCATTTCCAATCTAACCACTTCATTCCTGCGCTGGCAATAATTATTGAGAAATAACTACCCAGCATACTATATATGGTAATCGTGTTGCGATGTGTGTTAATATAATATAGTCATCTGGGATCTGGCCAAATTCTCTAGATTGAAGGGGACTAAACAAGGGGTATAGAGTAGATGACTGCCTGGTATGGACTTTTCTTGAGTAAAATTTGCACCATGTACATTAGAGCAGATAACAGTGCCTGTCCATTAACAGAGGAAGTATAGGGGCTGCCTGGACCCAATACCCCAGCATGGAGTCACAACTGATGGGGAGCAGTGCTCAGCATGCCATGCAGTGTTCACTATGGGCACTACAGGGGCTACAGGAATATAGAATGTAAATGGGAAAGTCATTCCTAGGGCTCGATTCATAACAATATACGATAGCTCAATAATTCTACGACCATGTCTGTAGGGAAAAGAGGGCAAATCGTATTTTTTTACAGGTAGTTGTTAAGGAATCATCCAATGCTGTAGTACAAATAATTTGATATCATTTCACAATGAGATTGTAGGACACATGCCCATAACATGATCATACCACTACCCAGTAAAGGGTGGTTGTAACAATAAGTAATATAAAAAATAAAGCACTGTATTGTAGATGGACATAAGAATATTACACATACTACGATTTAGGGGTAAATTGTTAGATAATGATTTTCAAAAAATGGGTAATATTGTGAATTTATGAGGCACTCATTCTTACAAGGTAATCTACATGTAAATATTAGTCATTACATCTTGGTTTCGTACAAAACAAACCATTATTAAAGAATTTTTAGATGGCTGAGATGACTTCAGAGTCTGTCTCACCCGTATGTTGTGAAATGGGCATTTTCTCCCTTACAACCACCATATACAGGTCTTCTGTGCAATAGGACAATTGGGAAATTTGCTCCAATTTTCTTTTGAAATGCACCCCTTTTTTGTACGACAGCATTCTACAATTTTCATGAGATAAGCTAGTCGAATGAGATAAGCTGGTCGTAAGTGTGGTTATTTTTCTCCACCCTTACAACTGTTATTCAGCTGTTGTAGGTTTGACTAAAAAAGACCCTAGACGATCAGCAATGGTCATAGCAGTAAAATAGCCCTCAATGTCGTAGAAACTTATGAATCGAGCCCCTGGATGGCACAATTGGTGGGGTGGTTGGCTGGGTATCTTAAGCTTTTAACATCGCTGGGTAGTTAAAGCTTTTCACAAGGCCTACCATGGATGACCTTATTTAAGATACTCGGATCTATGAGATGAGCTGTAGACAGAACTCCTGCTCCGACACATTTACCGACATCATAGACATGGTGTGCGAGGGATAGGCCGGGAGAGTAATCCGGGGGGGGGAGGGGAGCTGACACCAACCCACTAAAGAGAAAAAAAGGGGTGGCCAAAAAAAAGGGGGCCATGAATCGGTTTGATTATCCGAAGGCCAAGGGAGCTGGGGAGATTGACATAAAATACAAATCAAAATCAAGAGTTTTCTGGACGCATGCATAATGGATGACACGACAAAGAGAAACCTGCAACCATTCTTTTGGGTTTACATTCTCTATCTTTCCATTCCTTATTTCCAGAGTGGCAGTGCATAATACCAATTTGTCTGCCATCACACTTTACCGAGCACTGTTAGGGGTGTTAATATAGTCTGTTGATTGCTTCTCACTTGAGTGGATCTGTCCACAGCCTGTACATCTCTGAGAACTGGTCCTGAAAGAATTCCCCTTCTATTAGATATTTGTAATGGTCCATCATATTACAGATATCACTTATACAATGATGCAAATGTGTTACTAAAACATGACTGTATAAGGAAACAGTCTATCCTCGGGGAAAGCATTCAATCTTTGGAGTTGCATCTAGGGATGCGATGCCATAACAGACGTAGTATTTACACAGTGAACAACCCGTAGGTATAAGGGTAGATTGGTGTGTGATTCAATCTGCCCCTTAAAAACAACTACACCCCCTAGGTGACATAAACTATTGTGTGTGCAGTCCTTATTACCATATATTTTACTTGGGGTTGTGACAGAGTAGTCCCCTAATCATTTTCAAGAGTAAAGTATAGGAAGTAGGTCCATTGACACATCTCGTGTTAGTTACCAGAGTAGCAGCAGAGGATACAGGTCAGGGGAGACATGACCTCATCTTGCTCCTTTACCTTAACTATTGCCTGGACATATAGCTACATAATAAAATCATGCATCAGAAAATGTCGACGGCTTAATATATAACCCAATAAGTGATAGTGTTGCACAAAGATTATTCACAACCCTAGAACCCCAGGACAATTGCAGACCGGTTTGCCTGATAAGAATTATGTATGTGGAACGGCACTTCCAGGACCCAGGAAAACATCTAGATAGAAAGAAAGGTGGTAGACTAATTTGTTTATATTAACCATGAAGTATCTTCTTACCCAGCTGTGCTCCTCATCACTGTGTCTGGAATACCTAGACTGCTGTGGTAAGGCGGCCTCCTATGGTATAGGGATGGCTGCATTATGTAGCAGCCAAGGGCTGAGGTAATGACCTCGTCCATCTCTGTGCCCTGTCTCCGGAACCACCCAATATGAATGGACTGCTACATGATTGTAAGTGTACCAGCTAACAAGAATACGTTATTTTACGTCAAAATAACGTTGTACAACTAAATAGTTTATTCCTTTGTGGTTGAGAGGTTGGGTATGTGTTCCGTATGTTTATATTATTATTATGAAAATAATAACAATGCAACAAGTTCTTTCACTTCTGTTCACAGGATAGGGAGAACCGTAGCTGGTCTAGTGGAAAGGTCCTGAAACAATCCAATTTAGAGAAATGCCTACTTTTGTTATTGATCGATCATCTGTTGACACACCATACACTGTAAAAAGTTGGTAGCCATTTTTGTAGGTGTACAGTAGATTCTACTGTACATAGGTTTACAGTCTATTGTAGGTTAACAGTAAATCTACTTCTACAGTAGATTCTACTGTGTACCTGCCCCCGGAGTACCTGCACTAACTATTTACAATGTATGAAAGCACTATGCATTCCCAAAAGGTATATACCTGACACTTTATCCGGTATTTTGGACAGAAAATGTATAGTCTCAGAGTCAGCTTGCTGATTGGAAGTTCTGTATTTTGATAACCACACCCCCAAAGCCTCTTGGTAAGGCAAATGCCAATAAGTGCAGTAGCACTACATTGAATATCACGTCCTATATTAGATTCTTGTTGGGTGATAGATGCCTTGGTCTGGCCAATCTCTACCGATAATGGTACTTTATCATCTAGACAGTCTCTACCAAGATTATGTGCCGATCGAAATCTAACTTTGTAACGTCGTCGTCGAGTGAATTCTCAGAGACAGCAGTCAAATCGATATAACCTAACCTAAATACGTCAGTAATATATAATAACTATTTGTGCATTACACATGTAAACAAGTAGAGGTATCATGTGTTCCCTTGTTATAGGTAGAATTCATCAATGGATAATTCTTATGGGCAAGAAATCTATCATTGAGCCCCAATTGCATTAGCCCAGAGAACAGCAATCGTCCATAAATGACCTAGATATTGGTACTCCTACACCAGCAGTCGGCGTGGAGCTGGGACAGGTACTCAGCCCTATATATAGGGAGGGTGGGGGTTTAATACAGCATGTATAGTGGCTGCCTGGAAACAATATTTCAACATGGAGTCACAGCTGGGTTCTTTATCAAGGTCACTATATGGCATACATTTGATGTAAGCCTTGAATAACTTGCTTTCCCAATGATATGGAAATGTTGATTTATCACGTTTACTGGTGCGTTGTGTCCATGACTGACCTCAGTGAAAACGGCTGATATTACTAGAATATCAGCAGCTGGCATTACTACAATATAAGCGTAATTGTGTATGCTCTAAGGATTTGCTATATACCATATTTATTTTCTGTATCATATTTCGGCTGTGTTACCTTATATATGAGCTGCAGAAATGATATAATCATACTAATAAGAATAGATGCAATGTTCCTACTCACACAGATCTATCTATTGGTCTCATCTCCCTACACACGCTATCGCCTAATATTGTCATCAAGGGCAAGCCTGCAGCCTGCTCAATACATCACTGTGTGCCTGGCCGTGTCATGTATACCCATTTTGGATGTAATCTATGTAGAATCTACCTGGACTCTATATAGGTCTACATCCCTATACTATAGAAGTCCCACATGGAGTGTAGCCCACCTGTACTGTGGTGGTGAGGCTTTGATATAAGTGGTGGTGGTGGTATCACAGGCTACACAGGGAGTCGGGATGGTTTCCACTATATACCACCACCACAGCACCATCAAGGCTTGGCGACATAGGGCAGGAGGAATAAAAAGATAGTAACATTGGGCATGGGACATTTCTATTATGGATATGGCGACATGGGCATTTCTTAAAATCGATATGACACATGGGCATTTCTTAAAATCGTCAGGAGACATGGGGACCCACCCACCGTTAACCCTGAGAAAAACCCACCCATCCATCAAGGGTCCCAACATCGGTGAGCACCAGCACCATGCACCAGCACCATGTACCAGCACCATGTACCAGCAGCATGGAGGCCCCCCTACCTGCCCCCACGCCGCAGGGTGTAGGCTGTACACACACAGGGCCCCTGGTATTACACCCGGCTCTATACAACACCACAGCTAGAATATATTATTAATATAGACCTCACCCTGCCTCTTCTCCTCCAGCTCCTTCACGAGCTGCTCCTTGCTTTTCTTCCCCATGTTGACAATGGCTGTATGAGCTGCTCCTCCTCCTGGGAATGATAGTGGTTGGTGGCTGCAAGGTGTCTCTCTGTGGTGCCCTTATCTAGTATGGAGGCTTGCCTTAATATGGTGCCAGCTGCGCGGCGTTCCACCCCTTAATGTATGAACGTCCTGCCATAGCCGTCTGTAGTGGCAGTGAGTAATGCCTCCACCAGTACCATCCAACAACAGCCACTCACACACCGCTAGATACCGTCACCAACCGAGCTGCTCTATCCTCCGTAAATGGACGGCCACAGATTTGGTGAATCGTATAGCACAACGCCAACTACGCATGCGTGTTGACCCTGCCCTGCCTGCAACCTGATGGCCTGAGTTTACGTAGATGACAGGGTAGAATGTCGGCTAGTGCGATCCTACCTTCCAACGGCAACTCGCACCCCAGAATACTCCACCCTATGACGTGCCAACTGAGGCAGAATAGTACTGTACTTTTCTAAGAGAAAGGGGTTGTGAAATACGTCAGAGAGGTATCAATGTAGTTCGCATTTGCTTTTTTCTCCATTTGTAGCCATTGCATGAGGGAAAGGTAATTTTTTTTAATCCCCCCCCCCCCCATTGAATACGGCCACACATTGTATTCAATGCGGGGGGGGGGGGGTATGGCACTTCAAATTTAAGCATGCTAAATCTTGTATTTCAAAAAAAGGGTTGATATCGATCAATGTTAGAGGTGTAGGAAACAAACATTTATTTGGAGGGGTGGGGGCAAGGGTCTCGGTAAGGGGACCTATAGGAATTTATATATAGACTTATATTCCCCTCCCCCATCACTCTCTTAAACCAGTGCTATGATATGTTAGGCCATGGTGACGTGGACAAGCATGCCTTAGAAAGCTTAGACTGCGCCTGCTACTATTTACTACAGGTGCCTCACCACTCACGAAGCATGTTTTAATTGTTTGCTTGTACAAGCTGTCACCTACGGCCTCTTCATGTATACGCGGTGTATGTTGGTGTATCAACTCACCTGTCACCTGTCACCTGCAATGTAATAGCAGTGTTAGGTAGTGCTGTTCCCTGGTTTCATGTTTGTACTTCGTCCGTCATGGTTATTAGAAAACGCGTGTCAACGTCCCATAGAAATTAATAATTGCAGTCGACTTTCATTGATTAGAAAATATGGAGATTAGATACAATAATATTAGCCCAAAGACCAGCAAATGAAGAAATCATCAGTTCGGACAGATTCGAGTGCATCTCTGCATTCATTCCAGAACGAGACAATCACAGCATCTCAACATCACAGAGACTCTCGTTCCCTATATCTTTCATAGTTTTACTGAATAGTTCGGTCCATGTTACTACTTATATGGCCTTCCATAGCTCCTTGTTCCACAGAGAGTTAATCAACATAATGGCGCGCGCCGAGCGCGTGCTGCAGTGGCACGCATCCCCATAACAGACCGCCGCTTGTAACGGTTTGTCGTATAAAAACACACCGTGAATGCTACACGCACAGCCACCTATGGTGAGCAGCTCGCATTGATAAGCTTGACCACTGAGTACGCCAGAATACATCTCCTTCAGTTTTGTGAAGACTCCCCAGCATAGTCAAGGATCAGGGCTGCCCTGTTTTAATGGACCTCTAGAATCTATGTCATTAAATTGGACTGCTGGCAGTGGTGTGTATATACTATGTTGTTCATAATCAATGCTAATAATGATGTATTCTCGAGACGTAGTAGACCTTGCCGTGATACAGGGTTAACCCTATGGGGCACTTATAATAAATTACTGCGCTGAGTATACGGCAGTATACACCTGTAATTGGTGCCACCTGTTCTCACCAGGAACAGACCTATGGTGACAGAACACAACGGGACATAGTACACCTGTAGTAGAGTTTTATATCAGCCATGAGTTCCCCGTGGCACGTGTACCAGTTGGCCGATCTATGACTTCTGAACAACATGTAAATTGTTTACCAATACAGATAGGGTATCACCCTTTGTTTAGAAAATTATATTGGCATGTAAAGCATTAAGATGACCATGCTGGTTGATTTGTGCAGCTGGTGTAGTCAGGCTCCAGGAGAGGGCCACACTTCGCCCGACGCAAACGCCACTTCCGTATGCTACTTACACATACACTGCTATGTTAATAGGAGGTTACTGGTATTCGTAATTCGATGTACGATAACACATGGCTGATCCCTCCACAGAGAAAAAAGCTAAAGGAAACACACTTTTCCATGGGTTCAAATTAATGTTTAGATTTAACATAACGCAAGCTGTCATGAACGAAATAGGGAAGTTCTACCAAGTATACCCCAAGCCTGGGTATGAGGGTTGGTGTTTCCGATACTCTCTGTACATGAAGTGGGGAGGTATACATTCAGACCGCCGGGCCATGTTGCTGCCTTATTAGCCTCTGTTGTAATTTGGCCTAATAACGAAATAGTTCATTACAGTAACATACACCACGGTCACAACTGAGGTCGGCACCAGACGCAGAGCCCAGTGTCCATATACTACTACTACTGTTACCACTACTACTACTGCTGTACCACGCTGTCCTATGACATGGCGGTGTTGTGCTGTTTGTCAAAATATCGCAATTGTTTCTGCTGTAATCTTAGACCGATTTTATACGCCTCCTCAATGTAATTTATTATGGGGGGGGGGACTCATTTGGCCGAAAGTTAAATCGTTGAATGCTTAGTTTTCTCGTTGTACATGAGTGGGGAGATGCTGCACATCATGCCGTCCTCCTACAGGGAGGACCAACGAGGCTACAGGGGTGGCGCCATCTATTGTCAGCTCACTGAGGTAGTGGGATGGTGCTCCTACAACATTAAGGTAATGCAGAATTCAATTGTGTATCATCGCGAGGCTCGGACAAATTCAGACAGGCATTTAATAAAAAAGAAAGTCCCTTAAGACATTGTGATTGTAAATGCATTCATGTGTGTTTCTTTTGCACACAGCATTATTCAAATGGTATGCCACACTGAAAGCCTATTATGAGAGATAATATCATTTCTAAATAATATGTCATTAAGAAAAAAGATTAAAGATTAGTTGACATGTGTAGTCATCAAATTGACCAACCATACTCGTTACTTTCCTGTGGGCCCGGGTCCCCCATAGAAATGAACCTATGAACGTCTAGATGAATAAACGCATCGACCACATATTATATATCGTTGAAAAGAGAATATTGTGACAGACACAACACTTACATTTATGTTATGATATATAATAAATATTCATGACTTTCTCTTCATGAAGAGCAAAATCGTTAGTCCGGGCCCAACCAGGGCTGGGCAGCTGTCGCAATGTCGCAAAAGATGTGCGACAGGAGCCTTAGAAAATGCGACAGTGACATTAGGAATACTGTGGGCTTTCTAAATCTGAAAGAATTGAGTAAATATTCCAATTAGAACCAAACTTATAGGTTTCAATAGCCTTCCCTGAGTATTCTCACGGCAATGATTATGCCCCTAAACCCTTTAGTACACCAATGTAACAACAATATTAAAAAAAATATTCTTGAAGCAACATACCCACGAAACCCCTGAGAATACATCAGACTATTTAAAGGAAAGAGTTCTTGGAGCAATATGTACCCCGAAACCTTAAAAAAGGTTCCAATCTAGAGATAGATTCCAAAGTTATCCTGGAGCAACATACCCCCAAAACTCCAAAGAGCACAGTGACACTAAACTCAATAAAATAATTTAAATTTTCCTTTTCAAAACTATCAAAATGAATTTATCTAAGAAGTAGAATTTACTCAATTTTCATATGCAGTATGTCACCCAGCTGCCTAAGAATATTCCATTTTAAAGTCAGAACTCATATTTTTTTCTGCCATAATTTGCCTACAAAACTCCACAGAACTCACCAATTGAAAGGTATGATTTCTAAATTTTCGTAATGCAATGGCCCCAAAAAGCTTTACTCCATTTCCATGGAGCAGTAGGTCCCTAAACCCATCAGAATATACGATTCTAAATATGGAAATCCAAAGTTTCCCTGGAGTAATATTCCCCCAAAACTTACCAATTGAAATGTAGAATTCCAAAATTTTCCTATGTGCCCGCTAATCTTCAGAATGTCCTAATCTAACATAGATTCCCTAAATTCTTCTAAGGCCCCCAAATCTCCACAGAACACACTAGCCTAAAAGTAGAATTCAAAAGAATTCCAGGAGCTGTATAACACAGATTTCACTAATCAAAAGGTAGAATTGGAGAAAAGGAAGATATATCCTACTGAATCCCATAGAAAACATCAATGTAAAGATAGAGGTATAGGGTTACCCGCACACACACCCAATTAATGTGTGCCCGGGATGTTCCCCCGATGTGCCCTCCCAGGCTCCCGAAATGCTTTGCTCCACAAATTTCTAGGTTTGCTCCAGCATATCACTCAATGCCCAATCGTTGGCAACGATTTTGGTCCGGCCCCGCAGTCTTAAACCCCCAGCGCCCCTATATATAGGGCTGAGTACCTGTCCCGACTGCACTCCAACTGCTACTGGAGGGGCAGCAAGTTCTTCGCCTTCAAGAAGCTGCGGGCTCAGGTGACCATTGGCAAAAGAAGTATCTATAGTGCCCCAAAATAATTAGTAGTGACGACCCTATACTTTAAGTTCACTAGCCATCGAGGCCTATTGTTATATGATGGAAATAATGTAGTTATACTACAGCTATAGAGCTTTATACTATCATATTGGCGACGGTCAAGGCTGAGTGGTAGACGAGTACACTCAGTGATGCATGAGTGAGGTTGTGGCTGTGGTTTAGCTAACTTATGCCACACCAGTGGTGATTGGTTTGTACGTAATATACAGCCAGGCGGTTTCTTTTCTGTCAGCAAAGTGTGATATAAGGGGGGTATCTAGTACTGTGCCTACCTGGTACTGGGTGGTCGCCCCGTCGTCTCCACATGTCCATGTCAGTCTATAGAGCTAGAACCAACAAGTTACACAGGTTCCTCCCTCACCGTAGCTACATCTACAAGTGGCTTCTCCAGGTGTTACACACACAAGTTATCCCATTTCTGCCAGGTAAGTTGATCTACCCGTGGCTTGTGAGTGGGCTTACTCAGCAGATCCTACTACATTGCACCTTCTGGAGGTGTGTGGGACGCGTCCAGGTGGGTCAGAAAGAAGGCTAATTAATTCCCAGGAATGCTCGGTTCTCAGAATAGTGGTCAGCAGTATGTCAACCATCTGACAGTGGTCAGGCAGGGGGTCTGTGCTTTAAAGTGTCTCCTGGTTCTGACAGTAGATTATCACAATATGATGTTGTACAGAGCGGTGAAACTATGCCTGCATCGGACTGGTGCCTCACGTGTTATCAGCCATGCACCTGCTACCAACCCCCATTACGTACCCATTTGACATGCATGTTATGTACTTGGACATCGAACTATGCTGGCTACACATTAAAACTAGATGTGCACCGCTGAGAAGCAATAGGACACCTTGTTTTAGATGTTACTTAATAGCTTACCTTGCTTTTGACGCCCGAATGATTTCCCTTTGCTCATACTAGTATGTATAGTCATTGAAAGTAAACCCGTTGTTTTTGCATCGAGTTGGATGTCAACTAGATTACACAATAATATGTATATAAACATCGAGCCATATGTCAAGTCGAACGTCCGGCCATTGAGTGATCAATACAAATCCCACCTGTGCCAGTCACATGGCAACACTGTACACGATACAGTACAGATATATGGTGGAGGCTGATGTACGGAAAATAAACTGACATAATCCTACGTACCCCTTTTTCCATAACCGGAGGGGTCATCTTGTTACCATAAATCGATCCTTAAGCAAAACTACATGATTTCAGATCGTGATATATCTACACGTGTTATTTCGAGGCAGTTTTGCTTAAAATTTATTTTAAAACATATGATGCGTGCTTTCATCATCGGTCTGCTTTATATATAGGCCTACATTCCCTGCACATGTCCCTTCCCCTTCCATATCAATAGACGCAATGTCGTTTACTGTGGGGGAGGGGGCATATTGACCCTTTGTATGTCTCATGTATTGCGGGTTGCAGCATTGGAGGTCTGCAGATGGCATTCCTCTATACAGCACTGACACCTAGTGTGTTATCTGGACACTGGAGTTGGGTGGGAGGAGCCCCACTAACAGGAGCCTACCCCCGGCGTGCTGTATTGATGGCATGTAGGAGCAGCACCGGTCCTGGGGGGTATCGTGTACTACTTACAAAATGGGAATTTGAACCAGGCACTGGTCACAAGGGCCGAAGCTGTTACTTGTTAAGTGCTTTGTAACGAGGGATGTAGACGACTTCAGACGTGTTATAATTGGAACCCACCCGTGAGATGGACCCTCCGAGATACCCGTGTTATGCAGCGGGATTAGACATTATGGTGGCATTGAGGCCCTAGGAATGGCATCGGCCGATGCTTCATCCCTCGATAAATGGGAGCCAGCCTCTATACGGTTTCACAAATATGTGAAACCGTATAATCTCACACACATATGTGAGACTGTGCGTATAGAGGCTGACTCTCCAAATATATACACATATATAAGCATAGCCATCACGACATTGGAATATGCCAAATACATAAAGGTTTCTACGATTTTACTAAGTTTATACCATATGCCCCTAAGGGTAAATACTCTCCGAAAATACATAAAAAAGTAGGGAGATCCCTAGTTTGATTGACCTGAGATTATAAAGTGTCTTGCTACACATATTCAACAAATAACCATGAAAGGTTTTTCGATATCTTTAATACTTTAATATTATTTGTAACGTTATCTATACTGAAAAGGTGTTTTCAACAAATGTTATGGGCATACATGTATTTGTAGTTTTTGGTATATGAAATACAGAAGATCAGAAAAACGCGATCTGGGTCAGGAGGAATTCTATAATAGCTTTCAACATATGCTGGACATGATGGTCGGTGTCCGCTTTGTCTAGGGTGCTAGGCATGTAATCAACGGGGTGAGCTCGAGGTTTGAGGCTCGGTAAAGCCACCTTGCAATCATTTTTATACAGTTGGACATGTGCCATCAAGTCTCTCGTACTATCCACACTCCTGCTATAACCTACAGCCTGATTCTGAAGAGATCCTCTAACTCGCGTCGGGTTTGATAATGGCTGCCTTAGTAATGCAGTCTAGTTATTTTTAAAAAACACAGTTGTATAACCCGCACCATCACTTGTTGTACACGCAATATCTGGTGGAATACTCGACTCTGCTTTGCCTCAGCCTTTTTAGCCCAATAAGTAACGCTATTTAAAAACTTAGAGGGGTTCGAACCCCATTTGATCCCATCCCAACTAGAAGTACCCTACCGTAGCAGCAGGAGCACACCGCCACATGTTTTAGAGCCTGTTAACTAAAGCCTATGTTGGTGAGGCATTGTCCCATTAGACAAAGTTAAGAGTGCTGTCTAGGTATAGTGCTGCTGTTGTATAATTCGGGGCTCTACCCCCACACCCCCGTTTTTTTTTTTTTCTTTTTTTCCCTTGAAATATCAGAATTGCCAAAGGAAAAAAATGTATCAGTGTATGTTAATGGTTAGTTTATATATGGCTATGCTGTATCAGAATGAGGCTACACTCATCACGCATATGCTATGATCATTGTATTTCTATGATAACACACAGAGAATATGTTTCATGATCATATAACCTCCTTTGGGGTATTGATTGCGCCCTCAGTCTAACCCCAAAACATGTTATAGCAATTATACTTATACTAAGATGCCAGTTCTCACCAAAGTTTATATACTGTATTGTTTGTTCGAACCACATGCACCATGTTATGAAGGTGCATATACACTTGAGTTTGACACTACCCATAATGTTGTCTCATTGTAGCTATACTCTTATGAATTCTAACTGGATCAAGCCCTAAGTGTGCTGAGCAGTACTGGAAAACGCAGATATGAATGCTGATATTCCAGATAGCATATTTAGTGACAGTAGTATGATTTCATCTTTACACGCTGTACTTTATCTTATGCTCTACCGATTTGAAGTTTGTTGTATTCGAAGATTATGTACTGGATATACTCCTGGGGGTCGAGAGGCAATATCATTGATATAAGCCAAGGCCGAAGGCCGAGGCTTAAATATCAATGATATTGACTTGAGACACCAGGAGTATATCCGACATACAGCCCGCTTTCATAGATTGATTATGTAAAATAGCCTGATTACAGCTCTTTTTCCACACATGTGGCCTAGGAGGATATCCTGTATAACCCTCCTAGGAGGTTATATGATCATCAAACATATCCTCTGTGTGTTATCATAGAAATACAATGATCAGAGCACATGCTTGAAGAGTGTAGCCTCATTCTGATACAGCATAGCCATACATAAACTAACCATGAACCAACACTCACAGGTGGTCTCTGAGGTCACAATCCTTGAGTACATGGCACTTCTGGTTTAGACTCCCAGACCCTGGGCACGAATCCCATGTGGAGCAGAATTTCTGATATGCCTGATACACATTTTTTTTATTTCTTTGACTATTCAGCTATTTCAAGAAAAAAAGAAGAAAAGAAAAAAAGTAGAAAAGAAAAAAAGAAAGAAAACGGGGGTGGGGGGGCGGAGCCCCCGAATTATACAACAGCAGCACCAACATAACAGCACTCTTAACTTCATCTAATGGGACAATACCTCACCAACATAGGCCCTAGTTAGCCAGTTGGCTTTTCTGATATTTCAAGAAAAAAGAAGAAAAAGAAAAAAAAAGGGGGGTGCGGGGGCGGAGCCCCCGATTTATACAACAGCAGCACCAACTAAACAGCACTCTTTACATTGTCTAATGGGACAATCCCTCACCACCATAGGCCCTAGTTAACAGGCCCAAACACATGTGACTGGTTGGTCCTGCTGCTAGCATACAGGGTACTTCTCGTTGGCATTGGGACCAATTGGGTTCGAACCCCTCAAATTTTTTAAATAACATTACTCATTGAGCTAAAAAGGCAGAAGCACTACATATACCATTGGCTGTTTAGAATCATTGCATGAGTCCCGGTGGAGCAGTCGGTTAGCTGTTGGGCTCAATGTTCTGAGGTTGTGGGTACGGATCCTGCTAGATACCCAGGCTCTCAAAGAGAAAAAGAGCTCTTAAATATAACCACCTCCTAGGGGTGTATTTATGAATAAATACAAAAACTCTCCTAGGAGGGTTATACAGGATCTCCTCATAGGCCACACGTGTGGGAAAAAGGGCTGTAATCAGGCTATTTTACATGATCAATATACATGTATGAAAGCGGGCTGTATGTCGGATCTACTCCTGGTGTCTCATGTCAATATCATTGATATAAGCCTCGGCCTTCGGCCTTGGCTTATATTAATGAAATTGCCTCTCAACCCCCAGGAGTATATCCAGTACATAGATCTAAGCATAGGTCTCAGGGGCCCTGAAGGTATGGGACTACAATCAGCTAAGGAAATATTCAGTGAACCCATGGAATGCATATTTCTGCATTGAAATATAGATCTCAGTAATTTGATACTTTAGCATATGGTTCAGAACATCACCTTGCTCCTCCCAAGACCAAAACCCCAAATTCGACACCGCAGCAGCTGGGATACCAACTTTAACATTATTGTGATATAAATCGAGAGAGTATTCCTACGATATTGTTTTACTATAAGTTATCCTTAGCCACACACAGAGAGATATACGAGATACCTCATGTGCTGTTTAAAAGCCATCTCATTGGGCCACCAAGTTAAGCTAACATTCATATTATAACCGCCTCTCAGTAAAACATCTCTATTAGAATGCGATTACTAATGGGCAATAAACATCTGATAAACACAGAGTGGTGGCGAACAGGAGAAGCCTTTCAGCATTTTATTAGTCTGTACCTTAAATGAACCATAAATGTTAATGTGGAGGGCGAAAGGCGGAAATGAGATTTTGAGGTGAACAGCCTTGAGCCGCCAAGTTCATCTCCAACCAGGCTGTAAGGAAACAACAGCACTACCCAGTGGCATAGGAAAAGGGGGGGCAGGGGGCCTGACCACCCCCCAATCACAGAGGAGGGGGCCTGAATATTTTGGGGTCCCCAACATTTCCAAAGACCTTATAATAAAATACACACATTTCCAAAATATTACCTCTCCCACATAGGAAAAATGGGAACAGAGTTGCTTAGGCCCCAAATCCCCCCCCCCCCCCCCGCAGAACCTCCGAAGGAGACAGGACTATCCCCGTTTTGGGTGACTTTGAGAATCATGAGCTGTCATAAACCCTCATAAATATGTATGCATGGACATTGTCACATATGCCTATAGTACATGCCTTTGTTACTACTTATTTATCTAACTTTACCGCCATTCACATATATGAGTTATCATTTTAGTAAACCCACTAGGTAAGAGATGAGAGGTGGATACGATATTTCTCAAGGATATTGAGAGACAAATAAGTTGTACTCACGGGTAGCAGTGAGGGGTGTGTCAGATCTGGGGGAATCCTCCACCAGGTGGTTAAATCCTCCACGGTGGCGTGAGAGTTTTCTCGCCATTTTATTCTCCTATTTATTTTGGTATTCTCACCTAATTTATTCAAATGTCGTCTGCTTTTGCCACGAAGTGCCCTGGAGTATTCCAATCTGTCAAGTCATTCACTGAATGCTTCAACATGACGCTCACCAAAGTGATTAATGGATAATGTGGTTTTATCTTTTGTCACATTGTCGTCTGCCACTCTGAACGGCTCCTCCGCCTCAACTGCTGCTCGCCGCCGGGTTTTGTGTCAATTACTCAATAGTATCGCAATCGGTTGTCGTCTGCCGAAACCTGTTGTCATTCATCTCACTTGTTTTTCCAATTTCGGCACGGAGGTGACATACTATCGGCGTCTCACCCATCGGGTGCAATCAGTTGTCTATCGGCAGTAATTGTGTAAGGGGTGTGCCTAATTTGCTGGCCGTGCAAAGATTTATGGCTCTTACTCTGCACTAATTTGGCCTTTGGTGGTCCCATGTGCCGGCTGCTGCAGATAATGGACTCTAGTTCCAGCCGTCCTGGGATAGAAGTACGCATAGCTCCTCTCGTAATCCTGGGTAATATCCTGACTCAACAATATTGAGCTGCAATAATTCATGGATGTCTGTTATTGATTGCAGTTATACTTTCAAGCATACATAGTTGCATTGCATTGTTGAGGGATGCAAAGTGATTGTTCCCGGGTCGCCCTGGTCTTACAATCAGCTGCAAAGTGTCCTCACTCATGTGCCACGTGACAGGCCTCATTCAGTATGCATACCTCACCACTCCAGGCTACATGTATGTGTGTGGTAGCCGGGCTGTGTTATGAAGGCCACGAGTTATTCCTCATTACTTATTAATGGCCACCTTGTACGTGCCTCCCCTGGAGGGGGTCTGGAGGAGGCCTATAGCAGGGGATGGCACTTTGCAGGATGGCTACTTGGGCACAGCATGGCCTGTGGGTTTGGTGGGTGGCCAGCGTCATTAGCTCTATAGGAAGGACTTCGGCAAGTCTTCCTGATAATGCATCACGGGTACATGGCCTCCAAGATAATAGCGATGCTCCAGGTTATGTCCTATTGTCTCTTGTCAGGTATCAGCGTCTGTCACACTGTAGGTACCAGCGAGCTGCTCAGAGGCCCCTGGTTGAGCTTGAAGGAACTATAAGGCGTCACGTTGACACAAGGCTGGTGTACATTCATCCTATTATTTACCATGAATTCCAGAAAACAGCTGCAATGAGGTAGGTAGGCTGTAACCTATGACACGACTTGTGAAATAGCGATGTATCATAATTATGTCACAGCTAGACCTTTAAGTTATAATACTAGGTCGAATAAACGTGCAAGCGCTTCTCCCTCCAAGTTGCAATAACATTGAATAGCAGTAAATATCAGCATATCAAGCTTAAATATGAACTGTCTGCCCGCACTGTAGTAGGATTTGTAAGTACTATGTCTCTATGTATATCCACAGGTACCCACACATACAACCCATGGCACAATGGTTTCAATCAGTATTTATGGCACTACTTATCCACCCTGGAATGCCACACACAGGTGTTTCGCAGCTTCCACCGTGGGAAGGCCTTATTGACCGTTCACCCAATTCACGCTCCTCCAGTAGGATGTGGATGCCAAAATCTATCACCGGCCCTTTCAGAAACGCCCTGAGGTCGGGTGATGGAGAAGTAGCGATTATTGCGCAGACAATGAAGTGCTCTGCAGTTACCAGTATCTGTGTAGGCTGCCCATGGCACAGCTCGAAGGGGTTGTAATAAGCAAATACCTAGTAACTAATTACCATCATGACCAGCGCATGGAACTACATTGTATAATATCTTGGCCCAGATTCTCATCACTCACACTATATTAAAATACCTTGTGAGGACTTGTGGAGAGGACAGACGTCAACATGTACATGCACCTGTTAAATCCAAAGTGTTAATAGTCCTGTCATGGCGGCACAGGGTTTCTGTAGTATTGCTCTCTCGTGCTGTATCCGGTTCAATTTGAATTTGAACAGAAGTAAACACATGGAAATGTAAAAGGAACTGCAGAATTATCCTTGTCCTATGGTAACGCAACTGTTCTCCCAACTCGCGTTAAATCCAATGAGCACACATATCTTAAACACATAAAGAAAATCCCTTAGTGATTGTGAAGATACACATGTCTGGAGGTCACCCCCGCCACAGGTCGCCAACCTAGGTGGGTCTTGTCAGCCACTTCTGTAGAACAACCAACAACAGAATCGCTATGGGGGCCGTCCATCAGCCTTCTCCCATAAGTGGTCGACGCGCCATTTCGCCCAGTCACCTCTCCGCTACTGTCGCCGCAAACCAGCAGCGCAGCCAGCAAGGCCCCAGCGTCCTCTCGACTGACTGGCCAATCATAGTCTCTCGCCGTCAGACCCGCCCACCCGTGTCCCCACGCCGACCAGGGTCTGACCCAGTGCCTTATCAGGGCCGGGGATGGCGTTGGGATGGCAGTACCATCTCCCAGCACATATTGGGTACATATACCAGCATTACGTAACATCTGCTGGAGAGTGACACGCATGGGCGCTGACTGGACACGCTACACTGACCAAGCATATGCTTTGTCATGATTATGTTTGGAGAGTGTAAGTCGGCGCTACTGCTGGCTCCCAGTCTGTAATATATATATACAGATGGGGGCCGAGTCTAGGCCAATCACGGCTCTTCTTACATCAGGACAGCGTCCTTACATCTCCCAGCCAGTGACAGCGGGGAATAGCTAGCTGTCTTCTGCAGAAGGCCATCACTTTAAAGTAACACATGCTTTGCCTGTGAAGGTATATTCTATATCGGGTTATAATGAGGTATCTTCAACATTTTAACTATTATACTGGCCAGGCAAAAATCTTGGAATAAGACATGTGTTTTTAAAAAGACTAAGCTGCTAAGATAAACCTTAATCTGCAGACAAAGCACTACATGTATTTTATTTGAATTATTCGTTTGTCCGCAGATAAAGGCTTTATTTAATAAAAGAGATAGTATTTATTAAGATAAAAATATTATTTTTGGCTGTGTGCAGCTGCCATATGGTTCATATAATGGATGTATTAGAGAGTGAAGGCTTTATTGAATTGCCGCTTTTATCGGCCTGTCTGCATTGGCAGGTTCAGAAAGAGTTCACAAAAGCTATGGATGTGGTGCATGGATTCTTGACCCTCACTGGCACAAGGCAATATGATATAGAGTGCCTGAGGGATCCAAACGGCTTCCAGTTCAGGCCCTACTATTAAAGCTCAGTCCAGCCGCCATGGCCATAACCTGCCCCTCTATCATCATTTCGCACAGCAGCCTACTGCCACTAGCAGAATGGATGAGAGGATATTGTCCACACTGGCAGCCACTGGGGCTATAAAGACGGATGTTTGGTTGGCGTGCAGTGACCAGATTGCACGCTACCTGGCTTTGCTTAATAGTGTATGTAAGCCGGCTATATAGGGATGCCCAATACACAGTTGCCAATTACATCGCATTATACCTCCAACCGTATGTTACAGTAGATATCTAGACTTAGCAGAGGAGGGTTGGGGTAATTGGTCAAATAATGAGAGGGTCAACACTGCACCCTTTTATTGGACAAATGCTGTACATCTGCTCACAGTAGGTAGTGATAGTATACCTACAGTTTACATAAAATGGAGGCCTGTATCTATTATACGCTATTAACATAGAGTGATATTTTCTAAAGGCACATCTTACAGATCTTAACATATACGTGGCTTTAGTGTGAAACACTCAGCAGGGAACTTTGGAGGAAAGGCACAATCTGTGTCTTGAAGGATGGCAGAGGGATTAGTCGGGGGTCAGGCAAGACCTGTGAGGACTGCTTCTAGCCGTGGTGGGTACAGACAGTGTTAGTGCTGGGGATTTGTAAGTGTGCTCTCTCACGGCAGGGTGTTAAAAGCATCTCCCCACCCCTCCTCCTGCTACATGACAGGCCCTGTGGGGGATGGGGCAAGGGCTGCCACGCCTTCAGACACACGTACACAGCGTCTATCCCACCCATCAATTTCAGATTTTACACAAGTGGTCTTACTAATTTACAAGCAACATGGTTGAGCATGCCCTTGCGTGTTCATATAATATCATAGCATACAACTTGGTCCATATATTAGGGTAGGTTGCTCGGATTTTATATTAATTTTTAATTGCAAGTATTTTTAAATTAAAAAAATGCTGGAAAAAAATGTTGTTCCCATATTGGGGAAAAAATGCTTGGCTCGGCCCTGTTTTGAAGTTAGTGTAGCTGTTGGCTATTCTAAGATAGACATCTGCTATGAAAAACTCCAGATTCGAAAATAGGTTGTTCAGAAATTACACTTTATTCATTCTGACATACGGCTCGTAATCATACAGACGGATAGCAATAATCAAATAGGCTTCTGAACACCAGTGGTCATATGAACATACAGGAGGTATACGCTCACGGTCTAGTACATAATTCCCGAGTTCCAAGGCTCTCTTCCATCTTGGTTAACTCCACTTGGATCAGACTCCCCCAGAGGGAGTTCTGTACCCGGAGTTGTACACCAGTGCGTCTATCTCCTCTAGTTCCCCCAGAGGGTGGAACAGAGAAAGACGCAGGGTGACCAAGGTGGAAGCAGCGACAGGACTAGGCCTAAAAGGTACAACAGAGTTCGGGGAAGCTCTGTTGTGGAGCAGCCAAGCTGGCCGAAGTGCGCAGCAAGACTGGGTCCTCGATTAGCAGAACCCCAGGTCTTATGTACTGGTCGTTATGTAATTCTCTTCATTACTCGTAAACACTTGAGTTCCCGAGGAACTCCGGGTAACCACGCGCCGGTGCATCCGAGCCGACACCGTACCCGAGATATGTCGGGTGACACGTGGCGGTCACGGCTCAATGCACATAACCAGGCCGCGCTCCACCATTCCTCAGGTGGGCTTATATAACCTTATACTCGGCAGTAGACAGGAGTGCGGCCTGGATACACGACAACACATATACCAAATATAACTCCAACTGGTTCCATAGAAATAGTACAGCGGCGACCCACTACACTACCCCCCTTCAGACAATATCATAGCGTCTAAATAGCAGCACAAAGTGCAGTATTATTATACTACCTTGATACAATGACAAATTTTATCTCCAAACAACCCAAAAAAACAAATATATTGTCTCCAAACACATACATAGTGGAGGCAAGCGTAACTCTTTCTATCAGAAACACTAATATATTTCTTGGGTATCATAGATATGTATTCATCCTTTTTGATATTAACGTCAATCATATCAACCATCAGGATCCAGTTACACAATAATCGAGTATCATCCTTCAATAACAGTCATGATTTATGGGACTAAGAGGATAAACTCCACACAGCCAGTCAAGCCCTATAAAACAAACTTGACTATATATCATAAAAAAATATATAAAACCTTTAAGACACATTTATCGCATACTAACCATGTCTCATCGAAAACGATTTGTTACAACAGGTATCGTATACATACAGATCAAATATGAGCACTTCTCCTTAAAAGTTACCAATTTTTTTTAGTACAAGACATATTGGAAACAAAAAGGTGGCAAGTGTCGACTTTATAGTAAACCTTGACCCAACCCGTCTATTTGAATAGACTCACTCGCTTTACGTGCCAGAGTAAGGTTTGAAAGATCAATATTTTTGGAATAAATGAACATATAGCGTAAATCCGGTAAATGCAGTTTTCAATCCAATCAAGGTCTCCAAAACCTTATGCACCATGGTCACCCAGGTGTCCTTTTTGGCGTACTCTACACAATAACACAAGTGACACTCTCCATATAGGAATACTGAAAGCAATCAGATCAAGTGTCATGGCAACATATCTCAACGTTTCAGGGAGAATTAGTCTCCACACTTAGTTCAAAGATCAAAAACGCAGCAAGCTGAAAAATAGAATGATCCGGCTCCTCACTCGATACCTTCCTTCTGAAAGTAATCAACGGGAGCCTACGGATCTCCATAACAACTTACGCAATTTCCACTCCTAGTACCTGAATAAATTTTACGTTTCTCAGGTTCATTGATATGTTATTACCACAGATCTACACATAGTACGAATGCAGTCAAGCAACCTTTCAGTAGGTATCATCAGGATCCAGTCCCTCATACCTTTACTTATTGGACGGTTAATTCAGAGTATCACAATCGGCATACAATAATCATACCTATAGCACATGTCATCAAATCAAACAGAACCCGTTTTACAAATACTGTCTTATGGCAAAATAGAACACTCTTTGGTGATGGTTTTAACAGTTTCTTATATGACGACAACTGCAAACCTAGATCATATCAAAGTCTTTTCATAAATAGGTGATAATGATCCACTGTTCTTGTCATCTCAGTCTTTCATAAATATATACGTACATATTGTGACCCATAGTCTATGGTATAAAGCATCATACGGTCCGTGGTGTATTAATAACCCCACTACTGCAAAAGTTCAATCTTGATGACGACACATGGTAGAGGTTCCATATATGCTGCAACTGGGAATGTTTTTATGACTCGCCACTCAGCAAAAGTTCTTCATTTCTGGACACTGGAGACATGCATTCACTAGATCGATTGTCACTCATCTCAATGGATATGTCCATCCCAGACCCTAGCTGCAAAGCATCAGGGTTAGGAAAATGCACTTGAGTACCCATAGGTACACTCGCCATGGATACAGGAATGTCCAGGGTAGATGGACGATGGTTCCCAGACATAGAACCAGTCGTCACAGGTAGGTCCATTGGAGGATCCACCATCATGGATTGTTCAAGTTCGTTTTCAGGAGCCATAAGCGCCTCAGCATCACGGATAGACAGACGTAGGTCAGCCTCTGCAATTGCATCGTTCAGCTCCATCAGTATCTGAACCGCCTCTCTAGTCTCACTTTCCGTTATCTGGCAAGGTGACTGACAAGAGGTGGTGTCGAGTATTGGTGTTGAGACAGGAGTCGAGTTATATGACTCTGCCTGCAGTTCATTCACCACCATCCTCGCTAGAGTGGACACCCCGGCTGGAGTATCCATAGTCTCAAAGGAAGACACGGTTGTGTCCACCCCCATTGTAGTATACTGCATCATCTTAGCATCAGACGACACAGAAGTAGACGTCACAGCAACAGATGTCACCGAGACAGGTGACACAGGAACAGACGTCACAGCCACGGACGTCTTAGGAACAGACGTCACAGCCACGGACGTCTTAGGAACAGACGTCACAGCCACGGACGTCTTAGGAACAGACGTCACAGGAACCAACTCCGATGACCCACAGGCCATGGAGGTGGCAGCCACGTAACTGCAGTCGGCCAGGTGCGTCTCGTCTTCTGTAGATGGAGGTGGAGGACTCCTAGGGGTATTACTAGCCCTGGAGTCAGCTCTCAACCTTTGTGCGTATGCATCACCGTCAAATCCTAAGGGAAGAGGGGCAGAACCCCGTTCAACCCTGTACACACTCTCGTCGTACCAACTTGACAATGGTATCTCATAGCAGTCCTCGAAAAACTCAGCCAACTCTTCATAGAATTCATCGTTCTGCTGAGCTTCCTTTCTATAGCTAGAAAATTCTTCTGTTAGACCACCAATTTCGTGTTCTAACTTCCGAATAATTTTGATTTTTAGACTAATTTCAGTCCTGGCAGCAGTTAGCTTATGTTCAGCAGAACTGACCATATCCTTACTGCGATCCAACTTGACTTTGAGATCATCAATTAAAAATTGACTTTCCATACGAGATTTTTCAATATTCAATCTCAAATCATCTACTATTCTGCTTGAGGTTGCTACCATGTCATCTCGCTGTCCCAACTGTCTTTTGAGGGCTTCATTCTCCTCAGTCATTTTGGACATTTTAGATAGGAGTTCTGCTTTAGCAGTCTCCACTTTCTCTAATTCGGCCAAACGACTTTCCTTTACCAATTGCTCAGCTTGAGCCCTAGCTCCTTGCAGAGCTAGTTGACAAGCGAGATCCAGTGTGTCAAATGAACTTTTAAGTCCAGTGACATACTGTTCTTTCAGAAGATTCCTGATACTTATATTCTCAGGGTGATCAATATCACCAGTCAGCTTAGGCAGAGGGACCGACTCCAAAGAGATATCTTCCTCACCCACTCCAGATGATGGAGAGTTTAGTGAGAGACCCCCCATACAGGTAGATGGTGATGGAACGGAGGATAGTCTACGACCAATCTCCTGTTCCTTCCTCATCTCTATTTTACTCGATTGAACCCTGCCTGCGGGTGGGGTAAATTTTTGGTCCACCCAATCATCTCCCTCAGATTGGAAATCAATCGTTCTATAGGTCATTTTAGATTTGGAATCCTCTTTCCCACTTACTGACTCTATCTTCCCTGTTACATACCCTTGACTATCAGTAGAAGTATTTTCTGTTTTTAATATCTTCCTTGACACTCCCGGGTTCCCTCTAGCTTCAGAGATTGTGGTAGGAGGTATTACCTCCTCTCCCACAAATACACAGTCATCCTCCTCCTCTACAGGAGAAGCCAACAGGTCATTTACCATTTTCTCCTCTATGGCTAGCCTTGGGCTAACAGCAACCCTCGGTAATGATCCGCCAGAGCCCTCCTTGTTGGATTCAGTAGTGTTCCTACTAAACCCACAGGAAGACCCTGGAGCACGTCTTTTGGTTGGGGTCGATCGGCCGTCAGGTGATGAGTCTAACCCAGCAGAAGCTGAGGACTCCTCTGAACCTGTGGTCCGCATCTCTCCTAAGGTAACCGAGACAGGAGTGTACACTCCATGGTCCACAGTTTTACCTTCAGACAGCATTTTACCTTTAGGAGGAGTGGCCAACTCCATTTTACTACGATAATCAGAGGCTTTCTCTGGAAAGTCCTGAATGTAGTATGGCCACGCCTTTCGATTCAACCACAACCTTCTCGGGTTATGGTTGAACATCAAGGTGTATGCCAACCCCTGTGGTACCCTCACACACTTTTCTCTGTCCGTGAGTCCTAAGGCCTCCGGACTATTCTCGAGAATATCTAGATTGGACATGGCAGTTTCAGCCTTCATATGGTGTACATCCACTAAATGCCTTATCATACAGCCCTTTCTAGATGTGCTGAAAGGTTCACCATCTTTCATACATTTAACTGAGCGATTAGACTTGGCCCGGCACTGCCACATCATTTTGGAGTGCGCGTGGAACTCCACTAGATGTCGTGCGAACTGGTACAGGTCCAAATACTCAGCTATTGGATTTCTGTCCATACACTCATTGAATGGGCATTGCCCCGAACCTATTCTCCAACCTCTACCAGGTTTATAAGTAGGCATACCCGGCGGGACAAATGTCATCCAGGCCCATTTCAACCGATCTCTATCCTCGTTGGAGAGGTCGGCAGCCCTGTATGTCCCCATACTTTGCTTTATAACCTCATCCCAGAACTTGTACGCTTGATGTGCCCCCGAACTGGTATGCTCTTACCAGAACTCCATATCCCTCTCTGTATCTTCGTAGGATGGTAGCCTAGCTCGGCTCCCTATCTCCCCAGTAACCTCTCCTACATAGGGTCTGGACTTAGAATTATCGGAAGGAGATCTGAATAGTTTAGTACATTTCTTCTCGTTGAACTTGTCCAACTCTTGGATGTATGCCCCCCTGCATATCTTACTCCCGGGAATCACTGCATCCGGCTTAAATTTCTCGAATTTAGCTGCTAAATGCATTACTGCCATGTTTGGAATACGTTCCGGAGTTGACTGTGTAGGGGCATTCCAATCGGGTACAAAGCTACCATGCACCGGATGTAAACCATCCGCACGGTCATACGACATAGCACCCCACGGAGCGCCCACTGGAACGTCACTGACCGAGTGCACCGGTATCCCGGGCATATTCGGGTCAGTCCGGGTCACTCCCGAAGTAGGTGGTGACGCAATATTCCCAACCTGGAACAAGGGAAATCCCCCGGCCTCGAGTCCTCTCAACCCCGGCCCTGACACGAACCCCCTAGCCTGCGCCACTGATAAACCCATATCTACCAGTTTCCTTACATGTTCTCCCCGAGCTAGGAGATACTGTGTGGTTTTAACCTTTTCAGTTCTCCTTATCTCCGAGATATTACTGTGATTTCGGCGTTTCACACCCCTATTCTTCATCTTAGCCGGTGGTTGATACACAAATTTAGGTAAATCTGCATCCCGAAATCGTTTTGGAAGATCATACTCGACCGGAGCTGTTGACTCCAGGTCCCCCAAAGCTAACAATTCTCTCTGTTCCTGCGACAGAGGGGTAACCTCCGTCGAGTGACTCCTTCTATGGGAGTCTCCCGACGGATAGTTATCCGCCATGATAACTACACAGAGGGCGGCCCAGAGGAGCCCACTCTAAAAATGAGCTTAAATGAGTAGTAGAATCAGGAAAATTGTTACAAAAGTGTCCTCCTGTACTACCTCACTTTAGTGTCTCCTCTCTCCCTCACATGTAGATGTTCTAACCGGTGTTTTACATACGCGGAGAGAGGTGCCTTCGCATCCACCCTCTCCAACGGTATGTGCAGGACTGACGCTTTCCGCGCCAAACCAGCATGCGTGCGCATCCAAGCGCAAAGGATCACGGGTACCGGATAGCCCTTCCCGAAGAAGTTATCCGGTATTATCCGAAGAAAACCGGGTGGCGGAGTAAACTGCGTAGTAGTTGCAATCTTCGCCGGGTTCTCTCGGATTGTATTTTACACATCATTTCAAGTAATAGCAATTCTTTAGTTCGTCACGGCTGTATTATTTGTAGCTTATGAACTTTTAGAACGCTGTTTAAACAAACATTATAAAAAAATACGTGTCAAAGTAAATTTCTTTGGTTGTCCGAACAAATTCGGAATACGTATGAGTCCCATTCTCATGTTGTTGTAACGAGTTCTACACCCGTACTTTCTACATAATATTTCTTACTAGGATCCTCATATCTATCCTTAGAAAAATTACTGACTAGGTTTGATTGGATTTTAATCCGAAACCATCACGACAAGTACTAAATGGGAAACCAACTCACAGACCATAGCATGTAAACATTCAAAACTAACTTTAGTAAAGCAGAACGTTGGGTACCCCAATGCCATCTACTGGTCAATTTCACCATTATTCCCGTCACAAAGACTAAAGAATAAAATCCGGTATTTCTCGTTGTGTTTTTGACAATTAGCACCAGTTACGCAACTTTCCGGGGTTTACCGGGTAAGTCCTTGGAGACCCGAACTATTTCGGGTAACCACAACAAACAAACCCAGCCCCGCCGCTCTTACGTAACAGCACCTCGACCCGCTATACGAGCACTTCTACGTATGGGTCCTTGGGGTTTCTTCTTCTCAATTACTGTAGGAACCTCCCTAGTTCCCTTTTCAGTAACCAACTTCTTCTTTTTCTTCCTACCATCGACTTTTCTAGCTGGCGTTGCTTTTCTAGTCTTCTTTGTAGGCGGGGGTGCCGTAACCTGTGTTTTACGCACCCACCTGGGTTGGGGCATTGGCACTTCTACCAAAGGCTCATTCTCATCGCCGGGCCGGCGACCTAGCCAAGGCTTCAGGCGATCCACATGGCCTGCAACTATCTTGCCTTTCACATTCTTCAACAACACAGTAACATCCGATATTACTTTTGTCACCTCAAATGGCCCATCCCAACCTTTCGAGATTTTTCCATGTACAGGTGGCTTCAATCTCACCACCTTCTGTCCAACTACATACTTCCTCTCTCTCAAGCCTGTATCATACCCTACTTTCTGATGGATGGCCGCTTTCTTCAAATGGCCTCTCACCAATGCATAGCCTTCCCGCAATTCTCTACGCAGAGATTCCGCAAATGCCACACGGCATGGGACATCCTTTCTCCGCAGTACACTGCCAAAGACCAAATCTGCAGGCATTATGATCTCAGATCCAAATACCAAGCTGTTAGGAGTGCAGCCAGTTGAAGCATGCACCGTACCATTGTATGCATGAGCCACATACTGGGAAAACGTGTCCCAGTCATCCTGATTAGAATTAACCAGTGTGGTCAGCCCTTGAATCAACGTGCGGTTGAATCTCTCAACCATCCCATCCGACTGCGGTCGGTACGGATTAGTGCGTGTCTTAACTATGGCCAATTCTTCCAGCATCCCCTGAAAGAGACGCGATTCAAACTCCCTACCCTGGTCTGAATGTAACATGAGAGGTGCGCCAAATGTTAGTACCCACTCCTCAACCAAAGCTTGTGCGCAAGTTAATGCCGTGTGATCCTTCATTGGGATCACCTTCACGTACTTTGTATAGTAGTCTTGTACCACCATCATGCACACGTTGGAGTTTGGAGTTGTCTGGAAGCCAGTGATTATTATCAATGGCTATCCTCGCAAATCTGACTCCGAACAGTTCCTGTCTGAGAGATGTTTTACCTTTCCCAGGGCCCGGCTTCACCAGGCAACACGTCGGGCATTCACTCAACCAACGTATTACGTCCTTAGACATCCCAGGCCAGTAATATCTCCTCGCTAGTTTGTCCAAAGTCCGTTTCCTGCCAAAATGAGCGGAAGTCTGATGACCATGGAAAAACTCGAATACTTCCCATCTCAGAGAAGCTGGCAAGACTATCTGTAGCCTTCTTCTGGCTTTGCCCTCAAGAGTTTTCCATCTACACAATAGGCCGTCTCGCACTACCAACTGCGACCATTGGCCCACCAAGTTCCTTACTTCCACACATTCTAATGACAGAGCAGGTCTGACGGGACGAGCAGCTCTCTCCAGGATCAGATTCCGTATCATATTGATACCATCGTCCTCCTGCTGAGCTTCAAGTATGGACTCCGCCGACCAAAACACCAAGTTCTCTTCCCAGGCCGGATCAAAATTCATTATTGGCGCCACCAACGCGTTATGTATGCCACAGTCTTCACAGTCCATTCTTGCACATCTTCGGATTGGTCTCCTAGACAAACAATCCGCATTCACGTGCT
Source organism: Harmothoe impar (assembly GCA_947462335.1). Taxonomy (NCBI): domain Eukaryota; kingdom Metazoa; phylum Annelida; class Polychaeta; order Phyllodocida; family Polynoidae; genus Harmothoe; species Harmothoe impar. The sequence continues at coordinate 76,297,610 of OX381704.1, read as the reverse complement.
TCACTCCGCTCCGATGCTGAATCTGGGTATTCTCTATCCCTAATTCAGACAACGCGGAGATCCATCTGCCCATCATCCCATCTGCCTCCTTGAAATTAAGGAGCCATCTCAAGGATGAATGGTCTGTTCGTAGAATAAAATTCCCACCATACAAATAATGGCGGAATTTCTTTGTGTATACTACTATGGCCAACAACTCTCTCTTGGTGGTGCAATAATTGCGTTGAGTTTTACTCAAGCTGTTGCTAGCAAATGCCAAGGGCACTTCCCTACCCTCCTGCACTTGGGATAAGACAGCGCCTATGCTATCGTTGCTAGCGTCGGTGTCCAGGATGAACTGATCACCCTCAGTAGGATAGCTCAGCACAGGAGTTACCGTGAATAACTCCTTCAGCTTCTGAAAAGCCTGTCCAGCTAATTCCGTCCAAATAAACGGAGGTAGCTTCGACATTCCCTTCCTTTTTCCTACTACCAGCGCCTGTAATGGAGCCGACACCTCAGCAAATCCGGGAATGAAATCGCGGTAGTATGAGCAAAAACCCAAAAATGACCTCACTTCTTTCTGGTCTTTTGGCGTTGCCCAATTAGCTACAGCCTCTAATTTCCCTGGATCCGCCGAAATACCTGTGCCACTGACTATTCGGCCCAGATATTCCACTGATTGCCTGAAGAACTTGCATTTCTTAGCTTTCAGTCTAAGGTTGTAGGATCTCAGTCGATCCATCACCTTGTTCAAATTCGATAGACACTCCTCCCGAGTTTTCCCGAAAACTATGATGTCGTCTAGATAAACTAGACAGTTTTTCCACAACAATCCCCTTAGCATTGTCTCCATCATATTCTCGAAAGTAGCCGGAGCATTGCATAAGCCAAATGGCATTACATTGAACTCGAACAACCCCCTGTGGGTTGTGAATGCTGTCTTTTCCTTATCCTCTGGGTGCATCCCAATCTGCCAGTACCCTGACTGGAGATCTAAGGTACTAAACCAGTGATTACCTCCCAAGGAATCCAGACTTTCGTCAATGCGTGGCAAGGGGTAGGCATTCTTCCTCGTAATCCCATTTAGTCTCCTGTAATCTATACAGAACCGACAGGTGCCATCCTTTTTGGTAACCATTACCACCGGACTAGCCCATGGACTATCTGAGGGCCTTATTATCCCTTCCCCTAACATCTTGTCCACCTCATCCTCCAATGCCTGCTTCTTAGACAACGGGAGGCGCCGGTATGGCAAGCGCAATGGTTGGCTAGAACCGGTGTCTATCCGATGAGTTACTCGGTCAGTTCTACCCAATTGCTCCCCTGGAGCGGAGAACAAGTCTGCATTCTCGCATAATAGCTGAGCCAGACTCTGTTTGTCCTCTTCCGTCTCCAAGTGGCTATCTGTCACTAACGGTAAAAGATGCAGTGGCAATCCATATCCTTCCTTCCTATCCTGCTCCCCAGTGTCTTGCAATACCACTGGCATAGCGGATGGATCCAAAGCTCCTATTTCCACTGCTCTCTTTACTGCTAACTCTACTTCTGGTGAGTCAGCTCTTCCTACCACGTCAGCATATGTTACGTCCCCAAAGGTCGTCCCTTTTTCCAGGTACACATCCTGAAAAGTCATATTACTGACTGGTACTACTGTTCGTCTTGAACTCTGCACTAAGGCACTGGTGGAAACCAACCCCAGCTTACTCAAATGCTGCTGATTCGGTTCCACCACCCCCATGCGGTCAAATTCCATTTCCCGGCAGTATACAACTACATTGCACACATGGCGGGGAGGAATTCGTACTGTCTGAGAGACAGACGAGACGCCTGAAATCCGGCGGAGTACACACTGGACCTTCATCTCTTGTGGATACCGAAGAGTGAGTTCCCCTGTCACACTATCCAATACCGCTCCATACAGAGAACAAAAATCTACTCCCAAGATTCCCTCATCCGTCAATTCAGCTACAGTTGTTGAAACAACAAATGAATGTTGATTCACCCAAAAGGGTATCACCTGTCTGCCATGTGTCCGCATATGAGACCCATCAGCACTTCTGACCGACCCAGACCCCACAGGGTTAGTCGACAGACCTGCGAGCTTCTTGAAGAAATGGTGACCCATCATGGAGTGACTAGCTCCAGTATCGATCAGAAATTCCCCCGAGCAGCCCTGAATCTGCACAGGCAAGTACCATCTCTTCCCTTGTAAAGGAGAAGGTTGCAAGGCAAATCTCTGGATTCCAGCTTCACCGCCCAAGTCATATCCCCTCGAGTTGAGAAACTTAACTATAGGATCATCGGGTTTGAGTCGCGAAGCACAAAACCTTTCTACTTCTTCCACCAACTCAATTCTGCGGACAGTGTCCAGATGAGCTAAATCTTCAACACCTTTCTCGTCCGTTCCCTGGGGCCCATCTCCACCTGGCGGATCAGACTCAGGTGCGGCTAACCCCAGCGGTTCCCATGAAATGGAATCTTTTGATTCTCCCCTGATAGTACCTTTGACAATCACAGGTGGGGTTGTTATCTTGTCATCGACAACAACCCCTGTTAGTTTTCCGTCGGTGGTGGGCTTTGGTCAGAAGAGGGTCCGTCTTTTTGTTTCTCGACCGATGATACATTCTTAGTATCCTTGGACCAACATGTCCTTGCAAAGTGACCCTTCTTCCCACAATTATAGCATTTCGTGTCTTTGTTGGGTTTCCCCTTACCGCGACCACGAGTTGCGACCTTTTCAGCCTTCTCAGCCTTACTACGCTCTTCCATGACTTTTCCGATCATGGTCTTCAATGCACCCTCCTCTGGCGATTGAGCGTCTGATCCTGGAACCTTTCGTCTTACATAAAAAGAACGACGTCCTTTCCATTTAGGATCTATTGCTGCCACCTCTTGCACTCCCTCTGTAGTCAGTTCAACCTCTTCTACGGGCATCTCTATTACTGCTACAGGGGCTGCCTCTACAGTTTTCAACAGCTTCCTCTTTCTCAGAGCATCTTCCGTAAGCTCGAAGATATCTGCTAGGGACATAGTGGTCTTCCACTGTGAAGCAATCTCGCTCGACAATCTTTCGTCTTTAAGTCCATCTATATACAGGCTGGACAACTTCCTTACCAGCCATGGATCACTTGGACTCATAGATGCAAATGCGTCTGCTGCTAGCACTCTGAGAGCCATTCCAAACTGTCTGTGCCCTTCACCGGGCTTCTGAACTCTTGCCTCTAGCTCAGATGCGGGATCCGCACCGGATGTGGAACCTAAAGCCCATGAAGCTGTTTCCACTAATCCCTTGTACGTTCTTCCCCCGCTTAATTCAAAGCTTGTTAGGGCGGGATCACCAGGACCATCCCGCAGACACCATGACAAAGCTGCAAGGCACTCATCGCCTTCCCAACCATTATGTCTCATATCTGCTGAAAATCGTGTGAACCATTTTCTCCATGGAACCGAGCCATCATACTGCTTCATCTTGATCGCCTGCTTCCTCACAGGTGTCATCCCCGTTCTCAACGGTATATCAGCCTGACTCAAAGCATAGTCCACTGCCTTAAAGTTCCCCACGTCATTCGGTACCGCATCAATCCCCAATCTTCTAATTGCTGGATTGCTCTGGAACACTGCCTCATCTTCCATTGACATATTTCCCCTATGTTGATAGGGTGTCCCACTCTGATTAGTACCTCCGGTCCTTGGTGTATACATGCTTCCTGGAGTTACATGACTGCCAGGTAATGGGGGAGGTGGTATATTGAACATAGGCCTCGCGTTCCCATAACAGTTATCCGGTCCCACATTGCCCCATCCCCCGTAGGAGGTGTTAGGCCCGGCCAGATTCCCTTGACCTGGCGGCCGAGCATTCATGTATGCTCCACCGGGCAAACCTGGTCTACCTACCGTAGACACATTTACCGGAACTGTAGGAACTTGCCTTGTCCCTGGAGCTGGAGTAGAATGAGCACCTGGAGCTGGAGCAGTGTTAACTGGTCCCACAGGAGGCTTATTCCCGGTAGCCTGGGCTACCGGAACGTCTCCTTTTACTCCCTTAGTGTCATTCTCCACACTCACTGATTCTGTTTCTTCAAGAAAGCAATCTAACTTCTCCTGAAACAGTTTTTCAACTCTACCACACAGTTCTAACATGAACTCCTCATTCTTATCAAACTTACTGCCATGCATCGATGAGTGTCCACTCACACTGGATAACATATCTGCTGTATGTATCACCATGGAACTATCTAGATCCTCAGTGACAGGTGGTTTCACTACCTCCTCCACTGTATTGACTATAACTACTGAGGGCTCGTCGGCAGTCACAAAGGTCTCATCTCTAGACACCTCCTGCGCCTTTCCCACCGGGTCCCCAATTTCCTTTGTCCCTTTTGGTTCTAGCTTATTCATCATGTGATTTTCAGCTTGTTGAGCTAGCGCCTCTAACTCTCCCAGCTTACTATCCTGCTTCTTCAACAACTCATCATACTGCGCTACTTGTAACTGTCTTGCTAGAATCTCGGAACTAATTTCTTTATTCCGCACCACTAGCTTTTCTGTTTCAGACTTCAGTCTGACTTCAGTACCCTCAAGTAGACCCACATTGACAGAAATCTGTTCCAGATGTTTGATCTGAGCTGCATGTTCCCCAATGTTTCCTGACCTTTTTGCCAAAAAACTCTTTTCAAAAGCTTCCCTTTCCTCCTTCAGCTTCCTGAGGGATTCTTCCTCTAGCCTTATCCCTTCCTTCATATGCTCATGCTCGTTTCTCAATCGGAGCGTCCTTATGTCCTCCAGGCTCAACCTTCCCCTGGGCTCATAAGGCGGAACCTCTAGACCACGTATTGTCAATGTAAAAGGATCCGGGAACAGCTTATCTCCCCTGGAGATTACCTCAGCTGTCTCTTCCCCTTCCCCAGGAGTTTCCTCTAGGCCGTCCCTTTTGACAACCTCAACTCCTTCCTGACTAACTGGGACTACCACTCTAGTCCCTCCCACTGCTTCTACAGTGGGTACTGGTCTACGTTCCCATCTCACTGGTACATCTACTGTACCCTCCAGACTAGGTATACTAGAGTCACTATCTTCCCCAGCATCTTCCATGGTCACCTGTCCAAGCGTCACATCCTCCCGTGAGGTGTCCCCCACCTGGACAGGTCCCTCCATAACCCTATCTGGCTCTAGAGCTGGACGTTTTGCTGGAGGATCCCCTTGTGAATCCTCAGATCTCACCTCGTGGGCCTCCTCCTCTCCTCCATGTCCAATTTCCCTACTCTGATTGAAAGTATGTACCTTCTGCCTAGCATTAAACCTCACCCTAGATCGTAATCTAGGACGCATCCCCTCCCCTTGGTTAGTAACCAACGGGGGAGGTACCTCCGTATCTGACATATCTTCACCACACAAAAGCAACCTGTAATAGCTATCCTTGAAACCTACCAATTCTGGTTCAAACATATAAGAGCTTACCTCTCAATTTCAGAAAGAAGAGTAAAAAAATAAATGTAAATCAATACTTACCCAAAGTGGTCACGGCACCAGTGTAGCTGTTGGCTATTCTAAGATAGACATCTGCTATGAAAAACTCCAGATTCGAAAATAGGTTGTTCAGAAATTACACTTTATTCATTCTGACATACGGCTCGTAATCATACAGACGGATAGCAATAATCAAATAGGCTTCTGAACACCAGTGGTCATATGAACATACAGGAGGTATACGCTCACGGTCTAGTACATAATTCCCGAGTTCTAAGGCTCTCTTCCATCTTGGTTAACTCCACTTGGATCAGACTCCCCCAGAGGGAGTTCTGTACCCGGAGTTGTACACCAGTGCGTCTATCTCCTCTAGTTCCCCCAGAGGGTGGAACAGAGAAAGACGCAGGGTGACCAAGGTGGAAGCAGCGACAGGACTAGGCCTAAAAGGTACAACAGAGTTCGGGGAAGCTCTGTTGTGGAGCAGCCAAGCTGGCCGAAGTGCGCAGCAAGACTGGGTCCTCGATTAGCAGAACCCCAGGTCTTATGTACTGGTCGTTATGTAATTCTCTTCATTACTCGTAAACACTTGAGTTCCCGAGGAACTCCGGGTAACCACGCGCCGGTGCATCCGAGCCGACACCGTACCCGAGATATGTCGGGTGACACGTGGCGGTCACGGCTCAATGCACATAACCAGGCCGCGCTCCACCATTCCTCAGGTGGGCTTATATAACCTTATACTCGGCAGTAGACAGGAGTGCGGCCTGGATACACGACAACACATATACCAAATATAACTCCAACTGGTTCCATAGAAATAGTACAGCGGCGACCCACTACATTAGGATTGGATTGTCTTAAACACACTGCATGTTGGATATCTACTTATCATCATATATGAGACGCCAGCTACCCATGAATTTTGATGAAACGCCATTAAGGACGGTCGGGATAGGGTGGTGTTCACTGTAGAAACAGTCTTGGTGTCATATCCACAAACATTTTGATAAAGTAAGTCTACTTCTTGACCACGTTACATGGCCTTTCCAGCCGTATACCAGCAACATCCACATGACCTTTTCTCCTTGTTCCACCCATCGTTCTTAGCCCTGCTGACCCTCTCTAACCTCCGTTCGTCCCTAGTTGCACTCTGTTGCCTCTACCCTGTTCCTACCTTTATCCCTCTCCCTCCTCCTTCCTGCTCCCTGCTTCCCCTTGTTACTCCTCTCATAGACCTACTATTGACTATTAAAGCTATCCACCATCCTTCTTTCTATCTGAAGTCTAGTTTATGATGTATCACCAATCTGGGTCAGACCCTGAGCTGCGCCGCATACAAAGTCATAACCAGCCGATAACCAGAGCAGTGCGGATCCTTCCTGTTGAATATTGTGAAAATCCACATGAATATTATAGAATGAAGGAGTGGGCTATGCTACCTCGGTGGTGTTATATATCATCTTGGAGCAACTGACAATTACTGTATTTTATGTAAATGCAATTAGGAAACAACATCAATCAGATCCGACAGCACAATGTCAATGTAACAGGCTAACTATTTAACTCACTCAATCTGTGTTTACTTAAGTGATTGACAGAATTAAATACATGTCGTTCTCATGAAACAATGAATGCTAGTTTGCATCAGATATATATATATATATATATATGTTTGTTCAGGTTGTAAATGTTTGTAAATACGTACGTAGATGGTAGAACTGGGTATAAACTAAACAAAACAGTGATGCTAACGGTCTAATTTCTTTCAAAATGACAGAAACTGCAACTAGTCCCAGAAACATTTCAGATGAGACCCTCGCTGCATATTTTTAGAGTTTCTTACAGGCGTGGCATTGATTCTAAGGAAGAATTCCCCACTCCATGTTATGGTCTCGTTTTAATCATTCTGGCAAACAATACTTTCCAAACTGCCTTTCCCAGAGCATCAGGGGAAACTGAGTGCCAAGCAAGTAAGGCGAATGGCAGGGCCTGAATCTTATCATTGTATTTGGTTTTAAATAATTCATGCATCATTGTTCAATCCATCCATGTATGAAATGCCCTTGAACGATGGAGTACATACATACAATGACTCATATGGTGAAGATGCAGTGCATTTATCATTATTATCATGTTGAACTTACCAGTTGACCATACTCAAGACGTTGTCAGATGTATTGATGCAACAGTCTATTTATATAACAACCCCTCATGTATGACATTTGATTTCAGATCTCTCAGATACGCTTCGGCCAAGTTACCATGGCAACAGTGGAAAGGCCAATGGCTTCCATTGACCAGCCATAACGTCTTCCTCGGCATCTGACCTGGGGTCTATAGATCTTCTTTTAGGGGCAAGGCGACAGGGGACCAGAACCTACGCTCCAATGCGCATGTCTTCTGATATACTGGGGCCCAGTTTCCAGTCAATAAGGTCTGTGGTTTATGTGGAAACACTGTCAGTGTCTGTCCTACAGTGACCCCGCTAACCCTGTGAGCAATGCATCGATAGTGTTTTATAATTATGATTTATTTGGTATGAGAATCCGTTGATTTGTTACGCACTATTCTATATGTGTGATAGCTATTAAATGAAATATTTCACCACACTCTAAGCAATGGAATTGTCTAGCTGTAATACAAAGGAAGTCTCGCCATACACATTATGACAGTGATTATATGAGATGATGTTCCAGCTGTTGCACTGGGCATTATCATTTATCAGCACTGGCTGCCCCAGAGTGGTCGGGGGAATGCTGTGAATTCAGGAGAGTGATCTACATAGATGATCATGATGATTGCAATAGTGCGTCCAGATATTGTCTGTGCCACTTGGATGTTATTGTATTAAGGCTGCCAGTGTGAAGATACAAACCAGATCAGCCTAAGAAACCCTAAGATGATCGCCATATCGTCCAGACTACCTTGAATCAGTATTTGGTCTACCGTCTGCCAAATAAATGAGTTCTCACTCATGTTGCTGCGTGTGTATCATATGTGTGTGCAGGCAGTCAACAAACTCAGAATTATACCCTGGTGATGTGCTGCGTTCTGACAGTGTGCCCGTGTTATGACTCTTAAGCCCTAGGTCATGAATGATAATGATGCTGTGGGCTGTTGTGGCAGTGGGAATAGGCATATCATATCCTTGCCCCCAATGTTGACTCCTGCTGAGAGTATACATGTGCACGAGCTGATGCATAATTCTCTCTTCTAGTTTTTCGCCAGGAAGTCTATTCTTCGCTATAATCCATACCATCACAACATGAACAGTCTCTGAACGTAAGCCTATGTACCCTTTATCTGATTCTTTGTGTTTCATTAGAAATATAAAAATATTAAAGTATTCTATATTGCCATATTTCTTATGAACATGATACATAACTGCAAATTTACACTTTTCATTTCAATTAAGATATTTTCAGTGAGGACTGTCTGTGTATTTTGCTTATAGCGCTGACACGTTGATACGCGGAAATACAATGCAGAAAAGTAGCCTCAGGCAGTTGTCAGAAGGCATAGGTGCTGAATTCTAAATTCAACAAAAACACCTTTAGTACCTTATTTGCATTGCAGCAATGCTGATTGCGTGTTCATTGTTATACAGGACTATTACTTTATTTCATTGCTAAGCATTTGACAAACGGCAGATTTATACTAGCTGGATCATATCATTCGCATCGGATGATAGCAAATACAGATGTATGCATAACCTCAACTGGCTAGATGAGATCACAATAGTATTCTGATGATTATATTATGGTAAATACAAATTACACTCACAGTCATTTTTAGAATGGGGATTCAATTCTGAATGTGTGCTGGATCTTTGTTCTTTCATAGTAAAGTTAGTACATCCGATGTCTGAGACCAAAAAATAGATTTGCCTAAAAATGAGTCAGAATGTTCATAAATAACACAAATAACACACTATCTACTCCATTCCTCTTTATTCCCTAAGATTTTGCAGGTACACGGAACTTAGGCACTTGGATTTTAGGCACCCTGCCTTAAGGCACCCTGATCACCGGCCCCCTGCCTTCAGGCTCTCCGGATCATAGGCCCCGGGTATTTTGGCACCCTGGTCATAGGCCCCCTGCCCATAGGCCACAATCTACCCTACGTCCACACCTCTGCCATACGTCATATCTCCTCACGTCAACTACCACTTCCTCACGTGCACCCCTTCCCTCACGTCCAATACCACTTCCTCACGTCCACCCCTTCCCTCACGTCCACTACCACTTCCTCACGTCCACCCATTTCCTCACGTCCACCCCTTTCCTCACGTCCACCCCTTTCCTCACGTCCACCCCTTCCTCACATCCATGATTTTCGCGATAAATTTTCACATTCTAGTAATTCAGAGTTTATAGATCAGCAAACGTTATTATAATGCAACCTATTCCCAGCTGACTGCATTACTGAGAGCATAAGCTTTAATATGATACCAGATTTGCCTACATTTCTCCAATTTTAACATATTTTAACATAGTTTTCTCAAATCATGATTTTTATGATGCACGCGGTAATGAGAAACAACTTTTTTTTAGTGGCCTAAGAGTGGACGCAATAGAGGGAGTTGACGTGAGGGGGTTGGACGTGAGGCGGTTGGACGTGAGGGAGTTGGACGTGAGGGGGTTGGACGTAAGGGGGTTGGGCGTGAGGGAGGGGGTTGGACGTGAGGGAGGGGGTTGGACGTGAGGGAGGAGGGCTGGATGTGAGGGAGGGGGTTGGACGTATGAAATGGACGTGCGATTTGTGCCTACAGACCGGGGGCCTGTAGTCCTGGGGCCTGTAGTCCTGTGGCCTAAAGGCAGGGGGCCTCAGATCCAGAGGGCCTGTGGGCTGGGGGCCTGTGTTCCGTGGGCCTGTGGGCTGGGGGCCTACAGTCAGGAGGGCCTATATTCCGGATACCGATTCGGTACTACTTTGATTTTATTGCCCAATATATGATAATTTTGGAATAAAATCGTGCACAACTTCATTTCCCCATTGAAAATACACAGTAAAAGACCATGATTGGACCCCTTGGAACCCACTTTTCGAGCTGATACTGGACATGGAAACAATTTTAATGTCCTCCAAACCACAAATGATTTACTTTTACAGTATATATATGGAACGTCTTTATGTAGATTTTAAAATTTGGTAAAAATCGATATACCCACTTTAAAATACCGTTTCCACTGACCCTACTTTGCGTTTTACTGTGCGTAATCCCACACCTGGTTGAGAAGCTCTCAGAGTGTCCTAAAACATGACATATTAAAAAGGCCCTGTCAGGACAACTGAGCGTCATCTACCCTCAGATACCACATCTACGCCGAGCCGTGTGACCAGAGAGGGATTTTCCCTCTGGAGAAGATTGTTATGCGTAGAAAGCCTAGAGATACTACCCGATTCAACAAAAGATAGTTTTATGATCACGCTTAGTGCAGTACGCCCTTTCGTTGAGGTTGATAGCAGTCTCATTCGAACTTTTTGACCTTTTAGCAATTAAAAAAATGTGAAAAATTGTAATAATTATATAAGATCAATAGACACAAATCCCAGGCTTTGATACAGTGCTTCTAGTGCACTTACTTTGATTTCTCAATTAGTATAGGTATGTCATCTGACCCAATGAAAATAATAAGAATACACGTTACAACTCACATATTGTTTATTTTTAGTCATCACACCTTACAGCGACACAGTGCCAGGGTTATGCCTTATTCTGATGCAGAGCGGCCTGTTTTTCACCCAAAGATTTAATAATGAGGGACCCTTTCAGAAATTCTTTATTGTTCTGCTTATTATTTGAGTTTCGTGTTTTGCCGCTGTGGCATTGATTAAAACCGCCAGCTGTCAGTTTCTTTTTCGTTTTTAAACCCCTCTGGCAAACAGTCATTTCAAGATTGCTTTTCTTCGGGCATTAGGAACGGGGTTCTGTGTATCAAACAATGCTGGGGAATGGTGGGGCTTGAATCTTCACTTCCCATATCCTTGACGTTGCTTCCCTTAAACCCGCAGTTCTTACTGCACGTCCAGTAACAGTCAGAGTGCAGTCGGGACAGGTACTCAGCTGTATATATAGGGGCGCTGGGCCTTTAAAAAGTTACTCCGGAGATTATATCATCGTAGTAATATCATCGTGCGATATTGATTGGGAATGCCATTCGAATATCTGAATACGGTCATATCAAATGGAAATTCAAGGAAAACAACAAGGGTAATGAAGCATCTAGGGAAATACCAATACCTAATGAGGAATTAATATATGCCAGTAAGAAAATTGCCTGATTTGGATGTCCTACCGGAAACTGAACCCCCTATCGTGTGCCAACCGGATATTCAACAATCTAAACAATCAATCAAGCTGTATTCTGTCCTGCACGTTTATAACTATTCATGAAGCCATCACTGCATACATCATTGTACGTGTATATATCAACGTATTTATCCGAAAATGCTTAGATGCTTTCTTCCTCAAACAGTAATATTGTCCAGTGATGCTGAGCATTACACTAGTCAATCCTATATTGCTGAATTGATCCATATTAGGCATTTTATGGTGGTGGCATGCACTACCAGCCGTAATGTCATAGACGTACAAAGTACTCATTCACTCATCAGTATGCTCATTTTGGAGATCCTGGGATGCTGATTTTTTTTATAGGACAAACATACAAGGACAATTATGTTCTTCTCTGTTTCTGCCCGCACAAACCGTATACACACACTGTCGTGATCACGGGGCACTAGGGTAGACTGACCTAAAGGTAACCACGTACCATGAGATATCCACCTTAATTTTGTAGTTATTTATGTATGGTATTGTCTTTATTTGTCCTTTGCTGGAAAGAGTAACACTTAAAGTGTACTATGATACACAAAAACAGGGCTTATCATGCATGGATGACTACAAAATTAAGGTGGACATCTCATGGTACGTGGTTACCTTTAGGTCAGTTTACCCTATATAAGATTACATATCCAACATTGTGAGTGGAGGATAGAGCATTCATATTGTCTCCAGTCTGAGTTTAGAGAGATGATATTCACAGGGTTAAACACGTACCACGACTAGAGAAGCCTACACTTCTCTGCTACAATAGGTGCCGCAGTCTCCAAAGTCACCACTCTTTTACTACAACAGGAAGGTTTTTCTCTTTTTTCAAAGAGTGAGTGCAGAGAACACGTTCATCAAAATACATTTCTAGGCTGTCCCAGAGATTTAACTTTTGCTGAAGCAGTTCTTTGTAAATCTTAAAGAGAAATCGTTAAATAACAAAGACAAGGGCATTTCTGACAGTGACCTAGAGAAGTAGTTGGGGATTTCAAGGCAGTTTCTCATGAATAGGCAACTGTTTGAGGGGGGAAATAGTGTTTCTTATAAGCTATTTAGTTGGAGCTGAGGAGGTCCTACTAAGTGCAATAACTTCAAAAAGCTACTAAATTAAAGATATTTTTTAAAAAGGAAGAAATTCAACATCTTGCTTTTGGTATCATTTATGAATTCCAAAATAAGATTTCTCATAATTCATCCATTTTAGATATCTAGTAAATTCTCCAATATTACCAAAATCGTTTGAGAGCTGGATGGCTACCAAAGTCGTTGTTGCCGAAAAATCGTCATAGGTCCCAGGTACATGGGGGTGGGGGAGGGTGGAGTCAGGCTTTGCAACATATCTTTCCTACTCTTGCACCCTGTGTAGGCCAACGAAAAGGTATGACATCACTAAGGGAATTCCCTGGGTGTTTTCCGGAAGTTAGACTGGTTTTTGTACATTTTTGTAATCAGGACAGGTGACAAACAAAATGCCTGTACAGAGCAGTACAAACAATTTTCCTGAAAGAATTCTCTTATTAGTCAGTTCGTTCTTTGCAACAGAAATGTTGAGTCAGCGATTTTATCACTAGAAACAATTTTTACAGTTTACACTATATAGTTCGCTGCTCTGCTCGCTGAGGCTTTTCTTTGTTCAGCTAAGTGTTAAAAAAAAGAGAAAAACCTTCCAGGTGTCAGAGTTGCAGAAAAGATAATACATGTACATGAATTCAACTTATCGAAATCATTCTGTAAGACAACACTGTCTCTACGTTAATGCAGTGGCACAGGAAAGGGGGCCAGCCCCCCCCCCCAAAAATCACTGAGGAGGTGGGGCCTGAATATGTTAGGGTCCCCCAAAAACATTTGTCAAGACCTGTAATATAATACACACAATTTTCAAACCTCACCTCTCCCGCATAGGAAAAAGTGGGGACAGAGAGGCTGGGACCCCAAATCAGAACTAGAAAGGGCTCAAATACTACTTTTTCACAAAATCTTATATAATGTGTATATTATACATCATGCATAAAAATCGATACTTAAAGTTGGTTGGAGTGCCCCTCCCCCCGGGCCCCCCAATGAAGATTTGCTTCCTACGCCTCTGTTATGTGAAGATAAAGGGTTAGTTCAGTAAAAAAAAAAGAAAAAAAAAAGAATTATCACTTAAAACAAAGCATGTTCAATTGTCTCTTTTTTATTACATTTTAACATTTTTGATCTGATGTTTCGATACACACACACAGAGACCCTTTGTGCAGCATCTTTATCCACATGAAAAACAGCTTAAATTTAATCATGTTTTAATATGTTGTTTTTATGTATGGACATGCACATATCCTTGTCATGAGGTATTTATTCATTTTCTAAAAGGAGGTAGGCCTGCAGTTTGATGGGTACCATCTTCAAAGAGACAAGTTCCCCGCTAAAATAAGACATCCATAACCATATGTCTGTCTGCCCACCTTGCCCATTTCTACTGTAGCCAATCGTCCCTAGTGTGCCAAGGCACCTAAACAATTGATATAAGGGCCCCAGCAAAGACCGCAGGTCGTGGGAGTCGTTTTCCATAAAGGCCGATTTCCGGAGCTTAAACTAATAGCAAGCATTACTAGATCATAGTACGTGTGACAAAACACAACCGATTATCCAAAAAAGAAGGTCAAATATATGCCTATGCATCAAGTGCATATACATGTACAAGCAGGCTTGGTAATTGTAACAGTATTACGACAGCGTACAAGTGTATGGCATTTTTCAGACCCTTCTGTAGCTTTAGAATGTGAAGCTCGCTGCCAACTTTGGCGGGGGTAAAAGGAAACCTATAAATTTACATTGTATATCGTACGTACTTATTGGTATTTTTTGGGGGGTAACTTTACGGATAGAGGCACACTCTGTGGCTAGAGGGGTGGGAAAGGGGTGATTAAATAGCACTGGGGATTAGGTCAGACCTGTACAGTATACTAGTCGTGTTGGTCATAGTCTTGGCGGCTATATACCAGATGGTGTTAGTTGTGGATTGGTAAGTGTGCTCTCCAACAGCAGGGAGTTAAAAGTGTGTCTCCCGGCCCCCTCCTTCTACTTCATCACCAGGCCTGTTGGGATATGAGGCAGGCCTAAACACCTCCACAAACCCTTCTTCCCCATCCACCATCTCAGAACACACCGACATAACGCCTTGCCCACTCATCAATATAGGGGGAGAGCTTCTACTTTGTCTTTTCATTACTGTCCTAACACCTCCCCTATCCATCACTTCACCCTGTGCTAAACTTACTTACAAGGCTTCTTCAGCCTTATCCCGTCTGCCTCTACTATACTCATATTTCCTCAGGATTCCCACCCTTCACTCCTGGAGCTCTCTCTTCACTTAAATCCCCTACCCTTTCCGTTTAGGGGTGATCCATTTAGTATGTCACGCTTTTTTTGGCCATTTTGAAGACCCCCCCACCCCCATGTCACACTTCGTCACACATTTCCCAACACCCCCTAGAAAAGTATGTCACAAATCTGCCGACACCCCCCCCCCCCCCCTGTATAATAGTTATGTATCGTATCGTTTAAAAGGGCATACATATCTTGTGATTAAGCAAGTCCTTCTTGACAGGACAATAATAGATTTATCAAATAGAACCCTTTCAGATAATACAACAGTTCAAAGAGGCAGTAACAAAATCAAACAGGATGGTCCCACCATCCTGTTTGATCTTTGTGAACACAAGAAAGGGGAAACCCAGACCAAAACCTACATGGAAAAACTAACCGAAATAAGCCGTCGGCATCAAGGTCACACTGAGGTGTTCACAGATGGCTCAAAAGACGGAAACCGTGTTGGCTTTGCTGCATTCACACCCTTTGGTACGCGCAAAGGAGCACTACATGGAAGAAGCAGCATCTTCACTGCTGAGGCCCATGCTCTCCTGAGTGCTTTGGAGTGGATGAGGGTGTCAAGCCGAAAGGCCTTCATCATCTTCTCCGACTCCAAGTCGTGCCTGCAAGCAATACACCAACATGACCCCAAAAACCCTGTGGTGCAGGAGATTAAGCAATTGACCTCACACCTCACAGACACCCAAAAGGAGGTAGTCCTCTGTTGGCTGCCCAGCCACATTGGCTTAGAAGGGAACGAAGCTGCAGATGATGCAGCTAAGAAAGCCCTGAGACTGAAACCCAGCTCGGCTTGCATCCCTTCCTCAGACCTCCTCCCGATTTGCCGAGAGTTTATCAGAGAGGAATGGCAGAAACGCTGGAACTCTGACAGAAACAACAAACTGAGAGCCATCGAACCTTCGATAGGCAAAAAGCCCGACCATACAGGCTTGACCAGGAGGGAATCGACAAGACTGGCCCGTCTTCGGATAGGCCACTCGCTGCTGACACACGGACACCTCATGAAGGGTGAAAACCAACCGGTATGTCAGCGATGTCAAGTTCCTCTGACCATGGAGCACTTGGTGCTCTTCTGTCAAGCAACAAAGAAAAGTAGGGACAACCACCTCCAAGGTACATCGTCCATGATAAGCGTCTTTACTGGCACTGGAAAGAAAGAACTTCTGAGCTTCCTGCGGGAAACAAAGATGTTTGAAAAGATGTAAAAGGGGAGGAACAGGCCCCTATGTTTTGGTAGGGCAGGCTGGTGAAGATTTCTCTAGCCAGACGGAAAGTAGTTGCATACTCGCCAGCCCTGATCTGCTGGCCCGATTGGTATGGAACTACGACTGGTTCGCCGGTGTCAGGATAATGTGACTGGCCAGATGATGTGTCTACAGTCTGCGGCACACCACCTGTGTGAGGCAGCACAATAAAGCGGGGCCCGATGCCACGAGCGGTATCTCACTGCTACGAGCCGTGTTCCACTGCTACAAGCAGACTCACAAACACACGCACGCGCACACGCACCCACACACTTATGCGCAACTTTAAGATGAGAAATGAAAGGACCTATTGTCCGATCAAACCTGAGAAGTCCCATAGGGTCTATGTACGCTGGGACGTTAAACAAATCAATCAATCAATCAATCAAGTAACAAAATTATATGAGCATTGTTCGCACCCTAGATATTTTTGATAGTTGGGCCCTCGATCCATGGATTCATGTCAGTGATCACAGGAATAAAAAGTGTGCTAGTGCTACTATAGGGGAACGGGGCACTCAATTTTATTTCAACATGGGTGTGTGGTTGGCCCTCAGGCAAGCATTTCTGTGAGGGGGATTTTGTGAAAAGTGACCCCAAGTGAGGGAGATTTTGTGAAAAGTGTTTAGGTTTAAGCAGATCCTCTGCAGATTGACCTTGGTGAAAGGGATTTTAACCAAGTATTCTGATGAGAAACTCCAAAGTGACCTTTTGTTGAAATACCTTAATAAAAGTGACACTTGGTGAGGGTGGTTTTGGTGAAAAGTAACCCTTGGAGAAGAGGATTTTGATGTAAAGCAGACCCTTCATAAGGGGGATTTTGCTCAAAATATAACCTTGCGAGCCACACACTTGTGTATACAAAATAAACACACCCCCCGGCACTGCTATCCTCTGCCCTGGTATTGGAAGATTTGTGGCATCCACATATTCCTCCTCTATCCAGGGCAGTTCTTCTTGGTTCATATTCCAGGCAGCACACATGAAATTACGATGCCGCTTAGCGGTAATGCATATGGATAAAAGCTAGGTTTACAAATGTCACTGTCTTGATGCAGTGAATGTTCATCATTCTGTAATCAAATGAACTTCAAAAGTACAATCTTTTTCCTTCGTGTGTCCTTCTTCTTAGAGAGTTACAGCATCTCGTGTTACATTCTACAGTGATTGCATGGCACTGAAGTCGGTTAAGCAGATGAAGGATGATCATGATGAAGGCTGACCTGTGTTTAGTGGAAGGGCTAGGGGTTGTAGGTCTACTACAGCAAAAAAGCATGTTTTTAGCCTGCAAATATGACTAATTATACAGCATTTATTCAATACATAGTTTTAAAAAAAATCTGAAAGTGTGACGTCACACAATTCTTAACACCCCGCCACCCCCTTGTCACACTTTGTCACACACAAAAAAGACCCCCCCACCCCCTCGGGCGTGACATACTTAATGGATCACCCCTTATTCACTCTATGCCCACCTCCTTCCTTCCTTCCTTCCTTCGTTCCTTCCAGCCATCTTTCCCATCCCTCCTCTTCCTGTCCCCCACTCCCCCACCCTCTGACACCATCCTTTCCCAGATTTCTTCACCTTATACCCACTCTTATTCCCAGCTGAAAGTTAAATCTTTCATCTCTGAGGTGTGGTTTATGATGTATCACCAAGCTAGGTCAGACGCTGAGCTGCTCGGCATACTGAGTCCAAAGCGAGACAGCAGGACCCTTCCTTTTGAATACTGTGAAAAGACACATGGACATTATAAAATAATAAAGCTAAAGAAACGGGTTATGTCACTTCACGGGTGTTGTATATCATCTTACAGTTTAAGAGCAAGTGATAATTAATCGTTTCTGATTGCAATTGCACGAAATGATTGAGAAAACAAGTACTTATGTAAATGCAGGCTAGGAGCATTTCGATGTGGGAATCTTAACACGTGGACTGTTGAACTGCCTGCATGTATATTATTATATTGAATCACATCCTTATCATTTTCCTCAAACATTGAAATATATATGATATACTAAATCATGAATTATCCTCCTCTTTAGGTAGGAAAGCTCGATCTAGGCACTCCTTGGTACTTACTAATTATGGAAATGTTCTGTTATTTCGCATAAATTGGACTAAGGGAGTGCTCATTTTTTAACAACAGGGGAGGGGTGGTGGATTTGGGGGGGGGGGGTAAAAAATTTGGACCCCTTGATCAGATAATCCAATCTATTAATGAAATAGTATAGTTATATAGCAACTGAACCCCTCATGTATATCATTCGATTTCAGATCTTTCAGATCACACAAACATAGTTTACCATAGAAACGACAAAATAGTCAATGGCTGCCATTAACCAGACATATATCCTTCCCCAGAATCTGACCTCTCTGGGGCAAAGGGACAGTGGACCAGGATATACGCTTCAATGCGCATGTCTTCTACGATATATAGGTGCCCAGCTGCAGGTCAATAAAGTCTGTGTTTTATGTAGAAAGTCTGTCAGGGTCCCTCCCAGTGTGACAGTACCAAGGTCATGACCAGTGAGCTGATACTGTTCTCTGAGTCAGATATGGTTTGTCATGCAGAATTGCATGTGTGTGCTGGCTATTAAATGAGATATTTGACCCCGTGGAAAAGCTACATTAAGCGCAGTTACCGTAAACCGGGGTGCTCAGAAATACTAAACAGGTCTCACCGTGTATACACGTTATGACATTGTTTATGTGAGCTGACGTTACAGCCGCACCACTGCCCGTTATTATCATACATTACCGAGTACAGGGATCTGAATAACTGACTGTCTTGGTTGTTGGAGGGTGAGTGGAATGCATGAATCTGTTCTACACCGGGGTTCTACACTGATGATTGCAATAGTTACCATGTCAATGCTACGAGTAGGACGTTACACACTAGATCAGCCCTGTGTAAACATTGTCTTGCAGTCCATGTAATAACTTTGAAAATTCAGTCATTCTTTCGCTACGTTGTATATATGTTACACTAGCACCCAATTTGAGATTTGATTACGTTCCACCTTCATTGTTTTAAACCAAGTGTCTCTCTTATACCGATATACTGCTGCATGGTACCTTATATAACTACTGAGGGTATTTGCTCATGCCTTAGATATCTTCTCTTTGTTGTTGTTGATATCTGGCTTGCTGTTATCTATTGCAGTGAAAAGGGAAATAGTTTCCATGTGAGATAATGTGTTTATACCACCAAGTATACCATTATTTGTGTGATAAGCTTCTTCTGATCCAGTAATAATGTAGCCTACGTCCTCCTCCAATCAGAACCAACGTAATTTTAGATATCCAACAATGTCTACTGATTATTATCTAATCACCATAATACTCCCAGGAAATTAATGTGATCCTGTTTTTATGTGGAACGGTATATGTAGCCGTCATGTGTCGCCAAGTATCCACTCAGTATGCTTCATGCATTACTGATAGTAATCCTTAAGCATAAGATCAAAGCATGCTCTGCTTTTTTTGCTACACCCTCATATCGTATGACATCATTATTAGGCCTGGCTCTTTCCTTTAGAAAGAACTCTAGATGTAATCATATAAGCTTTACCCGGTGTACCTTCCATGTTACTCGTTATGTACATTATATCAAGCTATAAAAAGTGGTTTAGTACCCAACCCTATCAGCACCAAATTTGTTCCTAACCCATCTTTAAGACGGCAGGAAACGATTTCCCATTGACACTGCTCAGCAGGGAACCAGGTCCCTTGTGGGAGGCCTATCCCCATTAGCTGTGTCAGTTCTGTTGTGCCCTATCATGAATACGTCTGAACCCTTCACTGCTGGTGTCAATGCAGACCTACCTTTTATATTAACATGTTTGCAGCCGGGCTGTCTGTGTAATTTGTTGATAATCGTCATCTCGCACTGTTAATTGTATAATAATGGTAGATATTGGAATGTCCGAAGAGTAATTTTTGAAGTAAAAGTCCTGATTTCTGCAGAATCTCTGCATACATACACTGTTAGAAATTGATTTAGCTGAGCAGTAGAATCTACTTTAGTTTTACAGTTTATATTACGGTATCAATGTACATAGGCCGTTGAACTAAAGAACGCTGTCGGTGTAAAATGAGCTGTAGTATTCTATGCTGGGTACTATCAGCCCCCCATAAATCTGCAGGCTGAGTTTATTCTATTTTATGGTTATGGGTTGTATTACTCGCGATAAATTGAACAACGATTTTAGACATGGCGGGGTGGGGGCTGGTGTCACGAACACTCTCTTTGACATGTATCTTCCTGTAATATGATGCCTGAGGGAATGATAATTAACTCTTTGTGGAACACTCTGCAATGTGACCATGACAATGTTAGGACAAGTAGTGCTTGTCATGAATAATGATGATAACACAGGTACACTACTCATACTGTCTCCACGAGACGCTATAATCCCATGGGTATTAAGTGGGGATCAGGCTGCGTTCCCTCCAGCATTATGCAATTAAGGACCACGAACGCGGATCGAGATGAATTATCGGCACATGTTACGGGTCAGGTTTTCACCATCAAGTCTGTCATACATGATTCATGTCCCAATGTGTCCCCATGCATTACACTACATAGTAAAACACATTAGGGTGGCCTACTTTGTTTAAGTTCACAATATTTAATGTCACCTGGCATAGGTTTCATAAGCATGTACATTTTTGTACTATTACAAAAACTATTTTTGTTACAACCAAATGATCCAATAAATATATGGAACTGTGAAAGCTGCATAGATCAACTTGCAAGGATATAGAATGAGAACATTCTAAGCGCGATACAAAGTACATCCACAGACGTTTTAGAAAAGAATTTAAACACATTTACAAAATTCAATATATAAAAGAACTGGAATATCATAGGGAGGCCATTGATATCAGGTATTGATGTATCGCCGTTACAGATATCATATCAACATTTTTGAGTTTATGACCTATTTTATTACACGAGGTGATTTTACAATCAATGGTGTAGGAAAGGGCGGCAGCCCCCCCCCCCCCCCCAATCACAGAGGAGGGGGGGGGGGACCTGAATAGGTCATAGGTCCCCCCCCCCCCGACCCTAAAATGTAATCCACAAAATCTCCAAAACATAATGCTCCCACATAAGGAAAAATTGGGACACAGGAGCCTGGCACCCAAGCAGAACTATCATATCTTCAAGCAGTTAGCATTGGGATCTACGTATCTCTTTTATATTTGCTGTGTGGTACAGTGATGCAAATCCCGTTGCACTCAATAGGCGAGTAGCTGGATGGCCCATGTCATCACACAAAGAGAGCAATTCCCCAGTAAAATAACGCATCCATCTGACTGGCCACCCAGCTGGGCCATTCATCCTGTGGCCAATCATCCAGGGGTAACATTACCCGATGGCGAAACACCTTGATGACCACTTAAGCAGACATACCAGCAATTTATATATGTTGTATAGCTAAAGCATCGGGCACTGGGAGATGGTGGCTGCCCACATAGATAAATATAAATCTAGGATATCAACAATACAACACAGCAGACCAAATATATCCCAAACTATATTTCCATACGCCATCTATCACCAATTGGTAACATGTCCTATAGCTTTCTGTGCAAATGTTCTTGAAGTGGGATATGATGTAATGTTATTTACATTATGTGGCTCAACTGAGACCCTATGGGAGGGTCCAAAGAGATGTCCCCGTCGCTAAGAGATGCAGGTCACCCTGCAGACTGTTCAATACCGCAGTACTAGAACGACCACAGGTGCTTAGTTAGAATTGCCTTGTATACTTGCACTATAGAATAACACCATGCTTAAGCATAAGGTTACTCTTTACTCCCTGCCCTTCTCAGTAGCGCTGGAGCTTATCGTTTATGCACCCTTGTATGTTAGAATTAATAATGTAGGTGGAGTATCTGTGGAGGTGAGACTGGGTTGGGGGCTTAGGATCTGCTATTATTAAGTACTTAAATTATGACCAGCTGGGTCAAAGTGGAGGGCTACGGTTAATGAACATGAATGTCCAGAGCCTTAGGGATAAGATCAATAAGTTGAGGAAACTTAACCTTGACTTGGACCATATAGGTGTAACTGAGTCATGGTTGGATGACACGGTCCCAGATTGGCATGTTGACCTACAGGGTTATGTTTTGTTCCGTAATGATAGACGGAATGCTCTAAGGAAGAGCGGAGGGGTGGCTTGCTACGTGCCAGATAAATATGTGCCTTACACGCAAGTCTGTGACAAGTTTACTATCATAAATAAGGATATTGAATGTCTTGGGTTAATGACCAAGTTCCCGGGGCATAAGTTTAGATTTATTCTCACTGTTTATCGTCCTCCGCACGGAAACATTCACGTCTGTTACAAGACAATTGAGAAAATGATAAAGGATGAAACCTTATTAAATCGAGAAATTTGGGTAATGGGCGATTTAAACGTCAATACTTTAACAAGAAATAGCCCGAAATGCAAGAGAATGTTTGAATTCCTTAAAACCACAAAATTAAAATATCTACAAACCCGAGCTACACATTTCCACCCAAAAGGTAAATCTGCTTTAGACCATATTTATACTAATTCTCCACATATATCTCTTAATGGTGTAATTTGTGACCTTAATGGAGACCACGCCCCAGTTTTTGTTATAAAAAAGCAGACAAACAGCGTGATTAAACCCGGTACTAAGCTAATTACCGGTAGATCATACAGGGGTTACAATAGCCAACTGCTCACACTCCATGTGCGCAACTCGCCTCATAATTATGAAAACATGACCTCAATTGATGAGGTATTAGATGCTGGTATCAATTGGGTCCATAAGTATTTAGATGAGCATCACCCTGTCAAATCTTTCAAAGTAAAGACGGGCTGTGCCGAGGGCTTCTCCAATGAAGCATTGCTCCTAATCAAAAAGAAAAGAAAATTCTTATTGAAGTCCAGGAAGGTAAAGCAGGGAGTACTTAATGTTTACTACCCTATGGTAAGATCATTGGAGAAACGGATAAAGAAATTGTTAATTCGCAATATTAAAGCATCAATCCTAGCAAAATTGATAAGGTTTGCTGACGACCCGAGGAGTTTTTGGCGGGAGGTCAATTGTGTTTGGAAAGGCCCACGTGTAGTCCGACCAATGAAACTTAAGAATAATGGTGCTGATATAGAGAGTAGCGAAATCCCAAATTTTGTGAATAATTTCTATAGTTCTATTGGTGCAGTTCTAGCTAGTGCCTTCTTAGCTCCAATGGTCGGCATTGTACACCAACTACCTGCTCATCTGGGCCGACAAGCCCTAGACTTGTTTCATGTTAATACGGCCGATGTCCTAAAATTAGTTAATAAGATCAAAATTAATAAATCAGCGTGTATGATAAACATCAGAAGCCCCGTCGTCAGGGATACGTTAAAGGCAGCCCCTAATATTCTTGGTAGAATTATTAATATTTCAATTAGTGACTCTGTGTTTCCTGTCTCGCTGAAAAGAGCAACGATAATACCATTACCCAAACCAGGGGATCCTAGTAATGTTTCTAACTGGCGCCCTGTCAGTCAGCTACATCTGTTCTCTAAGCTGATTGAAAAGGCAATACATAATCAGTTAATGTCTTACCTTATCTTACATAATATAATTAGTGACAAACAATTTGGCTTTATGCCCGGCCGCTCAACTACCGACGCTTGCTTTGTCCTCATCCAACATTTGTATGAGTGCAGTAATCGAGGTGAAGTAACTGCCACCCTCTTTTTGGATCTGCGTAAGGCCTTTGATACGGTCGATCACTTAATACTACTTAGTGAGTTGCGCAAAATTGGTTGTTCTAACCCGACTGTGCTTTGGTTTAAGAGTTATTTAGAAAACAGGGTACAAAGGACTATGGTTGATGGAGTGATTTCTAATGAAAGGCCTATCCTATGCGGGGTGCCGCAAGGCTCCGTATTAGGGCCACTTTTGTTTATAATCTACATCAATAACCTTGTCAATAGCCTTGAAAATGCGAAATTTTTCATGTACGCGGATGATATCGCCATAACTGTGAGTAATAGGGACCCGTTAATTGTCCAGCGCCTTCTACAAGACGATGTCAACATTCTAAGTGCAGGTTGTGACATGTATAGATTGACAGTCAATTCTGAAAAAACCAAGGTATTATGGTGCTACGGAGAAAAGGATAAAACGGTGTATTCTGCTTTCAGTATTTATATTAAGGGTGTTATAGTAGAGGCTGTACCTAACTTTAATTACCTTGGTATTCATATTGATAATATATTGTCATTTGAAAAGCAATGCACTAAGGTGATTTCATCTGTGCGCTTAAAATTGTCAAACCTTAGATTTCTAAAGAAGCATGTAGACCAGGATCTGTGTTTGTTGATTTTTAAACAAATGATACTGCCTGTCCTGGAATATGGAGACTTTGTTGTCGATAGCGCCAATGAGGATCTTGGAGCTGAGCTCCAGGTGTTACAAAATCACTGCCTAAGAACCTGTATTGGTGTCTACGACCCGCGTCTAATAACAAGAAAGGATCTACATACAGTGTGTCATAGTAAGATGCTTACCGTTAAACGGGACTATAACTTGTTAAATTTGATGTACAAATTCTCCAAAAATCCAGACAATGTTGTGATCCCCGCAAGGGTATTAAGAAGTCATGACAAAATTAAGTTGAAGGTACAAAGACCGAAGGGTCAATTATATAAAGACAGCCCACTCTATAGAGGGTATGGTCTTTGGAGTAAACTTGATTCGGAAATACAACATCTGAACACACTGCGTATGTTTATGAATAAAATTAAACGAGATTGATGCTATAACCTGTGATAGCTGTCGCTGTGATACGATTTACATAGCATAGTACATATACCTGCGCACTCTATGCGAGCATTTTGTGTATAACGGCTTACTGAGGCCCTTGTCAACCGGTTCATTAACTAAATGGAAATGTCTCCTACCAGTGTTTGGTCAATACAAATATGAGCATACCAGGTCATTGTGTCAGTAAGATTGTATTTAATGTGATAATGAGACTGTTAGTCCCGATGTCCTACTCTCTCTGATCTAAGATACTCACTTTATCACCTACTATATGTAATCATGTTATGTCTTGTGTTTTCTGTGGGCAATTAGTAAAGTATTGTCTATTTTTCTATTTTTGCATTAAACATACATTAAAGCACTCATTTGACTTTAGTATGCTGTGATTTCATAGCGGAGTGCGTAGTTTGATATATTACCAAAATTGTTATGAAACGATACCTTCTTTCAAAAGGAACAATTAACTAAATGGCGAATATTTTCTGAAGATCGCCCATGTGGTGCCGGTTATGTGTACCCATATGAACACTTACTTATCATTTCATACATTCTTTGTTCTTGGCTCTGATTGAAAAACGTGACTTGTTCTACGAATTATTGCCAATAAAAATCATACCAACAACAACTTGCCATATGGGACTGAATCCCTGTGCGCAGGACGAGATGACTGCCCCATATTGTTGACCACCGTGTTGGGCCAATGGGGACAGATACCAGCGTTTCATACCTCCAGGAACACACGAGGTACAGAAAGGGCAGTAGGACAGTGACAGGTTGGAAAATCTGAGGTGTGTGATCGATACAGCAGTAGACCTATTGAGGCTTCATTCAGTGGCAGAAATGAGAATAAAACAATTGATAAAAGATCTGTCAATTATAATAATTTAAAAATGATTTAAAGGTTATAGCTTGTCGTTGTGAGATAGCAGTATATATAAAATAGGGCTAATCTTAAACGAATTGGTGCGGTGCTTACTGTGAACAGACTCTCCATTATTTTCAGAAAGATAGAAGCAATGAATCAGGTTTAAGACGTGAAGGCACTTTTCCATGAAATATCACAATTGGACCAAAGTGCAGTGCTCCCCTCTTGGACACTCCACATGTACTGACTTCCCCTATTCCTTTAAATCTGATGTGAGGCATTGCTGCATAGTACATTACCCCTATCATATCTAAAGACCACTAAATCACCGCCTGTTGGTCACCATAAAGCCCCACTCACGCAAATACCATCTACCAGCAAGCCAGAAGTACTGAGACTGGAATAACCCGAAGTTAAAGGCATTCACAAAGGCATCCAGTGATCACTACACTGATAATAATGAACCTGGAAATGTTAGTCACTACGGACTACATTTCTATAGTCACATGAATGTAGCAAAAACGACTACACCAAGTTAGTCACCTATGTCTATAGTAAGTTAGTCATATAGTCAACCTATAGTCAGCCATCAAATCTGCTGATTTGGGCTATATAGTCAAGTGACTATGAATTTAATGGTTTCATGGTCTAAAGTAGTCACTATGACTAAAAGATATAGTCAATCATGAGAAATAAGGGAAACTTAAGTACTGAAGGCAGGTCAAGGTTCAGCAGGGTAGACATGGCTAGGATAAAGCAGGGCAGAGACAGGCTAGGATAAGGCAGGGCAGGGGACAAGCTAGGCTAATGCAGGGCAGGGGACAGGCTAGGATAAAGCAGGGCAGAGACAGGCTAGGATAAGGGAGTGCAGGTGACAGGCTAGGATGAGGCAGGGCAGGGGACAGGCTAGGATGAGACAGGGCAAGGGACAGGCTAGGATAAAGCAGGGCAGGGACAGGCTAGGGTAAGGCAGGCCAGGGGACATGCTAGGATAAGGCAGGGCAGGTGACAGGCCAGGATAGAGCAGGGCAGCGACAGGCTAGAATGAGGCAGGGCAGGGGACAGGCTAGTATGAGGCAGGGCAGGGGACAAGCTAGGATAATGCGCTTGGGGCTATAATCTGTTGTTACAAGGACATTTCCTGATTTAGTAGTTACAGCAGTTTGGGATGCCCGAAGTGTAGGGTGTGGGAGGGGACCTGGGCCCGTGTTGGGTGGGCCAGGAAAGAGCAGGGCAGTGACAGGCTAGAATGTGGCAGGGCAGGGGACAGGCTAGTATAAGGCAGGGCAGGGGACAAGCTAGGATAATGCAGGGCAGAGACAGGCTAGGATGAGGCAGGGCAAAGACAGGCTAGGATAAGGCAGTGCAGGGGACAGGCTAGGGTGAGGCAGGGCAGTGGACAGGCTAGGATAAGGCAGGGCAGGCGACAGGCTAGGATAAAGCAGTGCAGGGACAAGCTAGAATGAGGCAGGGCAGGGGACAGGCTAGGATGAGGCAGGGCAGGTGACAGGATAGAATAAGGCAGGACAGGGGACAAGCTAGGATAAGGCAGGCCAGGGGACAAGCTAGGATAAGGCAGGCCAGGAGACATGCTTAGATAAGGCAGGGCAGTTGACAGGCTAGGATATGGCAGGCCAGGGGGACAAGCTAGGATAAGGCAAGGCAGGGGACAGGCTAGGATAAGGCAGGGCAGGTGACAGGATAGAATAAGGCAGGACAGGGGACAAGCTAGGATAAGGCAGGCCAGGGGACAAGCTAGGATAAGGCAGGCCAGGAGACATGCTTAGATAAGGCAGGGCAGTTGACAGGCTAGGATATGGCAGGCCAGGGGGACAAGCTAGGATAAGGCAAGGCAGGGGACAGGCTAGGATAAGGCAGAGCAGGTGACAGGCCAGGATAAGGCAGGCCAGGGGACAAGTTAGGATAAGGCAGGGCATGTGACAGGCCAGGATACAGCAGAGCAGTGACAGGCTAGGATAAGGCAGGGCAGGGGACATGCTAGGATAGGGCTGGGACAGGCTAGGATGAGGCAGGGCAGGGGACAGGCTAGGTAAGGCAGGGCAGGTGACAGGCTAGGATAAGGCAAGCCAGGGGACAAGCTAGGATAAGGCTGGCCAGGGGACAAGCTAGGATAAGGCAGGGCAGGTGACAGGCTCATGTATCATGCTCTGTCAGTCTAGACATACACTGTTCATGTATTTATATGTTATCAAAATTGGAACAAGTTACCATGATAACTCTATCAAACATGCAGAGGCGTAGGAAGCAAATCTTCGTTGGGGGGGCCCAGGGGGGCCCACTCCTACCAACTTTACGTATCGGTTTTTCTGCATGATGTATCATATACACACTTATATTAGATTGTATGGAAAAGTAGCATTTGAGGCCCCTTTGGTTCTAATTTGGGGGCCCTGCCCCTCTGCGCCCACTTTTCCTTATGCGGGAAAGGTAAGAATTGGAAATTATGTGTATCATATGACATGTCTTGACAAATTTTGAGGGGGCCCAAACATATTCAGGCCCCCCCTCCTCAGTGATTGGGGGGGCCCGGGCCCCCCTGGCCCCCCCTTTTCCTACGCCACTGACATGAGAACTCATGCACCCTATAACATCTTAAGTTGTCATAGTCAACTGTAACATAACATATAACAAGCAAGGATATCCATAGAACAGTGGTTTAGGAGAGGATGTGCCTACCTGAAGTCCATGGACCATTCAAATTTGAATCCTAACTGTTTCCTGTCCACACATTCCTGTGACATCAGCAATTCGTGTGATCCACATATAGTCACTCCTGACTATCTTTATGACTAATATGTGACTAAGTTGTATAGTCCCTTGACTACGGGGGTCAAAATATGATGGTATAGTCAGTACTGACTATAGGTTTTACTCCGTATGGACATTATCCTTTGTTCCTGCATTCACCTTCATTCTACAACACTTCTAGCCCTGTGTGCATTTAATTGAAGGTCTGTAGGGTCCTTCTTTAGCCCATTACCCACGAATGATGGCATAATCCAGCCAAAAGCGAGTGATGCCATATGCCACTATATTGACAATTACAAAAATGTTTCTAATTAGAGAGGAAATATGTATTCCGATTGTCATATTTCTTGCATGCAGAGTATAGATAAAATGTGTGTCTTCCAGCCCAACTTGCACGTTATACATAGGCTATCCTCCCCATGGTGAGCTTGGGGCTATAATCTGTTGTTACAAGGACATTTCCTGATTTAGTAGTTACAGCAGTTTGGGATGCCCGAAGTGTAGGGTGTGGGAGGGGACCTGGGCCCGTGTTGGGTGGGTAGTACTACAGCCACCTGTTTACGTACAATATACCAATATCTTTTTCCATGACATAGTAACTTTGATTCGAAAATCGAGTTCGGAAGATGCCATGAGGGACGCCAGAGACATTGCAGGAGAGTCACCGTGATATGTGTCGGCTCATTCTACCGAAGCCTTTCATATATATGGTGTCGTCACCTAGTGCGATATATTAGGGAAACCGTAAATGAGTTCCGCAATAGAATTAGGTCTGCCATAAATAGTATTGGATTGATATCACTACATATGTCCCGTTGGGAATATAATTCCTATCTGTGCCTGACCTGCAAATGATATTGTATTGGTATTTTCTCATGAGGTCGTAATCATCTCTACTGAAAAATGAATTGTTTTCATCTTCTGTCACATCTTTCATTCAAATTAGATTTAATAACTCAGGGTCTATCAGCAAAGCTGGCATATTGGACCTAGAATCCATTCTATTTTGTTATTGTTTTGCCTTCAGATTTGATCAAATTGATATTAGTAGTTACATTTACACATTATCAAATGCAATGGTTTGTTATGTAGATACAATTCTGCAGAACTACCCTGGATGACAAAGGCGGTTAGTCAGGCGGCAGTTAGCGTTAGTAAGGAGCCAGTGATGCCACAATAAGAGGCAGGATTGTGTCAATCTGCCATTCCTCACAATCCTCAATCAGTGGACTGTCGTCCAACAACCCGGAAACACACCATGGGAAGGATAAAGATTTAATTGAATAATGAATGAGTGTGTTCTAGAAGAATGACCTACATGGACTAGGGATGTAAGCCTCTGTCACCATGTAACTACAACAACAGGGTAGAAATAGCTGTGTGTTGGATAAGAGCAGATTCAGTTGACATGAATCTAGTTAATATAGTAATCCAGTAAAATATGTTACCAATAATAATGACATTTTAAGGATAGTCTCAATTTCCCAGTTCTCTGATTCCGTACATTTGGCGAGCTAGATATTGTGGTGTATACATTAATCAAGCTGAATAGTATATCCATGGGTGGGCAGATGATTCATGTTGTCATGGCAGAGGTAGATTTATCATACCTGTCCTGTATACCATAATATATTCCGCTGTAAAGTAAAATGTACCGATATGACTTTGCTTCTAGTGGTAGTTCTAAGCTGGCAGCAGTACAATATATTGTAGCTGTCATAAGTAATGGCTTACTGTAATGGCCTGAATGGCAGACAGAGGTCAACACTGTGCCATGCTAGTAAATGCCCGAGGTGCCCTAGGCTATAGGCTGCTGTATGAGCTGCTCTTGGAGCTGCTATTGTGGCTTTGGACCCAATGTACGCAGGGTCCTAACCAAATACTACCCCTCCATCATTTACAATGATATATGAATATTCAGTGGGGAGTGCAAATGCCAGAAGTAATTTTAAAGCTTTTGAAAAATGACCTCTTGATCCCAGTGGGCACAGAACATTGATTTAACATTGACAACTGGTTGTCAATGTTGATTCAATCTTGACCCAACGTTGATTCAATGTTGAGTTGAATTTTGTGCCCACTGGGATAATGACCCAAATGAAATACAAATCAATTGCACGCATTTACATCTTAGAACTGCAGTAATTGGGCCATGTACTTTGAGTAGAAAGTTGCACCAAGAATAATTGTTTCCCATGAACTTTAAGTTCATTTACCTGTAAGTTTACTTCAACACAATTATGCAGAGGTGGATGAAATGAGATCCATATTCCTACCAGTTTATGTATGAGCAGATAATATTGAAGTTTCCTCCAGTCTGGGTCTGCGTTATTCACATTCATATTATTCTCCCAACATTCGGCATTACCGAATTGAAAATGTTTGAATTACTCAAATACACTAGTAAACAATGCAAAAGACCATGAACAATGGCCGAGGGTTCAAGATGTGGGTTCCTTCTCATATTTCTATACTACTACTATACTACAGCACAGTATCGCCAGCTGAAAAAAAATCTATACGTACAACAATTAGCGAGTCAGTGGTAAAAATATGGGTTCCTTCTCATCATGATAGAAAAGAAACGGTGTCAGCTGTATGATCTTGTTATCTGTTTATAGTCGTATCTCGTTGTCAAAAGATATTGACTAAAGAGGACAGGCTTGCAGCTCTAGAGGTTATGCTATCGGAGAGATAGAGGGGTTAACATTGGCCATTCCACCTGTAGCCAATCAGACTGAGGCAATATACCAAGTAACCAAGCACCTTGGTGACCTCCAAGTAATTAATTAATGTGGTACAGCTAGCAGGTATCGAGAGATGGTCTAAGTGGCACATCAAATACCTTTCACACACTCATTCCACACACCCCTCACGAAGTTGCTATCTGTAAATATTCTCCTGCTATCTGTGTTGAAACTGGGAGCGTGATAGATGGATATATACAAAAGCGGCTGGTGTTAGCATTGACTGATTAGAAGACATAGGTTCAAGTGTATGGCACGTCAAGGGAGATGTCCTGATACATAAGAGATGCAGTGCAGCCTGTCCAATACTGCAGTAATAGATGTACCACAAGGCCAGTCCCATGTGGCACTGTCTGCCCATGGGAACGCCCAGATATTGGGAGGCTTCTTAACCAGTGAGGTGGCCCACCGGAGCCAGCTGCCAGAGTCACATCCTCCCAGGAGGTGTATTGAATTCCACCGTTAATGAACATCAAACTTTACAGACTAAGAAGAACTGTTTGAATGTATATGTACACATGGTAAAACACTGCGCTGCTCATCCAAAACATAAATAAAACAAAATAACTAGATGATTTACGTTCCGTAAACATCATTATTTGGCTAACTGCAGCGTCCCCCATCACTGGGAATGTGAAACATTCAGATGCAAGAGTTAACCCGACATATTGAAAGGTGATTTGGTGAACACTATCAAGGGACTGACGCAAATCTAAAGGTGAAAGACTGGATTAGACTAGAGGAAGGCGAACCAAGCCTTTCTAAAGGCATTAAACTCAGATATACATCAATGAATTAACATGTTCTAGAAAGTTACTGAGGCTGAATTGAGTAGCCCAGACATGATATGAGTCAATGATTACTATTTTCCTATTCAGTGGATTCAATATATTAATTATAGATAGGGGAACACGATAACTTTGTTAAATTATAATGAAAATAACTTCGGTTAACGAGCCGTATAAAGCATTTTTCTTATACTTACGAAGACCGTTCTGGGGAACATATAACCCATTCACCTAGGCCATTCACAGGTGTGCCAAATCTCCCAAGGGCAATACCCACAGTCCAAGCACCTTGATGGCCACTTGACCAGACGTACCAGTAAGTGATATATGGGGCATAGTCTAAGCAGCAGGGAGATGGGCGCTGTCCATAACGGCAAGGATGCCGGTGTTGTGGGACACTTCATTAATTCTGATGACAAAGGAACAACCACCTTAGGACATCAACAATCCAATATGTTTCACACTATATATCGTAAACAGAGTTTCCATACACAATATTTCTACCACTAATTTGTAGTTACATGTTACTGGTCCACTGGCTTCTGTGTAGAATCCTTTGACATGGGATATGGTGCAAGGTTATTTGATGTATGCTTGTGTGCAAAGGGGGCTGGTGATATTTCGGCTCATATCAAACTTCCTGTCTGGTGATAATTCCCTGCTCAGAGATGCAAGTCATTCTGAAGACTATTCAATACCTAAACAGGGGAAACACCATGTGGTACTGTCTCCCTGTGGGAAGAAGGCCGAGATGACTGACCAATATGGGGTACCTTGTTGACCGTGTGGGACCAACTGCCAATAACTTCATACGTCTGGGGGTAAAGGGCATTTTCGATGGACATAACGTGTATCAGGGAATTCGTCACAGATGGATAATGTCTGCATTATATAATAGAGTGCTTTTGATACAGGACTGCTAAGAGTTACCAATTGACGAGCGTTAGCCCCAGTATGATTATAGTAATCATATATCCTCAAGTATTAAACCTCTCTAATAAGCTAAAGCAACCGCGGTTGCATTGTATTTTGGGTTACACTCGTGGTTTATATCTACTCCTAAAGTGTAGTGTTGGCCTATACGTGGATCTTTTAGATGTTAGATTATAGAGAGAACACTTTCTTTAAATATTTTCTGATCTTTTGCGGGCGTCGCTCAAATCCGGGTTAGCTCATAAGCAGGATCGAGTTTACTATACCAAAAGGCATTCTACTCGTTCAAGCTATGAATGATCATAAGTTAAAGTTGTGTCGGATAAGATATAATAACCGGGCCTATAGTTCTGCTGAGGCTGCTGTATGATACAATATGGACCATATGGTACTTTAATAATATGACAGGGTGTGCTCGTCCAGTAGCTGAAAAAGAATTATCAAGATAGATCTGTTCCAGATTGATCTTATTAATATGTATGTGGCTCAGTCTCATGAGTTTGTAACATTTCAAACGTCTTTGACCGGTGGCGTCTTTGACCAGTGGCGTCTTTGACCGGTGCCGTCTTTGACCGGTGCCGTCTTTGACCGGGTATGTGATTAAAATGAAGAAAAAAGTAGTATATAGTAAAGAAATTTAAGCTTCAACTTCTTCATGTAATAAACAGTCTATGGTTGTTATACCCAATTTAAAAAAAATTAATTTTAATGCACATATTAAGGGCTCCTTTTGGGCTTTTTTTCTTCAGCCGGTCAAAGACGTCACCGGTCAAAGACGACGCCGGTCAAAGACGTTTCAACTGTTACAAACTCATGAGACTGAGCCAGTAACATAAATATATGAAATATATCAATTTTAAATAATGCCTCGAAATGATGTGTTATAACATATTGTACAAAAAATGTACCCATTTCTTTACTATACACTACTTTTTTCTTCATTTTGATCACATACCTGGTCAAAGACGGCACCGGTCAAAGACGGCACCGGTCAAAGACGGCACCGGTCAAAGACGGCACCGGTCAAAGACGTTTGAAATGTTACAAACTCATGAGACTGAGCCTCGTACACTACACATGGCATTGCAAGGGGATGGCTATATATAGGTAGCAGTCTATAATTATTGGCTAGGAAAGGGCACTGTAAGGAGGTTTGTATTGGGCCAAGAGAATAACGAAGGGCAGCGTGGAATCGATTTTTATTAACAATAACCCATCAACTGAATCTGAGAGAGATGCTCGATAGAGGTATGGGTGACAGAAGGAACTACATGTGCTTTAATTATTTTTAAAGAAGCGAGGTGAGGCGGGATTAGTATTAGAGAGTAGTTTGATCAATGGAAGATTTGACTTGTTGAAACAACACAGAGGAAAATATGAGAGTCAGCTGGACTCACATGTCATAGTCAGGCCATGTCGCCAAAACCACCCTCATGTGAGAGTCAAGCTGACTTTGACTGTAGAGAGAGTCCAGCACTGCCTGACTTTCATCACAACGAGAGTCCAGCACTGCCTGACCTTCATTAAAACGAGAGTCAGGCAGTGCTGGACCTTTGTTTATGAAAGTTCAGCACCTCCTGACTTTTGCACTAAGGATAGTCTAACAATGCTGGACTTTCCCTAGAGCCAGAGTACAGTGATGCCAGACTCTGGTTATTGAGAGTCAAGCCAAGCTAGTTCCTTATTTGCATTGGGGGATAATGTTTTAAGAGATGTTGTGTGGCCTCCCTGATACTTATAAAGAAATCCCATACAAAATAATATTGTTGTCCTGAACAGAGGGTCTGCTATCAGAGACCACAAGTCATTTAGGTATGTACCAACATAGAGATACATGTACATGTACCATCATATGTCAGAGGTTATCCCAGAATCTTAATGTATATCATTTCCAAATCCACAAGAATGGTGTCATACATCCTATCATTAAGCTCAATACTGTATTGTGTCCCCACCTGGTAGCAAACTAAGGAGGTTCAGGCTAACTGACCCTCATCCCAGAGTCCGACATTGCTTGACTGTGGAAAGAAAGTCAGGCTGACTCTGGTATCAAGATTTGTCTTGCCTGACTGTCATTCAAGGATCAGGCTGACCCTCAAAAGGGAGTAACTTTATGGGACTATCAAAGGAGGCTCAACCTGACTGTCGTTTAACGGAAGTGAAAGTCCAGCAGACTCTCCTACCTGAGTCTGGCAGTGCTTGACCCTGGGGAGAGTCCAGCTGACGCTCACATTTTTCTCTGTGAAGGCAGAAATTGAAATATAGATATAGGGAATATATTCTCAGTGAGTACTACAGATACGAAGTTTCTTTTTGTAAGGAGATTGGAGTGATGACACAGAAGGAAATCATCTTAAAGCAGCAGGTTTGCAGCTCACCATTGGGAAATGTCTTAGATTTCAAGGGGAACCAACACATCAAAGGCACTGCTCTATATCACAAATGGGCCCTTTTCTTAGACACGCCAGACACAGGCAATAACTCCCCCAGGCTTCAAATCTGAGGTCAGGCATAATACATCACTCCTGTCTCATCTAAAGACCTTTATATCGACCCCCGCTGGTCAGCATAAAGCCCCACTCACACAAGTACCATCTACCAGCAAGCCAGAAGTACCGGGCCCAGAATGGAATGACCATTAGGGGCAGCAGTGGTGTTTGCAGGCACCATGCAGAGGCTTCAACGATGCTGATGTGGTGGCTGAGAGGGTTGAATGGTCAGCAATAACATATTGTGCAAAGGTAATAAGGTATGTGGTGATGACCGGGGATGATGACCACTAGTGAAGGGGCATTCAGTGATAACTTCTAACCATGTCTCATTTTCCATCTGAAAAATGTTGATGACCTATTTTCTTTTGGCTACACTGTGTAACAATTGTTGGTGGTTCTGGCATTTACCTCCATACTAAAGCAGTTCTAGCCATTGGCCTGTATTATGGAAGCACTCGGGTCCGTCTGCATAATTACTACGTATACTTTCTTACTTACAATATAATTTATCGTGATAACTTTTGACTATTTCAGTTGTCTATCCAATCATAAACATTCAATTTGGATTTAACGAATCTACCAACAAAAACAGGTAAATCGTACTGGAAATCAATAGCACATTTTTACTGTTATACCTTCCAAACCAATATTAGACGTTTCAATTCCACAACATGACAGGATCACAATGAGGCCATTAATAGATAATTGCCAATAAGTGAATGGACTAACACTGGTCTAGCATTGATAAGACTTAATAAGAATACTCATAACCATATTGGAAGGAACATAATGACTGAATGTAATGTAATGGTTTGTTATGTAGAAACAATTCTACAGAATGCATGAGCAAGGCAGTCAGTTATACAGACCCAGGTAAGGAGCCGGTGATGTCAAAATAATTAAGAGGCATGGCTATAGTGTTGAAGAAGATATTTCAATGGCCATGGGGAATGATTATGTTACATTCCCATTCCTCAAAATCTTCGATCAGGGGAATGACGTCAAACGACCAGCAAACACAACGTGGGAAGGATAAGAACTTAATCAAATAATAACTGGATGTGTTTTAAGAAGGATGACAGACATTGAGGAAGGATAATCAAAACTCATTTAACAAAATCTTGGAAATGGTAATCATCCTCTCCTCTGTAGGCATCTGTCACAATGTAACTTCATTAAGATACTATAAATAGATTGTGTTGAATAAAAGCAGAGCCAGCTACATGAATCTAGCTCGAAAACCCGGAAATAATATACTACCAAATGAGTAATGTAGTGTAAAGATGATCGGTTAATTATAAAAAGTAAGCTTAATCAAGTAATTGAACTTCCAGGCATGCGAAAAACCATTACAAGGAGGTAGAGACTGGAGATGTTGATGGAGTAACTTGGCAGTGAGATATGATGGACAGCTGGAAGTGAGGTACAATGGATATCTTGGGTCATGCATGTGATCACCAAGAGATTGAGGATGCCGGTGCAGGAGATAGTGGCTCAGTGGGGACAAAGATGAAAGATGTGCTAAAATAGGATTTTAAGAAAGGAGATTTTCAGAATTGCAGTTAGTGGGCGGTTGGAAAACGTATTTTATATCCTCTTTTTGCTTTTATATGAAGCTCCTAGGGACTGCACTATGAGATGTAACACTTCCTTGGTCAGCTTACTTTCATTAGTGCCTGTAGTCTGACGTCAGTTCTCCCTAATATGTCACTCCTATCTAATCTAAAAACCGCTGTGTCTGCGTTACCCACTGGTTACCATATAGCACTAGACAGATGGCCTACCCCCAGATACCCACGTCTCTACTCTGGGCACAGAACCTAGAAGTGGAGGTTGCTAGCTGTAGCTACCCAGCCAGCATTGGTCCCTGGGGCCCATATGTGTTTTACTTGGGCCAGCTGGGCTTGCCCATATCTGGGTTATTGTCCTTTTTGTCCAGGGCTACCAATGGGAGCCCAGATGGGCCAGCCCAGGAAAACTTTTTTTCCATAAATACATTGTAAATATTTCAAAACATGCTGACATCTGATTTTCCTCCAGAAATCACCATTTAGTGGATATTCTTATAGTTTATTTTTAATCTGGGCTCAAGCTGGGCACTTTGAATCTGAGCTAGCCCATCTGGATTCCCACTGGTAGCCCTGGACAAAAAGGACCATAACCCAGATATGGGCAAATCAGCTTGCCCACGTAAAAACACATATGGGTCCCACTAAGCAATGTTGGCTGGGTATACGTGTGTTGCTCTTACAATTTAATGGACGGGCTATCAAAGCAGCTCTAGCCAATGGTCTGGTATTGTTATTGTACAAGCGGGTGTCGTGATTAATGTATGATACCTTCTAGATTATATATATATACACATGCACTTGTGAGATGAGATGCTGTATATATGTTCGTGTAACCTTTCCTCAGGAATCACATATTATATATTATTTATATGGGAGGTGTTCCAATAGCACCATTTGAAATAGTAATGGTGTAAAGAGACAGTGAATCAGCCCGTACTTCTGAGGCTTGTGGGAGGCTGGGAGTATTTTTACCAGTGAAATAAGTAGAGATGGCGTTGGATAAAAGAACATTGTGATGGCTTATATAAAGGGCATTTAAGATAATGTTGACAGTTAAACATCAGCACAACTGCACAATGAAGGGAATATGAGAAAAAAAATATTCTGAAGCTTCTGATAAATGGGGTCTCATGCAGAGCTACAAATTGAACATCATAAATACTGAGGTCGTTTTCTAATTCATTTTCTTCCGAACATTGTTATCTCTAAAATGATTGCAGGAGCAATTTCGTTTCCTTGAGTTCTGAAGTTTTACATCCTATTTGATAAGTTGGAGGCACAGGTTGCACTGGGAATATTTGTCTCCGGAAATGGTTTAAGAACATCTCAGTTTAGATTAGGTGTTATGTCCATTTGTCAATATCCCTGACTTGCTACATTTCTTTGGTGATTCAATCAGCCTTTTTTCTGATTGAGGAGATTGCGATCATCAAGTGTAATCGCCAAGAGTTGCTACCAATGTGGTAAAATAGATAATCCCCATGCCCAGAACTCAAGAGGGGAGGGCGCTTATAACATTGACTTGATGTAGGATATTGGGCTTCAACTAATGTTACTTTGTATTGTATTATTCATAAAGCTACTGAGAATTACACATAATTATGACTTATCTATAAATAACATAAGGACTGAGGCCTTCAAACAATTATATGATGTCTAATAGTAACTGTTCCTCGTCAGAATTATGACTTCAGGTTTCATCTTCTTTTTGAATTTATAAAGTATTTTATTTCACTTGGTGATTTTCTAAAAATACAGTACATGATTCAAAGATGAGATTACATGACAAGGTCGTATGATTATGTGTCATTTTGGTATACTGGCTCATCATATGATGCTCACAATATTACTATCATCAAACCACTAACATACAGGTTAATAAGAGACTGTCATATTCGGCTTTCAATCATCTGGTACATGGTATTAAAGCATATCAATATATAGATTATAACATGACTTGATGCATTATACATTGAATGATTAATAGTACAAGGTATATTAACATGTATTACAAGCATTATACGTTTGTAGACTTCAACCCCCAAGCTCAGACTAAACTCTATGGGACTTCTACGTTCATTAGATAGGTACACATGGATTCATACAGTATAATATTGGAAGACTATTGTTTCATCTTTAACAAATAGAGCTCAGTGATCGTGGTTTCAGCCTTTGCCCTAAATACATCTTTGGAGCAGGCTAGTCGGCAAGAAGTGTTCAGTTTATTCTATAATATATGATATTATATCTCATCCTCAATGCACACATAATGGTGTAGGTGATATCTGCCACAGTACACTCCACCATTATTTTTGACCTGTGTGATGCATAGTGTGACTGATAAAGATTAGGGCTCTGTCATATTCACTGCCTGATAGATATCTAGGGCATCAGAGCCTAGGGTTGTTTGTGGTCCATATATGATGCCTCATAATAGACAGTTAATTTTGTGGCCTTATATACATCTATCAACGGTTATCCACATAAGGATTATATCATCATATCATTGTGAATATGGCCCCATTGATTTAACCAAGGAACCCTCATCTCACCCCCCCCCCTAAAATGGCCCTTCCTAATATCTTATGTCCAATTCAGTAATCAATCGATGAAATTGAAATAAATACAAGTTACTTTTTTCAATTCAAATGCGATAAGAAATAAAGCATGAAAAAAGTTTTAAAGCATGGCAAATTTCGTGAACATAAATTTATCTATATGTATCATTATTACATTACCAGTGCCATTGCCATATGCTAACTATCAGAACACTCTAATACTGTAATCAAGGTTATCAAGTGGGCTGCTCTATGAAGGAGCACTATGTACATGACATAAGATAACCTCACTTGTGTTAACACTGGTATATGCATGTGACAAGGAGGTTGACAGTGCTACAGTTAGTTGGTTTTCTGTACTATATATTAGGCCTATAAACAGGCCAGTCTAAATGCGGACCTCGATGAGTTTGAATTACAGAGTATCTCAATGACAAGCGAATTTTGCAAATCGTATAAATTCCCCATAAAATATGGATATATACCATTGTATCGTTTTGCTATTGATACAGGGGGACTAAAGATCAGAAAATATGTAAACTATGGTACATGTACATAACCTCTTTGGCTTCACCTCAGACGTTATGTACCATATTCTGCAGCTCCGCAGAGGTTCTCTATTTCATATCATATGCACCATCCAAGAATGTAGAAAAGTGAGAGGTTCGTCACCTCCTCCAATTTCTGACACAAATTAGGCCAGTATTCAGATCTGATCCAGGGTGATCCAATTTATGGTGTCTGTTCACTGTCACATGACGCCAATCCGCTTACTAGAATACAGATGTATCAACTCAGCTGGGAAAGAAACATTAAGACGGCTTCTGCTGTGGAGGTGCCAGGGTTGCAGTTAAAATGCGAAGTGTGATGAGC
Organism: Harmothoe impar; assembly: GCA_947462335.1. NCBI lineage: Eukaryota > Metazoa > Annelida > Polychaeta > Phyllodocida > Polynoidae > Harmothoe > Harmothoe impar. Next base: position 76,256,807 of record OX381704.1, on the reverse strand, counting down.
TCGGCGGCATAAATAAGAAAATACTCTCTCAAAACAATAAGCATAAACTTAGTTACACAGTCAGGCTGAACTGAGTCGCCGAGGGTTTTTGTAGAAGCAAAAGGAAAGTGCTCTAAAGCAGCTGAAACCTCAGGCATGCTGAGAGTGCTTCTGAGGAGAAACAGACAGAAGATAAGGGTGACCTAACTGGTAGGGAGGTGTTTTATACAACGAGCTGCAGGACGAGGGAAGAATTGAGCTAATCATAGAACCCCTTCACAGTAAAAACTACAGGTACAGAGTCTCTCCTCTTTTGTATAGAAAAGGGAAAATAACATATACAAAATATAGTGCTTAGAATCAACAAAGCTGCCAGGCTTGCAGTTCATCATTTTCATCCATTTTTCTTCTTATATTCCTTCCACATGAGCAGCAAAGGATGGAACTCTAAAGCAGTGGCCGATGAGATATCACACTCCAGTCACAGAGTACCACCCCTTTCATAGACAGTCTTGACCCGGGTACCAATTCCCCTCAGTGGTTGAGGTCTGCCATCAGGCATGACTCCATAATATGTTACTCCTATCTCATCTAAAGACTACTATATCAGCCTGCTGGTCAGCACAAAACCACTAGCACCCAACAATCTCCCTCCAGTGCCATGGCAGAAAATGTAGCTAATCATAAGAATCCCTTCACAATAAGGGCTAGAGATAGAGATTGACATACAGTATTTAGATGCTTTAGAAGAAGAAGAAAATATAAAGCACTGGCCTATAGGATATTGCGCCCCTTTCATAGGCACCCATCACCTGGACACTAATTCCCCTCAGTGTCTGTGGTCTGACATCAGGCATGACTCCATAATATCTTACTCCTATCTCATTTAAAGACCACCATGTCAGCCCACTGGTCAACACAATGCTTCAAGCATCGAGAAAACTCCCTCCAGCACCACAGGAAGTAGTATATAGGGGCTAAACATAAGGTCACCACCCAGACACTCTGCTCACGGAATCAATTCACACGCTGCTTATCCCTGCCCCGAGCTTTTCACATGAGACATTGGGAGGTGTGAGCTTTACTCATGTGGTAGAGATTATAGATGAACTGGGTATACTGGCGTAGAGCTACATTGCTGAGTGGGAATATAAAGTAGTACCATACCTTGGTGATATATCAGCGAGGCACGCATCAATTTGGTAGGCATTTTACTGCCATGACAGGCTCATACACTGTAAAAATATTCCGTTGAATATACGGAGAATCAATACAAAACTTTACGGTGGATCATCGTAAATGTGATTACGGTGAGGCAATGTTAAGTCAACCAATTTTACTGTGAATATCTGTAATCCGGTACGGTGAAACACATTTTGTTCATTTACGGTGAAGCTTTGTCTTGTAGAAATATTCTGTTGAATATACAAAGAATCAATGTAAAATTTTACGGTGGATCATCATTATATATCATTACAGTGGGGCAATGTAAAATTGATCAATTTTACTTTGAATATCCATAATTCAGCACAGTGAAACACAGTTTATTTATTTTACGGTGAAGCTTTGTTTAATTGATGTTTAGTTTTATCACACCAGGTGGCAGTTTGGTTCATGAGGAGATTTTCAGGGATGCTAAGAACACCATTGTTGTAGTTATAAGAAAAATATATAGATAAACAGCTGTTAGGTTTGCTCTGTAGCCATCCTAGAGTGACTTCTTCTCATGGACTGGCATTACAAAGTGTCATGAAGCATTTTATAAGGCTCTCATAGACTGATTCCTAATGATTAGGCCTGAAGTCTTGACACTAAGATGCTATTGCTAATTGGACATGGTACCAAATTTGGCATGGAACCATATTGAGCATAGAGTTAGGTATAGGTGGATAAATGGACCGAAGAATACTGGGATAAATGAGTTAAATTACACAAAATACCATTATAACTTTTGTTTAGGTACTGTAGTGAAATGACAGTGATGCCCCGTATTCTGTTCGAATAACGGTGATTCACTGGCAATACTGGGTGCCAGGCTTTCACCGTTATTTTTACGGTGAACTTGAAATAACAGTGACGGTTATTTTTACGGGAAAGTCTGGCACCCAGTGTTGACGGATTTTTTTTTACATTGTATATAAAATCAGATTTTTATGCTCAAGACCCCTCTGCCCCAGCACATGTATGAGAGCAGTGCTCTTTTAAACACAGTGTGATATTTCAAGTACATCCAGCAGTACATGCAGTATTCTGATTGTATGCTGTTTCGTTAACAAACTGGTTAATGACCCAATCAGGCTTTTAATGTAATTGAGGAGAATGTGATGATATTATAACATGATTGATCTGTGTTGCCACCTTCAAACAATTACATGATGTCTTAAACTCATTAAGAGAGTGACCGATAGATGCTGTGCTGTGCTCCAACCTCAGCACATGTATGAGAGCAGTGCTCTTTTAAACACAGTGTGATATTTCAAGTACATCCAGCAGTACATGCAGTATTCTGATTGTATGCTGTTTCGTTAACAAACTGGTTAATGACCCAATCAGGCTTTTAATGTAATTGAGGAGAATGTGATGATATTATAACATGATTGATCTGTGTTGCCACCTTCAAACAATTACATGATGTCTTAAACTCATTAAGAGAGTGACCGATAGATGCTGTGCTGTGCTCCAACCTCCATGTACAGCCGTAAATCAAGCCCTAGGTGACATGATGGTTGCCTTATTTCTGATCTTGTCCTTGACCTGTTTTGCTTCATATAGCTCGGGAGGAAGGTCCAAATATAATTCTCATATTGGGCAGAAGGGAGGAGATGGTCCATACATCAGGCCTTGGAATGGACAGTATTATTGCCTGCAAGCTGGGGGAAGGAGTTACTGGGCCATAGGGAAGGGAAGAGGAAGGATATTTCTGGCCACGTTCATTATGTCAAAAATAATCTGTAATAGAACTGTTTGTATTAGCAATATAGCTGTCCACAGCAAATGGATGATGAGGCATTATAGTACTCAAGCCAATATCTTATACATATACTTAGAACAGGCGGAGACTCTCATCATATGTGTATGAATAAATGCTATTCTTCATGCTTATGAACTAACATTGAATAAGGTGTTTTAGCTCCAGTATAATTCCTCCATCAGATTGGCCACCTTTGACATTGCATCTGTGGCCAATTATCTGAAGGCAATATGTTCTTTGACAAGGCATCTTGGTGACCAGACATCTCAGTAATCATAGGGGACACATTTGAGGCAACAGTCAGAGGAAGGTGGCCGCTGCCTAGACTCATGTGGGAAATGGTTGTTTTGGGAATGCCCAGATGACTGTTGGCTATTGGGAGGCTTGCTGACCACTAAGACTGCTCAATGCAGGCAGCTGTCCATGTTCTACCCCTCCAGGAGCAAAGGGCGCGCTGATTTCGAATTTTATTCGGCATTAATGGTGTAGTACTCCCAGGGAAATTTGAAATTTGGAAACAACGGCTTCAGTTTCTTACCCATTTGTCTTCACGGGCTGAGGAGAAGCAGAGTGTTCATCTATTGCTGATAACTGATACAAATCATAGAGGTATTCAGATCTGCTCTCTGGGAAAACTCATTGTAAGGAGGTAGAGAACGTAGATGTTGATGGCCTAGCTTGGCAGTGCGATCATGGACAGCAGGACCTGAGGTACAACAGGTGTTTTTGAAGAAGATGAAAGATGTGCCAAAAAGGATTCACGTCAATGCATGTTCGAGGTTTCTGAATAGTCAGAAAATGTATAGACAATGCATCTGCATTACCCGCTGGTTATCATATAACACCACTCACTCACTCACTCACTCACTCACTCACACATGTTCTGCTCTGGGCTGCTACGTGTACAAGGCGCACTCCGACTTTAGGGCGACCCTATAAGCCGCACCAGTGTGACTTTTGTACTTTATCATAAAAGCAATAGCTTGCATTATAAGCGGCACCCTGACTCTGTGCTGATAAGCCGCACTTGCAGTTTGACTCGCATACTCTCTGAATCCTTCATTCTGGTGGATTTCTCCCACCATTCAGATTGATGTAAATGATGAAACCAAGGAGAAGGGAGCTGCTAAGATCTCCTTGCATGACCCATTTTGACTCCCTACAATAATAGTGTCAAACAGATTTGACTCCTGCTTTTTATGGAGTTATCCCATTTTAACTCCCGTTTGACTCTGTACGCAGAGGGAATCAGTACAATTAGACTCCCTAATGATAGGGAGTCACTTTAGGGTTGTGGGGAGAGTTACCTCAGTGATCGGGGCCGGACTCCCATTTGAGAGTCACAGTGATTCTACTTCTTTTCTCTGTGTAGAGCTGATGGACGGTGACGGTGTAGTGGACCTTTGTGGTGATAACCACGTATTCATATGTCTATTCCTCTCTCTACGAATGGGACTGAGTACCTATCGTCTTTACTGTTGAGGGATTGGTCCATATTCCATCAATCAGAACGTTGCAAATATTATCTTTTTATATAGGGTTAAGATGTCAGGATCAACAGATAATTCACACCTGATGCGTTTGTAACGAGAACAATGCTACAGTTAACAGACACCTTGCCAGTTTACACACTGCCATATTCCTTGTCGATAAGGTGGGTGGATATATATGGGTATGAAGAGGGATCAGGTATTCTCCATTAATATATGCAGATTTTCTAGCTGGGAGGTTACTTTTGAGGCCTCTCAAATATCCCCACTGATAAAGTGCCTGGGCTGCTATATTGGGTGGTGTATAAGTTGCTCAAAGAGCTGCTCCTGTGGTTATAGACCCTTGTGTATAGGCTGGAGCCCATAACAGTATTATCCTCCACAAAACTCATTTATTGAAATAAATACATGTCTACAACTCAATATGCGGATTCAGGGTATTGGAAATAAAAATGTCAAAAATATTTCTGAATTAAGCATCTGATAAATGGGGTGCAGCAAAGCCTAAACATCATAAATATTGAAATGTATTTTCTTATTGTTTTTCTTCTAAACATTGTTAATTGCAGGAGCCATTTCATTTTCCTGAGTTCTGAGGTTTTACATTTTATTCGATTAGTTGGAGGGTGCATTGGGAATATTAGTTTCCAGGAATGGTTTAAGAACATCTCGGTTAAGATCAGGTGCACTGCCAAGTCCATTGACCATTTCTGACTCTGTTATATTTCTTTGGTGATTCTTTGGTGATCAACCTTATTTTGATTGAGGAGAATGAGATTATCAAATGCCATTGCCGTGCATTGCTCCAAATGTGGCAAAATAGATAAACCCTATCACCAGAAGGGCAGAGTTACTTCATATTGCAGGATTAATAAAGGTGCTGAGAGTTGCTTGGAGCATGTATACACATGGTATAGCGATTACTGAATAAAATGATGTCTTTGGGTACTGTTTCATACTTCCCCTCCATGCATAATCACAATGAGTACTGTGCGTCCCATGACGTCTGCCACAGTACACTCTAGTACAGCATAATATGGTAATTGAAGATTAGGGCTCAATGATTCCTGTCATATTCAGTAAATCTACAATGGAATGAGGGCAGAAGGGAGCTGGTGGTCCATAGATCTTGCCTCATAATGGCCAGTGGACATGGTGCATGGCCTTTGCATGGGGTTATACCGGTCAGTGGAAGGATTGGGTTATATTATATGATGGTCCATGCTGCTATGTTTAAAAGAATCCAAAAAGCTGTCTTATAAACGCATTTATCCAATTGTATACATGGGAAAGGGCTTATATTGGTGCTAGTGCCATGGCCATATACAAACGACCAGAGCACTCTAATACTGTCATCAATGTAAATTGAACTTGATAATGCAGTTTTCCAGGAGAGGGGAGTAAATTTCTTTAAGAACGCATGACACATTATAACCTCAGTTGTTTTTTAGTACAATCATTAACTTAAGATCGAAAGAGAATTGACCAAGCTCAGTATTATCATGGAAATATTGCACTCTAACCCATAGCTATATGATAAGATGCCACTGGCACTATGACTAAGGCTATAGCGATACATTATGTAGCAGAATGGTGCTACGGGGGTCTCATTGGACACATATTATATGCACGATCTAACACTGTAAGGAGATGACAGGGTCATCCCCTCCTCCAGTCATTGACACAAATGAGGCTAGCATTCAGATCTGCTCCGGGGCGGTCCAACGTATGGTGTCTGTTTACTGTCAAAGCCCTGACAAAAATATAGAGGTAGTATCTCAGTTGTAAAAGAGACATTAAGACGGCTTCTGCTGGGGGCCAGGCTTACAGTTAAGATATAAAGTGATGAGTGGGGGGGGGGGGGGGGAATCAGAAAATACTCTTTCCAAACTATGACCAGTGCTTCGATAAACATTAACTTGGTAACACAGGCTGAACAAAGTCATTATGGGTATGAGCATTTTCATAGGAAAGATTTCCTTTACTTTAGCAGAATCCTCACCAATGTATGCTGGGAAAGATAATAAGGGGAAACAAATGGTAGATCCAGATGACTTGATAGGGTAGTGAGGTGCTATGTACAATGGGCTGCAGGATGGCAGAGAATTGAGCTAATCATTGAATCACTTCACAGTAAGAACTACAGGTACAGTAGATATATCCACTGTATAGAAAAAGCAGAATGGTATCTATGGAATGAAGTACTAAGAGCCAACAACGCTGCCAGGTTTGTAGTTCATCATTTGAGAATGCCAATTATGTTTCTCCTATTCCCTTCTATATCAAGATGCTTCAGAAAAACACCCACTCTAAAGCATTGGCCTGATATCACACTTGGGCCACAGAGTACCACCCCTCTCATAGACACCTCTGACCTGGGTACCAATTCCCCTCAGTGGTTGAGGTCTGCCATCAGGCATGACTCCATAATATGTTACTCCTATCTCATCTAAAGACTACTATATCAGCCTGCTGGTCAGCACAAAACCACTAGCACCCAACAATCTCCCTCCAGTGCCACAGGAAGTAGTATATAGGGGCCCAACATAAGCTCACCACCCAGACACTCTGCTCACAGAATCAATTTGCACACTGCTTTGTCAATTTTATCCCTGCCCCAAACTATTCAAATGAGATATTCGGATGGGACAAGCTTTGCTCATTTGGCAGAAATTATATATGTACTGGGTATATTAGCATATAGCTTCTTTTTTCAGGCAGAAATCCACTCCATAGCTGTCGTCGGGGATGGCTTACTATAATGGCCTCTGCTTATGATGGCAAATATAGGTCAATTCAATACTATTTTGATAACTACCTGAGTTGCCATGTAGGCAGGAGCCAGACCTCATGATACCATCCATACTTTCAACTATGATATGGCGATTCAGTGGGAAATGGAAATGTCTGATGTCTTTCTGAATCTGATATATGGGGCTCAAGCAACAACAACAAAAACAAACACATAGAGCATCATGGATAGTGGGGTGTTGTTGACTTTCTTTCATCTATACCTAAATTCTTTTCCCCCTAAAATAATGGCAGAATGTATTCTATCGAAATGTCCACATATTTTCACTTTCGTCATGAGCAGGAGATTGCATTGGGAATATCATATTATATCCAGCAACCTTTTTAAAACATTCAGTTTAGATAAATTGTTGCAGTATTGATCACATATTAAAGTCTCTGTCAAAGACTAAGTGTCGTTTCAGGGATGATCAGGCTTTCAACATAATTCGGAAGAATGTGATAACATAATGTGATTGATCTGTGTCTGACCTTCACACAATTACATGATGTCCAAAACTCATCAAGATAGTGAGGATTAGATGCTATGGTGTGCTCCAACCTTCATGTACAGTCGCAAAGAAATGGTTGCCTTATTTTCTGTGCCATATCTAACTACATGTATGAGTTACGGTGATATATATTTAGGAACTTAATGGGAAACTTAATACCCTTCTAGTTCTATACACACATACTATTGAACGCTGTTAAAATAGTGATCATTAACTTCTGTAGTGGCCTTTTATAAGCGCCGGGTCTTTGAATAAGCGCTGGTCTTGAATAAGCACCAGGATAGAATGGTTCGATTTAAAAGAATATTGTAAGGGAAATGGTTACCACCCCCTTCCGCGCACCGAACCGACCCAGTAACGTACGGCGCAGTCAGATTGTCAGACGGGAAAGTAGCTCAGTTGGTAGAGCAGCAGGTTACGTGATCTGAGGGTCGTGGGTTTGAGTCCCGCTTTCTCCAGATGATTTTTCTGCGACTGTTACAACATTATAAATTGAGTCCTTAATAAGAGCCGGTCCTGTGTAAGCGTGGGGGATAAAGCCTAGTTGAAATCCAAAAGTGCCTAGGCGCTTGTACAGGCTACTACGGTATCCCCCCCTTTCCAGACTATGGCCTGATTAAATGTAGGAAGATTAGTGAAGATCCTATAGGGACACAAGGTTTTGTGCCGTTGAAGTCAGGTGTTGAAAGCAAGGCTTTTCTAGGTGAACCTGTTTAAATACCTTTGTGTTTGATGATGAAATGGAACAAAGTGGCTAGGGGAGAGGGAGGCACATTGTACCACTCAGCACGTTAACGTTGAACCACTACTTTGGCATTTTCTTTGGGAATTCAGAGCAGCAATACAATTATTTTTGGATGCTGAGGATTTTTGCGCTCAAAAGTACATTTTTACAATTGTGAAAATGTTGATTCCGAAAACAATGAGCACTAGTCTAAGATCTTGATGGAGGCTAAAGCATATCCAGTTAATATGATATCGCTTGTATAGAACTATATCTCAGTATTACTATGTAATTTGAGCCACATCAACCTTAACCAATATGGCAACCATAGGGTACATTGAGCCATAACAAATGGGGTACCTAGATCAGGGAAAAAATAAAGTAGTTATAAGGGAGTGGTCATTTATTAATTACAGAGTGGGGCATGTTGTTTTGGGTGGGAGGGGGGGGGGGGTAGAAAAGTCCTGATCCCTCTTGAAGGGGGGGGGGAGAATAATGCCCCTTTTAACAAATAAACCCACGCTATAGTTCAATGAGGGTAGCGGAATATTTTGGGGCGCCTTCAGGAAGGGGAAACACAAAAATACTTTATGCGCTCTCAAGGGGCCAGGATGTAAAACGTTTCGAATCGCCCCTCCACACAAGATTTCACGAGCCGCCCGCCATTATTAATTAATGACCACTTCCTAAATGGCTCAAGATTCTCTCTCACCCCGACCTTCGTTTTAAGCTATAAGTATGTGTATTGATCCTCAAGTTGACCTCAAATATCACAGCATATATATAGGTTACACATATTTATCTGCGTCGCTGCGAGGGCCTTGTGATAGACAAAAGGTCAAAATTAAGAAACGTTTATCGAATTGTAAAAATGGTTCTTATGTTAGGCCAGTTTTGGGCTATTTCAGACCTGCAACAAACCTTCCTTGGTCTAATCCTAGTGGGTACAGAACATTTCAATAATCAATACTGACAACTGATTGTCAACATTGATTCAATATTGATTCAACGTTGGAATGAATTTGTACTCACTGAGATGATGTAGATTCTTGTAGGCCTGAATACTGTTTTAGTTGGTGTATTGCAAATGGATCTCATAGGAGTGACTTAAATTGCAGCAAATATATCCTCCCTGATATCCCTTTGTACTGATAGTCATGTATGTATTTGCCAACGTTAGACGTGTACTGACATAAAGATACATTATACACGATACCTATCAACAACGGATGATTCACATTTCTAATGCTGGCAATATTAGCTCAATATAATGGAGCCTTCATCAAAACTGTCCCGACTAAATCAGAAATTGATCCGCCAAATTGAGATGCTGTCGCTGTGGGTCCTGAGGGGCTTCAGAGGCTTAAGTAAGAAGTGAGCTGCTCGGGGGCAGCTCAATTCTCTCCTTCACGCCGTCTCACAGCCGTCAGATAAATGAGGCTAGCATTCAGATCTGCTCCAGGGCGGTCCAACGTATGGTGTCTGTTTACTGTCAAAGCCCTGACAAATATATAGAGGTAGTATCTCAGTTGTAAAAGAGACATTAAGGTTGATCGCTACTCATTGAATATGGACCACTGCGCAGGTCTCTGCGCATGTGGCTTAAATTTATCAGATGGGGCTAATATTGGGGAAATAGATACATATGCATGCTTATAAAGTCATATTAAAAGATGAGCTGATTCCGACCAAAATTGAGCATTTTATTGGACTTTGAATATTTGAGATATTTATAGCCAATAATATTTGCTATTTTTAATGTAAGTAAGAATATTGGACTTATTAATCAATAAACCATAATATAGATCGATATAAATCTCATCAGATTCTTTGAAATAACCAAGGGTAGGAAATACAGCCATTTTGTACCCTGATTTTGCAATTTTACCCATTATTTTAGGCTTTAAATATGAAATTTAGTCCATTTTTGCATTATTTTTTAACTTTAAAGGCCCAAAACCATAAAAATATGCCCGGGACCACCTATCAAAATTCCTTAGAAATGTTAGCTATTGATCCCAACAATTTTTTGAAAAAATAAAAAAAAAAGTTCATGGATTTTTTTCAGTGATATTTAGACATTGCTGAAGAATTATGCGTTAAATTTGAAGAATTGTCATAAAACCATCGCATTTTTTCATACAAAGGTACATTTTTTTACCTTAATTGTATTTTTCTGATTAAAAGACACAACCTAGGATTATTCATGTGCAATACAAGACTTAAGTAAGAAGTGAGCTGCTCGGGGGCAGCTCAATTCTCTCCTTCACGCCGTCTCACAGCCGTCAGATATTCTTTCGCCCTGCTAAAGCATACCGCTGTTATGGGTAGGGATCTTCAGCCAGTGCTCTTTTAGTAATACTGAATACTATGGGTTACCAACATGGAAAGTCTTCATTTAATCTAATGAAGTACGCTTTCCTCATTAAAGCCCTGCAAAGATAACCGTGTCAAGTACTGCACCACTGTGCTCAAGGAGTGTTATGAACATGGATACAATTGATATAGTACATGTACTATGGATATAACAACAGTGGGTAGATCAATGTACCATGTACATGTACACCAGCACGTCAAGGGCTTTACACAGGAACATATAGGTTTTATAGTGAATTAATCATCAGCAGAGAGGTATCGTGACACGTTAGTGATACATCTGACAGGAATATGCCATACTAAAATAATGCCCCACGGGATATTTGTTTAATATATAAGACATTAGGAGACAGTAGAGAGAACTAAACGTGGAGGAAGAGGGAATAATATGAGTCCCCCTGCCCCCCGGATGCAGTACAGACTATCTAAATTGGTGTACCTGTGCCTTGGTATATGCAGCTGTAAGACAACAGTGGCATGTGCCCAGAGAGCCAATGGTGCCGCCCTCTTGTGCCACATAGGCCAACTACTCGAATGTGAAAATGAATAGTAGTCCTCACTGCAACCTGCTAATATGTCATGCCGTAACTACTTACTGTAACCTGCTTATATGTCCCATTTCCATCTACTACTTACAGCGACCTGCTTATCTGTTTCATGTCCATGTACTACTCATAGTAGGCTGTAGACTTCCCTGTGATAATATACAGGAAGGGAACGCTATATGGGTGACCTTCCCCTATGTTGAGTGTGTATTAGCTAATACACACATAAAGATCAGAGGGGCAATTAAAAACATGAAAGGGGTAATACAAATGTTGTTTGTGGATGGATGTGTTTTTCCCAATACACAAGGCCTGCACATGCAATTGTTTATGGTATACCAGCCTCTGATAGGCTATCAAGCCAACCAATCAATTTTGCTCAGTCATATCCAGTCATGTATGGAGGGGTCTGCCCAGTCGTTCTCTGGGTGATATGAACGACCATAGAAGATGGCTACACCCAGACTCCAGTCAGGTTATACTCATAGCGACCTGCGTATAGGTCCCATTTCCATGTACTACTCACAGCGACCTGCGTATAGGTCCCATTTCCATGTACTACTCACAGCGACCTGCGTATAGGTCCCATTTCCATGTACTACTCACAGCGACCTGCGTATAGGTCCCATTTCCATGTACTACTCACAGCGACCTGCGTATAGGTCCCATTTCCATGTACTACTCACAGCGACCTGCGTATAGGTCCCATTTCCATGTACTACTCACAGCGACCTGTGTATAGGTCCCATTTCCATGTACTACTCACAGCGACCTGCGTATAGGTCGCATTTCCATCTACTACTCACAGTAACCTGCTAATATGTCCCATCGCTATGTACTACTCGCTATAACCATGTCTCATTATTCCGTACTACGCACAGTCACATTTTAGTATGTATCAATGACATGAACTACTCACCGTAGCTGGTTGCTTTGTTATGTACTACCCGAACAACCTGCTAGTATGTCTCATTGCTTCTACCATTCACAACTTGCAATCGAAAATGTGTCCCATTAATTGCCACGTAATACTCACAATGCCCATTGCCTGGTATTGTGTCGCGAACTGTACGCTTCACGTTTATTTATGATTAAAGACAGATTTTCCACCGCCACATAATCCCTATCCAAATTATATTTATAGTTACTCTGACATATATATATGCTCGTACATACCGCTATTAGTTACGGACATGCTGTTTTTTCCACAGAATTCTCTTTCTGCCATTATTGTTATTAATAGGAAATTTTACAATCTTACAATTCTATATATTTTACCGTTGTCATGCCAAAGCATATACATATAAATGTAATCCTAATGATTAGCTGAGAATGCAGAATTACATGGAGCTTGGTGAAATCGCTTAACACCAGGGACGCCGTTGTGAATCGGAGGTAAGGGAGTGGAGCAGCTCATTGATTCTCTCTTAATACTGCAGGGGGCGCCATCACGATCTCACAGTGCCAGACTATCAGAGCTGCTCCCCTTGTATGACATTCCGATTGTATGCTAGGTACATTTCTATGGTCTGTGGGAATTGTAGCGTAATCCTATACTAGTAGGTTCATACCAACAAACAAACTAATTGATCTTTTTTTGGACTAAATACACAGTAACAAACATTATAATTATTGCTACAGTGAGGTAACAGTTTAATCTACATCTGCTTCTAGAGCTCTGTACGCTAAGCTTCTGATAATGACGGGAAGGAATATCTAAATCCTAGAGATTTAATGTTGCAGTTGTGTCGTGTTGATATAGTCACCCCCAATATTTGTCTTCTATATCCATGCACACACTGTAAAAAAATTCCCTTGAATTCACGGAGTATCTCAATTAAATTTGACAGTGCATCACCGTTTTTTGGTTTACAGTGAATCACTGTAAATCTCATCGATTTTACAGTGAAATTCCGTATTCCATTGCAGTGAAACTCTGTTCTTTCTTTTACAGTGAACCTCTGTTTTCTAGGTAGTTCTATCTTTTCCTACCAGATGGCAGCTTAGATCCCAAGGAGAGTTTTCTAAAGGTTCTAGGTCCTAAAGCAGTATAAATATGCCAATATGCTAATATTTTTCAATATCTTAATTCATTATAAAGTACAGTAAAACTTTGTTATAAGGAGGACCTAGGGACCAGTGCAATTTGCTCCTTATAAGCAAGGTCTCCTTATAAGCAAGGTCAGCCTTATAAAGGTCCAGCAACAGAACACTCCCTACCTGTGTCTCTTATACCCTTATAGACTTGATTTGAATACAATTCAGATGGTTGTGTGTATTATTTCAAGTCAAAACCCCTTCTAGATCCCCTTCATGGAGCTTTTGATCTCCCTTCCTCCCTAGGGAAGCTACAAATGTATTCTCCCAACCTCTATGGGATGGGGCAGGGGCAATTTTAATCAGTATGTGACTGTAATCCTGAGAAATAACTTCCCTGGGTAAGGTTTGCACATACGAAATAAGGAAATGAGCCAAAATTACCTCCTTATATCAGAGGTTAAGGTAAAAACATCTCCTTCTAAGAGAGTTTTCTTACTATATAAATGTATAGGGAAAAATCGGGACCACACAAATCTGCTCCTTATAAGCAAGGTCTCCTTATATCAGAGTTCCTTATAACGAAGTTTCACTGTAGATATACAGATGTAATTTAAATTTAATGAAAAATTCACGATCAATAAAAGATTCAATTGTGTGGGACACCGAGCAGTAATTGTAATACCATAGACACCCATCTTGTGATAATGAAAAAAATATATATGATCAGCACTGTAGTTGGTGTTCTATAACAATTCTTGAGTAATGTTTGCTCATGAATTGTGATTGTAAAGTGCTGTGGATGTGCTTCATAATAATTATGAAGTCCCGGCACAAAATTTCTAATGGGACAAAAATGGATATGGTTGATAATCATAATGAACTGTACACTGATGTAAACACTTAATAAAACAGGGAAATTCCGTAGAAATTATGGTTACTTCTAAAAACGGAATTCCCTTAAAATAACGGTGACTTCCAAAAACGGAATTCCCTAAAAAAACGTGGGTTTCCCGGCTCCTATTGATGCCAGTGCTTCTCCGTTTTTTCTACGGAATATTTTTTACAGTGCACAGAAATCCCCGCACTGTGTAGTACATGGTTAATGTGTACTATGGGGGATGTTTAACCGTGTTTGTGATGTGTAAATCACCTACACTGCTATTCCCACGGAGCTGTTTGATATGCATGAAGATAAGACCATGAGCTTATTAAAAGTCACTGTCTCTGCCATTAAATCCTAGATGCATTGCCTGATACCTTGTTGTAATCAATGACCATGTAATATAATGGCCCCGTCATTAGTGGTGGGGCTTTGTAAGTACGTGGCAGTATACTTTATGTTGTTGAATTAGGAAGGACTGTGTGCCTTTGGATACACTAACCACACAAAATTCATTATAGTCAGGCAGAGAGCCCTCCAAAAATGGTATAACCTCAAAGTGCTTGATATCGTGTTCTTTTCGATTGTTTTATTTGCATGAAGATTAAGGAGGAGGTCGTGGGCTGATATTCTCAGGTGGGTGAGGGTTCCCCCCCCCCCTTAAGCAATTTTGTTTATTCACGGTTGCATGGTAACCACTTTTTTTTTTAAACAAAAAAAGCTTAGTTAAGCGTATTTTGCTTCTCCATAGTGGACATTAAACATGACCTACCCCCCAAAATCGACCCCAAAGGATTCCATTAAGTTTATTCTGCTGTTTCTATGGGAGGTGGTTGCCTAGCAACAGTAATTTTAACATAAAATACCCGAGCAATAAGGATAAACACTGATCAGAGGGACGACATATTCTTACCCACCCCTAAGTCTGAATTGACCCCATTTCATCTGCACAAAGCTAAGATCTCATAATTCCTTTTGAATTCATTTTTCTGCAGTAGAGCAATATAATCAAAAGTGTATGTGCAGTTGAATCCTAAGCAACGTTGCACATAGCTGCTTATCCTGAAGAAACCCAATGTACTACATTTAGTCGAAGTGTAGTTATCTGTCTATAGGCCTAACCCCCATCAAAGTATTAAATTGGTATTCCTGTGCACATCACATAAAGAGGGCTTTAACAACGGAGATAATAATGGGTTATGCCATAAAAGAAATAATCATACTTACGGGTTCTGAGGCTTTCGTATGACGACGACTGAGGCATGATGACGGTAGTCCAGGCAGAAATCCAGAATTAATGCTCTACGAGATGTACGACTTGGTGGTGAGACACTTGTAATAGTAGCACTTCTCCGTGACCAGGAAGACAAACATGTTGATATCTTGACTCTGCGTCACCCGTAATCGCCTTTTCCTTGTTGGTAAGTCCATTTTCCCCAAGTATCTTAAGATTCTGAAATATATCAACAATATCTGTCCTGAGATATGGGAATTAACGTTCCGAAATGACGCCACCTGTCAGGAGGTGGATGGGTCTTTGTATTTAGTGACAAAAAGTGACATGGGGGTACAGGGTGTCTTGGTCTGTGTGACATAACCTTTGAAAATAATTTCGATCCCTCAAAGCGGGGAAATTCTTTATGGTGTCATCAGTGAGCTGCTTTATGCCCGTCTATGATACATACACTGTGTGCATTTGGATTTTTGTTTGGGAGGGGGGTCTTTAAATTTAGTGATGTCTTTCTTTAGGGGGTTATTGGTGGGCGGGTGACAAAAGGGGACAAGGGGGTGGGTGTCCTGAAAAAGGTCCCAAAATAGGTGACGTCATTTGTGAATGTTCCTAGCTATGTTGATCAATGAATATCCGAAAATATGACTTGAAATGACCCACTCTCAAAATGAGTCACGTGGGATGGTTCTCTACATGACCGTACATAATTCCTATGTAGATGTCGAGAATACATTAGATTATTTACATAATTTATATATAGGTGTGTTAATAATGCACTGATGACGGGGTTGTAAACTGCTGATAGGGTCTTTGTTAAAGAAGATCCTAATGAGACACCAAAGGACACATCAAAAACGTAAAGTATGCGTAATGAATGTTTTTGTCAAGATGTTTGTTTTTGGTCCTAAGAACTTTCCCATAGCTAATAAATGATATTAATCATATATAAAATGTTGATTCTCTTGAATGAAAATGGGAGTATCTTCGCTGATAATGTTTAAAGAACTGTTTGCTAGATTTTGTCAATGGCTTGATAACGTGCGTTTAATTAGTACATGGAAGTATTAATCCCCGTAAATAACACCAGCGGCATAATTGGCTTTACAATAGACCTTGATTTCCCTCGTGGTATCTTATATTGTCTCCTACATTATGCTTTATTAACCTTTATCAGAGCACGTCTCCATGGATGACACAAGCTCACAATATGGCAGATACTCTTGAGACTGTGTGTATAAGCGGCATGAAAGATTTAGTACCATATAATCTGCTTTTATACAATGGGTTTACTGCATGACGAACATAATGGTACCAAAGGGTTGGTCTATACTTCAGTACCGTATACTCCACCCTCTCCTTTATAAAACCATCTTAAATGTTAAAGTTGTCATGTCCGAACTATTTCATTTCTGCACATCTTACTGATATGTGTTCCACGCACTGTGACAGTATAATATCTAGGGATAGGTGTGAATCAAATGTTACCAAGTTCGGTAATTAGTAGCGTAGGAAGGCGGTGCCGGCTATAAGGCCACAACAGATTCAAGATTCAAGATAGCAGTGTATATACACCACGGGTGTAATTATAGTGTGAAAAATAGCACATTGTAATGAGTTTAAATCTGACAGTTAGATCAAACATAAGCCTAATTAGTGATAATAAGCAAGAAAGCATGGCCTTAATTAATGCACATCCTGTTTCATCTGTACGTAGATGTATCTCTGAGCAGAGAAACGAAACAAGAGAATCGGATCTTCATAACACAGTGATCTGATTTGAAGATATGGTGTGAGGAGGGGAGAGTTCCCTGGGCAGCTAATGAGCTCACACATCGTGTCATGCAATTCAGTACATTAGCAATGGACACTGACACATGGGGGTCCTCCCTGAAATATGTACGCATATCTTCAGAAATAGACCAATAAAGGGATATTCTACACAATAATATTTCTCAGAAATTGGAAGCCGTCTCTTGGTGCATACATGGAAGCCACCATGGCAATACGCCGTAGACCTATAAAGTGGTTCGTATCACCCTGCCTAACACCCCACCTAACATCCAAGCCATATGAAAGAGACTGCTATCAGAACGTTATTTTACTTCCTCGGGCAAAATAGTTCATGTTAAGAACTCCATGCCATCCAGTCTGAAGTTCCATCGGCTTGTAACACTGATGGATGGATGCCTGTGATGTGCTGTTTTACTTTGAATAAAAGCGTCTGTACGATTACAAGTGAGATCTCCAGCCATCCCAATGGATATGTTCACCATAAGAAGGATTGGTTTCCCATAAGATTGGATGTGGCGCTCAAATGGGCCTTCCCTGTTTTGACAACTGTCATATCTAGGTTGCGCACATACACTGTGGGCGTCCAGTGTTAATCATATCCTAAGTACCCCTCCCGGCGCTAGATGGTTTATAATATTAATATAGGTATTGGGACCTTCTTTGGTTATGGCCACCGTCCACTGGGGAGGTTCGGCCGATTAAGCCCATACATTTCTTACATAACTTCACTTCGATTCCGGTGGACTGTGGCCATTATATCGTATTTTTCCTTAATCGTGAAAGGAGAAGTAACGTGGTTCGACATAATAACCCTATCTACATTTAGATGCTCAAGGCCAGTGTGTAACACCTAAGATCTCAGTATAATATGCCCAATGTAGACTAATGACCCTCAGTATCGGCACTTAATGTCAAATTCACTTAGAACTCTATTCAGTATCTGTATCTCTCTGTGTAACCTGTGAGGAGTTTACATAAGACAAGTCCATGTGTTGGATGCAAGCTGAAAGTAGCCTACAGAATAATCAATAGTATTTAAAAAGCCAAAATAAACGTCGAACAATAGCGACCAATCTGCTGCCCTTGGGTCCTTTTCGTCCTAGTCTAAAATTGAAACCAATTAAGCTTTTATACAAATTGCATCTAATTGGAGCCAACAAACAGTGCACGCCCCGGGCATAGACGGGCACAATCACTCTGTTCTTGGAGTAGTTCATTTCTGGAGCCCTGGGGCAAAGGTTGGTTTGGCTAGTAGTAAAGGAGAATTACCTCTGGTTAAACTAGGTTAAACTGATACATCTAACAACCTCCAGTTCCTAGGAATGATCAACACACATCCACATCAGTGTCCACGTGACCAAAGGTGGCTCACTCAGCAGCTGTCTTAGTCTGTGTCCATACACGCTTCATCGTCTACATCTTCGCATGGAGAGCTAAGCCCATTCTTTTTTTGTCTGATGTGTTGTGACAAAAGTAAAAACTGTAATGACATTGGCTTCATGTGGCATGAATTGCTACAGTAACTTTAGCAATGTTTGTCAACTTGATCCGGTAACTTGATGAATGTCCGCTGCATGATAAAGTTTGCACTATCCACCCAATGAAATTGGCTTTGAAAATTCCCGTTATCTTACTATAGGCCTAAGGAAAGACTCATGAAGGAGAAGAATCATGGTCATACTGCAGTCCCCTTGAAACTGGTATGAGGAGCTACCGTCAATGTATTTCTATTTGGTCAGAAAGAGATTGAAATGATCCAGATGCCCGGTGTATATGCATTTCCCTGTCATACATTTTTAGCTCCCATCATCTGCTCATGTACTGGATACTTCACAGCCTATGCTGTTTACTATGGTATATGAATACCAAAATTGTATAATGTAGGCTTATCTATGGCATGCCCTCTACAGGTCAAACGATAGAGCTTCTGAATATAGCCTCAGCAGCTACCAGTGTGCCCGCAGATTATACAGCCTTTTAAGCATGCATGGGTTTATCAGTATGCATGCAGTGTATCATATTGCGATATTGCCCTTATTTTATCAACAATCAATTATATCATCATTGAATTTATGTATTAATTATTTACATCTACGGTTGTCTCTATTACATACAATCTACTCAAAAGTTTATTCTCTATTAAAAATAAACTTTATTACCCGAGCCTGCCTCCACTCTCATCATTAACCATGTGGGGATCGATAATGAGTTTAAATATCAATAACACTTGATATAAACATGACCATGAGCTCAAATACCACGTTGCAATTTATGCTACAAAGTTTGTGCACTAATGGATTCTGCCTCTGAATTGCAACAGGTGTAAGAAATACACACACAAAAAAGAATCCTAGTCGAAATAACTCGTTTCCATGAGTCATTGCTACTTTGACTCTGTTCCTTGCCTATTTGACTCTGCCATGTAATGAGTCAAACCCCATTTAAGGTGGGTCGCTACCTCTTGAATATGGACACACTGCGCAGGTATATGCGCATATAGCTTAAATGTATCAGAATTAGCTAATATTACATAATCTGATACATACATATGCTGACTAAGCTATGTTAAAAAATTGGGAGATTTCGAGCAAAATTGAGCGTTTTTTTGGACTTAAAATATTTTATATATTTGTAGCCAGTGATATTTGCTATTTTTATCAAAAGTTAGAATATTGAAACTATTTACCAATAAATCATTATCTAGAATGATGTAGATCTTATTCAGTTACTTAGAATAACCAAGGGTATAAATTGTAGCCATTTCCTACCCTGATTCTAGCTATTTTACACTTTATTTTTAGGTTAAAATGTAAGATTTAGGCCGATTTTGCTATATTTTTTAACTTCAAAGGCCAAAAAAACTAAAAATATGCCCGGGACCCCCTATCAAAATCACTTTCATATGTTAGCAAATGATCTGAACTATTTTCTGAGAAAGTTAAAAAAAATTCTGTTAATTTTGAATACCATTTTTAGCAAATAACGCTACAAAATGATAGCAATTTATTCATTTTCTTCCCCAAAACATCATATTTTTACCCAGAATTCCATGGCATATAACTGTAAAATTAATTTTGCAGTAAAGTAAAACATATAGCTATTTTACATGTGAAGTTTTACATTTCTGTGCATAATGGTTGATATTTAAAAAAATAATTGAAGTTTTCACACTTTTTTCTAATTTTTAGAGAAAAATTTAAATACTTTAATTTTTCAAAATTCTGTATCTAAAAAAGTAGGTCGGGACCCCCCATTTTTCTTTTCATTTTCTCTTTCTATATGGTTCAGACTGTCTTTAGAAAAAAAATAAAGACATTCTGTTAACTTTGATCAAAGGGTAGCGACCCACCTTAACTCGTTTACCACTATTGACTCACTTTCCATGCAGAGTTATGTTGGTTTGACTCAGACAGTAACAGAGTCAAACTTACTCTGACTCATGTAAATGAGTCAAACTTACTTTGACTCATTACATGAGTCAAAGTGAGTTTGACTCTGATATTCCCGCCATATAGGTCACGTGGGGACGCCGTTTTCTTTGTTTAGCTGCATCATTGCATCAATAGGACTACAGCAGCAGCATTACACAAGGCCAAACGTAGGCCTATGAGGTTAGTGATAGTACTGCTTTGATTGAGGTTTGCATGATACATTAGTGCATGGGTATAGCCGATTAAACTATTGTGTATTCACAATATTTATCCCGTTTTTCATATGGACATGACTTGTCTGCTACTTATAAGTCTCCACTTATGGATGGTAAGGACGAGGGGGACAGTACCTAAAGTTATGTGAGAGGTGGCAGTGTGTCATTGCAGAGGTACATAGTGTGAGAGTGAGCATCACACTCTATATAATGTACATGTACATATACATTGTAGAAAGCATAATCAGGAATTTTACTATGTTCGGTATCACCTTATATACATGTACATATACGTCCTCCTGCTGTAATAACACCCTACACTCGGGCTGCTAATTATGCTACTCCCCCCCCCCACTCCCCCCACTCCCTACCCTGGCCTTCTGACGCCAATCCCCCTTTCTTGTTAAATCAGATCTCCCCCCCCCCCTCTTTTTTTTTGCGGTTTTGACCTGGTCCAATAATTTAAATGGCCTTTTGTACACACTTGAGAATATTAAAGATATATGTATTATATGGTGTAAATAACTACCTTGCGACCTCGTCCCAAACTAAGAAGTCTGCACCTCCTATTCTGTACATAGTTATATGGAAATGCTATGACCACAATGTGTATGGTTGCTATACAAAAATGTGTTCTAAAGTATCATTTTACCTCTTATTCCAGACTGCGAAGCTGACCAACATTGATTGACTTCACAAACAAGGAGGATACTTACAGCTTACTGATCATAATTGATGATGAATAAAGAACCCTAGTCACAATCATTTGTACAGGGGAGTCAAACACGTTTTGACTCCCCTACACACCAGAGTCAAACAAGAGTTGACTCACTTCCACAAAAGAGTCAAATATGTTTTGACTCTTCTGCACAGATGAGTCAAATAGGGTTTGACTCGCTTGTACAAGTGAGTCAAAGCGTGAGTCAAAAAGTGAGTTATTCTGGTGACAGGAGTTTGACTCTGCAATATGAGTCAAAATGACTAGGATAATTTTCTCTGTGCAGGGAGCTATGACTGCTAATGGCCAGCAGGATATGTTGTGATTTGGGCCAACTCTAACATCTAGGTATTTAGATATTTTTCCTTGCTTAAGTTAAGTGAAAGGTTTCTGCAATTTGAGATTCTTCCTTGCTTAAGTTAAGTGAAAGGTTTCTGCAATTTGAGATTTTCCCTTGCAATTTAAGCGTATTGACCTGAAACTTAGGGCATATTGCAATGTTTGTCAATCCAATGTCTATATTTCAACAGATATGCCCAAATTGCAGAGATGCAGTTTCACATACCTACAGTGGGATTTGGAATAAACACCCTTGCAATAGAACCCTTGCAATTCTCAGTAAATGCCAAATCACACGAACCTCAAATTGATGGCATAGAAATCATCGTGGGATTTAAGCTTTATATGATTCATGGTGCATATACTGAAACATTATTCTAGCCAGGAAAATGTTTCAGTACCATTTCCCATCACCTCATCTAGCCAGGCTGTAATGATTGTAGATTTCCTCCCAAATTGCTTGCTGCTTGTCCAAGTCCAATATGATGTGGGAGTATAGTGTATAGGCAGGTGTTCTGGCCACAGTGACCCAAAATGACCCCTGTCACCTCTGACCCTGCGTCTTGTTACGTGTCAGTGTTGACCTGGGTGCCACCTCTCGGAGCAGCTAACGGGGAGGTGAGCCCACGCCACACAAATGTCACCTGCAGGAAACGTTACAGTTTGGGTACTCTGTAAATCGAGTCTTTTCTGGCTATATATATATTATATACATCTTTGGCAACCCCTTTTGTATATAGTCGCAAGGGAAGCTGTAGAATTGGCACCAAGATATATCTGGAGGGCACTTTACGCTGGCACCACATATAGCCCTTGAGTGGTTGATGTTATACTATTGATAGGTCCATCCATCATTCAATTCCAACTGGCAAGGGCACAGTCTGCTAGAATACAATAGGGTGGGCTGGGTATAAGTTTGAGGTCTACCGGTAGCACTAAAGTGAAGCAGCCTAATGTAGGGCCTACCTGAGACCTAGCTATACCACATTTTCCTTAAAGGGGTTTCTTCTAGTATGTGCATATTGCCCGAGTTGAGACATCGGTTTAAAATCTATGACGTGGATGTAATGCAAAAATAATGAACAACGACCTGTCTGGGACAATTCCATATGCAGTCATTTTAATTTATATAACAGATGTCGCCATCCCGCGCCTTCAACCACGTTCTCTCTTTATTTCTGCTATGGCTCCACGTTTGTAAGTAGTACAGGGCATATAATTATTATTATGTTTTGAAATAGGACTAGGCAAGAGTGCCTCTATCATCCTTTATAATACATTATGGTTGGGTATGAATGACTTAGCGCTAGAGGAAGATAATTGTCAGTGGTTATTTCAGTCATGAAGGACAATGTGTTATATATTCTGTTGATTTAAAGTTAAAGTGAGCTTGCTCGGCTAGACAGTAGTTAGCATTATAGATGGTCTCAAACTATTACAGTTTCGACCATCTCTCAACCATCAGGCTAGAATGTCTCAAAACTGTAAGCACGAGCCAGACAGGCTAACAGCTTGGACAACGATTGCAGTGGTCACTCTGCTTCTCTAGGTTTCGCTTGGGTATCTCTATACCACAGAGTCCAATTACTCATGTTGGATGGACGGTACATGCCACCTGGAGAATGCCCATAGACTGTTATGTAAATGAAAGTGTATGATTGTGGATGGCCATCTGTTGGTACTACAGCAGGGGGTGTTTGTGAGGCGGGTCCTGAGGTAGATGTTGAAAGACAATTCTAATATTGTGGTCTAGTTAGGGAGGGGGAAATAAAATCAGGTCAATGGTGGTGTATTCCTAATTATGGTAGATCTTTAGATATTACATTGGGAAGTATTGTCCTTTTTTTCATTTTGGCTCTAGACCAGGTAGAACCTGAGATTTTCCTACTTGAAGATGCCACATCTGCATATTTTGCACATATAGGCTATAGTGTGAATGAATTTTGATTTGGTGATCTGAGATATATAATGTTGGTACCATTGCCAATCAACAGGGGTCACTACCGAAAGACCCAGGTATGGAGAATGGGCCAGGTCAATTGGGCCAGTGGTGAAGTTATGGGGCACTATAGTGTCCCCTGGTGTGGGGCACCTGAGGTATCCCTGACCAGTGACTTCCCCTAGTAAACTACAGTGTACATAGGCTGTTCTCTTGACACTCCCTAACACTCCCACTGTTTAACTGATAAGGCTAAGCACTTGGCAATTATCTACCACCTAGCTCTTTTTGGTTTTGGCAACTTCCAATATCATATTTACAAATCCCAGTACACTGTATCATTGATTGGTATTTGATATATTGAGATCATACTTCAAGGGAGCAGATTCCTATGGGAGAATAATGTTATACAGATATTTTCCAATGCTGATGGCTCAGGACTTCCCAGATAGCTAAGGCCTTGAAAACCGGGGAATGCACACTTCAGTGAACATACTTTTAGGTATCAATATTAAATATGCTGAAACATTTTTTTTCATAGATGCATAGAGGTGCAATTTGTGTATTATTGGTGAACATCTACGTAATGCTATCTATTGTGGGATACATATTCTTATTATATCTCCTGGATTCTTGCACTTAAATCTTGAAATCAGAGGGAAAATTATATAATTTCAAGCAGCATGGCCCACACAAATGAGAAATCTCTGAGGATCATCATATAGGTCTGGATATCAACTGATCACAGCTAATAGCTGCCATGTGCGTGGTGCTGCCAGCTAGTGTATCCTCCCCCTCCTAGTCTAGTTCTGGGTTACCATCATCTAAAATCTCAGATGGAAGCTGTTTTGGAAGTAGACTACAGGTCATTAGTATGCCTTCATGTATCAAACATACCCACCCATTTAATAAGCCTTTACGTTGGACAAAACAAGAGAGGCCTGAACAAAGTCATTCATTCAGATCAGAGCTAACAAACACTGCCCCAGGCTGTGACAGGCTCTTTGCACTCACTCAAAGTTTAAAGTAGTTGGTTTCCAGAGCCCTGGGGGAGGTTTGGGTGATGGAGAAGCACATCAGCTAAACTCACTGATCCTCCCTGCAGTCCCAGCTGACCCCTCGTGTGACCTGTACAGTGCTATCTCGTGGCCTGAACTATCTGTACCGTGAGTTGCTCAATAAGCCTTTACGAGAGTATCTCAGGACAAAGAGCAGCCCAGTGGGCAGCAGAAAGGGGATCGACATGCAATCTGTGTCTGTGTACCTTGCGTCGTCTAAAGCTCCGGATAAACGGGTTTTTTTTCATATAACCAATGCTACGGTTTAACATAGAGTGTGCTGTATCAGCCACGTAATAATGTAAAAAGCCCCAGGGAAATGACGCTTAGATCGGCTCAAAATCATTAGAGCTGAGAAACTAATTCAATCTCTTTCCCATTATGCTGTATAGATAGATATGAGCTTTAAAAAACGAATGATGGGAAGAATTCGATGAATGCACTGTATAAGGCTTTACAC
Organism: Harmothoe impar; assembly: GCA_947462335.1. Taxonomy (NCBI): domain Eukaryota; kingdom Metazoa; phylum Annelida; class Polychaeta; order Phyllodocida; family Polynoidae; genus Harmothoe; species Harmothoe impar. The sequence goes on along the minus strand of OX381704.1, from coordinate 76,231,318 downwards.
CATAGTTGGCTGAGAGAACAAAAGAAATAGGCTGATTGTATTTTACATACATGGCTGTATGTGGACGTGGTCAACTGAGCACCCTCTCTTACGGTGGGTCTAGGTCAGATCTGATTAGCATGACTAGCTGCATGAGTGTTATAAGCCTTGGACAATGGTAATTATCCTGACACTTTAGACATTTACCCTGTCCTTGGCTTGTAACACTCATACAGCCAGTCCCTTGTATCATATCTACCACGTAAATATGTATGGTATGTACAGGTTTAGTGTGTTTCTACTAAATAACAATGTCATATGCTAATATGCTTGATGAAATACTGTCTAAACGACGCATTTTCCCTCCTCCATTCCCATGTGACCCTGCATAGGACCTAAGAAATCATATACTTTACACAAGGCCTTCGGCTCAGTCTCGCCATACTACCAGTAGAAATGGGCTACACGTTGCCAGGATTAAGAGCAGATCAGTGTCTCACTAAATGGTTCATTTTTTTATGAAGGTCCAACTGCCTTGCTTTACAAACTTGCGATTTCCTTTCACTTAAATATTATCTGCTCGTGTAGTGGGGGAACTGCCTACGCTGCTTATACTAAGGCAAATAAATGCCAGCCTTGTATTATGAAGGCTTATTTATGTCATGACCCGTAGACTGACGCTGTAGTGGGGTCAATATATGGAGCTTCTTTATACAGCACCAACAGCTGCTGGATATAACTAGTGTCCCTGACGCCTGTGTAACCAGTTAATAATGGGTTTATTAATATACATGTGCTGGATTATAACAGAATATTCCTCCACTTCCACTTCCACTTCCACCAACCCTTAGATAATCTATTTTAACAGTAATGTAGTAGGTAACAGGAAGATATGTGCTGGTCTAAGATGATGAATCAGCAAAGGCAACAAAATGAAAGCATATATACTTATTTGTATGTCTACACTCATGATGATAACCCTTGGTAGTACAGTAGTTAGACAACGGCTATATTTATGTATGCATTACAGACGAGTGTACTCAGCCATGACTAATCCAATATAATGTATACAGAGCTATAGCTGTGGTTTAACTGACCTATGCCACACCAATGGTGATTATTTTGTCACCCTTTGTATGTATTATATTATAATTTATTTTGCTCTCCCAGCCAAGTGTGGTATGAATATAGCTATGACCATATACTTAATGTCATACAAGCATATCTGAAATATATGCAGTACAATTATGCAGTACCATTTCCTAGCACCGCATGTATATCTATCTCTAACAAATGTAACATGATGTGCAGCTGGCTGATTCTATGTCAACTCAACCAAAATCGGAAGATCTTCCCGGATAGCCATCTCCAATTTCCATGTTAATTTTTTTTCCTGACTGCCCTATGTATCCATATTGTCCCCCAAAATTTCTAATCAAAATTTCACATACTTTGGGAGTTCTGGCTCACTCAGTCAGGGCGGGGTGTCTGCTGTAAGACAATCCTCAATTCTATCCATTTTCAAAGGACTACCATGGAGTAACTCTCAGGGTTACAGATCCATGTGTCATTACACAGGTACTATTTATATTAGAGATCAGGAAAACATTATCAAAACATACCTCTTGTCTTTTGGATGCACAAAGGCTCAGAAATAGGATATAAATCGGTGGAAAGTAACAAAACTTAAAATAATCAAAATTAAAATTATACCCCTAGCAGCTTAATCTTGAGGCTAGTTACTAAGATAGATGTGGAGCTTGTCAAGGTATGGTACTTGTTCCTTTAAATAGTTCACAAGTGGCACCACTGGTGGCTAAAGTCGGGCAATTCCCAAAATTACCTAGTTTTGGCGGCCATTATAAGGCCATGTGGCAGCATTTTTCAGACTGTATTTTTGAAGTTCCCCTATGGGATTTTCAATGGTAAATGAAGGGGGGGTGCAAAAACATGTTTTAATCTTTTTTAATCTGAAAATCTGTATTTAGCTTACCAGCCATAGAGGATTATTTCTCATGCACATATATACCATTGATAATTTTTTTCCACACTTATGCTGTAGGCTAAATGCTAAGGTCACCCTTACATAGAAACATATAGGGAAAATTATTTCACATGGAAATTGGAGATGGTCATCCAGGAGACTCCGGTTGAATTGACACGGAATCAGCAAGTTATGTGCGGGCAGTCTTCTGTCCACATTGACTCAATATCACCCTAACAAACGCTGACCTTGCTTCCCGTTTCATGTGAGTGTTTGCAGGGTGCATGAGGTGTAGTGTTGGGTACAGGCAGAGGGGTTCCCACATGTACTATACACCGTCTATAAACCGTCTGCATATCTAGTTGGAAAATAATAGTAGGTTCTTATACATTTGTACTTCACATAGTACCTGCATAAAACACGAACAGCCTACAGCTCAGACGTTTCTCTAGGTAGTTGTCCAACCAAAAGGTTTGAGATTGGCAATTTTGGAAGGTTTGTAGACGTCACAACGTTGAGGTTTATTTACGTTCAACAGACGTAGATGTCTGATTTATGTGTATCTACCTCATTCAGACGTAAATCATAATAAATCTACGTAATAAATCTACGTTGAAAGACGTAACTTTTCAACTTCAAGTGGGTAGATGACTTCTCAGTGGCACACGAGGTGGCAGCATTACATGTATCAACTATGGAGAGAATGTTACAGCTCTTTAACAAATCTACCACATTCACATTCAAGCAGTAAATTCTCATTAGTTATGAATTCAATATCATGCAAATAAACCATATTCAATAGAATATTTATATATAAAAGACAATAGATTGAAGCATTGTGTGCGAATATGTGCTTTGCGGCACTTAACTGAGCGGACACCACATTGGTGGTAACGGAATAAATACAAAGCCTCTCTGCAGCCAAGACTATTCAACAGATCTATACTGTGAGGCTGTTCAGTTGAACTACAAGAATACACTATATAGAATGGAATGACGTTATAGTTGTTATTTTATATGAATATTGCTTGTTAATGTACATTTGTCTGCAATATAATACAAGTCTTTGTCTGAATTCCACTATGTAGAATTATATGTAATGTGTTTAAATACAAGGGACTGAGCTGGGGTCGGCTTGGGGTCTAGCACTAAGGATAGTCTAAATTATGTAAGGCCTATTAGCTGACAATACAAGTTAAAGCACATCAACATTATTTCTCTTCCAGTCTTTGTATATTTCTGTGTACGGTTTCGTGCCCAGCAAAATGAACTATGGCTGTTTTGCACAAAGATGTGAGTAGTTAGCACTTAATCAGTAAGGTTATACATTGCATTACACCAACCTATTCACCTATTTTGGTGTAAAGAACTGTCTGCCTATCTCACCTCCTGTGAGTCACGATCCCCTCCCCCATATCTTTATTTGTCTTATGGCCACCGTCCACTGGGCTCTAATCGGCCGAAGTTATATAGGAACCGTATGGCAGAATGGTACTAGTAGACTGGTATACAACCTGATTGAAAAGAAAAGAAGTAGCAGTGCTTTAACACCAATGAGCTATCCGCCGCCCCAGCCTGTTTAAATGGGTAACTGTAGTGGGATCCACGTTCACCGCAATATCTTCAGTCACGTGAACATGCAGGTGATTGCGAAAAAAAGTATTGTTTTAGAAACAGTATTTCTTACAGGGCGTATGAGGCTACGTTTTATCCTGAGAATGAATCACTCAGCTACGCTAAGGAAAGAGAGTCAATTGATTATAAATGATACCATAGGGATTAATGAAAGCAATGTTACTCTAGACTGGACCCACACATTTGAAAAAAAATCGTGTAGCATGGGTCAGACCACACTGAGCAAAAGGTCCTATTAAAGCTAGAATTTTCCCAGTGGGATTTTGCCTGTTTGGAATCTGTGTAAACAAGTTAAGAAGTCATTTGCAACTGCTCTGAGTTTCCATCAAGCTGTAGTAATTGATGCCTTCGGTGTAGGGTTTTACATTCCATCGAGTTACCTTTCAGACACGTTGTTTCCCAGTTGCAGTCCTAACCACACTCCCCATTCTAACGATATGTTGGCTTGTCATATTCCTTAGAGTCTGTCTTTCTCGCTTTGCAGCTTTAATTATATGAATCTATTCTCCTTCTGAGGCAAATACCATGAATATTTTCATCTGGCTATAAAACATAATTATGAACTTTATACGATACAAAGCAGACTAGACTTAAGTATCCTCCTCAATAATCCAGGAAGATACACAGAACAGACACGAACATACGCTGTCACAAGTGCCCTGTAACATATTGCTACCCGGCGATTGTCTGGGAATTGCATTATGAGAAAAGGTGGAATGCTCTATTTTTTCGTCAATATCCCTCCTTCAATATTCCTCCTACAGAGACGTCATTTCAAAGTCGGTGTAAGGCCATCTATTTGGTTTTGGGGATGTCCGGTGGTCTTTGCCAGTAGCGTCCCCGCTTTTCTTGCTAGATAAATTGTTTGCTTGTATCTAAGGCAGTTTTTCTAAATAGTTCGTTTTTTTAAGTGTTCTATTCGGGTAAAAGATAACAGTTACAAAAGTAAACGTATCAACCTAGCATGTGCATATTGCATTACCTCCGCTAGGGCCCCTTTCATGCCTTAATTAACAGTAAATTCTCCAAACTCAGCTATGACGTATACATAATTGCTGTTGGAGTCTTTATCAGACCTGAATCATGGACAGTTGGAAGTACATATCCAGGAAATGTTAATAAGTCTGTGACGTGCCATGCGCACCAACTATACCACACATAAGTTTGAATCACAGTTTTACCCCAGCTTTTCATGTAATGCACACACAATGGTGGGGGTGGACCCCTAAATTCGACACGGCCTTTTCTTAAAATCGACAATTGACATATGAGACCTATAGTGACATGCGATATGGGGCTTAAAAAGTAAAGATAGTGGCAGGGGACATGGTCATTTCTTAAAACCGACATGCGACATGGGACCCTCCCCCCATCTATACCCCCATACTGTGTAACAGGTATGGGCTTGTCGGCACCTCACCAGCGATTACATTTTAACGCTATTTCCTATAGGTCTAGATGACCATGCAAACCGGTCACGAACCAAGTATCAATCGCATATGGGATAGTTAACACTGAGCGTGACCAACTCTAGTAAAACTCCATTTGGGAAGCAGAGACATGTAGGTTGTCTAATTGTTATACGGACAAGGCACAGGGTCAGAACTGGTCGAGAGGATTCTACTCTGTCATGGATTTTAAATTTCCTATCGGGGGGGGGGGGGGGGATTGTCAATTAAGATCAGTTTACGTAACACCTAATGTAAGTTCAATATATGCATAACCCTGGGGAAATGAATTTAATCAGAAATGGATAATGTTCTTCTGTGGCGGCGCCCAATTGCCAGTACAGGCTACTTTGGTTTAAAGCTAACTGCGGTCATTAATAAACTCTCCTGATTAGTGAAATCCAAGGCCCTAGGTCCCTATACATTAAGGAGCTCGACGAACTATAATATGTACATACATCTCGAGTGTGTCTATTTTGCCCTACATAAAAATCTAAATTGGCGATCATTCAATGCTTGTAGCAGTGAGTTCCTGGGCACTGGGGTTTGCATCTATACTCTATAGACCAATGCAGCAAGAAAGGGTGACTTTTTCGTAATAAAGTTGCTCGTACACTGGTTTTAGCAGAATCCTCACAGCGTTGTCTGTAATGGCTATGTTTGCAAACTTGTCATATGAGATGATTCCCAGGACAATTATCTTTCTTAAAGTATATATTTGAATGCAGGATTTTGAGGCTATATTTATGTTTTTGTCTGTCACACTTCAGAACTGTTCAAAAACTTTATGAACAACTTTTCTGAAAACTCACCCTTTCTTGCAGCATTGGTCTATAAGCTGATCAGTCTAACCCTCAATCTAGTCCCATGTGACCCCATACGTGACCTATCTGTAGGCCACGTTGCTCAATAAGCCCTGTCCGAGAGAGGCATGTTTGCTAGTGTAGGGGCTAGGGTTATACGGGTATGTTATATGACGAGTGCTGTTGGATGTTGTGTTGCGAGCTCAGTCCGAACCCTTCAGTCCGACGGTAGGTGGCAGCACCTACCCCGGGCTTGGGGTATGGACAGAGGTCGCTATAGGCTTCCGGTCTGCGTGTGCGCGCGCAGGCTGGCTGCCTATATATACCCAGCATCTGGCGGTACTCGTCGGTTACTCTGAGCCACGCTGGCAAGGAGACCCTGTGATCAATACGGCTGATTAGCCTACTGACCCGTTCCGAACTCTATAGGGAGTTCGCACACATAGATACTGCTTGTCTAGGTTTTCTGAATAAACCCGATTTGCAACCTGTAACACTTGATCCGAACTGTGTCGACTTTGTTCTTTAATTGATACTCTACCAATATCATAAAGAGACAAAGTATCGTTTATTACACTGGTGCCGTGACCAGTTCTGAGTGAAACGCAGGTTAGCCTGTGCAGTAGCACAGACCTCCTGCTCTGGACTGAGCAGCGAGGTCTCCCGATGAGGCGTCAGCCTCATCCCCGGAGGGGTTAGATGCCGTTAAGGAGGCAGATACCCGCAGGAGTGCGAATGTTCCATCTAGGACAAGCGCATTTTTGGGATACAAGGGTCCCGAAATAATGAATTACTCATTAGATGAAATGAGCCTGTCAATGTTCAACGTTGGTGGGTCAAGATCAGCCGCTCCGAATCCACGGAGGGCTACCATATTGGAGGAACGTCGTTTCGACGACATGAGAGAGGCCAGAATACAGGAGCGTGTGCAAATGGCCCAAATGGAGTTGTTGACCATTCAGAAACAGTCGAATGAATGGAAAAGCAGTCTGATTGCATTGGAAGGTGCAGTCACACATAGAGCTTCCAAAATCAAGGAGAAAGACGCAAGGCTTTCAACTTTGTTGGAGGAGAACGAGAAGCTGGTGCAATCACTTAGCAGGGTTCGAGTGGAGTTCGATCAGAAACAAGCTGATCTACAGGGACTCCGTTCCGACTTTGTTCAGGCGAACACTGATCTGAATCAGATTTGTGCGGCCCGAGATGCCGTCATCCATGAAGCAGAGGAGACCCGATCAGAACTTGTTCGGGACACTGAAGACTTACGGGAGGCTCGCCAAAGTCTACTGTCAGAATGTGACATTCTGAAGGCAAAAAGAACTTCTTTGGAGAAATTTTTGTCAGAGACCAGGGAAAGTATACAGGATAGCAGTACCTCGTATGCTTCCGCTGATAATGACAGTCCGAAAGGTCCTCATTACAGGAGTTTTACAGACACCCCAAATCTTCCTATGGGACGTGGGATGACTGTAGAAGGTGCCTTGTCTACTTCAACGCCAGGACGACCACTAAAGGTTGGCCGAGCAAGGGGTAGAGGTAGGGCGAGTGATTACTCACCTAGGGTGGGTATCAGTGGTATCCGTCCAATTCCGAAGCAGGTCTTTTCGGCTCCGACAGGTGTAAACCCGGCGGGCAGGGGAAGGTCATTATCGGAGTTGGTGCGGAGTCCACGTTCTCAGTTGAAACTGGATGAGCAGCAGCTGGATTCGGAACGCTTGAAGAAAGCATCCGAACAAGATAAGGCGGCCAAGACCGACTTAACTCCCTCGAGTTTGTCGCAATGGCGAGAATGCCAAGCCAACATACTGTTCAACGAACAGAAAAACTTGGAATTGGAGAGGCGAGATGTGTATCGCAAGCAGCAGGCTGCTCTTGAGCAGCAACAGGAACGCATGAAGGAAAATGCAGCCCTCGCTGAGGAATTAGCAGAGCAGGAGGCGGCGGTTTTGAGAGCTCGACAAGAAGGGCTCCGAGCGGCCGGTGAAGCTGCGAAAGCTAAATTGGCGGCGGCACAGCAAGAGGAGGAGGCTGATAGACAGGCCAAGGAACTGGAAAAAGAGAAAGCGGCGCATCAGCGATTGCTTGCTCTGGCCCAGCAGTGTCAGTATATGACTGACCGGGAGAAAAATTGGTGGTTCACTCAAGGTGTGGACCCCACTAAGGATTTGGTGTCGTATGGTACCTACCAGACCTATCTGGAGAGGCAGAATAACGTGCCTACCAGAGGCGCTACTCCGGGGACGACTCCGGGCACAAAGAGTCCGAGGAGGGCTCCAAGGAGAACAATTCTGAGTACAGAGTTGCAAGAGTTGTACGATACAAACCCAGCAATAGCTGGGATCGGATTGCACAACGTGGGTACAGAAAAGGACGCCTCGGCTTCCATTTCTAAATGCCTGGCGATAACCTCTAAAATTAGGGGGTCATCCAACGCTGCTAGACGCATTGCTAGCGAGCCTTTTCCCTACTGGCAGAAAAACTCTTGGGAAGAGTGGTTGGGGCCACCGTTGAGGACATCAACCTCAGTGGGTGGGATCAACAGGATGCAATTCCGTATGTCTGTAAGGGATTGCGCTTGGGAGATGGCCTGATGGCCGTGGAGCAGTGGAAAGATGAATGCGGACCCCGCGGCACTTTCAAACAACTGGTAGAGATCGGAACTATCCTATACGGAGACTCCGCTCGGATTGACCCGATGGTTGCTTTTAAGAAGCGAGTGCAAGGCAAGCACGAGGCCCCGAGGGTTTTCGGACTTGCACTGATGAGACTCCTGAAGAAGGTACATCCAGCTTCAGGAATCCATGATGCCTTATTCTCTAAGGAATTGTTCTCTCAGTTTGTTGCTGGACTGAGGGACCCAGAAATACAACATGTGGTGTATGATACCTGGAGAGCTGATACGTCATTAGATGACCTTTTTAAGGCCATCGACATACATACTCTCAAGAAGTCACTGTTAGGGGACCGGGTGCCCACCCGGGCCTCGGCCATTATAGAGTGTTCTCCGGAGCAGTCTGATGGTTTGGGCAGTGAGGAAGAGGGGGCGATAGCTTCTGCAGCTCAGTTTAAGAGGAATGGGAATTCCTCTAAAACGCCGTGGAAAAATAGGAAGCCGGAAGGGGGTGGAAACCCTCCTCCGAAGAAGGAATCATCGGACCCAAAAGCTCCGATAATGGACGCAGCGTTTTTCACATCGCTGTTTGAGAAGATGACGACTTCCATTCAGGGGGCTACACAGCCTAACAGGAGGAAGATCAATCGGCGGACCGCCAAGTGCTATAGGTGCCTGGAGATCGGTCACTTTGCTGCGGAGTGTACGGCTCCGACTCCGAAAGTTCCCGGGAAGGAGGGAAACTAGAGGGGGTGGTCCGAGAAGGCGAGCGGACGACCCCTGCATATGATGTACGCCAACATACCAGAGAGGTAGAGCCTAGTGAAATTCCGAAGGCAGGAAGGGAATCAGGGGTGGCTTCGAGCTTGAGGGGCTCGGATGCCGGCCTGGTTAACATTCCAGTCCAACAGTTGCCCGGCAATGAGGCAGGGAGGCCCATTACGGATCGGAACGAGGAAGTTGCGGCTGTCACAGACACCGTGTGGGTAGGGAGTACCCAGCTTTCCCCGGATCATCCATGTTTCGACCATTTGAAGAAACATGGCCTTGATTTGGCTGCTCCGAAGGATTTTAAACGCTTTACTGTAAACCCGTCTCCGCTGGGGGGGAGGCGGTGGTATGTGTCTGTTACTGTGGCCGGTAGAGCGGGCGAATTTTTAGTAGATACGGGAGCTAGCCACTCCTTTATCTCCTCTAACTTCTATGCTCTTATGCCGGATAGTCGTGATAACTTCAAAACGAGGGTAAACGCCTGTTCGGCCGATGGGTCAAGTATGCAGACGTATGGGCGCGCGTTCATACCGCTCCGAATTGGAGGGAAGGAGTATGTGGCTTCTCCCACCATTGCGGATATTGCAGACGACGGTATACTCGGATTGGATTTTTCGGCGTTGTATGACGCGGTCCTGAATCCGGGTACAGGGGTACTCCTGATAGAGCACCCGTACCGTGCGGTAGAGCAATGTGTGCTCCGACAAGTGTCGACAGTGGCAACGGTGGTCCAAACTGTAAAGATTCCTCCCGGACAGACGTGTGACGTGCTGGTCCGAAGCAAGGGGCTTAGGAGAGAGGAAGAGGCAGTTGTGGAGCCGGATGTGGCCATGTTGGGTAGTATCGGTTTGACGGGCATGGACACCCTGGTGGGTGATGGTGCTTGGACCGTTGTGCCGGTTTCTAACCCCGGGTTGGAACCGAAGTATCTAAGGAAAGATACAATACTGGGGAAGGTGTTCACCAGTGAGGCAGTGATGCCTGCTGGACAGGTGAGCATGAAGGGTGACCCTTCTCCGACCGTTCTGAGTGAGGGACTTGAGAAAATGATCTCCGAAACGGATTTGACGGATCGGAGGGATCTCGATTCCCTAAGGAGGCTGGTAGTGAAGTATCAGGATGCATGGCAGGTGGAGGGGGAGCCTTTGGGCCGAACCGACAAAGTGTTGCATTCTATCAATACGGGTGATGCACAGCCTTTCAAGATGCCTTACCGACGCTTGCCTTTGGGTAAGAAAGCGGTGGTAGAGGAACAAGTGAAGACCATGTTGGAACAGAAGGTGATCGTGCCTAGCACTAGCCCCTGGTCCAGCCCGGTCCAGATGGTTACTAAGAAGGACGGGTCTATCCGATTTTGTATCGACTATAGGCGCCTGAATGGGGTAACCAAGAAAAATGCATATCCTCTCCCCCGGATTGATGAGACTCTGGACTCCTTGGGTGGGAACCAATGGTTCTGCACCCTGGATTTGCAGTCCGGATATTGGCAGATCGGGATGAAGGAGGAGGATAAGGAGAAAACGGCTTTTACAAGTCACATTGGACTGTATCAGTTTGAGCTGATGCCCTTCGGGTTGTGCAACGCCCCGGCCACTTTTGAGGCTATGATGGAAACTCTTCTGAGTGATCTGTTGTGGCGCAAATGTTTGGTATACTTGGATGATGTTATTGTCTTTGGCAAGACTTTTGAAGAGTGTGCGTTGAACCTCGGAGAGGTTTTGGAACGAATTCGGTCCAATGGCTTGACATTAAAGCCGAAGAAATGTGAACTTTTTCGGAAGTCCATGGTCTATTTGGGCCGGATCATCTCCACCGAAGGTGTGCAGGCTGATCCGGCTAAGTTGGAGACTGTGGAGACTTGGGAAGTTCCAAAAGGACCAAAGGATATCAGATCCTTTTTAGGGTTCTGTTCCTATTACAGGGACTTCATCCCCGGATTCTCTAGGGTGTCTCAGCCATTACAACGGTTGAGCCATTGGACTCCGGGGAGGAAAAAAGAACCCTTCCCATGGGGGATGGAACAGAATGAAGCCTTCAAAGAGATTAAGGCGTTGTTCCGAACCACCCCGGTGCTGAGATACCCTACGGAGAAGGGGCATTTCATCCTTGACACTGATGCGAGCAATGAGAGCATCGGGGCCGCATTGTCCCAAATCCAGGACGGAGTAGAGGTCCCGCTGGCGTTCGCTAGTAACAGTATGAACAAGGCACAGAGAAATTATTGTACTACCAAGCGAGAGCTGCTCGCAGTAGTGGTGTACACGAAGAAGTTTCGGCACTTCTTATATGGAGGAAATTTCACACTCCGTACCGATCATTCGGCCTTGAGATGGCTCCTTAATTTTAAGGACGCCGAGGGAATGATTGGTCGGTGGTTGAATCACCTCAGCGAGTTCGGACTGGAAAACTCTCATATCCAGCACCGAGCAGGCACGAAGCATATTAATGCTGACTGTCTGAGTAGACGTCCGGTACGCCGTAGTGTGCGTCCGGAGTGTGGGGATTGTGGTGCTCACAATGCTGTGGTAGCGAGTGTGCGTTTGCCTTATGATGGGTTGTTGCAAAACCTGTTGGATTGGTCCACCGACACTATAAGGACATACCAGATGGCCGATCCTACCATAGCACGACTGAGGGAGCTTGTCCCTACTGGGGTCTGTCCAGTGAGACCCGAAATATCGCTGGAAAACCGTGAAATGCGACGTTTCTTGGCTCAGTTCCACGAACTGGAGGTCCGAGACTCGTTGTTGTGCAGGTGGAAGACTTGTCCCGGAAAGCGGAGGGTGTTACAAATGGTAATCCCTGCTGCTATGAGGAAAGACATCCTGTACTACTGTCACGGCCATTCCACTAGTGGGCATTTCGGAAAGAAACGCTCCTTGGAAAGGCTGAGTCGGAGATACTACTGGCCCGGCATGTCAGGCGACCTTTTAAGGTGGATCGAGACCTGTCCGGCCTGTTGTTTAGGCAAACCTGGTCCTGGATTAGGAAAATTGCCACTGCAACAAGAGCTATTCGGAGTGAGATTTGCTCGAATAGCTGTGGACATTATCAGTGGAGTTAAACCAACTCCAAAAGGTAACACGTGTATGATGGTGGTCTCGGACTACTATACGAAATACACCCGAGTGTACCCACTCGAGGATCATACCGCTGCTACTTGTGCGGAAGCATTGGTGAAGGGGTGGATCCTCCATTTGGGGGCTCCTTTGATGTTACATAGCGATCAAGGGAGAGAATTTGAGTCCAAACTATGGACAGCTATGTGCCATCAGTTGGCTATATGCAAAACTCGGACCAATCCGTACCTACCACAGTCCGACGGGCAGGTGGAGCGGTTCAATCGGACCTTGATCCAGGTTTTGAAGCCATTAGTGAACTCCCATTCGGATGATTGGGATGATCAATGCGAATTTGTGGTGCATGCGTATAACAATACGGTCCACACTTCGACAAATTGCACACCGAACCTCTTGGTGTTCGGAGAGGACTTGATCATGCCGGCGGATTTGGTATTCGGGGTGGTAGGGATCAGTCCGGAAGCACCATGTACGGTGCTATTTGTAGAATCTCTACGAGAGCGGTTCAAATTTGCCTACGAAACAGTTAGGGCTCATTTGCTCAAAGCTGCGAATTGGCAGAAGGTGGGTTATGACACCGGATTGAAGTTGCGACGATTCGTAGTGGGGGATAGAGTGATCCGCCTACACGAACCGCTCTGCAACGTCAAACTGGCGAATAACTGGGATGGACCACACACTGTGGTTAAATGTATCAGTCAAACGACTGTGTTGATTCAGTCCGAAGCAGGACGCATCCGGACGAGCCATGTGGCTCGGTTGCGTGCTTGGGCTGGAAGGGAGCTCACCCCGGAAACGGAGGTGGAGAAGGGAACTTCGGAGGCTAAATTTGTACCTTTGGAAGGGGTGTCAGTGGATACCCCTAAGAGAGTGGTACAAAAGAAGCTCCGGAAGACCGTGAAAAAGAAAGTCTCGGCAGGCGAAGGAAGAAGGGCACGGAAAACTAAAATCAAGGCTGGAGTTTTAGTTAAGAACGAGTGTCCTTCGGCCAGGTTACGAGAGGTGGACGGGAAACCCGTTCGGCGAAGCCCAAGGCTGGTGGCTAGAGGGGCTGTAACCTAGCTTGTTTACACAACGAGTGTGGTGTCCTGTGTTGTCCTATATGTTATATGTATGTTACCAACAGGGGCGCTCAGAGTCAATATGAAAAGAATGTAAGAGTGCTCCCCGAGGGTGGTGGACGGATAATCCGGTGGGGTAATCTTCGATTTCCCATAAATATCCACTAATACTCCTGATGAGCTCTTTATTCAAAGTATATTTTGACTTTTGTGAGCCGCCTACGTAGCAGTGTGATCCCCCGAGCCCGAGCTGCGGGCGGGAAAGGTCGTGACCTGATTAAACAGTAATTGGGTCACACCGGGTAACGGGATCGCGTCCAATCACGCGAGACGCTGCGCATGCGCTTTGTTTTAAAAACAAAAGCGAGGGAACGCCATATTGATTTTGGGCTCGCCCCGGTCAATAGCGGTGTTGGTCGGCAGCGTGGAAGTTGGTGTTTTGGACGGCTAGAAGAGGAGAAAAGTCAGTAAAAGAGTTGTAAGCAGTGAGTACTCTTTCCTGGTGCGTCTGAGACAAAGAGGGAGACGGGGAACTAGTGTTTTCCCCGTCAAAACTCCCGTCGAAAGACACTTTGACGAAGTGAGGATGGCCGAGCAACAGCTCCGTCAATCCGAACTTTCCGGACACTCCGAGGTGGCATCCGCCACCGAGGAGGCAATGGATGCTCAGAGCCCTAGTGGTGATGAGTTGAGCCAGACACTGTCGGAACTCCGTGTAGATCCGGCCGTGTCCCCGATCCGAAAGTCCCCGTCGCCGGACGGCAGCGAGGACTCCGGAGTGCTGCAAGGACTCGCCTACACCCAGGTAGCGGTGGATCCTTCCGAGACGACTGCACGTCCCTCCCGGATATGCAGTCTCAGCATATCACCAAACCTCCAGAAGACGGTTGCTCGCAAACTGTCTATGGGGAGTGGGAGTGATTCCGACACTTCACGTCCGAGGACGCGCGGTGGGAAGGGTGCTACCCGAGATCGGTCCAAGTCGGCCGATACTAAGGCTAGCACTAAGGCTATCAAACACTCTGGTGTGGGAAAGAAGCCTCCGGGAAAGGACGAGCCTAAAAAGCCCGCTCCGAAGAAGGAAAGTACTGCGAGTACGAAGAAGCCGGGTTCCAAGGCTGCCACTGCAGCGGCCTCCAAGGATCCGAAGACGGTGGACCCCAAGGCTCCTGCTACGAAGGCGCCTAAGGGTCAAAAGAAAGCTGATCCGAAGCCTGGAGCTAAGGACCAGCCAGGGAAGGGGCCGACGTCCGACAGCACTAAAACTGTCAAGACTCCGGGTCCCAGTAAGTCCAACCTACCGATCCCGGCCAAGGGGAAAGGTAGTGGGAAGGCAGTTGTAACAACAGCTGCTCCGACCTCAGCCGTTGACGTGTTGTCCTTCTCGCGAGGGTTAGACAACAGCTCAGCAGTAGCTGCTACAGCCGCTGCGATGGCTGGTACGAAGGGACATGGGGGAGCCCGTCCGAAAACGGTAGTTCCCCCCGAGGCACCTCGGACCGAGGAAGCTATGGATACAGCATCCGCAGCCCATACGGTCCAGGTAGTGCAGGATGTGCTGTCTGGCATCACATTCAACCTCCCGACTCCCCTGGAGCCAAGGAAGGAGGTACCCGTTCGGGTGGAGTTACCTCCTCCAAAAGAGGTACCCGTCCGAGTGGATACTCCTCCACAGTCTACCGAGCCTGCTCTGGAACCATCCAATACCATGGATATTTCAGAGGAAGCCGGGAAACTGGATCAGGCTGCAGGTGGTGGTCCGACTGGATCGGGGGTGCAAATCCTCGCTCCACATCGGCATGACGCATGGGATAAGGAGGAAGCCGACGTCCCATCCCTGCTCCGAGGTGCTATCATCGACCAGATGAGCGCCACAGAGGTCAGATCCTTCGATCTGATCCAAATGCGAACCTTCCGGGGGCTGGACGAGTTGTCTGCCAGGTTCCCGGCTTGGTTCCCAGATCGCCTAACGGCGGCCATGGAGGATCTTAGCAAACAGTCAGAGACAGCTCGCTTAGTTGCTGAGACCGAGGGATGTCCCGAACTTATCGCGGCCTTGGAGTACGACCTGCAAACTGCAGCGGAATTCAAGACCGTGCATAGCCGGCGGGAGAAGAGGAGACTTCTGACGCCAGCGATGAAGCTGGCTCGGAGTATGGAACAGAAGACCAAAGAGTCCATTCTGGATGCCACTCTGGAGGGTGAAATGATCCAACAGAACACGGCCGCGGCTAGGTCTGCAGACACTAGTCAAATGGAAAAGGCCAATCGGAGGGACCAATACCTACGAGAGACCATCAAGGTAACCTCTCGGAAGGGGGGTCGATCCGACGAGGAGGTAGAAGCGGTTCTGAAGGGATTGGATGAAAATTCTCTCCCGGACGACGAACTTCAGGTTCTGGTCCGGACTGCACTCCGAGCCAATGCTGCAAGTGGGTTTAAATATTTTAAACCCATGTGTGTGAATGACTGTGTCAAGGACAAGCGGGCCTCACACATTCCGGAGGAGGTGGGCCCTGACGGTCTCTCTGATGACGAGGAGTGGATTAAGACGGATCCACTCGAGAAGTCGGTACAGTTGTACCACTTTGAGCTTCTGGACAAGGTCCGAAATGGTAGTACCAAATACCATTCACCTTTCCAGAAAGCTAAGTTAGCATGGGCTATGGCTAGATGGCATCCATTTAGCAAGTGCCCCTTTGAGCCTTGTCTGAACGTGGACGAGACACTGGAAACGCCCCGAACTTGGCCTAGCAAGGTTCGGTACGCAAGGCATATTACCCGCTTTCATTTGCGTCACTACATGCGGTATGACTGCTTGAGTGTGGGTACAAAGCAGAGCAAGGGTTGTCCGAATGGTGGCTGGTTCTACACTAGAGCCGATATCATCAGGCATCTTGCTAAGCAGCACGGGTTGGCTCTGGATGTCGCAGCGGAACGCATCCAGACAGCCCATCAGGAAGTCTACTCCCACTTCCCTCCGGTAGTGGGCCGAAATGAGAATCTCGAGGTGGATTTTGGCACCAACGAGAGAGGAAAGGTCCGGGTCTTCTACAAGGTAAACCCGGACGGCAACTACAACCGGGTTCCGGAAGGTGAGCTCTTCGATGAATTCGAGGAGTACCAGAAGCGTACCAGCACGCGAAAGGTGCGGCGCGCTCAGAAGAGACCTAGTGGGTCTTCGGAGCAGGCCGACTCTAAGAAGGCCAAAACGGATGAACGGAAATCCGTTATGGAGAAGGCGGATCCGGGCTATAAAGGGCCGGCATTCACCTCTCACACGACTGACTGGAAGAAGGGTCCCCAGGGCAGGCCACCTCGGTCTGATCCGGAGGATCCGAACTCCAGCACGATGGGGTCCTTCGCAGAGGAGTTCCCCGAAAATAACATGGTTCCGGGTGATGAGTCGCAGACTCTAACCCAGACCGGTAAGACCAAGGCTCCGGCAAAGAAAACGCCGAAGCCAGTTCAAACCCCGGATCTCCCACCCGAGACCGCAGAGGAGGGGCGTCTAGTCTTGCGACTGAAGAGCCCTCCTTCGTTCCCTCCCGCCGACTTCACTTCCTATGAAGCCGGACAGGAGGCCTTCGGTCAATGGCAAGACAATTTTCATCGGTTGCTTGCTGGCCTGAGTCAGGAGGTGGCGATGTTGTCCTTGAACACGGTCCATCATCTCCATCAGAGGGAGGTCGCTACCCAGAAGGCAGCGGCTACGGAGTCCGTACAGGAAGAGCGTGAAAACGCTCGGACTGAACGATGTGCTGCTAAAACCGAAAGGAAGAAGCAGAAGTTGGCAGTTAAGAACGCCGAGGAAAAGCTGGACCACGAACGTCGTCGGTTCCGGGACTGCTTCGCGCATGAAATGCACGAGTGGGATGGAACTCGGGCTCAAATCGAGCTCTGGCTCCAGGAGCTGACTCTGGCGGAAGCGGCGTCGGACTCTGAGGAGGAAGAGGAGCCGGCTCAACCCGGTTCCGGAGACGAGTCGGACTAGATCATCCTATTCTAGGAGCCGATGAGGAGAAAAGGGGGGGGTATCCTAAGTATACCAACCCTACAAGCAAAACCCTTAGAAAGGGTTTAGGAGTGTCCGGACAGAGGAACGCGGCAGGCTGGCTACGCAAGGATCCAGTCTGCCAGGTGGTACTGACGGAGGAGGACAAGGAGATCCGGAGGGGACGCTGAACTCGGGACTGGAGCACTTTACCAACATGGATCCGATACAGGATGTTTTTTTTATATAAACTATGAATATCAGGACCGAGTGCTCCTAATTATAAGTCCGAAGATCGCCTGGAGGCAGGACTATTTTTTTCTCTCTATTTATCACCTAAAAAGCTCCCGAGCATGAGCTATGAACTTTCTCGTTCCGGTGAGTAAGAGCTGAACTAAGTAGGTTCTGAAAGCCGGGCGGAATGCAACACCATCAACAGAGGATCCGGATCTTCACTACAAAACCACGTATGATGTCTTTTTGTAATAATACTTTAATATGTCTTTAAAAACTTTAAAAGAAGTGATATTGTTTATCACTTATAAGTATTATTCGTTACGAGTTTAATTAGCTCGGGGTCCTGAAGGGACGAAATTTTTTACTGTGATATTGTACTTTTTCAAGTGTTTGTATACTATATGTATAGATTAACTCCATCTATCCTAGGGAATGGGGCGTAATTGTCATTACGGTCTATATATGTAGAAATGTGTGTAATTAATACCTTTTTGTGTTCAACAGGATACGTCATATTGTTTGTAAGGTATAACTTTAATTAACCCCTAAGGTGGTATTTATAAGATAATGCCAGTCCGAAGTGTTTTCGGACTTTAACCTTAATTAATTTTTTTACCTCCCGGTTATTATCTGGTAGGGGGTAGTGTAGGGGCTAGGGTTATACGGGTATGTTATATGACGAGTGCTGTTGGATGTTGTGTTGCGAGCTCAGTCCGAACCCTTCAGTCCGACGGTAGGTGGCAGCACCTACCCCGGGCTTGGGGTATGGACAGAGGTCGCTATAGGCTTCCGGTCTGCGTGTGCGCGCGCAGGCTGGCTGCCTATATATACCCAGCATCTGGCGGTACTCGTCGGTTACTCTGAGCCACGCTGGCAAGGAGACCCTGTGATCAATACGGCTGATTAGCCTACTGACCCGTTCCGAACTCTATAGGGAGTTCGCACACATAGATACTGCTTGTCTAGGTTTTCTGAATAAACCCGATTTGCAAACTGTAACACTTGATCCGAACTGTGTCGACTTTGTTCTTTAATTGATACTCTACCAATATCATAAAGAGACAAAGTATCGTTTATTACACTAGTTACAGAATCGGTTGTATTATTTGTCCCTATACCCATTGTCGCCACATTGGCACTTGTACACATAAAAGGTGATGGCATGACTATGGGCCGGGCGTCCAGCTGATGGTCACATGGCCCGTTCCACGGTTCCTGATTTTGATAGGAGTGAAAAATGTTCAGTTGCAGTCGCATGTTGTATGCATCTCTACAACAACCGTATCCAACATGATTTGGTTTACCTGAAGCATGGATTCACGTATCTATAGACTATCCATCCTATATAGAAATGGCTGTACTAGAGAGTTGACGTTCATGGTAATCCTCTTTATTCCCCTTGACTACTTTTATGTATATTTAAGCTACCTCCCATTTCTTTGTTGTTCAATACGGAGGTCCCATGTGTATGCAGTGTCATCGTTTAAATTTTAGGTTTCTATTATCGGCTCGCGTAATGGAGATATAGCTTATGCTTCTTGATGAGGTAAATAAATGCCAGCCTTATATTATATAGCATCTTTGGGATCGTGCGGCCTGAACGAGGTCGCTGTGGTGAGGCCAACAGATAGAGCCTATAATTGCTTCATGCATCTCCAATATTATGACGTGAGAGTATATATAATAATATATATGGGCGGTGGCAGTGGGGGGCTCCTGTGCTATACACATATTTATCTTGGCCTGGCAAGCTTGGCACATTAAAGCAAATGGAACCCAGTACACTGTGGTGATAAAGATAGTTGTATTCACCCTGTCCACTCTAACCAAAGGATACAGTACACATGTCACTAGGCCAAATTAGATATAGGGCATACTTAGGCTGTCGGCATAGGTTGAATATCACTGTTTTAAAAAGCATATCTGTCAGCTTTTATATTTTGCATCAAAGTGATATTTGGTGTCATGTAAGCAAAGGCGATGGAAAAGACCATATTAGGTAAGTTATAACAGTTCTGGACAAAATACTTGAGCAGCTTGAAATTGCCCCCTCTCATATATAGTCGCTCATTCCCTCTCCCTCTTAGATTGATGCAACATATCTGCTGTTAGATTTTAGCCAACGTTAAAGTGAGATGGCGCTAATGCAGCTCCCTGCAGTCGGGAAGGTCACGTTATAGTGGCGAGGGTTAGGACGGGAGGTAGGCATAGACCGGGGGTTCCTGCTGTCTGCAGCTAATCACCAGTGGCTGTCAGGTTACTCTAAATGGGCGCCTCTAGTGGGAGCTTAGTAAACTAACTCCCACAAGCCCTTAACGGTCATGTGATCACGGAAAGGTATTCCAATGTAAACGGTGTAGAGAGCTTGCGTTTTTTTCTTGAGGGGAGGGGAGCCTTAGCAAAGAAAGTACGCCTTAAAATGTCCGTTCATAGATAAATTATATGATTCATTCTTCTCCGACGCTTAGAAAACATAAAATGTAGTCTTATAAGTTATATATACTAGATTATAGTGTGTGTGGCAGGGGGAGTCATGGAATATGACAGTAAATATATATTATACTGTTGTATATTGCATAGAAACCTTAGAGAAATGTCTAAAACCTCAACGAAACCCTTATCAGCTCAACTCTCTGTGGTAAAGCAGCGGAGGTTTTAGTAACGGTAACTTACAAGTGCAACCATTAGATTCCATTAACACAGCACGATTTGCAGATGAAGCCCCCTGAAGAACGCAGACGCGTACGACGCAGCGCGTATACGATCCACAGGACGTGCTTACCCGCAGCTTCCTCCCTCCTGCAGGCACGGGTATATAGGCATATGCATTTTTAAGGCTGTAATCAGGTAATGCTGAGAAAGACTCCGACAAATGACTCACCTGACACCCTGTACCTATAGCCGCCAATCTCTCTCTCCTACTCCCACAGGAGTGACTCTCCGTTAAACAGAAGCCCTCCCAGCACCACACATCAGGGCAGTACCAGCATCTCCACGCCACTCTGACGAGATCCTGCGAGACACGGCTATTACCTAGTGGTGTCGCCTGGATGAAATAGGTGTCCGTCGGTTCACTTTCTCCCTGGTATAGTGGGACTTGTGATGGGGTGTTGGCCAGGGAGTGGCTGTATAGCGTCTGCCTCGTGCTCATTACACAGCTAACATAGAGGGAGAAGACGGCCAGGAACAGCTTGCCACAGCGACCTGGCGACCAGCCTTATGATATCATATGCTTCTCAGGAGGTGCTTAGAGGGTGAAGGTGAATGGCATTGGTGCTCTAGAAGTTGGCATCCAATGGTGAGTCTAAGGTCTGTTACAGCTAAAAGCTATTACAGAAACTGAATATATGTAGATATACTCCGACCTAGTCCACATAATATAATGATGTCCGGTGCCCTTATATTATGTCTAGACGTTGCCACTTCATTACCATGTCCAGTCCCCACCTAAGATGTTTGGTTTAAGATAAACCATCATTTGACTAATTTTTCCTGCAAACAAGCCGACCCCATTAACCACAGCGGATCACGTTATTAAGTACCTGTCAGATGCAGATGGCATGATTTAGTGTCTGACCTGGGGGAAGGGATCGGGGTTCCTGCCGCTATGCTGGAGGCACAGACTGAGATGACTATGTAATAGCTTGTCTTATTGCTTCCGCAACGAGGACAGCCAGTGGTGGAAATGGGACTGGTGGAAAAGAAGGGCAATAGGGAGGATGGATGAGACCGGTGCTGGAGGTCTTTAGGTTTACACTGCTGCTGCCGGGGCCCCAGGGCCGGGGCCTGTGTGTAGAAACCGGCCTGGATTATACCAACCGACTTTCAGCAGTCTGTCTTCCCAGGGACACCTTGCGTAGGTGTATGGCGTAATAGGTTGAGCACTATCCAACAAGTCTTGAACTTACTAATGCATATATGGAATTAGTTATTCCCGAACAAAGTAATCACCATAGTTATTCAATGATGATAGTTAAAGGCAACAACCATACCAGTCTGCGCGGGTCTACCAACCATACAGTAAAATGGCAAGGACTGGGTGGGATATCCGTGGATACTCCATCATACAACTTTGCAATAGTTGCGTTAAAAGACGGTACCAATGAATCTTACTATTGGGGCAAGTACATATGAATGAAAATATGGCTTAATATGAAAATATGGGAAAATATGAATACTTTCTTTTATATTTAAATAGTTAAGTGTAAAATTCATGGACATCGTCCTACTTCACCGAGAAGGGACTTTAATGAAAGCTGGCCGGCTTTAAGCAGATTCCATGTCCGTCATTACAAAGTAGAGTGCCTTTGCATGTTGCTTCCCTTTATTCGATGTCTCAGGGTCTCTATCCGGAGAGACTTCATAGGGAGAGGCCCAGAGAGCTGTGTTCTGCCATTGGGATAGAGTTTCTGTAGGGCCTTAAGTCACGCAACAGGCTTTATACTATGGATTTATCATGCTCATTCCTTCTCCCATATTACCAAGACTGTGCTACACTTGCAAATCACTGCAAGATCGGAAAGGCTGTAGTTGCCACTAGGCTACAGTGGCAACTTATCATTGACTAAATTCAAATCAAAGGGGACTGGGATTCTAATTAGTACAGACAGACCACAATACCTCTCTGCTGTGACTGTTGTGTGTCTATTTGAGCTTAGTAAGACGCATAACATGTGTGTCTCTTATACTGTTACTGCAGTGAACTATGCTAATACCTAACAATAACCGACAACAGTGGGGTTCCTGTGCAGCTCTGTGTCTGGCTCAATGGTGAGCAACTCTTCTGTCGCTAACCTGGTTACTGCAAGACCACACCTCATCATATATACAGGCCGTCGGCACCATCTGTTTTCTTAATCTGGATAATCCATAAGGATAACAGACCAGTCTCCTCCAGTGGCCTAAAGGCTCATATATTCTTCATCCATCATAGTCTCCCTCCCTGACCTTCAGCCTGATCCTACTTGTAACCACCATCGTGCCTATAAAGTATAGACCAACGCCACCTGAGTGAAGGGCCTTATGTAGACCGCTTCATGATTTCCTCAAGTACATATTTAATGCAGGCAGGGTTCTGTACATGGACATACCTCCAGGGTAGAATATCTAAGTGATGTATGGCTGGGCCTAAGTGCAAAGGCCCACACTACCTGCCACCTGGAGAGATAAGGGAAAGGTGAGACCTAGACCCTCTTATTCAGATATTCTCTTTTCTTCCTGGTAATCCCAAAACATTAGCCTTTGGTGGATGAGAAGGGATTGGCTGTTAAACCGCCCTCACCTTGGCCTCAGCTGCCCCTAGACACCTCGCATAGGGAGCTCTATATGGATGCCTTAACAAATGAGCAGCTCGGCCTGGTGTCAACTGGGAGTGGGTTTTACCAGCAGCGAGGAGTTGCAGGGCTCCGTATAGAGTGGTACTGAGACTGGGTGTATGGCTCTGGTGGGAGAGTGCAGAGGTGATGGTATCCACACAATATAGGATATACCAAGGGATAGAAAGGTCACCAGGGGGAAGGTGCACAGAATATCACAGAGAAAGGGTGGTAGGCAGGTGTCCATGCAGTATATCAGTAGTGTCGGTTGCACATCCAATGGATCAAGGATGTCGCATGCAACACAGTGACTAAAATGATGTAACTAATGCATGCATTGTACTGCTCTGTGTGTATGCTGATTTGAAGGGTTTGGTCCGCTATAAACGCCATTTTTAAGGAACACAACAAAATATGACTGCACATAATTATATTGATTATCGAATTTACCTTACCTAGAAAGCCGAGTTCTAATAAATTCATGCTATAGTGATGTGTTTTTTAAATATTGAAATCCACATCTGTAAAGCTAATAGACTTTTTGGTGACACCGTTAGCCACTATGACTAACACTACACACAAAAAAGTAATGGTGTCATCAGCAGTTTGACTCTCTATTCTACCAGAGCCACGTGGGAGACACAGTTGACACCTTTACTTTTCTGTGTGTATAGTTGTTGCACTTTATTCCTTCAAAGGATGTCATTTTACATTTTTATATTTTTGATATCTTATTATGATCTAAATGGAATAGTGGTCCATATATTTAGCTCACGTCAGCTTACAATGATATCGAAATCCGATATTTCGTTGGAAACAGAGATAACCCACGATCATAAAAAGGTCACAGTGTCGCTTGTAAGTTATGCTAATCTTTATCTCCATTGAATAACATTTTAAAGCGTAATGCACACTCACGTAAGGACTATGAGCTGATAATGCCAATGAAGTATACTTCATTACATTTGGGCTAGGTCTGATACCTGCCCTCAACTCAGCTACCAGCGCCCGTCACCTCTATCTGAAAACACAGATGTAGAGAATCTATACTGATACTCATGGACCTCGTCGAGAAATGGCTTTGATGCGCATGGCAATCTAGAGGCAAATTCCTTATCAATAATGACTGGGCTATGGCACCTTTTGCACGCTGCTTTCTTTTCTTGGTTAGCTCACAATCTCTGTCCCATGCATCAGGGTGTACAGCTGATATGATGTAGAGACTGCACAGACTGCTACCATAGCCTTTCTGAAGGCGCAAATGTCATGCAATGCGCCTTTATCTGTTTATAATCCATGCCTCCTAGTCATTCATACTATGATGCCTGTGTAACATGTAATAAATCACTTCAAGATTTGAAAGTAGTTAAGACCATGCAGTGGCAAACCTTATCATTCACTAAATTCAATGCACAGGTGCATAAAGGACAGAACTTCTAAATAATATGCCACATTGATATCAAGGAACACTCTCATATGAGTACACGAGGCATTTCATATAGATCTAGGAAATGATACGTGACATAGTATCTCCTATATTTAATATAACTTGAACTTGAACAGCTCTATGTATGCGGTAGGATATGGCCACAATGGCAAACAACTCGCCCGTGACTAACCTGATTATCACATGACCCCACTTAATCAGATTCACGCCATCAGCACCATCTGTTATCTTAATCTGGATGATCTATAACGATAACAGGCCAGTCCCCTCCAGGGTCCTTCAGGCTTATATATATTCTTCATCCATCAATGCGTCCCTCCCCGATCTTCAGCTTCATAGCGCTCATGAAACATGGACCATCATTAACTTTGAGAACCCCCAGAGCATTTCCTATACATGTCTGATACAGGCAAGGTTATGGGACCTCTTGTATATGCACACCCCTCCAGGGTAGTATGTAGTATGTATCGACGTGAGTCATTGATAGTAGGCCCCTGGTGACATGGCTAACAGTACCTGCCACCTGGAGAAATTAATAAGTTGTTTAGACCTGGTTCTTTATAGCCTAGAAATCTAAGAGTAAAGCAGGAAGTTATCCGGTAGGGTAGATCGTACATTTCAACACATGTGGAGTTGTAAGGTGAGAATGTGACCTGAAATCTACTTGGGGTCTTTCGCTTATGGCTGTGTCTCACGACCTTGGGCCAATGTTTTTGTCTCTGACTGGGTGCCAGCTCTGACCGGGTGCCAGCTCTGACCGGGTGCCAGCTCTGACCGGCCTGAATAAAAACGGGTTATTTAGGGCAGATGATGATAACAATGGGCAACTAATGAATAGTTTGAAGAGTTATAACATCAATTAACCTTTTCAGCCAAATTCTATCTCCATCTGCCCTAAATAACCCGTTTTTATTCAGGCCGGTCAGAGCTGGCACCCGGTCAGAGGTGGCACCCGGTCAGAGCTGGCACCCGGTCAGAGACAAAAACATTGGCCCAAGGTCGTGAGACACAGCCTTATATCTGCATGCACTCTCAAAACATTAACATTTGTTGTACAAAATATGATGAGGGGTTGGCTGTTAATACAACCTCACCTTGGATTGAGATAATCCCAGGGCTGGTGTGTTGGAAGGGCTACTCGTATGTCAGTCTCAATGAATGAACACATTGGCTTGAATGAGAAAAGGGTATGGGGTTTACCCCCATTGTGAGTTCTTTGGTGTTTCAATAAAACGATTCTGGAGCAACACTGTGGAAATATGCATGTATGGGCTTCGGTGGGGGAGTTCAGGGGTGATGGTATCTACACAATGTAGGGGAGGCCAGACTGTGGGTTGGCCACCTGGGAGAAAATCCACAAAAAGAAAGGATATATGAAAGGGTAGGTGTGGGAGATTATGTCCCAGCCTTCTCTCAGTAGTGTTGGTTACAAATGATAGTAGGATGTTGCGTGCTACTTTGGCTGAAATGGTGTTACGGATGCATGCATTATTCTGCTCTGTATGCTTTCTCCGTTATTCACTTCCACTTTTTGTCTCTTGTATCTTAATGCATAGATTGGCTGGGAGTAGCTTTGAGATCATAGTAACGTGTGCAATGTCAAGAAGCTGTACATTAAATGCACTTGTTGTTTTAGACTCGCCCTTAGCACCATCTGTTTTCTTGATAATCTGCATAATCCATAAAGATAGCACGTCAGTTTCCCTTAGGGCCCTTACATACAATTATTCGTCATCCGACTGACTTCTTACATGGCTGCCCATGCAGACGCAATATGCAGCTCTTTCTATAAACAGGTATACGTTTTACATATGGTACTTCAGCTCCCACAGTCCAGATAATGCTACTATTTGTTTGTAAATATTCTTCAATTAAATGTATTCTTATTATTTCATATCGATGATTGCAGGGAATATCCTGCATTTGGGTGTTATAAGAAGATGCCAAGTCTGGATCAGTCTACGGCTGAAGTGTATACACATACATAATCATGGTTTTCAAGTGGCCCTTTCAATGCACCCATTATGGATTGAATTAGCTATCAAGGGTAGTTTGCACACCCAATCATGGTTACAATATTGCACTTGGGGCTGGTACCCCTGCCCATTGTGGTGTAAAATGGTCAGGGGCATTTACGTCCGGTAGACAGTAACTTATTCTGGATGAATTTGGTTCATTTCCATATTTTTAAAGGGAAAGACTTCCCAAATATCTATGCATTGGGAACATGCACAATATGAAAAGAGAAATTTGATTGATTGGAGATGGAATACTATGTGTAATACTTCCAATGCCAAGTAGACCTGGCACTTCGCCTTCTGTATAACAAGGAATATTCTGAGTAAACTTTCTAAAGCTAGCTGTTCGAAAAATAGATTATCATCTTTAAAAAATGTTATACCAAGACATACTTTATTAAAGCAATACTTCGGAATAACGGTATATGACTAAGCCCGTATTTCTTCCTACTAAGAACGCAGTGATGCAAATGGTCAGCAGAGCGGGTTCGTGACTAATCTGTGATTACCAGTATATATGTAACAGAAGTGGTTAATGCCCACATATAGAAGGTCAGTGGTCCCATGAAACCATTATTCTTTAAAAAGTGGCATCAGAACAATCATATAACTGTTCCTAATTATCTGCTCCGGAGATTTCGTTCTACACAAATTATGAGACAATCAGAGAATGTCACCTTATATCTACTGCTTTTCTCATGGCCCTGAGAACCAAGTAGCATCCAATTTAATTCATGATTAAAGCTTGCTGCCGAGAGGGGAATCATCTATGCTTCATTAAGACAGTGAGCTTTTTTGTTTTTTCTCAATAGCGTTTTCACTAGATTCGATTTACAGTCCTCCTTTCCTGCATTAGCAACTAGTTTCAACATGGCTCTTTGTCCCCAGTAAAAAAGCGGTAAAGGCGTATAAGGTAAAAGCGACCAGGGGAATCTGATTCAGACATGTATGCAGCCAGTATGTATCTCTGTGTATGTGTTGTGTATGTTTGTCCCTACCTGTTTTGACTGTCTAGGATAGAAAGCAACAGACACAGTGCCTATAGTAGGGCCCGAGGGGAACGCACTGGAGGCACGAGCGATGAACAAACTAAGCCACAGCCTCCACAAACAACACAGCAATGGGTCCTTCAGCACTAGAACCCCTCTTCTGTTCAATGCCTGTCAGACAGACAGTTTGTACACTGATCCAGGGTGTTGATAGAACAAGGGAGTTAATCCACACCTCAAAGGACAAGCAGGATAGTGAGGATGTGGGCAATCTGTATAGAAGACAATTGCCTAGGCGATGTTGGTTTTACACAGTTTTGTAGATGACGTTGCTGTTTACATACCCAAGGGAATAGGGTAAAGTAATATGTGGCTGGGAGTTCTAGCTACATGGACAAGAGTTTATTGATCTGTGGTGTGTTTCCAGACAATCAGGATGTCCATTGGGAGTGGTCAGGAGTCAGCCTCTCCCCCTGGACAGTCATAGCCTAGGGGAGAGCGGATAGATTTGATTGCTTACGTTGGAAAGGTATGGGAAAGATGGGAGATATGCTCTTTCTTGGCAACATATGAGCATGAGAAGGAAAAAAACATAGAAACTTCCCTGGTAAAGGAAGGTGGTTGGTTGGTACGTTTTAAAGCCCCACCTCGCGAAGTTGTGGGGACATGCACAACCCCATTTAAAGGCTGTGCCAAAAAAGATCAAATCTACAGTTAACTGAACGGGATTCTCTGCAGCCAGAAAAGAGATATGCGGGAGACAAAAGGAGGAGAGGAGGACAAGGGAAATCCGGGATATTGTCTATTGGAAATTTTGAGCTTGTGCCAAATGAATGACAGCACTGTAATGTAAGACTCCCATACGGGCAGCCCCATTGAGTTATGGAGGCTCCATTCCCCGAAAGGGTTGGGGCAATGGTTGGTGGTACACATAACAAGGAACTAAATACAGGACAGGACACACCACAAATGGGTACTGGGAGAAGAAAGTGTGGTGCTAGCGCTTTTCCAATAACCACAAAGAAAAGGAGGGGAAGATATTGGCTCAACCCTCCTCAAAGTAAGAATTGCTGAGAATCCTTAGAACCATCAGAATGAGGTTACTAGTATCCACAAACACCAGTGCCTCCAAACCATAGGACTCAGGGTTAGGGATAGGGTTAGAATAAAAGAATAAAAAGGTCTCCAGGGATTGACACCTAGATAAATCCCCAATCATTAAAACTGATGCCATAATGCTGTTCAAAGAAAAGATAACGCTGATGTTCCATTTGCAGTCCATGCCTTCTAAAACCTTCCGAAACGGAACTTTTGTGATAATATTTAGTCTCAACATGTCTGTCAAATAATGGTTGCATATAATCATGATCCAACCTGTCGAGATTTCCTAACCACGTAGCCTTGGCTTGTATTCGAAGCCAGGCGCCCTAACCCCTTCCCAAGGCCGAACAGTTGAGATAAGGACTATTCATTGAAAATAGCAACCATGCCACCCTACTCTTCTTGCATCCTAATCTCGTCCACGAGATATGCCTGATCTGGGTGCTGGAGACGAAAGAAAATACATATGGTACCAGTAGCATGGTGCATTACAGTGTATGATCATCCTGCACAGGCAGAATGGGAAAGCGCGAAGCAAACAGCATTGATACCCTGTTGACACCAGGAGAGGACCTGATCGTTTTCCATCTCACTGATTAAGGTGCAAAAGTCCTACGTCTAATACCTATATATCTGGTCTGCTCCTTCCTTCCCCTCACCGCCTTCAGCATCATGCTTATTGAACTATCATAAGAGCTGCCCCTGCTGTACCGTTCTGCTTGGGCCTACCTCTCCTAATCCATCTGTCAACTCATGTGTGTGCATACACGAGGAAATAGCCATGGGGTATATCTGGCGGTTTCCGGTTGGGACCATGTGGACAATGCCGCCCCAGCGGGAAGCTCAAGAACCTGGCAGGAACCCTTTGAAGTCCTGCTCCCTCGTGTTCTGACATCACCAGTGACGCCTATCACTTCCGACTGAGATGACATCCATTTCCAAGCCTCATGGGCCCTGTGGCTGGCCTCAGCTGGTTTGCCTGACCTTAAATACTACACTGTGTGCAAAGTATTTGGGTACCAGAAAAGTGGTATCTTTTTTCTAATCTGGTGAGCAGCAGCTGGATGTGGAGGCAGGCGGAGAGGCTTCTGATGCTGACAGGAGCAGGGGCTGCTGGAGCTGCTGGGGCTGCTCCTCATATTCTACGTATGCCCTTCACAGTGCAGCTATAGTGTCTAAACCTGATGATCCTGATTAGAGAACGAGTGGGTTGCTTATTAACACATATTAATGCAGATAGCAATGTAAATTCAATTTCCCTGATTGTAAGGATTCACTTGGTAAGGAGCATCTTGTCTCTATACAAGAATATTCTCGCATTATGTCTCATGGCTGGGTAAACAACCAATTACAGTTAAGGTTATAGAAATATAATAGAAAATCCAAACACCATAAACGAAAGTTATTTAGTGAACACCTCTTAGCATACAAAATTGCACAGCATCACTTGATTTAGCTTTAAGAAGAGAAGCTGTTGTCATGACTACCACCACACCCCGATTTGGCTCAATTGCCATTATCCATTCCTGAAGTCAATAATACTTGAAATCTGACAAGTTAAATGATGGATCACCCTCTGATAGGCAGACTGGGAGAAAATTGCTAGGCATAATACAGTGTGTGCCATGCTATTGGGCATTCATCATGCATCACTAGAGCCCCACACTACGTCAGAGTTCCACATTAGGCCTTCCGCTGCTGCCACAATGGGTGAATAATTAATTGACATGGCGAGATGAAAGTGAAGGTAATTAGGTTACTTTAAATTTGCAGTGTTCATTGTTCAAGCGACATTAAATTGATACAAACCCTGAGAGAATGCGATTTGTTTCAATGTAATGTGATATTGTATTATTTAGCATAGGCCTAATGAAACTATTATCTATGGGTTAAAAAGGAAACTTACAGTGTGAGTTTGGGAGCTTGAGCTAACCTACTAGGATTCAAAGGTATAGGATCTACAAAATCCACACCATAGGTGTGGTGGCCGGTTTCCATCACGGATTCTGGATCACATATATTAGTCTATAATTATAATTGATACACTAATGATGCATGGTTGCATCACTGTTCACTTGAAGCAGATAAACTAGTCTTTAAAGGGGTCTTGTGAAGAGGTCTTGATGCATGAATGCATCAGAGTTCACCTGAAGCACCATGCTTTCCTTAAAGGGTCAATGTGGAGAGGTCATTATGCATGAATGCATCGTGGTTCACCTGAAGCGCCATGCTGCCCTTAAAGGGTTAGTGTGGAACGGTCATGATGCATTATAGTTAGCGTCGGGGTCAGTGCATGTTTGGTTAGACTACCTTGTAGTGCTAACCATTAAACTGTATAAGACATAGCGAGGCATACAAACCATGTTTAAATCCTCCCCTTTTTTCGATTTGCAAAGACTTGTATAGGTCTCATTGTGTTATTGTTTATTGTAGCCTTTAGGGTATAGTTATGTTTAAAATTAAAATAACTAAATTAATGGACTAGACAAGTCTAGTCGCAGGCTTCACACAAATCTGTAAAAGGTCTGCGCACACCTTCCACCCCATTAGTATAATAATGGACCCTTCCAGTTGAATAAATGCGCAATTTGCGAATTGGGGCTGCTATACGCATAGGCTTGAATAGCCTAAGTGAAGTTAGGTACGCAGATCTTTCACCCCTTACCTCTAACTATGGACTAGTCCGTTTTTTGTTT
This sequence comes from Harmothoe impar, assembly GCA_947462335.1. NCBI lineage: Eukaryota > Metazoa > Annelida > Polychaeta > Phyllodocida > Polynoidae > Harmothoe > Harmothoe impar. Next base: position 76,200,149 of record OX381704.1, on the reverse strand, counting down.
GTAACGCCCCTCTGCCGTCACCTGCCGTCACACATTCAGCAAACATGGGGATTTAGAAGGTGCGACCCTGGTCCACATCAGGGGACACCAATTGGTGTCTGGCATGTCAAGGGCCTGGCGGTGCCAACAAGGGCCTGGCGGTGCCTGCAAGGGCCTGGCGGCATCTATAATTGACCAGCTCCACTTGTGGTTATTGGTCAGATTCAATTGGGTGTGGAGGGGGGGGGGGGCGTGTGAAAAACATTGTACCATTCAAAGCTCAGTAGACCGGAATGACCAGTGCATTCTGGGTTCCTGATGTGTGAACAACATATAGAATGATTGCAGGTAAGGTCTAATGCGTAAGGGGAACGAGCAGGCGACGCAGGGTTAGGATCACTCTGGCGGAGTGCAGTGCTGAAGGGTGGGAGACCATAGAGCCTATGCCTGTAGGGTGCAATAAGCAAACGATCCAATGCTAATCCTATGGACGCGCAGCTCACGTTGAAACCTTACGGAAAAGTGAACTCCTTAACCATGGCCGGGGGACTATCGTCACCGGCCAATAACGACTGAGATACTCGAATACATAGAAACAATTTTAATGATTCACTAGGTACCTCCACCTTCACGCAGAACAATGTTTTTTTGGGGGAAATTGGGGTCTTCAAGCAGAACAGATACACTTAGTCAGAAGTCTGCATTGTATTTGATTTCTTTTAATTATAAGGTTGGCCTCCGAAAGATAATTTGAAAATAGACATAAACGCTTTCCTTGGGCATCTGTATTCTGTAGTGAGAAAGATAAATAAGTTTCCTCTTATCATGGAGATATGGTTCTGATAGATAAGCAATGGTTAAATGTAAAGTATATACTGTACCCACACTCCAGTACTGATAACATTCATCTCCATTTTCCGATTGAATATGAGCCTGGAGGGGTGAGGGGTAAGACAGAGGAGTTCTGCCTACCTTTCCCCCCGAATAGGTGGAGCTGAGTTGCTCCAATGACCGTCTAGGGAACAAGGTGCTACCCTCATCACTGCGGAGGTTGACAGATCTGATAGCATTAGGGATTGAGGTAAGAGGCTGAAGGGGTGCTGGAGTCTGTTGATCCACTGACCTGCAGGAGGACGGACCTGCTCCACCGGTCTGGCACCCAGAGACAGGGACATATGATTACTCTCAAATCAGTCTCAAGGTCACCTTGTAGTCAGTGGGTGGCAATCAAGAGAGAGACAGCAAACCAAGCAAAAGGTCAAAGGTGAAAGGAGCCGTTATGGCTTATAAAATTGCCTAATTGGACCCACAACAGTGCTGTGCCCCTTCCTATTCCACTACAGTCGTCCACCTGTCTGACCATATAAATTATCACTCCCCTGTACCGTGCTCTGAGATGCTTTTGCACAGTAATATCATTTCTCAGGCATAAATCTAAAGTGTGTACAATGCATTGCTGAACTATGAGGCACAGCTTGTATTGCTCTCCTGTGGCCGTCTGGGCCTGTTCAGTGGGAGAGCGTCACTATAGCCCCCTTTGCATCGCTCCTTCTTGCATTTTATGCATCAATAATCACAGCCTACAATATCCAGTACCCTGGTAGGCTTTCTGCATGATGACAATGTAATACGACCACCCTCCATGACAGTGGCACCACTACGGAGGTTAAAGGGGCAGGATTGGACTATGCACCCCATATTGAGTCCCGTAATTCAATCTGGGACTATGTGGACAGTGGAAGTCAAAACCTCTTCACTTCATGAAAGACCAATAGTATAGGTTGTGTGCCACCCCACCCATGTCATTTTGTAAAAGGTGATTGTCATGGTGCCTGCCCCCATATCGCTGCCTGGCAAACACCATGACAGCTTCTCGTATGTATATATACATAGATAATCTTGAATTTGTTGGATATTCTTGATAAAAAGCAATTTCCCGAAGTCAGACAGTATGTAATTATGGCCACTGAAGTTTTCAGGACCAAACATTTGCTAAAATCCGGAAAATATGGATACTTAAAATCTTTTCGATAACATCTTACATTTACCTAAACCATTTTTTTTAAATTTCTGGTCCAAGCCCAAAAAGCCCTTAAATTAAAAGAAAGATTCCAAATTGGATAAAAAGAAAGTCTAGGGTCGGTCTTGCTTTGATAAGTCGGACAAAATAACCTGATGCACATATTTTCTTTTAGCCCAATCATTGCAATGTTTCTTATAAATGTAAAATGTCTTGGATAAGAACTATGGATCGGCCTTTCGAAAGCAGTAAACATGTAGCTGCCATATTAACTAAACACGTGGATAACCCCCTCCTCCTTTTTTAAATTGTATAGTATGTAGGTACTATGGTGATATTGCCATCTATGTACATTTACTGTACTATTCATTATAGACATTTGCATGTGGGAGTGTGTTATATACAATATTGCAGTAGCTGACTACAATAGAGCATGTTATACAAACGGATATCAGCTGAGGGGGACGTTAATAGATCTATATGGTCTATCCGATATTTCCATGAGTCAGGTCACCAGGGTTATGTCTATCTCTCATAATGGACCGTCAGGTGGCAGCCTGGACTGCTGGAGAGAGTAAGCATAAGGGTGGGGCAACCCTCCATATCTGGCTAAACTGAGTCTTATCCAATCTACATACTGTTAGAATGCTTTGGTTTTGTTAGTATGGAGTAATTCAGACGACCTGCAAATCTTTGTCTGCCCTTTTGAAGGACTATACGTCCAACAATAGGCGCTCTCCTTCAAACCTCCCTATTTCATAAAGAAAAACATTACTGGGAAAACCATCCCTTCAGTACCAATGCTATAGTGGTAACCATCCTACCCCATGCACTTCACCCTCCCATATAGACGACAGCATCCAACCATATAGTGTAAAGTTACATGACTGCTTCATGCCTGTGGAGAATATTTCCATTTGGCGCATGTTAAAATAGTTCCCCCAAATAAATCCCTGCATTTTTATTCAAGTGGGAATGTGACAGGATCCTCGTGTTTACTTTCTGTAAAATCTTGTTTGCATTTGTAGCTTTATCCGACCAACTTTGAGGATCAGCTGTTGATAGGTTACCTAAATATTTCACTCACTGTGGTCTATCACATCTTGGGCAAATGTATCACTGTCTGTCTGAGATATGATGTATGCGTACTACTACATACATACCTGTGATATTGGCATCTGATTTTATGTATGTGGCCAATTGCCTGCAAAATATAGTGTATTATATAACTTATAGCCCTCTCCCACAAGGAGAAGTGGTAAACATTAAAACATGTGTTGTTACTGAGCTCTCTTGGGTAATAACTTTGCCGAAATCCACCTCTTTCACAGGCCTCACCTGGCTTGTCCACTATTAAATCATATACACCTGTTGCCCCCACTCTACCCTGACATAATTACATAATCCACCTTACCTGAATGCTAATCATGTATTTAAGTATTACTTTTGATTCCCCCTCTTTTGATGGGTCAATGGAGAGTCACACTCATTTGACTCTCCTGTCCTGGCAGGTGGGATACAAACTGTGACTCTGGCTGTCAGAGTCGTGAGGACTCCTTTACTTTTCTGTGCAATTGGGCACATTGTAGATAGAGGCAGAGACACTCTAAAAGTGACTGAATATGTATCTGCCCTCTTAAGAACACACATATATATATTCTGGTCAGATGCTACCAGACAACGGCTCCCTATATTAAACTCAATCCAAACTTTAGCACAAATTCCTGTTCACAGACTTAGTTGATAAAGACTCTAGCAACAGCAGTATTCTACTATCTCCATGTGCTATATATGCATGAGTCGGTAAAGTGTGTGATAGTATTCATTCCCATTACCTCAGTGCGATAGGTGATTACAGATTCGCCTGGTGGTTTATCACATTATTCATACGCCTTGGGAACGTGGGAAAGCTCTACGTGGGGTATTGCAGATTGCCGAATCCACTTCATGAATAGATGGAGCTGGAGAGATGGGAGAGTGGTGGTGATGGTGGACCGTCAGCCCCGGTCTATTAGCATGGTGACGCTGTGAAAACTTCTGTCTGGATATCAGTCACCAGTCCCGATCTGCATCTAATTCAGGCCCCGGAAAGTAGGCTTCTCATCCCAACCACCAACCAATCGCCCTCAGGAATATCAGCCAAAATGGCATGTACGAGAGGTGTACGAAAATCCATCAAAACGACAGCCGTGGGCCATATTTCACAAGGTGGAACAAACTTTGATGTAATATCACTCCTCTGACAACGTAGGCTTCACTATGTGTTACAAAATGCATCTTCGTGCTGAACATGTTTTGACTCACGCGAAAACCATTATGGAACGCATTGCAAAATAAAATGCTACATAAAACATTATTGTAGGGATAGCAGAGCCACACACTGGCCATGCAGATGGACCTGCATGGTAATGTTCCACACATTGCCCTGACACCACCCACAGCATTGAGAGCATGACAATATCCATCAGTATCCAATGTGATCTGGGAATAACGTTTTAAATTATTTGCCTCTAAATCCCGTTTAACGATACTGCATGCGCCATTTAAGTATATGTGTTTTTGTGTTATTTTTAACCAAGTTTGAAATGTACGGGTGTAACACAAATAAATCCTATCACTAAATGATTATGGTGCGAATTGTGGCAGGTCACGCTTTGAAGTGCGCCATTAATGAACCAGTATAACTTGGATCCGTCATTAGAGTAAAATACATGTGATTGGTATATTGGACTGTAATACTATCTTGTACTTTGTACATGTACATGCATAGTCGACCAAAGGAATGTGAGTCAAATATGCCCCAGACCAATCATATACACTCTCTACATATGCTACTGTCCGAACTGTAGGTCCGAGAGATGAGCAAACTGAGCCATGGACTCCACAAACAAGCACAACAAAGGGTTCTACAGCAGTAGATTCCTCCCTCTCCTGTTAAACATTTCCCAAACAGTGCGTATGTCAATCTAGTTGGTTGATGAATAGAATATGGGTATGTTATTTCCAATCCCAAGTACAAACAGACGCCTGCCAGGGAAAATGTATCAATCAATAGGGTGCACGATATTTGTTCCAAATATAAGCTTGCCATGGCACCCCGAGACTATTGCCTGTTGTAGGAGGTGCAGATTGCTGAGGCCAAAAATAAAGGTGTGCTACCTAGAAAAACAGGGCCGACCCTAGAAATTTGGTAGTCTGCGAGTCGACACCATTGTCTGCAAGTCAGCGCTGAAGTTTGCAAGTTAATTTTTGGATACTTTTCAGGCCAGATTTTTAAAAAAAATTAAAAAAATTAAAAAAGAACAAATCCGACCTAACCTACCTAGATTTTCAGACTATGTAACCTGAAACACACCTTTTTTTTTGGCCCGACCACGTACCAGGACACTTAAAGCGTAGGTAATGTATCCATATGTATGTATTGGCTCAGATACAGCATTTGTACAGGTTTGTCTATTTGGGAGTGGTCAGGGTGTGTCAGTCCAGGGGTCGACATCTCCAGTGGCTGGTCATGGTCTCCGGGGGGTAGGCAGTAGATGGAATTGCTGGGGGTTAGAAAGCGTTCCACAAGTTCTGGGCCTCTTGGCAAAAGTAAGAGTCTATATGAGAAGCAAGAACCACGAAGAATCTGTTCTAGTATAGATAGAATTTCGTACTGGGGGAATGGTGTGCTCTTCTCATCGCCACACAAAAGGAGAAAGTCTAGTATTCTCTCAATTTTGCCTTGGAGTAAGTTCTGTTGTTATGCTACACACCATATCAACTAAAAGTATAACCGAAACTGTTGAAGTACTATTTTACTCTGCTACATTCAATGATATAACTTCTCAACACTGTTGAAAGTTAAAGGTACATGTATAATGGTACAGGAATGCTTAAGAGGGAAATTGATAGACCTCCTAGCTCATAAGCTGTTTAAATCAGACATTAAATACTTATATCTTACCTGATCCTTCCTTCCACACACCGTCTTCAATGCCATGTTTCTTTAAATACTATTATGGTTCCTCTTAAATCGATGCACATGTGTGCATCTAGACACGGAAACAGTCAGAGGTAATTGTGGGGGTCATTCTGGTTGATACCAATACAACCATTGTGGAATGTACAAGAATCAGACAGGGACCCTTTGAAGTCCTACCCCCTTTATACTTAAATACTACAGTGTGTACCTAGCTGTACCAGAAAGGTTGCCACTGTCTTTAAACGCCTGTGACCAGCAGCCACATGTGGATGTAAGGGAGAGGGGTTGATGGAGACATGAGCAGGAGGAGAGGAGGCTGGGGCTGGTGCTTACAATCTGGTTATGTCCTCCACAGTGGGGCTGAGCTCAGAGAGGCTTAAACGTATTACTGAACTGCTCCTTACAGCAAGCAGCTGGGTCTCAAAACCAACTCGAGAACAGAGCAGGCTTAGACATAATGTTCAGTGTACCGTAAAAACTAGAGAATTAGCCGTACCCCTAACGTTAAGAAATCATATAAGCCGCACAGAGGTTTTTATTTTGGCGACTTTAGTACTGCAGTACGCTTCCAAAAACCCTCGTATAGGCCGCGCCCTATATAGGCATGTTTGGTATCAAATGAAAGCTGTTTCTGATTCGTGTACACCCCGCGGCTTGTACGAGGTTTTACGGTAGCAGGGACTCGAAGAGAAGCTCATATGTAACCAGCCTGTAGTTGATCATCTTAATAATAGGGCAAGGGAGTTGCTCATCTTCATGCCTGAGTACATTTTCCTATCAGACTGCATTATGAGTGAGCACCTTTCCTATTTTTTACAAACACCCCTCCTACAAGCATCTCCGAAATTAAAAGGGCCGATAAATGACATAATTGGAGATTGTGTTAAAGGCTTAAATTATCTAACACAATTAATGTTTTATCTCATATAAATGTCCAACCTAATCATGAGCTCCTAATAACAAACCGTCTGAGCCATAAAATAATCTTATTTAGTTTTCACGCTATTACAACTGGTGCTTACGCTCCAAAGGTTTGGTCAACTTAATCTAAAGTTACCTCTTTAAAAACGATTGTGTCCTAGGCAAATTGACCTGCCACAACCAATTTCTCTTCCACCAGGTTTTTGCCTTGCCTATTACTGGCTCGGTGCCGGGAGCATCACAATACCCCTGCTGTATGCATTATTGAGACTGTATTACATGTGAAATGGATATTCAAAGCTGTTATTTCGCTTTTAAAGGTCATCATGGCACCACTTGCCTGTTGTAAGAAGGAATCTTAGTTATTGGGTGAGGTTTTTGTTAAAGGCATGACTTACATGCATCTCTCTATGCATAGTTTTCTTCCTACACATTGTATGGATTGCTAATTAATTTCTGTGATCCCCAGGTAGTATTAACGGATTTACTGGATGCGCACAAATATCTTATGAAGTAGGGACTTTTGATCTCATTTCTTTTGATAGAGATACAATAGCCATCTTAACAGAATTATCCTGACATTTAACCTTAATGCATGGATCTGCCTAGAAATTACAATAGTAGCGAGTTTAAACTGTGTTATTAAATAGTCACTCCGTCCCTTCATCCCCTCTTTCCCAGTGACTATGAGCTGGGAGGGGTAAGGTTTATGGAACCGGTGCCCAAGCAGCTACATACACCCAGAAGAGAAAGGAACCCAATTGCCCCCGTGGCATACTAGGGCGCTGGGGGTACCCCTGTGACTGGGGAGGTCGACAGATCTGATAGCATTAGGATCTTCAGTGAAGATGGTGTGGTTTGCTGCAGCGCATTGACCTGCAGCAGTAGGGGCCTGTTTCACCTCGGGGCGTAACGGCCTGTCAGCCCAGAACAGCTATCTATTCATTACCCACACATTGGCCACCAATAGGCAACCAAGAAGATGAAAGAAAAACATCAGAAAAATTAAATGTAAAAGACAGTTATACTATAGCCTAGGTCTTAGACCCGTAAATATGTCATGCCCAGCTGCCTTCAACCACCACCTAATCTGACCCAATCGCATTTCCCTCTTAGACCCGTGATGCTAATCTAACTTTTAAGGTGAACTGTATGGTGAGAAGAGCATGTGGTGGAATGAAAGGATTTACTGAGAGGATATTATAGGGATGTGCCAACGAGGACATGAATCTTGACAATGATTGATGTGAAGGGGTCTCCCATCTGTGTATACATAGACAAGAAATGCCAGTCAGGCTTAAATAAAGTGAGCCTATATATTGTGATGCAATTGGTATTGCTCTTCTGTATCGCTCCAGGCCTATGCAGTTAAAGATTTATAAAGTGTCAGTATGCTTCAGTCAATATGAGTATCAGAGTATAGCTCCCTTTTCACACTGTAGATACATCATCAACAGTACTCCACAGACTCCACAGACTCCATAGACTCTACAGACTCCACCGACAACCCATTGTAAAATTGCAACAAGGAGAAACAAGCATTTGCTTGTCCTAATGTATAGATGGTCCAGGAATGCAGACAATGTTGTCTATTCGTCTCCAACGCAATAATGCTTTAATGAAGTTAAGGGTTGGCAGGCCGATCCTAGCATCATTATAGAATGAGCCCATGTTAAAATGGGATGAATTAGATGTTATATTGCAATATTCTGAATCACTATCTGTATTTAAAGGTAAACTTTAAAACTTGAACTATGTATACATAATTTTAAAGGATTGAAATGACATAGTCAGTGCCATGATCAATGACATTGAAACCACCATGAACACCGGCACCAGGAATATTGGCCTGTAATATAATACAGATTGGGCTGGGTCAGAGCGTTTTGGTATTGTCTGAGGCAAGGAAGGCGAGCTTTTAACGTCCTTCCCTGTTTTGCAAATGCACATGTAAATACGACGAACACGTGCTATTTCCACTCGAGGTGGGAATACCAGATAGATGCTATGTGTTTTATCGTCGAGTGAGGATAGAAAGGCAAATAAAGCAGACCTTTTCCATCATTTCCAGTAGGATAGACCTTTATCTGCCAGCTGCATGGCCTGGCAAGTATCCTGACAGTTGACTTGCCGTATGAATATATATATATATATATATATATATATATATATATATAAATTATATATATATATATATTAGACCGCAATGCGCTACCTCAAAAGAGGCCTAGAAAACAGGTAGTACTGGAAATGTTTTTAGACCACGATATTATGTAATTTTCTTATAGTACATGACTTCCTCAGTTCCCAAAAAAAAGTTCCTGACAGGGTGCGGCCTCGTTTGCCCGTAATGGCCGTTTCCATGGCAACCACCTGAAAATAGTGGATACGGCTGTAAAAAGTGCACATTGGCTGTCCATAGGGCTATTTGAGTTTTACCTACCCCCCCTAAATCAATGTTGAGCTTTTATCTGGTCTCATCATGCGGTTGCTAGGGTAAGCGGTTCCCTAGCAACAGACATTCTATGTGAGAATTCCCTAGAAACGAGAGGAAATATCAATGAGATAGCTAATCTATCCATATCTAATTCATCAAAACTGACCCCCAAGAAACAATGGTGATATATCCTTGTTGACATGGTCCATAGTTACCTAGCAACAGCAGATATGTACCTAGCAACCAGCGTTAACTACCAATATGGCTGAAAAAAATCACATTTTGGCTCTCCATAGGACCATACTAAGTTGACCCACCCCCACTAAATCAACTTCAAGGTTTCTGATGGCATTAATGCCTTGTTGCTAGGGTGAGTGGTTGCCTAGCAACAGCCATTCTATGTTATAATTCCCTAGTTACCATGGAAAATATCCATCGGTGAGATGATATGCCAATACCCACTCCATTCAAATTGACCTCCATGGGAAAATGGTAATAAATCTATGTTGGTATAGTCCATGGTTGCCTAGCAACAGTAGATATCTACCTAGCAACCACTTTGAAATGCATTATTTCACTAGACTTGATCATAGTTATCCTGTTATCCTGAATACTGGTATATGGCGGTATTTAGGGTGGTAACTTAAGTTTCCTGACATTATCTAGGAAGTATGTGAGGCTCTATGACGGTATCTAGGAGGCACCTGAGGATGCCTGACAATATCAAAGAGGTATATAGACAGAGCTGCACGCTAAAGTGACTGAGTCAGTGGTTATTGCATGAGTGGTGCTTGGGTTGTATTGCACGATGGCCTTAGGCCGAGTGCAATACAACCCAAGCACCACGAGTGCAATAACCACTGACGAGGGCACTTTTAAGTGACGCTCTGTATTTATTTCAGGGTATTTCAATCAAAAACAGACATGCAGTCCATGTTTGACTACTTCCGCGGTGTTTGTTTACCTCCGTCGGCCGCCATTTTGAATTCCGTACAAGTCACGTGACCTTCGGTAGCCTAGAAACGCCATGGCGACCCCATGGCGACCCATGGCGACCCTCGGGAGCGTGCAATACGACCCCAGCGTGCAATACGACCTAGGGTTATTGCACGCTGCCCTGGGGAACGGCCCTCCCATTGCTTTAACATTGACAGTCCGCATTCACCATGAAATAAAAAAGAATATTTAACTGTATCTAAGGGTTATCTCATGTGCTCTATTGTGTATCTTGGGGGTATGAGAGATGTCTAACTGTGTCTAGGGTGAATATTAATAAGCCAGAAACCAGAGCGATTATCATTAATAGAGGTGATGTACTCATACCTACACCCAAATGGGTCCACAGGATGTCAATGATGCCATGTTCTTGTTGTTATGGTCCATTGTTGCATAGCAACAGTAGATGCCTACCTAACAACCAATGTTAAATGTGTGTTATACCAGCTTTTGCCATAGTGGCTTTGCTTACTACTGCCTTACAGTATCTGTATGAGGTGCTGAGGCTGCCTGACAGTATCTAGGGCGTTATGTCAGCCTTCCAGGCATTATCTAAGAGATACCTGCATTTGCCTAGCACTATCATATTGGAGGCTGCTTAAAACTATATAATAGTATCCATACGCCATCTATCATTACCTTGCAGTATATGGCAGGGTTTTGGACAAATGTGATTTTGCCAGACATATAAGTCAACTTAGGTAGCCTGGTGATATCTAGGAAGAATGTTGCCCCCCGAATTTGATTACTGAGTCGTATTATATATACATGTGTTAGGATACCCACTCACTCCCATTTATTTTCTCTCTACTTATGAATTATAATTTTGTCTTTATTTCTCAAATTTTGCTCCCTATTGGAACAACATCATCCAATATTAATCATTCGGATCAACATTGACGTTTGATTATAATATTATAGGCAATTTCCATCAGCCTGGGTAATAAGATCAGCCCTGAAGGAGATATGTATAATGCCAATGCTTGCTCACGCAAGACTTGACTTATCGTATCACCTTCTATTTATAACCTGGTATATAGGTTTAATATGTAACAAGGTAATGAAAGAATATCCTAGGTCCATATACATCTTGGATCTGGATAGTTAAGTTATTTTCATTTTAATATCGCCATATAAAGACTCTAATTAATCCCTTAAGGAAATTGAATGTATTTTTATCATGAACAACATCGCTGATAATCATGCACATGAGCTGCATTACATAAACAGGGCCTGGCCCTACTGTATGTGCAGATTAAATAAATGAATTACAAACAAACAGTGCATGAGAGTATCTGTTGAGTAGCAAGGTGCTTGATGGGATCATGGGAGTATCTGACCTTGAAAAACATGATTCTGGCTTATTCACTGGCCCCATGAAATTTTGATGTGCCCCTACTGCCCCAGGATGGTAGCTAAGGAGTTTAACATACAAATTGTAGATGGAATTTGACATTTTGCTGACAAGGCTACATAAGTGATATGTATTTTTCCAGAATTATATATACTGTTTGTTTCCAAGGGGTTTGGCCATTTGATAGTATTGCTGCCCTAAGCTGTCTGAGATATTTCTCTTAAATACTGCATCACACACCCTTCAGGTAGTGTTAGTTAGCCTTATATACAAAAAAAAACAGTCAGACAGCTTAAGATATGCTCGTAGATACTGCCCAACAGGCTGACTATCTAGTATATCATTTTACAACATCAGGCTAAAGCTAGATACAGTTAGACAGTCATTTCTCTCATTGGCAGTTTCTTTCTTTTTTTGGAACTATTAATTGTAACATTCCAGGAAGAATAAAGGAACTTTCAACCTCAACCTCATTACTTCTAGCTACTGTCAGGCACATCAGATACTTCTTTGACACAGTAATCAAGCCTTTGATACCATCTAGATATTCTTTGTCAACCTCAGGGACCTCCTACAACCTAGACACAACTTCAGGTACCCCCCGGTACATTGACAGACAGTAGTAATCAGGGCACCTATGGTCAAGTCTGCTAAAATATAACATTGCCCCTTGGTTGCTAGGTAGATATCTGCTATTACTATGCAATCACGGCCAATAGCAGCACAAAAACAACACCATTATACTGGCAGTGAACCACAGGTATGCTCTAGTTATCTGATAACTTAACATTCACCGTAGAAACAGTGGATTTCTTGTAACTCGATGCAATTTTGTGCAATATATTGGCTTACTGCATGGAAGGGGTTATGGAGGTATGTCATATACCCCCCAGATACACAATAGATCACATTAGATAGCCCTTAGATACAGTCAAATAGCCTTTTATATCTCTTTGATATTGTCAGGCAAGCTCAGGTGCCTCCTAGATACCGTCATAGAGCCTCACATACTTCCTAGATAATGTCAGAAAACTTAAGTTACCACCCTAAATACTGCCATATACCAGTATTCAGGATAACTATGATCAAGTCTGGTGAAATAATGCATTTCAAAATGGTTGCTAGGTAGATATCTACTGTTGCTAGGCAACCATGGACTATACCAACATAGATTTATTACCATTTTCCCATGGAGGTCAATTTGAATGGAGTGGGTATTGGCATATCATCTCACCGATGGATATTTACCATGGTAACTAGGGAATTATAACATAGAATGGCTGTTGCTAGGCAACCACTCACCCTAGCAACAAGGCATTAATGCCATCAGAAACCTTGAAGTTGATTTAGTGGGGGTGGGTCAACTTAGTATGGTCCTATGGAGAGCCAAAATGTGATTTTTTTCAGCCATATTGGTAGTTAACGCTGGTTGCTAGGTACATATCTGCTGTTGCTAGGTAACTATGGACCATGTCAACAAGGATATATCACCATTGTTTCTTGGGGGTCAGTTTTGATGAATTAGATATGGATAGATAAGCTATCTCATTGATATTTCCTCTCGTTTCTAGGGAATTCTCACATAGAATGTCTGTTGCTAGGGAACCGCTTACCCTAGCAACCGCATGATGAGACCAGATAAAAGCTCAACATTGATTTAGGGGGGGTAGGTAAAACTCAAATAGCCCTATGGACAGCCAATGTGCACTTTTTACAGCCGTATCCACTATTTTCAGGTGGTTGCCATGGAAACGGCCATTACGGGCAAACAAGGCCGTACCCCGTCAGGAACTTTTTTTTGGGAACTGAGGAAGTCATGTACTTTAAGAAAATTACATAATATCATGGTCTAAAAACATGTCCAGTTCAACTTCATATTTTGGGGCAGCGCATTGTGGTCTATATATATATATATATATATATATATATATATACATACATATATATATATATATATATATATATATATATATATATATATATATATATATGAAGAGTTTCGTTGCAAAACGCAACAAATCCATTTTATGAGTTTTGAGATAATGGTGTATTTTTGATTTTGACAAATTGGTGAATAGAAAGCATATATATATATGCACTATAAGGCACCACCCTCTCAGAGGTTCCCAGGCTGGGACGCGGAACCTGACATCCAGAGCGTCTATGATGACCAGGACACTGAGACAAGGAGAAGTACAGGGCCCCAGTGTAGGTTATATAACAGGCTGATGTAAGAAATGGGTTAGATAGCCCGGGGTGGTGCCTTGTCCTGTATGAGTCAGATTTCCCAAAAATGCTCGGGGCACTATGGTATGTAAAAGAAAATGTTGGTCAAATTTTGACTATTTTAGTCATCATAATCGAAATAAGTGAGTAAAAGTGGCGGAGGTTACGCATATATCATTGATCATTATTGAATTATCCAGCATGCAAAAATAAAGTAACTAATATTGACAAAATGACTATTTGGGATGATAGAAGTACCACAGGGGCATGTAGGATAGTGGAAGTAGGATTTTAACAAAATAATTGAAAATAGTAAAAGTGGCGGAGAATACATGATTGGTGGTCGATCCTGACATGTCGAAAATTTAGTGGAATTAATCTTTTTTGCTTTGAATGTTAAAATCTATACCTCTCCAAAGTGCTGGAGAGGATTCACTTTGATCTTGTTGATATTAATTTTTCTATGACTGAATAAAGTATTTGTGTGTAACCTCCGACATTTTTATGTAATCTCCGCCACTTTTACTAGGAAATCACTACCAGTAATCAAATATAGGGCCCCAGGTTAAGTTTGACATACTGAAAAGCTTAAAGGGAGGTACTGGTATAATATAAACTATGGAGCAGTTAACTGCACAGTATATTCTGAGCCTAGGGCGTGGTATCATAGTAAAAGTGGCGGAGATTACATAAAAGTGGCGGAGGTTACTGCAAAACAACGAAAACACAGCAACCCAATATTCTGAAGCAAGTTAAGCTGCAATTAGTGGCCAGAATGATAGAAAATGTATGTCCCCATGATATGTAAAGGTTAGAAGAGTCAGTTGAAAGGTTTTTGTACAGTTTTTGAGGTCTAATGGTGTAACCTCCGCCACTTTTACCTCGGTAACAAAACCACGCATCGGGGGCTGGCATCGTAAATATTACAGTTAGCCCCACAATTTCTTCCCTAGTGTTACAACCCACAGCCATCCTTATAGTGATGGTAAAATTAATATAAGATTATTATTCTTATCAGGCAAACATCAGTCCAGAAAGTAAAAGTGGCGGAGGTTACATGAGTGCCATTTCTGAAAGTAGGGGCCATGGTAAAAAATTTGGGCTAGATATCCAGGTAAAAATGCTTGAACCTTTCAGTAAACACATATACCTCATAATCTTTGTTGAATAGGAAGGGCTCTGATTGCAATAGTAGTGATAGGGGACATTTGAAAAATATTAGAACTGCCTGGAACCTCGTTTTTGGGGTATTTCTCAACTTTGAGGGGCCATAAATCAAAAAATCTAAGTCCGATTCACTTTTTGTTAAACTTATCTGAAAGCCTAGAGTGTTCCCTCTTACATGATATCAAAAAGACCTAGTATAGTGCAGGTATTTTATTGTATGGCTGGTGGAAGGTGAAAAAGACAAAAAATCACCAACATAGTCCATTTTTCTGGGGTCTGACTCATATATATATATATATATATATATATATATATATATATATATATATATATATATATATATATAAACAATTGTATGCATTGTATATTCCCAGGTAGATGACACATGTTCCGGATGTTCTGCGAAACAGCAGGAGACACTCCAGTGTAAGGAAATGATGAGTGCACACGTGTGTAAGTGATTCTATATTCATCTAGCTACCAACGTTTATTTATATACTAAATCTTATCCTCTAGCAAAGCATCAACTGATACCCATTGGGAATACCATGCCATTCCATCTCCTCTCATTTAACTGATACTATTGGTGATGAGTGTATTTACCTCAACACCCTAATGAGTCACGAAAACGCTTATATGACAAGATCAATCTGGTATGTTTGTCTGTTAGGCCACATTGTACAGTATGTGTCAGTATCATTGCATCAGAAGGATGATGACAACCAGGAACGAATATTAAGTTGTGTGTGTATTTGCTACATGTAATAAAAAGGCCCTTTGAAAGCAGCAAATATGAAAAGATACTACCCCTTCTCCAACAGTAACATCCTCTGCCAAAGGACCATCATAGTGCTTCTTTCATCTTGCACTCAAATAACACATGACTTACCGATACTCTTGCAACACAAGGCCAAAAAGTGGTGTGTTTCAGAGAACACGACCCTAATCAGAAAACAGGGCCGACGCGTACAAAAACATACTACCTTTGTATGATTGTATAAAAATATCTCTCATCTCATTAATTCTATGGTATTTGTATCCGATATAGCTGTCTAAATCAGAATTATTTGTAATACAAACATTTACCTGAGTATAGTCGCCAAGGTTATCACATGGCCGTGGACCACTTCTCTTTATCAGTTTATCTAGTACGAGGTGCCTGCCCAGAGGGGCGATAGTATCTGGGATGTCCATATGGATTGCAGTGGGGGGGGGGGAGGGTATAGCGTATCATTGCACCTTGTCTAAACTACAAGTTCATAAAATTGTTATAACCCCGACCCAAAGCACCACTCATCCTCATGGCCTTGGGACTGGTATGCAGACCACCTGTTCCAACCGATTACTAGTACTTTTATTGTCTGTTCTGTGTCCGTGGAGAGTATTCAAAGTGGGCCAGTTTACAACAGTTCCTCCAATATGGTGATCCCCATTCTGTAATTGCCTTTTCGCATTTTATGTTGTCAGATACAATTTCTGTTTATTGTAAATGTTTTTGTTGTAAATGT
Source organism: Harmothoe impar (assembly GCA_947462335.1). Lineage (NCBI taxonomy): Eukaryota > Metazoa > Annelida > Polychaeta > Phyllodocida > Polynoidae > Harmothoe > Harmothoe impar. The sequence continues at coordinate 76,183,577 of OX381704.1, read as the reverse complement.
TAAAAGTTCGCTTGACAGGGTGGTCATTGAGATGATTGCAGTGATAGATGAACAATATCGTGTATCAGTAACATTAAATCATGTTAAATCCTTTACATTTGTTCCTTTCCCTAGTAGCAAACACACTGTGGCCCCGGACAGCGCCAGACTGTGTTTGCAAGTCTGGCCCGGAGTGGGCTAACCGACGGGCTCCCGTCGGTTTAGGGCACTGGGCTTTGGTCTGGCCCCGTGCGGGCTTCCCATGTTGGGTGCAGATCGGGTTTTGGACGGGAAGCCCACTTTGGGCTCAGATCAGTTTTTGGACGGGCTTCCCACTTTGGGCTCAGATTGGTTTTTGAACGGGCTGAAAGTGGGTTCAGATCGGTTTTTGGACGGGTTGAAAGCGGGCTTAGATCGGTTTTTAATTATGGGTTTTTTATAATCTATTCAATCATTCTCCAATGATTTCTTGTATTTGTTGAACCAGATATCCTAGGTCCTGCTAATGAACCCAAGGCATAATCATACTCTTCCTACCCAATAATGGAAGTATCAAGCAGGCCTATTATCATCAGGTTTGAGCCACATGCAGCATAGACAAGTGTCTATGGTGCACATTGGCCTTCAAAGCCATAGTTCATACCTACATGGGGCACATGAGTCTTGTATTAAGATTGTAATGCCACAGAAATAGTGTTTACACTGGATAGCTGCTTAGAGAACCTTTTTTTTCATCATTCAAATATATATTCTATCTTATTTCCAAACTGTGAGAACATCTATTTATTGTTTCCTATTCTACATCTCTTTAACATTTTATTGTATTATTATATAATGTCAATTTCATCTGGCTTTGTTGGAAAACTCTAGATATTGTATAGTAGTGACATCTGGTGTCAATCATCAGAACTATTAGACCAGTTGCCCTGTCCAAACCCAACCTCAGCCCTCATCGGCCCGGAGTGGGCTAACCGATGGGCGCCCGTTGGTTTAGGGCACTGGGTTTTGGTGTGGCCCCAAGTGGGCTGCCCGAATTGGGCTCAGAACGGGTTTTGGACGGGTTTCCTGTCATCTGGCCATCATGAACCCAAAGCGGGTAGCCCTCTTTGAAACTGATCTGAGCCCAAATCGGGCAGCCCGCTTTGAAACTGATCTGAGCCCAAAATGGGCAGCCCGATCGGGGCCACACTTCAGCCCAGCCATCTGCCCGACATGAAACCCAGCTCAGTTTTGCCCGACTTCAAACAGCCAATCCGAGCTAAAACCAAATTGGCCCCGTGCGGGCTTGCTACTAGGGTTATCTATCACCAACATAACTGTTTTCATATCTGCTAAAACCAGAAAAAAATATAGTTCCTGCAATCCAACCTATAGCATAAATTCTTCTGAAAACGTGTAATCACAAATATGGCTGGTGGTTTATCACATTGTTCACATGCCTGTGAAAATGCTGTGTGTGATATTCGCAGATTGCCGCAGCAATAGATGGAACTGGTGAGATGGACGGGTCTGGCTCTATTAGCATCGTAGCAGTACAACGGTAGCAGAGACATCCATGTGAATATCAGCCACCAGCATCTGGACGCAATCCAGGGGGCCTCCCACTCAATCTCCACCCAGATAGCTGTAGCTCTAACGGCGGATACCCACCATCAGCCATACAACAACCACAACCTCAGCTCACTGCCTACTTACTAAATCCGTGTGCCACTTTGCTCCACACCATCTTGTTGCATCAGGTATGACAGGGTTCCTTTTACAGGAGATAATCAATTGGGATGACCCATGCATTCTCAGTGGACATCGTGACAACGTTAATTAATGTTGAAAGTGGTTAAGCAGCCAGCCCTACCATTCCCACGATAGATAAACGAAATTTGAATTGAATTGATTTTACAGCCATTTATACCGAACATTCAAATAGTTTCAAATATGTAATCATAAGCACATGGCCAATTATAGACAGAATATTAAAGGCTGTATAACCAACCTTATTTTGATATAAAGTAATTAAAGGGGACGTGGTAGCTGCTCTAAAAACTGCTTTAGAACTGACCAAGGTCCCCAGTCCCCCATCAGGAGGCTTCAATGAGAGAAGTAGTCCAGCTAAGCAGCACCATGTTTTATGTATTTAGATTCAATTGTTAATCTATCAGACGCTGATTATTAGTGCACCATCTAATGCAATGACTCATCTATTTTACTCGCATACCCGTAGTGTTTGAAATACCGGTATATAAGATTTACATTAGAACTACAGCTGCTTCGACTCCCCCTAATAAAGTGGTCACTATAGTAATTATGAATATACTCAGTACAATAACTATCTTGACTATCTTGACTTGAACAGTTGTTTGGTTTACACGTTTACACGAGTTTCTTGAGATTTAACCATTAATAAACTTATCTAGATTACAGCAGCATACAGTCATGGCAGTATATGACCTACATGTGGTGCTGCTGTGTTGGTAGACCAGGGGAATTTGAGTCAGACAGACACAGGTCCAGTCTGTATGCACAGTGTATGTTTGTTCCCTAACAGTAATGACTGTCTGCAAAAATAGAAAGCAACAGACACAGTGCCTATAGTAGGGCCCGAGGGGGATCGAACTGGAGGCCCGAGAGATGGGCAAACTAAGCCACAGGCTCCACAAACAAACACAACAATGGGTCCTCGAGCACTAGAACCCCTCCTCTGTTAGATGCCTGTCAGCCAGTGTGTACACTGATCCAGGAGGTTGATAAAATAAGGCAATGTAATTTCCATCCCCCAGTACAAGCTAAAGCCTGCGACCCAGAACTGGTCAGTCAATATATAGAGTACTAGCTTGGCAGTGGTATATATAGAGACAATTTTCTGTAGTGGGATTTGACTGACCACATGCCAAGACCGACAGAGCATCAATATTAAAAACCCATAGACCTATTTGGAACACAAGCAATATTTTTATCTACCTACAAAAAAGACAATACAGACCTCAGGTAATACTATAGCAAAGGTAATAATGTAGAGATGGCTAGCAGTTCTTATATGGAGATGGAATTATTGATCTGAAACCCTCTGCAAGACAATCAGGATGTCCATGGGGAGTGGTCAGGGGGTGTTACAGCAGAGGTCGGCTCCTTCAGGGACTGCCTTTGGCCTCCTGTGGGATGTGAAGTAGATGTGATTGCATGGGCCAAAAAAATAAGATGTGTGACAGAAAAGATATAGTCACAGAATTGGAGTACGTAGATCCGATTTTTTTTCCTTGGCTTAAAAAATAAGGTAGGGATAAGTTTCAAGCCACAATGTTGACTCATAGATCAGTGTGGATTCGCAGATCGCAGAGTCCACTTTTATCTTTAACAAAGCAGTGAAAGTGGATTGCTGTGCCAAATGTTTTTGTACGCGTCGGCCCTGTTTTCTGATTAGGGTCGCGTTCTCTGAAACACACCACTTTTTGGCCTTGTGTTGCAAGAGTATCGGTAAGTAATGTGTTATTCGAGTGCAAGATGAAAGAAGCACTATGATGGTCCTTTGGTAGAGGATGTTACTGTTGGAGAAGGGGTAGTGTCCTCTTCCAATGACTACTTAAGAGGGAAAGGAGAAAAGTATTCACTCGCTTTTCCAGTGAGGATTGCTGTTGCACTTTAGGTTAACAAGAAACATAAAATATTCAATTTCCCATTATGAGAGCCCCGTGGAGCTCGTTCAAGGTTAAACAAGATATTAGGCCACTCAAAAAAATAAAATGGTTTCTCATCACGGCGCACATCATAAAAATCAGCTTTTCAGGATTTTTTTTTTTTTTTTGCTTATTTTTGATGAAAATTATGATAAGAATAGACAAATATTTGGATATTTGGTATCAAATTAAAGCCAATACTGCCAAGTAGGATAGAAATAATTTTCATTTTCCATACTTTTAAAGATCCATAAATTCTTAACGACTAAAATGTGAATTTTGGTCATGAAAAATGTATATCATCCCGTACATTTTAGCCCGCGAGTAAAAAAAAAGCAAAAAAAAGCAAAAAAAAAGCCCCCCTCGTCACATTTTTCAGACCTTGGTGATGAGAAACCACTTTTTCTTTTTGAGTGGCCTTACAAGTAAAATTTGACACTCCATACTTTTCTTCTGGGGACTTTTTCATGGGTAAATGGTTTGAATTCAGTCAGCATGTGGTGACTGGGAATATCACCTCGTGATCTTAATTGATCGTAAGTAGTGGCTCTATGGCACGGACCATGGTCATTTATCACGGCAAGGGGTGACTGAGCTGGATTGTTCCTGATCTATATTTAAGAAGTATGCATAAATGATGTGTATTTGGGCACCTATATAGATACAGTTTGCGAAATCTCGTGAACTGCACGGCCAAAACTTGCTAAATATGTAGTGATGAATGGCAGGATTGAGTATCACCCCCCCCCCCCCCCATTGAACAGTACCTAAATATAACCATATATATGAGATTTTGACCTTTGCAGCTATATCTCTATGTTTCTTTTGGGATGGCAGGGAGGAGAAATTATATGCTACTATACAGCTGCTATATACCCAGTGATAGCTGACCAGCCAACGACAGTTATCACTATTCAATAGTAACAGCAGGTAACAATACTACACGGAAAACCTCAGGGTAGTCATTTTGACGAGACCAAAATTGACAATCTTAGGTTGCCAATATGACAACCTTAGGAAATCATTCTAACGACCTAAAGTCGTCACATCTAATCTATTCATACCAAAGTTGTCATAATCACAGTCCTAGATCGTCACTTTGGTTGGGTTGTCAGAATGATAACCTTCAAGTCCAGATATGCTCTAGGTTGTCCCAATGAAAACCTTAGGCTAGCACATACCGAGGCATTATTGGCACATAGCAACCACCCAGTGTCAAAAGGATAAACTATTTACACTATTGAAGAACACGCCTGTATAGAAGCAATCCATGTATTAATTAATGCGTGTGCATAGACATGTAGTGGGGTTTGGGACCAGATGAGCCGGACTGCCCTCATGGGATGCAGTACAAGCAGGGACAAGCCCTTTGAAGTGTTCCTCCCACAATGTCCTGACATGCCCTGTGTCGCCAAACACTTCCGGTAGAGACAACATCAATTTCCGGTCTCGGGCCACTGTGGCCTGTGGCTGGTTCCTTGATCTTAGTGATACATCGTATGCAAAGCTGTTAGTTATCAGCAGAATTGTCTTTAACAAAACTCCTGTGAGCAGCGCCAAACATGGAGGGGCATGTTCTGCTGGGGGCTGGAGCAGGGAGCTGCAAGAGCTGCTCCTCACACTCGCATTACGTCCCTCACGGTGAAGCTATATATCTAGACTCAGTGAGGTGTAAACACATTACAACTGCTCGTGACTCACAAAACTAACTCAACAACATACCAGACTAAGACACACGAGACACAAAGTGGTCAGGAGCTTGAGAAGGGCCTGCGTTTCCAGCCATGTAGGTGATAGTATTAATCATAAGACAAAGGGGATGTTCATGGTTAAGTAGCCTCCCATGTCAGATTTCATAGTGATTGAGCACTCTTCACTGGAGATATTGGCAGCTCCAAAATGATAAGGACCAATAAAATTCTTTAGAAAAGTGACAAAACACGTAGATACTTCAACTAAATTGATTTCATCTCATGTGAATATCCATCTTAATCATAATCTTCCCATGACAAGCTGTCCAGACTTAACTAATGAGTCCCTAAGAATATAACTCTCCTCTCACCGTGTGACTCTGAGCTCGGTGGGGTACAGAGAGACGCTGCTACATCAGCTACATACTAACGCTATGGGGTGGAACCCAGTTGCCCCCATAACCCTCCAGGGCATGGGGTGGCACCACATTCACTGGAGAGGTCGACAGATCTGATAGCATTAGGCTCCTGAAGGAAGAGGGTGTAGGGCTGCTGGAGCATATTGATCCACAGACCTGCAAGGGCATGGACCTGCTTCACCTTGCGGTGTAACGGCCTGTCACCCCGGGACAGGTCCCTATTCATTACCCACACGTGGGTACCAAGCTCACTTGTGAACACCGATTGGCAACCAAGAGGCAGAGAGAGGTCCAAGGAAAAAGTGACAAGTGAAAGAAGTAGTTAAGACTTGTATTATACCCTAAGCCTTAGACTCACAACGATGTCATGGCCCACCATCTTCCCGTTCCGACACTATTGGCAAACTCTTTGACCTTATGCCATTCAGCTCTAAGACACACTACGGGCACTGCTGCTCATGCCTTCTAGGTGGGCTGCATGTTGTCTAAAAGAGGCTGCGTGGGAATGTGCCTACCCACGGGAGCTATTAAGGACGTGTCAATGCCAACATGAAGGCATCTGAAAGGGTTAGTGAAGATTGATGTAAAAGGGGTGTGTGCGCTAATGAGAAATTATGAAAAGCCCTACACAGTGGCACTACCTCTCAGGGCTATACAACGCTTATCGAGTGCATGACCAAGTTATAAGGCGCAGCTGGAGTTGCTCTCCTGTAGCTCTCCAAGCCTATTCAGTGAAAGACTGATAAAGCGTGTATTTTAGTAACTATCAACCTTCCTACTGTGTATCAATTCAGCACTTCCTGCTCACATTTTATGCATGATTAACTCATACCAAGGTCAGCCCACAGTACCATTCTCAGCCCAACTGGGCCACCTGCATGATGTAGCATGACATAGTCATCCATGACAGTGGCACAACCACGTACGTTGAGAAGGTAGGATGGGTGCTTGGCTTTCTACAACACCAGAACCACACAGAGGAAAAAGTGAGAGTCACCTGGACTCACATGCCACAGTCAGGGAAGGAAGGAGGGAGGGAGGGAGGGAGGGAGGGAGGGAGGGAGGGAGGGAGGGAGGGAGGGAGGGAGGGAGGGAGGGAGGGAGGGAGGGAGGGAGGGAGGGAAGGAGGGAGGGAGGGAGGGAGCCCTGCCATGCCATGCCTTGCCATGCCATGCCTCACTTCCCTACTCCCCTACATTCCTACCCGCCCATTCCCCTTCTCACACTCCCAGCATGACCATTTATTGACTCTGTATTGAGCACTTACGCTAAAAGATACCTGTCACAAAGTGGTTTGCATAAGTTGACAGTTTGACAGGTGAAAAATCCGTATTGACAGCAATTCTTTTTCAACTTGACAGTGTGACAGGTGAAAAATCAATGTTGACAGCAATTCTTTTTCAACTTGGCAGTGTGACAGGTGAAAAATCAATGTTGACAGCAACTTATTTTTCCAACTTGACAGTTTGACAGCTGAAAAATCAATGTTGACAGCAACTTTTTTTCCAACTTGACAGTTTGACAGCTGACGCTCACCTTTTTCTCTGTGCAGGCAAAAGGGACTCACATCCCATATTCAGGCAGTCATACTATATGGAACAATGTAGACCTCTTCATATTGTGTAAGGTCAATTCCGCATTAGCAAGATGTCCTGTGTACAGCGCCATGTTGATTGGTACCAGTGTAACCAGTGTAATCTCCAGCAACCAGCTCAGCCAAATCTCGTGGCCGAGATTAGGGTACAAGCAGGGTGCAAGTATTGTGAATAGGTTGTACCTGGACACTCCTAATGTCACCTGTGTCCAGTATAGTGTAGTGGTTAGCACTGTGGACTCATGATGCAGAGTACCTGAGTTCAAATCTCTTCCAGGCAATGCCTGGTAATCAAATTCATAAGTAAAGCAATTTTGGAAACAGAATACATTATTCACAATACTAAAGAAAATTTAGAAATATGTATTTAAAGGACACAGTGTTATTTGGCCTGGTAGGGATTTGAACTTGGGCTCCCAGCATTATGATTCCACAGTGCTAACCACTACACTATACTGGACACAGGTGATATTAGGAGTGTCCAGGTACAACCTATTCACAATACCTGCACCCTGCCTGTACCCTAATCTCGGTCACGAGATTTGGCTGAGCTGGTCCTTGCAGAGCAAAGGGTTATGATTGTTACCAGTGGTCCAAAAGGTGGAGCCACTGTATCTCGCTAATGCGGAATAGGGGGTGCTCTGACCAACCTCTGCCATTTTGTAAAAGCTACAGTGTCTGCACTTGACACTTCCACTCCTGGTAGAAATATGAGAGACATTGTGTATTCTATACCATCATAGCAAGACAGAAATGTAAATAAAACTGGCCTCTTCCATTATTTCTAGTATGAGAAGCCGAATATCTGCCTTGTGTGCAGCCTGGCAAGTATCAGGACAGTCAGCTTCTTGTATGTACACATGCTCATAGACCATTCTTTGTATGTTTGTATTTTCTATTTCCCAGTTACATTAGCAGTATTCTCCATGGGGCCAATCCAGTTTTGGATCGGGCAGAAATCACTACATGGGTTTTCAGTTGGGCGGATGACCCTGCTCCAGTCGGGACCCAATTGAGTGGCCCTAATCATGCAACTAACTTGAAACTTCCTCACTCCATCAGTTTTTGGCCTTGCGTGGGTTTTGGCCTTGGCTTTTGCAGGCACAACTTTGGGTGCAGATTGGTTTCGACGTAGACTAATTAATTTAGACGCAGTTTGGTTTAAAGGTGGACTGCCCAATTTGGGTTCAGATTGCTTTCAATGTGGGCTGCTCATGCAATTTAATCAGCAGTTGGATTTAGGCAGGACAAACTGGTCCCGTAGTTCATAATAAGCCACAACGTGCTTGCCACTGAGCCCCCTCCCCATTGTATGGCCTACAAACAGTCAACTTTATTAGCTCTCTACTAAGGCCAAAAATAAAAAGGTGTGTTTCAGGCAACCCGACCCTAGATTCAAAAACGGGCCGACCCTAGCATTTTTTTCCCAATTTTGGAGAATTTTTTTAATTTTTTTTTTGATAGTTATTTTTCTCAAATTTTACAAATTCTTTCAATAAAAACAAGCTCCCAGTGACCTCAGAGGCCTGAATAATTGATTAATTTCAGAAAATGGAATATGCAATAACTATTTGATATTCCTAGTCAATAGAGGAATTATTGAATCATTCTGGTGAGTCCCGAGTCAATTTGTCGATTCGCGACTCATTCCTGGTTCTCTCTATGTTAAAAAAATAAAAGATAAAAAATAAGAAATCCGACCTACCTACCCTAGAAATTCTGACCATGTTGCCTGAAACACACCTTTTTTTTGGCCTAAGCATGCTAATTGAATGTGTATATGACTATATGCTATCAGTATTAAGAATGGACATGCAGCACAGTGTGGTGGGAGGGACACACATCGCTGTATGAGTATTTAGTGTAAATAATAGTTCCCATAGCTAAGTAAGAATAGTTCCCATAGCTAAAGGTTCCATATATGAGTCAGACCCCACATTTATGTACCAAGTTGTGTTTTTCAGTGTTTTTCACCTTCCCTGAGCTATAGAATAAAGAGCTCTGCACCATACTAGGTCTTGTTGGTATTAGGTGAGAGGGAACATTCTAGGCTTTCAGATTTTTTCCTTTTTTTTTGTCTCGGCCCAAAATTTTAGGATTTATGGCCCTCCAAAGTCAAAAAATTCCCAAAAAAACAGGGTTCCAGGCTTTTTTTTCTCTCTTCATTTGTCTCCCATGGCCAGGAAACCCATTAAAAGTCTCCCGAATCAACATTGTTTACAAGGTATATGAGTTAGCTATCAGATTCATAAGTTTTAACTGGAATTTCTGTTCTCAATTTTTCATCCCAGCACTCTTTTTGATAAATGCCACTCTTGTAATGTCCGTAACGATAACTATTGATGCCTCAGCCTGGTTACTTCCAATGGCCACTCAATATCAATTCTATATGTCATATATGGGGGTCAATTGGTTCTCAAGCCACGAAAAAGAATTAGGAGCCTTCCGGTTTTATTTCAGCCTACAGGTACAAAAGAGTTAATTTGTAATGCAGTTAATGTTACGGACATTACAACACATAAATCCTCTATAAATCTATAAATACCCCAAACCTATCAATTCAAAGTAATTCTTATCCATGGCTAGTATACATTCATTCATTCTGGAAGGAATTGCAGCCTAAATTCTCTTCTGTGTATTAGGAAAGGGGTGTTCAATGCAAAACTGTAATGTCCGTAACGTTAACTCTGTAATGTCCGTAACGTTAACTCTGACTGACCGTAAGCCCCCCCTGCTGCATTTCAAGACATGCACTATGCTAAATAACAACATAATAAGATAGAATGGACATTGCTACAGCACTGTGTGGCATTTAGATGCATTCCTACGGGTATAACTCAACCTTTCAGCCCTCCAAATGATTTATTGAGTCAGAAAATGACAAAATTTCCACCAAAACCTCACTGTCAAGCCCTAAAACCCTGAGAGGGGTATGTTTTCTGTTGTTTATATAATACCTACACTTACTTTTCATTACTTTAGTCAGTTAAACTTGAGCTGGTAAGCTCTTTTTGATTACTAGAGCTAAAAATAGTTAACGTTACGGACATTACAGAGTTAACGTTACGGACATTACATGAAAATTGAAAATCCTCAAGGAGAAGTAAATACTGATGATATCCATATTTTTTCTGGATAGCATGTTGAAGGGTTATCTAATCTAAAAGCCTAATCAAGAAGAAAGAAAAAATGCAATATTTTTAATTTGTCAGGGTAGAATTTGTTGTATGTAATGTCTGTAACGTTAACCATATTTTAAATTTCTTTTGAAAAAACTACTTCTACTCAGTCAATCATCTCTATATTTTAACACAACATGCCCCTATGGTACATCTATCATCCCAAATAGTTATCTACCCTATAGAACATACTTCATTTTTTATGGGTGCTTTGTGCTACCAATACTGTAATGTCCGTAACGTTAACTGCATAAAAAATGCCTGTTTTTTTGCAATTAGAATGACAAAAAGGGTCTCCTTGTATGCAAAACTATACATATTTTGGAAGTAGATACACTGAAGATGATACACAGTGGCTTCAATGATTATTAAAACAGTTTTTGATCAAGCTAGAGTAAAGTTGGTGATATTTTGTAAATATTTCAACATTTTCAAGATTTTTGGAAAGCCCCCCAAGTGACAATATGAAAAGTATTTGGCTTATGGTTTTCAAACTTGGTATGCCTGATTATACATAGTGTAGCTACTTGTAAACCAAAATAGAACTTACTGTGGTGTTTTTCAGACATTTTATTCGATATTTAATATTTTCAGCGTAATGTCCGTAACGTTAACTCCAGGTTGTGTTTGAGAGTGAATAAAAACTGACCCCCTGGGAGTTAAGCTTTCCCTCGAGTGGATTCTGGGACCTAAGATACTAGTCTTTCAATAAAATAAACTTGTATGAAGATCAATTGAGTTTGGTAAAAAAATATTTTGATTCAGATTTGGTACCAGATTAGTGCATTTTTAGGAATTCTGACTCATATATTATGTGTACAGTTGATGGGAAAGGGTTCTCTAAGGTAAAAGCTCACTTATAAAATGTATGTCATCAGCTTTTCAGTGATCACGGCAATGTTCTTTTGCCTTCACATCAAACTCGTATAACAATAGCATCATAATTTTTAAAGGGACAGCAGAGATACCCGTATGAATATCAGCCACCAGGATCTGCATCCAATCCAGGGGACCTCGTCCTAAATCACCTGCAGTTAGCTCTAGCTCTAGATCCGGGACACTGTCCACCAGTCTCACAACAGTGACTCGTGTGGCGTCCACATTATCCTGTGTTTTGAATAATTCTCCCCACATCCCACCTGGTTGCATCAAGTTTAAAGCAATTTACTCCTGAGCAAGGGAGCATTTAACCTTGGCCATCATCCGCCTTACGGCCTCCACTGAATGTGAACCAAATAAACACAAGTCATGTCAACATTTTCCTTACAGTCATGTCTCTTTTTCTTTCAGATGTCGTATTGAATATCCCTTCCTTCGGTCAAAATTTCAAGAATATATCCACATCATCTGTCGAAAACTAATAAAATACATTATCTGAATAGGAAAATTAAAAAGAAATTTCATATACTGAATGCCAATCTATCAGATTTCCTTATTAAGGCCACATAAAAAAGATTATCAGCTTTGCAGACACCGCCCGCATCAGTTAAAAAGGGCCGCATAGGTGCTTTTTATTTCATATTTTCATAAAAAGATATGGCCAAAATTCCGCCTGCATGAAGAGAATAACATATGATTTACAAAACTAACCATATCCCAACCAATAATTGGTCTAGGAACTAGATTTAAAAAGCAGTTCCCTCCTTATTGCAATGTCAATGTATTTAGACTACTATTCCGATCATTTATGATGGTTATATTTGGGACTATTATATGAATTAACCTATCCAAATTTCCTCAAACCTAAATAAAAATAAAAATGTCCCGCCCTCATGGCCTAAAATAGGAATATCAAATAAAATAAAAAGCCTCCCGCCCGCACCTCTTTTTTCCCAAAAGTATCCGCAAAGCTGATAATTAATTTTAAGCGGCCTAACATAACAGCCAGGAAATGTCATAAATCTACCGTTTTTTGTGATTTCCAACAATTTTGTATAATTTTGGAATATCTAAATTGATTACAAATGGCCCAGAAAAGTTGTCCTGTTTTCACACTTTTCCCGTGCAATCATTTGAACTATACACATTATTTTGCTCAAAATCTGATTTAAATCATTATACAAATGTGCCAAATGTGCCTTTAGTCCACAAAAGCTTTCTCCTGTATAGAGCTTCTTACATGATGTGGGAATCTCAAACTCCTAACTCAGGGTCCTTAGTTAAATCTGTTTTAAAAGAAAATACTTTTATTGACCAATTCGCCAAGTTTACAACATTTATTCCGACTATTTTCATGTTCATGCTATTGTGATGCTAATATATATATCCTGATGCATAACATTAATCTATATCAAACTACCTGGGAGTGACCACAGTCAAGGCCACCAATAAAATAGCTTTACACAGGTATCATTGTTTATGTTCTAATCTAAAAAAAAGTCACAATGTCAAAATTAGAAAATAACTAGTTTTCATGTATGGACCATAGTTTGCCTTCCGGAGACCTCTCTCATCGACCAACCCCTCCCACCCCTCCCAATCAACCCCAGCCTCATCAACGAACTCCATCTTGCCTATTTAATCGACCAATCGCCGTATCCCATTTCAAGGTGCGATCCAGGGCTTGCAACCTTCATGTCGCGGCGGCAAACAAAATAATCCAGCACGGCGCTGACCGGCGTCCTGAGAATCCCGCGGGATCCTTCCAATTTGCTGCCGACATCACCATTATCCCAGGTCTGGACCCACCGAGCACGGCGATGGGTCGTGCAGCCCTCTGCCTAGCATACGGCACTGTCTGGGCCGGAGTCTGAGAGCTATATATAGGTCAGCACACTCTCCTGAACATTGAAACCATTGCAAAGCATGTTGGAGAGCGCATCAAAGCGTCAAGTATGACTTGTCTACGGGCCCTAATTATTCCCCAGCACTTATTTCTCAATTGGGAGCTGTGTACTTGCAATTTAAGGAACTCTATTCTTTCTTCCATGTTGTTCAGTACACTTCATACCAGCGAATAAAGGTAATTTATTGGCAGTTGGAGGAGAGGGCATGGTGGATGTATAGGTGCGGGATTGTAACTGAAAAGAGTCAAAACTTATTAATCTACATATTACTAGAAGGTATTCATTAAAATTCTTCTGACCACGCACCCTAGGGTAAAGGCACCCTGAGTCGGACAGACACCTTGAGTCGGACACTATTGACTTTGAATTACATGATCAATATATACAACTCATATATAATGCCAACTATTAAAATATGAAAATCCTGGTATTCTTCCTTCTAACAAACACATCAGCCCACATATAACTCACTTCTTGTATGGTTCTATGACTGCTTAAACATGGGGTGACTTTTGCAATATTCTCCACATAAAACTCACAATGACATGAGAAAGTTGGTTTCCTTATTCCGTTTGTTTTGGTTTTCCTTTTATAGTTACATAATTCCTAACCCTAATAACAGAAATATAATATGTATCTTAATTTACATCTTTTGTGATGGTCTATGTCCAGAAACACAAAGGTGTCCGACTTTAGGTGCAGTTTAACGTTTTGAAATAGACATATTAGATGGGGATTTTTTTCTTTCTACTTAAATGATTTAATTCATTTCAAATTTCTCAGGAATAGAAGCTCTCAGATATGACGTGTCCAATGGTTCAACTGAAATTAGAATTAGTATCCATTTAGGGTGTCAATTATAACAACTATAGGTGAACAGATTTCCATTGCCCAGGAGCCTCCGAAAGGGGTGCCTTTACCCTACTCCTTTTTTTTCTTTTCTTTTTGTGAGGGGATGCCGTTTCTTAAATTCAAACTTATGGGATGGAAGGGGGGCAGTCAATATTTCTTAAAGAGTAGACCAATGGGTAGGGGATCTAGTAATGCATTACTCTACCCAATAAAGCTTACGCCGGTGATGTTTCCACTTTCCAATATTGGAATTAGTACTTAATCATAGTAATAGAGTGTTAGTGATGACTAATCACATATTCTACCTGAGGTGCAAAGGGGACGAAACCTGTCGCAACGTGGTGTGAACAGGCTAAGATTCGCTAGGAGAATCCGGAACCAATGAAAACCAGAAGTGGGCATAGAAAGATCTGAGTGGCCTGTGGATACGTAACTGGGTGTTGCTATGGTTACCTTGCCCCATCCCCTCTACTACACAGAAGGGCTTCACATCAAAGGGGTCGTGTAAAGGGCGCCCTAGATGAGAATGTCGCCAAGAATGGCCAAAAGGGGATCCATGTGTACTTGAGTAATGACGGACATAGGACGTTGGGATCGGTCAGTGTCGGTGAGCGACAATGGGGAGGCGTATAAAGGATGTCCATTGGGCAGAAGACATGGGACGGCACACATTGTAGGTAGTAACCAGGGCACTTCTAGCCAATCTCAGGACGTCTAAATACCCGGCTTATTTTGCCATCTTGTCTGGTAAATTTTGATATAATGCGAGAAACTTTTAAAAGCTAGGCCACTCAAAAAAAATGATTGAATGGTTCTCATCACCGCGCGTATAATAAAAATCAGGTTTTGTTGATTTTTTTGTGGTTTTTGTTGTTGCTAATTCTTAATATGATAAAAATATGATAAAAATGGACAAACGCAGTAGCATAGAAATGACTTACATTTTGCTCATTTTAAAAGATCTAATTCTTAACTACTAAAATGTGAATTTGACAGATTTGTTTGATCAGGATGCAAGAATAGTTTCAAATATGGACAAAATATCGGATAGGAGCCTACTTATTGTGGATTTTACCATGTCAGTATGGCTAAGTTACTAACAATCTGCCGCACGTGACTTTAGATGTACCGGTATATCAAATAGATATACAGTCTATAAACAATTCAATACTTTGACAGAGTGACAGAGTGACTGATGGGCTGGTGATATAGGCTGCTGTACACAGGAACCAGCACCAACACGAGCGGTGCAGCACAGGTTAGTGGATCCTCAATGGTATTCTGTTGTCTCCGTACGACTAGAATGAACTGATCACGTGAAGCCCAGGTCACGTGACGTATTGGGCAGTGCCTCAGCTGCCCCCAGGCGGCCACCACTGGCACCAATCCATGAAGGAGGCACTGTAATGTCTCCTGGTGGATGGTGTGTAAGCCTAAGGCAAGTCTATTAGTCACCAACCCCCTACCACCGACCTGCCTCACACTATATGTGCAGCCTAAACCTTCTGTCCCTCCTCAATAAACTTATAGGGGGCATAATCTCCTCTAATGAGGTAGTTCCTCCACGGCAGTAAGCATGTACATACATGATGCCTTCTGTGGCCAGGGACAGCTTAATTGTATTTAACTCCATTCCACGATTTCTGCAAGCTGATTCTACTGGTTGTAAGCGATGTGAAGGATCTGCTGACAGTGGTTCCCACGGTGCTGGTGTGAGGATGATTCTGAGCATCTTGAACAGAAGCAGTCACCCAGAAGACATACCAGCAGAGAGTGTGGACGGGGCTGAGACCCCCTCAGCCTCTGTCATAATACTCATATTGCCTTTTGCACTGGATGCCAATCGTGTGAAAGGCACTTGACAGATTCTGGATTCCAGATTGATCATTTCCGGGCTTAGAAATATGAACATGATAATGGAGAATTCCCAACCGAATCTATGGTGCTGGTATGAATGGTAGATCGTATGGGGTTTAAGTTCTAGGTTTCAAAAGAGTGCCAGTCTTGTATCTCAAATGGGACTGTGCAGTACGGTGATTTATTGCATCTTGACCAATGCTCCATTCCACAGCACCATCAACCTTAAAGATATTATTCTCCAGACAATATACCTTGCTGCATGCCTCAGCAGCTTAGACAGTATTGCCTTAATTTATGAGGGGCCCCTCTGCCCTGTTAGTAGCATAAAAGGGAGGATAAAGGAGACGGGTTTAGGAGGACGCTTCCCTGGGGGTCTTTGAGGGTGGCTACCTAAGGTTAAGGAGATTCCCCGGAGCACAACAAAGTAATAACAATTTGATATATACCATGGAGCATGACTGTGCCCGTACTGCCATGCACATAAATCTAGTTCTGAAGCCATCTACTTGCCCGAAGCAGATTTGAATAATGCTAAAATACACCCTCAAAGGCAAGGGCGTGGCAACCGGGGGGGGGGGACCACTTTAGGCCAACCCCAAAAAAGGTCAAACCCAAAAGGTCAAGCCGGAAAAGGTCCAAATTGGCCAGACCCCTCCCCCAACTTTAAAACTCCTTGCCACGCCCCTGAAAAGTGGCATCGCATTCAACTGTATCACAGCCTATATAGCAAATTGGCATACAAAATGGTATTAATTTTGTATTGTTGTGCTTGTTATCATCAAAATTATCATTGAGCCATACATGTTATAATTCCCTGTTCATCCTACCTATCTGGCCTTTGTCTAATATGATAGAGGAGGTAAAGATAAGGATGACAATGAAACTATTTTCTTGTCCGTGTCACAAGAGCTACTCCGGCAGATAAGCCATATGAGTTGTAGGAAGGGGGATGCCGTTATCTGATAAGATTGGGAAATCGAATTCAGATGGGGGAATCATGGCTGCATAAGGGGTGAAGAAGGTGGTTGGTCTTTGGGGGATCCTTGGATAGGATTTATTGGAAGACCTACGACAGCGCACAATATATCTGTATTATATTGGCAGAGTGTGTGTGGTATCATTCAGGAGAGGACGTGTGCACTCCGGTGACATCATATCCTAGGGAAAGGGGACACTCTCAGGATCAGATGGACATATCATTGGAGAAGTAATACATATGTAATATTGGAAAATGTATGATATATATGGGTATTGGCTTATTCCTTACATTAACTTTGGAAACATGTGTGAGAACCGCGCTTCAGATTTATCATAATTCGCTGTGATAGCTACACATATTACAATCAGTCTATTCTATTCACAGCCTTCCTACCAATTAAGGATAGTGGTTTGTTAACCGCTCCTTATTGAGAATCCAGACGGCCTCCATTAAGGTGAGGTTTCTTAAATTGTCAGTGGAACCAATGTTCTCTGTTTCTCTCGGAATGACACCATTGCAGGATTTGTTATTTGGGTGGTGCCGTAAACATGCAGGGCCAGATAAGCCGCAAATGGATGGCACAGATCTGGATCACTGAGGAAAAATCGTATAAGAGGGCTTGGAGCAAGAACATTTACCATTCGGTTGTAGCACACCTGATGACTGATGCATTCACCATGCAGGGTATTTTGTCTAGAAGGCCAGTAAGTTTCTGGTACCTAGAGGGGTCAAAGTCGCATGTCCTTCCCACCACACAAAAACATCAAACACTCTTGTTAATAGCCAATAACAACAGGAACAATCTTATATTCATTGAAGGAAACAGCACCCATGGACATGTACATGTATACAGCAGTGGACCATATTTTGAACAAGCTTGCAAATTGTGTTTTGGTACCAGGCCCTATAAAAAGGGATAAGGAATAATCGGTTTCACCAAAAAAAACCACCTAATTATATATTATTTGCATCAAGTATGTCAAGGGAGTGTGGGGCATAAGGAAAATCCATACAGTTGCATCCATCCAAAACAGGCTTTAGGGGCCCACTGCTGATGTAAGTAGTATACGTAATGTAGCACATGGCACAGGCGAGCTATCAGACTAATGGCGTCAGCATGGTGACGTTTGTTTCTGTCCCTGCCTCATCCTACCATGCCTGCCAACTGGGCACTCTGCTCCATGAATAGAATCATATAATAGGATCCATGTGTGTGCTTCTTTTAGAATGGGAACCCTCCATTAGCCCGATAGTTCTCACAGGCTGTGGCCCTTTTGCCATGCTATCATTAACAGTACATATACTGCATAGATCATATTACATAAACAGCTCTGAGTCAAAGCAATGGCCCTACCTGTAAATAGACACCAGAATTCTAAAAGGCTTTGCCATTTTGGCTTTATGTGCACTGCATAATGTAATTATCGTAATATAACTTATACTTCAGAATACAACCTATCCCTGATTCATCTGAGGAGAATGTATCCCAGCTTTAATAGCTCTCCAGCGCCATAGCATAACCTGTCCCATCTGCCCACGGCAATGAGCACAGGCAGCTCAAGCAGTTTTATGATAAAGAATGGGCACGTTATCCTCTCTACTCCTTCACCTCCATGAACAGACTTGGCACTGGGGCCTTACTACTATAAGGAGGCTAATGCTAATGTATGGTTGTGTGGTGGCCAAGGGGAGTGACGGCTTTAGTTTGAGTAGCTACCACTCTATTACCGGATGATGACCAGGCTGATGTGTCAGATAGTGGTTCTCATATCCTTCTTCATTAAGTAGAGGAGAGCAGGCTGCCGAGTTGTGTCAAGTATAACTGAGTCTTTCCCACATTGACTGACTCACTATAAAAGCAGATATGTTATAAGGGGCAACCGTTTTAAACGTCTGAGATATGTTTTATGGTGGCCCTAAGAATTGACGTCAGAGTTGACATACAACTTTCCTTGTCCCCAGCTGCTTAAATTACTGTCATGTGTAGTGATATTTTATGTATCATACCTAAATGCTGCAACAATATGACAGTTTTAAACCACGGGCTGCCATATATAAGGGCCACTCCTATTTTTGATTTACAACAATGACCTAATCAAATGTGTACACAAAACCAATATGCTGATGACACTGTGCTTTACTCAGATGAAAAAGACACAAAATAAGCTTTACTATTACAACAGTCTGATCTTACCAAACCTGGTGCATACAGAATAGATTGTCATTAAACATTTCTAAGACTAAAATTATGTTTTTTAATGCATTTAAAAGACACCGCAAATGTTAATATACGTATGGATGACAAGTTACTATAAGTTGTCCCCTCCTACAAATACCTTGGAGTTATTCTAGACAAATGCCTTTCCTTTGATTCACATATTGATAGTGTACACAAGATGACCTCATACAAATTCATCACCCAAAGGCTGGCCCTAAACAGATATCCATTTCCATGGATTAGAAGTCAAAGGACCCTAAGTCCAAATCAGGTTTACTCCTTCAAAGTCAGGAATATTGTTTCCTAGGCTGTTGCCGAATATCAACCCCAAAACTTAACATAAGGGAGGATGAGGTCTGGCCTTCTTGTTTATAATGAATTCACCTGTATTAATGTAGAACTACTTTTGATACACATCATCAGTGTTGATCTCACATAGTATACAAAATATGTATTGATCCACAAGTGATCATGATGAGCAACATTTTAAGATGTCTGTTTACACGACAAATTTTGGAAGTGTCCTTATTCTATACTGCTGTAAAAATATAAAGGGCTGAGTACCTGTCATGCCTGCACTCCGACTGTTGCTGCCGAGGCAGCAAACTATAGTTCTATGCCTTTAACATGTAGCTAGACAAAGAGTAGGCTTACAGAGTAAAACTGTGCTAATACTGGAGAAGCAGGTAAATGTCTTCTTCGCACGCTCCATTTTACAAGGTGTAAATAGGTCTGCCCTTTCGGTTTGGCAAACTGTTTGTATTCCACACCAACTATACCGGTTGGCCGGCCACCTTCTCACCCTTTTACTAAAAGCCCCCAAGTGTAGTCCATTTGAAAGGTCACTGTGAATGCAACACGAGAGGGCAGCACCTGTTAGGATGCAACTGACGTCATGTGCACGTCACTGGCCAAAGGCCATGACGAATGACTCACGCTGCTTCAAGTTGAAAGGGGGGGGGGGGAGGTTTGATAACCGTTCCTATGTCATCTTATTTCCTCTCATCAGTTCAACAGGTCGGTCGCATAGGAATTACTGATTATTTTTAAAAGCAATGAGAAATAAATCCATTATTTATAAATTCCTTTTGATGCACTAAAAATGCCAACCCATTTATTTGCTGCATGCCACAACATTTTTGCTGCAGACCAGGATCTACATGTCCTTTCCTAATGGCGCTGTGGGAAGGGTCAGGTGGTATCGATCATGTGACGGCAGTCGGACGCCCCGTTATGGTCATGTGATCAGCAAAGGGAGCTTCGGGTGAGTCAATAAAAGAGGATAGTGGCGACCAATGGTGCCCAGGGTGTCCCTTCGGTGGGTGGGTATAGTATGCAGGGTGCGTGCCCGGGATATTTCAGGGAGAACCCCCAAGACATCTAGGGTAGAAGAAATAAAGGATATCTGACCAAACAGCCGGGATATTAAAGTCCTTATCGCCACCTCAGTGGGCATCCCCAGACCCAGACCTAATGTCTCCCAGTGGGAACATGTTCTGCTACGACTGACCTGTTGCATCTTTTACTATGTAATAGCCTCCCCTGGCTTCATCTTTGGAAGGCACATCATGGCTTCCTTTGGGGAATGTGAAAGATCAGCTTAATTTCCTATGGCATTGAACCGGCCTGTCTTATCTACGTCCATTGGTGAGCCTAACAAGTAACATCTCAGAAAGCAATCAATCTTTAAATACGAAGACAACCACTGTTGTTCAGTGTGTTGTAAGGAGTGTGGCAACCTTATCTCTACAATTATCAATTTAGACCCATCTCCATCTCACATTTGCAAATTTAGCCAATCAGTGTTTATCTTGATGGCTTGAATTTAATGTTAAACAATGACTAACTATAGGGAAGGATATCTCAGATGTACATGTGATGAGCGAGATAGCTATCGGGCGTTTTCTTTTATTACCTGCATAGTGTGTGTCTGGAGACTGGAGACTTGGCATTCAGCCATGAGTATCACCTCCAGTCGGCCTCAACAACAGTCATCCAAGATGTCAACCTGTTGGTTTAATGTGTGCCCAAACATGTACAGGAACTACGTGTCCATCCCTTATGGTCCTCTGGGATGGGTCAGGTGGTATTGACCATGTGACTGCAGCAGGACGCCATGTTAGAGTCATGTGATCAGCAAGAGCAGCTCCAGGGTGAGTCAATAAAAGAGGGAATGGCACCAAACAATGGTGCCCAGGGAGTCCCTCCAGTGGGTGAGTATACAAAATGCAGTATGCAAGGTGTGTGTCGGGATAGTTCAGGACAAGTCTTGGTAAAACAAACAAAGTGATATTAAAACAGACAGGATATTAGAATCCTTATCACCTCCCCAATGGCCATCCCAGGACCTATATATTCAATGCCTCCCAGTGGCTACTGCACCGTACGTGGCTTTCTTCAGATGGGACACTGAGGATCAGTATTTCCTTTCTATAGTATTGACCAGGCCAGTCATATATCCGCGGTGAGACAAACATCTGTCAAGACAGATCAGTCTTCACCCACTGAGACACCAGCGGTGTTCAGTGTTTTGTAAAGAATGCGGCGACTTTGTCTCCACAGTTATCAGATGATTTAACATCCATTTAGCATCAACTGACACAATCTCGGTTATTGTTTGTCATTCAAGTGTAAGATCAGGAAGATAAAAGGCAATCCACTGCAATCAGTCTTCATCGTAATGGCCTGATTTTAATTCCAAACAACGAGTAGCGCCATTGGAAAGGATAGCTTGGATCTCCATATGACGAGTGAGATTATGGGAGGCATAATTCATCCTGAGCTGATTTACCTGTTTGGCCTGTCCCCGGAGAGAAGCTGCACTATGACGTGGGCGTCACCTCCAGTACATCACCCAAGCCCCTTTTCGTGGGAGAGGCATCAATTGGGGACTGCTTCGCTAACAGGGTCTGTCTAATATAAGCCTGATAAACGCCTACTATTTGGAACCATACAAACGAGATATCCCTTTATTGGAAAACGGTGTCCTTTAAATCTAATATTCAATATCATTTCGAGTATCCGTATCAAAGCCACGGCATAAAAATAGACGGATTAGCAATGGACAACTTATAAACTACACTGTGTTTAAGAATAGACACCAAATTACCTTAAACTATTAACATAATGTGTATTTAAACATGTTTAAAGATAACGGTTTAAACATAATTATTCAATCTGAATGTCTAAACAGTCATGTTTACGTGTTTACTCATTAAACACACTTGTTTAGATTTTAAACACATGTAGTCCACTCCACCAGGTAAAGTGGCAGTTAGGTTCATGGAAGTACTTTTCTGGCTGTTGGAAACACCCATTTTGTGGAATATAAAAACAGATATAGCAATATTCCCTCAGGTCATTATGTTGTATACATAAATATCCATTGGTTACTTTCCCTTCGTCATGATAATTAAAGTGATGACACCTCTTCTAGGTGTATCTACTCCCTACCATATTCAAACCGAAAACTATGAAACCAAACACCAAACCAATCGATCGACTTGAACATTTCTCAGATTTAAACATGGTGTATATATCTAAACATGTTATTATATAAACATGTCCTTTTATAAACATATTGGACTTTAAACACATTTATCTAAAAGATATTAAGAAATGTGGGCAAGAACGTGTTTAGTTAGGTGTTTGACTACCAAACATGTGCATTTAAACTCTGCCCAGTGGGCACACCGCTATTGTGCAGCTCTTACTAGCCACTGCCTAAGTGGCTAATTCTTATGCAGCCCTTACTAGTCATTCGGTCAACACTCACTAGCTGGTTATCTTTTCTAAGGATTCCATCAAAAGTAGGGGTTGCTCAAGTGAGGTTTAGTAAGGTCTTGGTAAGTGGAGCAAATGTAATGCTACAAAGGCAGTGCTTAATTAGAGTGGCACTATTCCTGCTATAAGTAGCTGCAAATGCAGGGCTGCAATGGCACCCTCTATAAAGGGCAGAAGGTATGTTGCTGAATAAGCCCTGCAGTTTAGATGTGTACTAGTCGCTGCATGGGAATAGCTTAATAAAGGTTTCAATTGCAGTGTCTAGTAAATGGTGCAGAGCAGCCCTTAGTAGTAGCTGCAACTGCAGAGCTGCATATCTAGCCCCTTGTTAGCATACTAGTAGGTGCTGCCTGTGCTGCCCTTATTAGTAGCTGCTTTGCAGTGCTTTAGCAGTGCTGCACAGGCAGCAGCTAGTAAGGATTGCTTTTGCAGGGCTGCAAAACATATATAATGTCATATCAGCCTACTAATAGGTGCTGCCCGTGCTGTCCTTATTAGTAGCTGCTTGCAGTGCCTAGTAGCAGGTGCATTTGCAGTGGCTAGTAAATGGTGCATAGCAGCTCTTATTACTAGTTGCAAATGAAGGGCTGCAGATGCACCGACTATTGAGGGATACTAATGCAAGGCTTACTAGTATCTGCATAGGGATTACTAGTTGTTGTATGACACAGCTAAATAAGGACTTAATTTGCAGTACATAGTAGCAGTTGTATAGCAACTCCTATTAGTAGATGCAGATGCACAGCTGCTAAAGCACTGACTATTAAAGGCAGCGGATGCAGGGCTTACTAACAGCTGCAAAAGAAAGGCTTATTAACAGTTGCCTAACTGTAGCTTTAGCAGTGGCTAGTAAATGTTGCACAGCAGCTCTTATTAGTAGCTGCAAATGCAGGGCTGCTGGAGACCATATGCTTTCAAGATCCCCTATTATCACTCTTTTTTTCCACCTGAATGCTCGGAAACTACACAATATTTTAAAATGAGACATGGTCATTTCATGCTTTACCCCTCCAGTTTTCTATATTTCATATGACCAACAGCTATCTCTGTCTAGATATTTCACAAAATGCACATAATCTCAAGTTAGTGTTAATCCCCATAGACAACTCAAAATGAGGATTATAACTTGAATGGGTATCTAAATATTAAAAATCTATCAAACCATGTAGTACCTTATAACATATGTGTTAAGTCATGAGCAGGATATTCCTCCATATTAGGGTTAATTGGTGATTCTCCTTAGATATCCACCCAGGGCTGCAAACCCTATGTTATGCATAGCAATTTCCACAGACCTAGACATCCCTGATCAATCAGATAGAATCAATGCATGTAACATCATTTTCAATTTCTTCAAATATTAAATGAACAAAATGTGTTTTTTAATCAATGAAAATCGAATGGTCAGTGAGATGGGATGAGTTCAAAAATTATTGAATTGACCAGACCACTGATGCTTAACATAGGCTAATAACTGTTGCTTTTGCAGTGGCTAGTAAGCTCTTATTAGAAGCTACATAATACAGGGATGCAGAAGCACTGACTATTGGGGGCAGCTAGTGCAGGGCTTATTAGCGGCAGCATAATAAAGGCTTATTAGCTGTTCCTGAGGCATGTATTAGTTGCCCGTAGGTGGCAGCAGTATTCCCATTTTGAAGTGTTATACTCTTTGAACCTTTTGATAATCTTTATATTAATGAGATATACCAGTCATGTGTGTACCAAATGTGCTAATTTGTAAACTTAGAACATACATCAGTTATTAAGACTTAAAATATGCTTAGGCATGATTTATAACATAGATTAAAACCAAATTTGATTGAGACACCTTTTCTGTGTATAAAAGCATATTACTTAAAGGTCATATACTACAGCATTAAATCATACCTTTGGCCAAGTTGACTACTAGTGTTGCATTAACCACCAAGTATTCAACTACTAAGTGATGTATTTGAAGCTTGTGATAGTAGCTTATCTGCAGTGACTGATAACCACTGCATAAGCAGCTACTATTAAGAGCTTATTTTGCAGTAATGCAAAATCCCAACTAGTAAGAGCTGCAAGGTGTTACATTTGGCCTTAAATTAGTCATCTATTAGGTGCTGCCCGTTCTGTGCCCAAGCAGCTACTAGTAAAGGATGCTTTTGCAGGGTTGTGTAGCATTACATTTAGCCCCATATTAGCCAGCTGTTAACTGTTGTCTGGGCAGCACTGATTAGTAGCTTCTTTGCAGAGCATAATCAGTGCTGCCAGGGCAGCTATACTATTAAGAGCTGCTTTTGCAGGGCTGCATAGCTTTACACTTAGCACCAAAGTAGTCAGCTAGTAAGCATTTTTGTGCAGGGCTTGATAAGCGTTGATTAAGGGGGGCTGTGCCCACTGGGTGTATTGTATCGTATATCCTTTTATTCAGGCACTAAATGTGCAGCCTCTTGTAACAGAGATTCATAGATTCTTAACAGTATTACCGGAACATACAGTTCTATATAGAATCAAAAATAATTTCAGCTGATAGATGATATCAGGAGCTCTGTCATATATTTATGAATGGCCCATCCCCACTAACGTGATAACACCACACGTGATGTGAGCATGCCATGTCTGGGCTGACATCAGACTATGAATGTGATGTTTATAGAACACCTATTGTGAGGTTTATTCCATCAGCCAGCCAAAGCACGCCGTTCTGTTATCATTATGGGCACACTAAACGCGGCAATGAAAACAATCATGGGATGTCATCTCTTACGAGTTGGACCAAGTCTATCGACAATGCGAGAATCAATCTCATCCAATTGTTCTCACACTATATACAAGGGAAATCACTTCGAGTTGTGTCAAATCAGCTATCCTGATCCTGGGGATCCCATCACAGTTATATACGATTGAATGGCACATCACATGTTAACGTTTGATACCAATGAGGAAAACTAGGTCCATGTATTGCGAAATATGTGTCTTATATCAAGAAGAAATATAGGCAATAGAGTCTAGTCCAATGGGCTTTCTATGTATTTCAGATGAACCAACAGCAATGCCCCAGCTGAAGGAGAACAGTAGTTGACTTCACACCGCTTTACAAATGGTGTGAATTGGTGTGCAGCTGTGCCAAGACAAGTAGTCCCTACAAGAACCCGCACTGCCAGAGTAAAAGTAGTGCTGGTCACGTCACTTGATTATCAAGTCCACCCCGGTCACGTGATCTGTTTCCACCTCAAGAAAACAAGACCCTCTCTGTGGTTCTTCACATAGCCTATTCTATCAACGTAAGGCGAGGGACGCTCTAGAATGATGCAGCATGACGCATGAGTACCTTCAATGTTCCATCTTTGGGAAAATACGTGTTTTTTTCAATGTTAATGCTCCACCCAAAAACCTGACCAGGTGGAAAGGTTACCCATGTCTGTAGCAGCACTACAGCTGACTGCAGCCACACTTCACGGACTGTGACGGAGCAAAGGCACAGTAAAGCGTCCAGTGGGATGCGCCTTCATGTCACAGTGCACTAGCTGGACGTTCAGGTGATTGTACACCATGACACAACACCCACCGTAATGCCTCTACCCCCTGTCAGACAGAAGGAGAGTACACTCTACTGTGGGTGGTATCAGCTTGCTAGAACGTGTGAGAACCACGTCATGGCCGGCCAGACAAAAACAACGGCATTCAGCTGTAATTACAGCCAGCCACCCGCTGCACAGCCACCTGGCCCCCATGAGGTGTCGACGGCCGTTTGGCGGGAAACTCGCTGGAAGTCGTCTGCTGCATCGAACTCGTGGAAGTCTGATCGATAGGGGATCTCGTCTAGTAATAGCTACAAGAGCTACACTAGTAAATAATATGATTGCCAATATGCTACATCTTTTATGGATTGTTGGTGTATGAGTGGCTTTATGTCAGTGGCTGGTGGGGCTATCTATATATGACTGAGCTTACATGTGTCCGATATTCACAGGTCAATGTTACAATAGGGTATTATGTGAACAAGCTCTTCAGCCTTTTGACGTATACTGATATTACTTAATGTCCGTGAAAGTGAACACGATTTTCTATTTAGACTCTTTTCTATTTTCATGGTGCTAAAATTGTCCTTTAATTGTCATTACATAGTGATGAACGCACATTAGGCAGACACAAATAGACAGACCGACATGGCACAATGAAATTAAACATTAATTTGTTTGAATCCCATGAGCAAAGGAATAAATTGTTGTGGCTTTGACATTTTGATGAGAGTTGTAATTACATTTCCCTCCCACATACGTTATTCTGCATGACGGTATTTAGAGAATGATGTGACTGAGCATCGCACCACTGTCCTATACATATACATCGTACACTAACAGTCAGCAGCAGCCCACATAAATACTAATGTTAATGGATATTCCCAGCATGTGGGTGGGCTGTGTCCAACTCTATTACAGCTCCAAGCCTGATACATATACTTCAGTTCTCACCGCTGCACAAGTCGGAGAGACTCCACCAGCCAACGGCAGCTCTATTTGACAAAATTAATGGATCTCGAGGTCTGGACGAGACCTTCCTATTCATCTGCAAAGTGTGTGAACAAATTCCTTTTTCCCATCTTCAAAGGTGACAAAATAGGATCTTCTCCCAAACGCCTCCATGTATCCGTGTTATGGGGACCTTATCTTAAATTCATTTCCCTTGTTAAATGAAGGTGTCCCCCCCCCCCCAATGACTCATAATTATGTTACAGCATGCTTTACAATCATAATTCCGTTTATCGGATGCTCCATGGTATTGCATCGTTGCTCCTACAAAGTCTATTTCTTTCTACATGTGAAAACTGCCCTTGGTTGCGCAATACTATTATAAGCTTGGTCTAGATCCAGACCATGTCATAAAACCGTCCCCTAGACAGAGACCATGTCATGAAATGGGTTCCCTTCTCCTCAACTGAGCACATTGTATCTGGTTGATGTGTAGGTAATTTACATAAGATAATTATGCCTTCAAGAGGCTGCATAAACGTCACTGGGAAGAATGAAAGGATCTTCAGGGGATTTTATTCTATTTTGACGCGTTCAAGCATGGATCCTTAGATCTAAGAGTAATTAGGTACTAACCTTATGGGAATAGCCGTGCCAGACACAGTGGCTAGGAATATGAATACACCATCAGCATGCATGTTTTTTTTGTGCTGATAGAACTTCTGTGAATGCCAAATCCAAGCCTACTAAAGTGGTATGATTAAGTCATATGACTCTAGATTATGTTCCTATAGATTTGAGTGTAAGAATCCTTGATTAGCCATTTTCACTTGTGTTTGTCATATTTCCCGTATTTGTAGTTCCAGACTCAATACATTGCCCCAACTCTTCGTTCTCCCTGATCCACACTGTAAAAAGTCGAGTCACATCTCTTGGTTCCCACAATCGTATTGACCTTAAACCCATTTCGGAAATTCCAATATTAGAACAAACAGATCACAGAGGTATTTGAAATGGAGCCTCCCCTTTCCTCAAGATACTTAAATCGAGTTTTTTTGCTTCAATGAAATTTCCAGCGCAATGACGAAATGAACAGGCAGGATTCAATGTGGACTGTTGAATTAATCCAAGAGAGCCAACCACTTGAGTCTTAATTTTAATTAATTGGTTGATGTTCCAAATGGGCATGCCTGGTTGAAATAATAACATTTAGTGTACTGCACAGACATTATCGATTGTGCCACTGAGAAGCCCAACAAACCTGGACTTAACTTAATATTTAGTATTGAATATTCTGCCTTAAGTTATTACATTATGATACAATGGAGAAGATATATAATATTTCTGTGTAGAAATCAATGAAGCAGAAAATGTAATAGAGAAATTGTAACTAGAGAGATCTTGCTGGTGCTTATCGATGTGAGGAGTAAGAACTGAGAGGCTCGTGCCAATATACTGAGGTTATCAGGAGACACAGGTGCGGCTGGAGAACCACCCCGTATTGACACCAGAACAAGGGCCATGCAGAAACAGGCCAGTCTGTTCTAGCCTGGGGAAATGCAAACATTGAACATTCAGTGTAGCCGGTGGCTGCCCTGACAGGAAGAAGTAGTTTCTCATCAGTGGTCTTATATCGGCTTGGTGATATTTTTGCATTTCCAGTTTATCTATAATAATAATTAGAGAGTTAGATATCTTGGCAAAATGTATCAAATAATAGCTATGATGTTATGATTCATTGCAAATCTATTGAATGTATAATATTGGGTACAGCACAAATGTAATATGGATAGATGTGACAATCGAAAAGATCCTGAATAAATGATCTCTTACCATGATGAGTGGTATATTCTTAAATGACAGAATCTCCTTCCGTTATTCTATGTTACGACATACGGTCATTCAGTTCTAATTAGTATTTAGTTCAGCACACTTCTCGTAATCTCTCACTTATCATTAGCCAACCGAATGTGATAACTGCACTTGAATGAACCATATGAGTCTAAGAGTAGCGTGGATTCTAACCATGGGACTTGGTTCATCTCGTCCCCTCTTAGTTCGATGTGCTGTCAATTTACAT
The DNA here is from genome assembly GCA_947462335.1 of Harmothoe impar. Taxonomy (NCBI): domain Eukaryota; kingdom Metazoa; phylum Annelida; class Polychaeta; order Phyllodocida; family Polynoidae; genus Harmothoe; species Harmothoe impar. The sequence goes on along the minus strand of OX381704.1, from coordinate 76,154,035 downwards.
AACATAATGATCCATTCAAGAAGCTGCATAAACGGTGCTGGGGAAAATACAAAGTAAATGGGCTCATGATTCGCTCTGGCGTGTTCAAGCATGGGTCTTTGATTATAAGAGTAATTGCGCAATAGCTACATTGGAATAGCCCTGCAAGACGCAGTGAAGGCGAATAGATCGATATAGAGTTTTGGAGCATGCGTGCTTGAAACTTTAATTATACTAAATACTACAGCTTAAAAACGTGAGATAGTGCATGCGATTTAGGTGAGTGAGAAAGGACACTAAAGCAGTTGTAGACTATATAATATAGAGTCAATACTTGGGACCATAAATACAGTAACTCTATGACCATCTTAGGTACGCTTTCTACTCTTACTTGTGAAAGAGAACAATCAATTTATTGATGTGATAGTTGCATTCCGAATATCTATATTGTCCTAAGCCTGGTCACATATTTTGGTTCCCACAGCTGTATCGGCCTAAACCACTTTTCCGTCCATACCAATATTATAGTTAACAAATCGCAAATAATTATACTTGAGATGGAGTCTCCCTTTACTCCAATACTTAAATCGTTTTATTTCTATAGCAATTGTACTGCCGGAATGAATAGGAAAGACCCAGCATGACTTGGATTCTTTAAAATTAATCCGGGACGTCCTACCTCTTGGGTCTTCTAATTATTAATTAATTGATTTACAAAATTGGAAGACACAGGCGCAGCCAGAAAAAAACACTCCATACTAGTACGTGTAGGCTCCCTATGGTGTGGATGCAAGACAGTTTTCTTCAGCAGCAGTATACATAAAGGGTAATGTAAATTGGCAGCATGGAGATGGACTGCGTCCTACTATATGATAGCTCCAGGGCTGAGACCGATTCTGCAGGTCTCCCGACTGCACGGCATGGGCGAGGCTCCACCAACCCAGGAGGGTCTTGTTTGACAAATGGATCTGCAGCTCTGGACCAGGCTCACCTATTTATCTGGAGTGTGTGAACAACATTCCCTTCTCCCATCCTACATAGTGACAAACTAGGCTGTCCTCTTAAATGCCTCCAGGGGAAGGACCTTCCCCCGTATTTCTATATGATGGGGATCTAATCTAAAATGTTGTCTACCATAAGCAGGGCCTGCTCTTAAATGTCAGCATGTCTTTCCATTACGTTATGTTACGACACACTTAATGCCACTTTCTATTTCCTTTTATGACCTGTAAGTTAATTCATTTTATTTTAAGCCAGCTCTTGCAATGTATATTCCTTGCTATTAGGGAACCTAATAATTCCACTAGGATAATCCATGTGATTCGCATAGTGGACTAGATTATGACAATGTAGGGAAAAGGGTCCCTTTGTCCATCCACAGCCCATTCTCCACTTGTTCGATGTGTACACTGTTAGAAGTAAATGTAGCGGAGCAGTAGAATATATACTGTAGTTTTACCGTATATACTACGGTCCTAGTATACATGGGCAGTAGAATATCTGTTTGTTTACAGTATAAAAGGGCGTACTCGTGGATGCACTATTCACAGTGTATGACATCAGCTCTTGATGTATTTTAACTCATTGATGCATGAGTCTTCAATAATAAGAACAATCATATAATAGCTACCTGGGAGTAAACGTATCAGAACCATATAAAATCATTACCTAATAAACCTGAGAAAAAGTCAGATAATGTATATATGAGTCAATGGGGGGGGGGGGTAGTAGTATTCTATAGAGTCTATGAAAATATTCTTAGTTAAATATTGCAACTCTTTTTAATAAGTATAACAATTCACTTCCAAATTGGTATCTTGCTCATATTCCTAGTTCCTAACTCAATGTCTTATCACAACAACCAGTCCTCCTCTTTTCGGCATTGCCAAAAGCCTAGTCACCTGGCCCAGTGTCGATGTAGAGGCAAAATCTGGCAAGCTAACCCCTGCTTATTTCGAGACGATGAGGAGATGATGTGACAGAATAGCTTGTCGTATATTTATGCGGAACTATAGTCGACCACACTGCACCTCCAACACACAGTTGGCAACAGCAGCTGTACATGTAAGGACTTATGTAAATTCCCAACAGGTCGACGGCCCACCATAGGTCTGATACATGCACCTACTTCTATAGGTTGGTTTAGAAATCATCAGTCTATCAGGGCATTCTTTGACAAAAGAATGCCCACTTTGATTCAACATGCGATTGAAATTAACTACGCACATTTCTTCCTACCAAGCCGCTGGTACACCCTCCCTTTTTGTCGATGTGAGGGCAATTTACATGAGACAATGATGCCTTCAAGACACTGCATAAATGGTGCCAGGAGCAACAACAGTAAGGTCCACTGGGGCTACAATCTGTAATAGCTTGTGAATTGTTATCATCATCATCATCATTATTATTATTATTATCATCATCATCATTATTTGCCATTATTTTGCATTGTTGTTGAGTCGATGGTGATTGAATGAAATTTAGACGAAAGCTAAGTGTAAAGAAACTACTATCTGTATGATTATTATATTGCATTATAGACTGAGAGGTCAGATCATACACTATATACCTCCTTAGAGCAGCCATGCGAGGAGATCAGTTTTGTAAGTCGATGTCCGCTGTATTCTAGAGGAAAACATCTTTGAACTTGAACTTGACTTCAGCATGCATTGCCTTTCTGATGCATTTAAGGATCATTCAGACTATCTCAAAATAGCATATAAACCCCTTGAGACTTCTTATAGGTCATTTACAACATATAATCAATGCTCAACCCAAATATGGAAGTGATTGACCACGCCATATTGATACTACAGCCTTCCACAGAATGGGTATTTCTACATTGAAAATGACAGAGTTCTGTCCTAATGACATGACATTTGTTAAGAATGGTGTATGGACTCCTCACCAGACTTAGTCATAGGTTGGGGACATATCCATACTGTAATATATCAGAGTATCAGAGTGGGTTATCGTTTTAATTTCTATGATAACTTAGGAAATGAATAGGCAACATATTATCCAAATGGAACATTCTAAACTATAATCATGAACCATTGTCATCAATATACCATGCTGACACTTGCCTGGTTAGCTCTAGTTTCATGTGTCAAACCAAACGGGGCGCTAGATAGCGTGTGGCTCACGTATGGCTTACTAGTGTAGGAACGAGGAATTGGTTGTGCCCCTCTAGACCACAACTACAAGAGTGCCCTTTGTCCTGCTGACATTTAGCAGCAAATTTTAATTATGCATGAATACTGCCGCCCTTTGTTCTCATTGGTCGACCGACTTTGTTTACTGGTCATGTGGTGTAAATCCATACTGGCACATGGGGTGGAACTGTGGTTTGTTGCACACTGACTGTGTCATAGTCATACTGTGCACGTGACCCGATCTATATTGTCAGTGACGTTCTACACTCTACGGAAAACCTTCATTCCGTAGGTGATAGTTCGGTCGTAATGACATCTAATATTAATCGTGAGAAGAGAGTCATGTTATTTTTTATTATTTATAACACCACTCCTGTACGGTAGTTTCTAGGGCGTGAAATTTCAAAAAAATGACCGAAATGTCATTTTGAAAAAAATCACCATTGGTCATAAAAATCTTCATATTTTTATGTGACTCTTGTAGTTTCGACCCTTAACTGGCGTCATCATCAGGTGGATTTGACGGGGTGGATAAAGTATAGTCCTACTATATTTTATATTTTTTATAGAATTAAGTGGGTGCCCGCAGGCATTCGCTAATTTTTAATTCATTCTTCATGCATAACTTCTATATAGGTTACTGTTTATATAGAATTTATTTTTTGCTTTTTTATATGTCAGACTTGGGAATTTGACAAAGGGCTAGTCATGGCTGGATTGGTCCCCAACTGCTAGGGTTGGTGTTTTGGAACGAGGACGGTTTGAGGACCTATCCATGGCTGCCGTCTTTGGTATTCATCCCCCAGGGGGAATGTGACCGGAGTTTTTCGATCCAGTGGAATTCCACTAGAGCTAGGAGTCTTCGTCCCTCGTCACTTTTTGGGTGACGGGAGATGAAATCTACGACAAAAATCTTGACGTCACTCCTTCTCTGATGATCACACTGGTTGAAGTGCCAGGGTACATCAGTTTCCCCTTCGTTGCGTTTGATGGCCCCTAGGTGTTCACCTAGTCTGAATTTCAACGCGCGTTCAGTTTTGCCCACATATTGCATTTGACATCTTTTGCATTCTAGACAATATATGAGGTTGGAGCTCTCGCATGTTACATTCGTTTTGGCCGTGAATTGTTTGCCCGTTGTCTTTGAGACAATTGTTCCGGACTTGTCTATTTTGACACACTTGTCGCAAAATAGTTTGCGGCACCTGATTTTTGGTTTCTTGGGTGCCTCGTGTCTGGTGATACCGTCTTCCTCGTCATCTGATGTTGGGTAGTTTGTAGCTGCCCTGACCAGATGGTCTTTGAGATTTTTTGGACGTCGTTGGCCTTTCACCAAACCTCCTCTTTTCAAAAATTTGGTTTGTTTGGACCCGCCCAATCTGTCCCAGTTCTTGGACACAACTTTGTTGATAATATCGTTCCCAGGTCTGTGGGTGGTTATCAAGTGGGTGGTGTCTTTGTTTCTCGGTTTTTTGGGTTTAGGTTTGAGCGTAGCTTCTCTGCGTTGCGTTTTCACCTGCTCGTAGGCTTTGACTAGGATCTTCCTAGGGTAGCCCTTTTCCACAAATTCTTCTATTTTTGTTAGGCTGTGTCTCTCGAAGTCTTCATCTTTCTGACAGATTCTGAAGATTCTCAAGAGTTGTGAGTATGGTAGACTCCGTTTTGTCGACATGGGATGTGCCGACGAGAAATCTAGATAGTTGTTTACATCCGTCGGTTTTCTATACAGGTCCGTGTATAGATTCCCTGTGGCGCTATCTAGTTTGATTTTGGTGTCTAGGAAGCTGATTTCTGTATATGACATTTCTGCTGTGAATTTGATGGTGTCATGGAAGCTGTTCAGGTGTTTCAACCACCGTTCTAGTTCATGTTCTCCGTGTTGCCATACGAAGAATATGTCATCAATGTATCGAAGCCAGGTTGCTGGCTGTAGGTCATGTGACGCTAGCGCTGCTAGTTCCACATTCTCCATGAATATATTTGCATATGAGGGTGCCAGTCTGGTGCCCATGGCGGTCCCTCTTTTTTGCAAATAATGTCTACCATTGAATTGGATGTGGTTCATGGTTAGAACCATTTCCAGCAAGGCCACCAGACTGTTATTTGTCGGTAGCAGTCTGGGGTCCCTGTATTCTTTCAGTTTCTCAGCTACCACCGCTAGTCCTTCCCCATTGGGGATGTTGGTGTAGAGAGAGGTTACATCTAGTGTCCCTATTTGTGACCACTTTGGGAGTGATCCTATTGACTCTACTCTATTTATGAAATCTGTAGTGTCTTGTACATATGATTTTATTTCTGGAACTAGCGGTTTCAGAAATGCATCCACAAATGCTGACACCTTTTCTGTGGGGCAAGCATTCGCGGATACCACAGGTCTGCCTGGGGGTGGGATTACCCCCTTGTGGATTTTTGGAAGGAAATAGATGTGTGGGGTTCTGGGTTTGATATTTCTTATGGTCCCTGCCATTTTGAATGATATCTCCCCTTCACATGTCATTTCTATGATTTTTTCATCTACCTTTTCTGCATATTCAGAGACTGGATCTTCGGTCAGCCTTTCATATGTATTTGCATCTTTTAGCTGACGCATGCCTTCTCTCACATAGTCCCTAGTATTCTGTATCACAATTGCACCCCCCTTGTCAGCGGGTTTGATTGTGACATGAATATCTTTAGAGAGATTGGTGAGTGCATCCTCTTCTCCCCTTGTGAGGTTTCTTTTTGCTGGTTTATGAGTTAGAAGTGCGTTTGACACTTCCATTTCATTTATGGCAATGAAGTTTTCCAGATTTCTAGGGCCATGGGGTGCCACCCAGTTGGATTTGTCTCTTAATTCCAACATTAGGTTTTTGTCTTGGTATGGCATACCAACACTCCCCACGGCTGTTTTCTTCTGGACTACTTTATTGCCCCAGCTTTCTGTTATCAGAGGTTGATTTTTGTCAACCCCTGCTATCAGTTGGCCACTCCCATTCTCCTTATCCGGTTTGTGAAAGAAGGCTTTGGTACGTAGTGTGTTATGGAACTTATCTAGTTCTATTTTGATATCTCCTTCGGAGATGTGGGGTACTACTGGGCAGAAATTTAATCCTTTACTCAAGAGATTATTTTCATCATTTGTTAGTTTTTTATCTGAAAGGTTAACTACATTTGCAGATAAATCAGACACAACTTCAGAGCAATTTTCAATCAACTTTATGTTGGACACTTTGGTAGACAGATTGGCGATACATTCAATATCAGCAGTGTTGGAAATGTCACTTAGGGGTTCTCTGACCTTGACCCCAAGGTCAGACGTGGGTCCTCCTTCTTTTGGAAGTACCCCCCCCTGTTTCGGTAGCCTCGGTTTCCGCGACCTTGGTTTCCTCGGCTTTTGCCTCTGCCTCGCCCCCGCTCCGCGGGGGTTTCCCGAAAATCCTGCTTACGTTTGGTCCCAGCCCCCGGTTTGGTAGCCTCGGCAGTCTCAGCGGCTGCCTTAGCTGCTTTGGCAGCTTTGGCAGCCTCAGAGGCTGCAGCTGCAGCCTTTTTCTGGGACTCCCTATTGGTACCGTATGGGTTCAGGATCTGGGCCTTAGTGAGCTGGCGGGTTGGGGCAGAGATCTGGCGTTTGGTCAGGGTGTTCAGTTCATCGATATGTTCAATGTCAATCTTGTCATTAACAAAATCTCTGACGAGAGCAATTTTAGTATTAGCAACCTCTGTGCCCTCTAGACGGTTCACAGTGTTGTATGTAACTTCTAAATTACTTTCTGACCCAGCTTCATACTCTTTGGCCATGGTGGCCAGGGTGTCTTCCCCTACTTTGGTGATTAGTAGGGCAGCCTGTTTCCGGATGTTGACTATGCGTTCCATAGCTTCCGGTCTCTCCATCCACTTGTCTGGTTCCCGCATGCCGTATGCCCACGGTTCCGGTTCCCCCGAGCGATGGACACTCCCATGGTACTCTGACCGTAGCATGGCCTCACGTATGGCTTACGTATAGTTTGATGGGGTGCATGAGTGAGCCTCCTGGTGGGTATTTTGGGAAGCTCATTTTGATAGCTGTCAAAAGAAACAAAATGGCCGCTCAGCACTGCAATCCTCATAGAGAATTTTCTAAGGCCATGTCCTCCCTTACCTTTATAGAAATATAGCATGTATGGGTATTAAAGAAGACTCGGTTTAAATGACAGCAGCAATATGACACAAGTAGAAGTATCACAAGTAGGCTTGTCTGCATCACAGTATCATGCTTCAGTACTACACTTCCTGGGAACATTTAGGTACCAGCAGTCTAGTTCAGGGAATCCCCACCAGGAGTGCAGTCATGCAGGCGCTCTGTCCTATGTGAGTCGCCACCCCACGCCATCTCGCGGCAAAACATTGGACAGATCCTCAGTCTAGGTTAGCTCAGTCAGTAGGTTACCTACCTTTAAATCCAACAGGTCCAGGGTTCAAGGCTCTCTAGGGAAAACTTACTAAAAAATTTTAAAAAATTAGCCCTGAACCAACACACACCAAGGGGAGTTAGTGAATTTCTAAAGATTCTAAGAAAGTCCAGCAGGTGATGTTAGTGAGGTTCTGAAGGTTCTGAACATCTCCACAGGGTCCCGCCACCAGTTTGTCCGAATTATCCTTAAGCATGGGTCCTCAACCATATTAAGGTGGCTCGATTTGATGCCATTTTCGTATGGTTTGATGGGGTGCATGAGTGAGCCTCCTGGTGGGTATTTTGGGAAGCTCATTTTGATAGCTGTCAAAAGAAACAAAATGGCCGCTCAGCACTGCAATCCTCATAGAGAATTTTCTAAGGCCATGTCCTCCCTTACCTTTATAGAAATATAGCATGTATGGGTATTAAAGAAGACTCGGTTTAAATGACAGCAGCAATATGACACAAGTAGAAGTATCACAAGTAGGCTTGTCTGCATCACAGTATCATGCTTCAGTACTACACTTCCTGGGAACATTTAGGTACCAGCAGTCTAGTTCAGGGAATCCCCACCAGGAGTGCAGTCATGCAGGCGCTCTGTCCTATGTGAGTCGCCACCCCACGCCATCTCGCGGCAAAACATTGGACAGATCCTCAGTCTAGGTTAGCTCAGTCAGTAGGTTACCTACCTTTAAATCCAACGGGTCCAGGGTTCAAGGCTCTCTAGGGAAAACTTACTAAAATTTTTTAAAAAATTAGCCCTGAACCAACACACACCAAGGGGAGTTAGTGAATTTCTAAAGATTCTAAGAAAGTCCAGCAGGTGATGTTAGTGAGGTTCTGAAGGTTCTGAACATCTCCACAGGGTCCCGCCACCAGTTTGTCCGAATTATCCTTAAGCATGGGTCCTCAACCATATTAAGGTGGCTCGATTTGATGCCATTTTCGTTTACTGTACCGTTCTCTGGGTAGATACATTATCTGAGCACAAACCACCAGCCGACCTTAGTGTCATGTTGGCTAGGGTAATATCAAAGGGTCATGAAACAATGAAGGTTATTGCTTGGCTGGGGCGAGAACCATCAACCTTTGAATATGAAGGCATGCATGCTACCACAGTACTATGTAGTCTGTGCTGGTAGTTCTCATTTGAAAGTCATACATAACTAGTCCTCAGTATATCTCTATTCATTTTCAACTTTTAAAAGATTTCAATGGGCTTAACCTTATAAATATGTGCTGGACCACTTATTCCAGATTGATTTACTATATAGAAAATATTAAGGCATATACTCAGAGAGTTACATACAGATTTAGCTACTTTTCAATATTGTCTTATGTAGATATATAGCAAAATATGATATAATCCTATCACAGGAGACATTAGCTTTAGTTTTTGAATATCTCCGAAAATAGCTTGGGATCCCCCTATTTCCTCAGCTTTTTTGGAAAGTGTATGCTATTATGGTCTCATGGTAAAGACCTGATGCAAACTACTTTTACACCAAGAGATCAAGCCATCTTAAGAGTAATTAGGCCATCCAAAACAAAAGTCACCGCGCTTCACGAAAACTGTGATTGGGGAAAACTTCTTTTAAGGTTTTTAATCAAAAATATGTTGAAGAATAGAAATATATTGGCATATTTGGTATCAAATTAAATCTTAAACTGTCAGTAATGCAGTGGGCTAGGAAAGACTTGCATTATAACTTTTGTGGATCAATAAACTCTCTTGAACTACGAGCATGTGAAAATTGTTCGTAGAAAGTCGTTATTTGCCTATATATCTTAGCCTCCAGTAAAAAGAAAAAAGAGAAAAAAGACGCCCTCATCATATTTTTCACTACCGGGTGAAGAGAACCAACCATTTCTTTGAGTGGCCGTATATATAGTAACTAGGCCTACATAGGCATAAACCTGCCAGGTACAGTAGGAGTATAGGAGTAAAGTATTTCATTAAGTAAAGAAGAAGACATTATAGGAATGAAGAATGATATTGATCCAACACTTCAATTTTTCTCTTCCACATATCCTGGCGCCCAATAGCATGTTCATATTGCCTTGGTTAAAAGCCTAGTCACATTGACATAAGAACCTTTCCGGCAAACCAATATCAGAGCAAACAGATCATGAAGGTATTTGAAATGCTCCGCTTTCTTTGCAATACAGAATAAACTTTAATATCTAAGCAATGGCTTTAATGGCTAAGCAGTATAACATTTAACGTGAACTTCCTTGAATCAACCAAAGACGGCCCAGTGAGTCTCGAGTCTAATGTCTACAATGAATGTGATTGATTGGAAAAATGTCCGTTAATTCACTGCACAGACACTATTGATTGTGCCACAGAGGATAAAATGGAATCTTAGCTTTAAGCAAGATTGAGGATAACTGTTTCTGCTCTAAAGTAGCTATATATTTGGGACCTGTGTCCTGCAAGTGTCACGCAACACACATGGACTGTTCCCATAGACTGAAATAATGTATTATGCACGGTGCGGGTTATATTCCTCACTAGCGGGATACCAGTGCTGCCACAATTGGGGACACTTAGAACTAGCAGTGTGGGTCTCAGGGGGGGCTAAACATCAGGAGGGAGAGTGGAGCAATGATTACACTAGGCCTCTACATGTGTATTATGCATTGGTTGCACACCTTTTATTATCTGTCCACTATAGGGTTGTGGTTAGGATAATGGACTCATGACTAGCAGTACCTAAGTTCAAATCCCCTCCAGGCTAGGTGTGGTGACCATTTTAACCCCATTGGTTGCAAAAGCTTGCACCAACAGTTTTGGCAAAACGTTTTTGTAAAACATTCTATGAACCTTTGCAAAAGGTTTGGGTATAGTCTTTTGGTAACCACTTTTGGTAACCATCTATGTTACACTAAAAGCCACACCAAGGACCGAACCCAGGACCCTTAGATTGGGAGTTCCAGGCTCTCCTGGTTGAGCTATGGACGCTGTTGGTAGGTCCAGGTACAATAGGTTAACTTTGTTATTGATTATCCTCATTAATGATCAATGCTAAATAATCGGGACCTTTAGCAAACCCAATGTAGCTTATTTAACCCAGACGTATCCTATGCTTTCAGCACTGCTACGTCTGCGTTAAATGAGCATTTACGTGGTTGCTAAAGGTCCCTAATGGTAGGCCTACACTGTAATGGGGACCTTGAACAACCAATGGGGTCGAACCCAAGGTGATAAACTCAAAGGCATGTTCCCTAACAGTACAACCTATTGTACCTGGACCTACCAGCAGCCTCCATAGCTCAACCAGGAGAGCCTGGAACTCCCAATCTAAGGGTCCCGGGTTCGGTCCTTGGTGTGGCTTTTAGTGTAACATAGATGGTTACCAAAAGTGGATACCAAAAGACTATACCCAAACCTTTTGCAAAGGTTCATAAAATGTTTTACCAAAACGTTTTGCCAAATTTTGGGTGCAAGCTTTTGCAACCAATGGGGTTAAAATGGTCACCACACCTAGCCTGGAGGGGATTTGAACTTAGGTACTGCTAGTCATGAGTCCATTGTCCTAACCACAACCCTATATTGGACAGGTAAAAGATTGCAGGTGTCCTAGCATGCAGGGAATGTAGTAGTTCCACTCTCCAAGCAGAGCTTTAGCCCCCTGATCTGGTCCACATGATTTGCTGAAGCTGTGACTGGAAAGGAGAGGGTGCATACTGGGACCAGTCCAATATGGCGCTGTCCAGTGGACATCCAGCTAGTGCGGAATATGTATACACCCCTAGGAGGTGGTTATATTTAAGAGCTCTTTTTCTCTTTTAGAGCCTGGGTATCTAGCAGGATCCGTACCCACAACCTCAGAACATTGAGCCCAACAGCTAACCAACTGCTCCACCGGGACTCATGCAATGATACTAAACAGCCAATAGTATATGTAGTGCTTCTGCCTTTTTAGCTCAATGAGTAATGTTATTTAAAAACTTTGAGGGGTTTGAACCCAATTGGTCCCAATGCCAACAAGAAGTACCCTGTATGCTAGCAGCAGGACCAACCAGCCACATGTGTCTGAGCCTTTTAACTAGGGCCTATGTTCGTGAGGAATTGTCCCATTAGACAATGTAAAGAGTGCTGTTTAGTTGGTGCTGCTATTAGGAACCTTTAGCAAACCCGACGTAGCTCATTAAACGCAAACTTATCCTATCCTTTCAGCACTGCTACGTGTGCGTTTAATGAGCTTTTACGTGGTTGCTAAAGGTCCCTATTGTATAAATCGGGGGCTCTGCCCCCGCACCCCCGTTTTCTTTTTTCTTTTTCTTTTTTTCTTGAAATATCAGAAAAGCCAACTGGCTAACTAGGGCCTATGTTGGTGAGGTATTGTCCCATTAGATGAAGTTAAGAGTGCTGTTATGTTGGTGCTGCTGTTGTATAATTCGGTGGCTCTGCCCCCGCACCCCCGTTTTCTTTCTTTTTTTCTTTTCTTTTTTTCTTGAAATATCTGAATAGTCAAAGAAATAAAAAATGTGTATCAGGCATATCAAAATTTCTGCTCCACATGGGATTCATGCCCAGGGTCTGGGAGTCTAAACCAGAAGTGCCATGTACTCAATGATTGTGACCTCAGAGACCACCTGTGAGTGTTGGTTCATGGTTAGTTTATATATGGCTATGCTGTATCAGAATGAGGCTACACTCTTCAAGCATGTGCTCTGATCATTGTATTTCTATTAGAACACACAGAGGATATGTTTGATGATCATATAACCTCCTAGGAGGGTTATACAGGATATCCTCCTAGGCCACATGTGTGGAAAAAGAGCTGTAATCAGGCTATTTTACATAATCAATCTATGAAAGCGGGCTGTATGTCGGATATACTCCTGGTGTCTCGAGTCAATATCATTGATATAAACCTCGGCCTTCGGCCTTGGCTTATATCAATGATATTGCCTCTCAACCCCCAGGAGTATATCCAGTACATGGCCATGAATAGCCAAGCGTGTCAATACAGTACTGATACTTTATAGAGTCATACCTAACGTCCTCAGCTTTGGAAAAACAGAAGGGCAGTTGAACGGTCCTTCTGTTTGATGTGCTGAGGGTCACTGTCCACAGAGCATAAATCGAGCGTATATGGCCATTCTATATGCAATTTACATAGGGAATGTATGGCAATTTTCTTGATATACGGCCGATTTATGCTCTGTGGACGGTGGCAATAAGGGATCCGCGTGAATAAGATGTTGAGGCTGATTGTACTGGGTGTCTCCCAACCGCACAGGTTGGTTAAGAATCCACTGACCCAGGTGAGCCTTGTTTGACAAATGGATCTGCAGTCCAGGATCAGACCCTCCTATTTATATGTGGTGTATAAACAACATTTTCCTCTCCCATCCTCTATATTGACAAAATTGGCCTTTTACAAAATACTCCGGGCTAAGGCCCCTTTCCTTGTGTGACTTTCCGACGGGCGCATATTCATTTTTAGACATTACCATGCATACTATGGTAAAGCAGTGCACATAATCTCCTCCTACATTGTATGTTACAACAGACCTAATGCCATGATATTGTTTCTTCTCGTCCCATTAAGGATTCGTAAATTGGTCTGTCTCAGCACTGAATAGATTGTTTTCGGTTAGGGAACTTACCAGGAACCTGTGTGATAGCTACACATGAACGCATCATCTAATTATGATAACTTGCCTAGATTCTGACCATGGCATTTAAATTGAATGTGCACAGGTCTTTAATTATGAGCACAATGATGTAAATAACTACATGGGAATAGCCCCGGCAGACTGAGCAGGGATAGACCGCAATTTCATTTTTCGATGAATCAGACAGTCAGTATTTATAAGACATATTACAGATGGATAGATAGTCTAGATAACATAAAAAAATAGACGTAAAAACATAATACTATAGAGTCAATACTTTAGGGCATAGAGTAGCGAATCTATATCAACTATCCATATTAAAAACACTAATCAGGATTTGAATGGCCATGCTAGATATATTGATTTGCCATTTTTATTTTTGGTTGTGGAATTGACCTAAACCCTTTTAATTGCAATAAAGAGTTTTCGGATCGAAGGTGGAATTCAGATGGTTCTGTTGAATTAACCCACCATGTCCCACCAAAGAGCAGCCAGGTCGCTACATTTACTGATGCCCAAATGAATGTGAATGATAGAAAAAATGTCAGTTAAAACACTGCAGACATTTTAATGTAGGCTGATTTCAGTTTTGAGTAATTGATTAAATTCCCAAGAGTCATGGACCAAAATGTTCCATTTAGAACAATAGAATGGTTTCCATTGCAAACAGAAAGTACCATGATTATGTGTAAATTGTCCTCAATTGCCCATAGAAAACTTCCATTTACATTCCAAATATAAAACACTAGTATCAAATGTGGAATATCTCTCAGAAGAGCACTGTATTCTCCATAGAGAAATACTCTAGAGCATTCTAAAGCATTTTAGAGAGTATTTTCCATTGTTTTACCATCCTGATGCCCCCCAGAAGGTTGGTTCTCTCGGGACAGGTTACATTGTAATCAATATTGCTAAGAAATGGTGAACGGCCAGAAGCTTGAATTGATGTAAGGAGAAGGAACTGGCGAGTTTATCGCAGTGTATCAGGAGACACAGGTGCAGCCAGAAAACATCCGGTATTGACATTAAGAAAAGTATGGTCTGAGCACAAGACTGTATTTTCTAGGCTGGGGCAATGCAAACACTGGAACAACAAGTCTGTGTGTGCTGATTCTAACTGAAGGATGTCCTAACAGGAAGGAATAGTCAAATCCAAATGCGACAGGGCCTATATACCTACCTGTGCCATACCTGATGTAACATAATATTACGTTAGTCCCTTTTTACATAAGAACAATACCATGATTTAGCTATCAATTTTAGATCTGTAGCATTTCACAAAATGTAAGATGCCCCATGTAAAGTGTGTATTCCACCAAAGTCGGTTGGCCGAGATTTTGTTCTCCGATAAAGCATGTATTCCACCAACGTCGGTCGGCAGAGATTTCGCCGTGCGATAAAAGTGTATAATGTTAAAGTTATGGACAAATCGTGTCCGACCGACGGAATTACGGCCGATTCCGACAGTGGAATACTCCCTTAAGCTAGAGGTTGGTCGGCCGTGATTCCATCATCCGATGAAAGCTTATAATGTTAAACTTATGGGAGAATCTCGTCTGACCGACGGAATCAAGGCCAATGCCGCCAGTGGAATACTCCCTTTAGCCGCAGTCTGTTTTATTGTCATTTCAAAAAGGTAATGAAATGTGTCAAGTTGTGCGAATCAAAAATGTGGACTTAGGAAATTAAATACAAGGAAATTAAAAGAAATTGTACTGTTGAGATGAAATAGGTTTTGAGAATTGAATTTGTAGTATATTCACCTTCAGATCATATCACAAAGACATTCTAGGATTCTAATACTGAGAATTTGGTCCCGGAGCCACTATGTCATGTTAATGAAACACCCAGTTATTCCTGTTGGTAATCCTGCTGTATTAAGCTCGGACCAGTTAATTGTATTATAAACAAATGTTGCTTTACAATTTTATGGGACCATACTATGAGACCACAGAGACTGAAAACTAATGAATTCGATACTGAAAACGTCCATGTTTCTTAAGCCTTCAGTAATCACTGATCCTGTAGTATATTTATCACTTCCCCACACCTCATTAGATCATAAGATCTGGTCAGCCGTATGCTTTACAGTATCAACACTGATACCAACTGGTCCTATGCCCTGGAGCTATACATTTCTGTACAGAGAAGCACTGCTGGCCGGATGACCTTTGGCACAGGGTCAACTCCGAGTTGTTCTGATCGGATCACCAGACTCCAGGGACAGACACGGCAGGCCTTACCGCCACCACCCATCCTCCCACACCATAACCTAGATGGACTATGGTTGTTATGGACATCAAGTCGGGAATGGTCGGTATATATATGTCCTTACTGAAATATGACGTGTCAGCTAGAAATATGTTCCGTAGCTTCAATGTCTCTCAAACATACTTTGGGCAATGTATCCGAAACGAACAGCATCCTGACTCCAATGGAAAATGTTTGAAGAAGTAAGACGTTTAAATATAGTCATGCCCTTTTGATGTGGGGAGTTTTCAATCTTCACCCGTCATCTTGTGCCTGCCCCATACATTTCTAAACCCAAAAGCATACAAACTAGAAAACGCCGAAAACTGAATTGTATATTACAAGGCAAATAATCTTTTATGATTTCATGTACTCTCTGTAATCAGGTAATAATGTTGCCGGTTCATGTCAACAACATTAATAGTATTTACCTTGAAGTGGCAGCGCCGTCATCGATGATGTTATATGGGCACTTTCCATGTATATAGGTAGTCCTTGAGGTAAGTCTAACTTCCTTGTCAGCTGCTCATTGAGCAGTTCCATATTACCCATGGTGCCATCACCTGTGTGTATTTGGTGTGTTGCTGCTGGTTCCTCAATTCCCTCCCTGTGTTCTACTCTGTCACATTGTCCTCTACCACCTGGAACCAATACACGTGGCCTTGATATCCATCCACGTGAGCATCACATGAGTAGCTGTAAGTTTAGTTATCACCCTCTGAGCAGATTTGACCTGCTCAACCCACTCTCCTGTCTCAATCCAGGTTTGTACACAGACCCCAACTGCAGGTTGACTGTGGGCGTGACACCTCCTCCTGTACCCTGCTCTGTTGATCTGTTGCACCCTGGAGGAGCCCCTAAGGTCCTGGCCCGGTTGGCCGACTGTTTGTAGCAGTGGCAGCTGCCGGGAGCAGCTCTTATTCAGCGCGCGCTGCCTGCTGCAGACCCCCAGCCGCTACACTACTCACACCAGTACTCGCCTCCACCGCAGGCGGCGCCACCTTCGCCACCAGGAGTACATAGCGCTATGGTAATGTGGTGTGGCGAGAGGAGTGGGATGGGCAGGGAGGGTGGGTGGGGAAGAAGGGGCTTGGAATGGGAAGGGGTGATGGTTGATGTGATACAGGCGACAGTATGGATGGTCGTACGGACATGCTGACACAGCAAAGACACGATGTGGGTAATCAACGTCAACATTTTATCTACCCATGGACAAAACTAAAATCTGACTGTTTTTATAATTACTTAGATATTATGTAACATTCTAGGAACCACAACCAGTATAGAGTGATGTTCAAAGTTAGCTAAGTTAGTAAATTGCGTATAAAATGGCCGCATACGGCCGATTTATGCTCTGTGGACGGTGGCCCTTAGTGTGGATTAGCTAAGGGCATATACGGACGTTAACAGTTAAATTGCTCTCTCTCTCAGTGCCAATAAGTGGGTGTAACCTTGGTTCTAAAACAGCCCTCCCCTCCTTCTCCGAGAATAACTTTCTACCATTGACAATATTACTCTGCCTGTACTGCATGCTATAATATTGTTTGCATGCAACGTATGTAGCGTCATTGCGGAATATGTGTAACTAATTTGAAATGACAATTCTATATATAGGAGATGGGGTTTTATCATTCATTGCAAGATAAGTTATCAACATTGACACATGTCGCCAAATGACAGACCCTGT
This sequence comes from Harmothoe impar, assembly GCA_947462335.1. NCBI lineage: Eukaryota > Metazoa > Annelida > Polychaeta > Phyllodocida > Polynoidae > Harmothoe > Harmothoe impar. The sequence goes on along the minus strand of OX381704.1, from coordinate 76,136,922 downwards.
GTCTAGCCAGTTTAGATAACTGAAACTACTTAATTGAAGTCAGCTATAGAGTATAAAACAAACCCAACAAATGATCTACTCCTCCAATGTACGCGTTTAAGAAAGGAAGAGATTGTATAACACTCGTGATTATAAGTATTATAGAGCACGCAGTTACAAGTATGCATAATGTAGTTTGGTAGAAGGGGATCTGAGGCCCAGGGTCTGAAGACGCCCTGAATGAGAGAGACCTTTAGTGGGCATCTGGAAAAGGGCAGTACCGCCGCCGGCATATATAGGTGTCACTCCTATCCCCCTGGGCCGGAAGTACCTGTTTCCGATGTGATCCATCATTATACTTATACAGGGGAGGGTCTGGAAGATATACCCTTCTCAAGAAGGGACAGCACCCAAGCTATAAGAAGGTATTTAAGGTGGCCGGCAGCCATTGTCGTTCTACCATATGACACCAGGGGGACATTTGATCAAATCAGCACATGCCTTGACAGAATTGATATAGGCCCTAATTCTGGGCAGACAGATTTGAGCCCAAGATCTTCCGATTAAGAGATAGACGCTTTCACCGTTTTACCATGGAGTCTGGTGTAGCTTGTAAGCTAGTTACCTATCCTACATAACCATCTCCTATCCATATTACTATCGTTTGCTTTTCAAATACCCAATACCCCTAGTAGCAAGCCCGCACAGGGCCAATTTGGTTTTAGCTCGGATTGGCTGTTTGAAGTCGGGCAAAACTGAGCTGGGTTTCATGTTGGGCAGATGGCTGGGCTGAAGTGTGGCCCCGATCGGGCTGCCCATTTTGGGCTCAGATCAGTTTCAAAGCGGGCTGCCCGATTTGGGCTCAGATCAGTTTCAAAGAGGGCTACCCGCTTTGGGTTCATGTTGGCCAGATGATAGGAAACCCGTCCAAAACCTGTTGTGAGCCCAATTCGGGCAGCCCACTTGAGGCCACACCAAAACCCAGTGCCCTAAACCAATGGGCGCCCATCGGTTAGCCCACTCCGGGCCGATGAGGGCTGAGGTTGGGTTTGGACAGGGCAACTGGTCTAACAGTTCTGATGATTGACACCAGATGTCACTACTATACAATATCTAGAGTTTTCCAACAAAGCCGGATGAAATTGACATTATATGATAATACAATAAAATGTTAAAGTGATGTAGAATAGGAAACAATAAATAGATGTTCTCACAGTTTGGAAATAAGATAGAATATATATTTGAATGATGAAAAGGAGGTTCTCTAAGCAGCTATCCAGTGTAAACACTATTTCTGTGGCATTACAATCTTAGTACAAGACTCATGTGCCCCATGTAGGTATGAACTATGGCTTTGAAGGCCAATGTGCACCATAGACATTTGTCTATGCTGCATGTGGCTCAAACCTGATGATAATGGGTCTGCTTGATACTTCCATTATTGGGTAGGAAGAGTATGATTATGCCTTGGGTTGATTAGCAGGACCTAGGATATCTGGTTTAACAAATACAATAAATCATTGGAGAATGATTGAATAGATTCTAAAAACCCATAATTATCCGACCTTAGCCCGCTTTCAACCCGTCCAAAAACCGATCTAAGCCCGCTTTCAGCCCGTCCAAAAACCAATCTGAGCCCAAAGTGGGAAGCCCGTCCAAAAACTGATCTGAGCAGCTGACGTGCAAAAACATTTTCTGGGTAGATAATATGAAGGCAATATCATAGTGTAATTATAACGAGAGAATCGAACCGTCAATTCTCGCGTATAACCTGCATCTCATGTATAACGCAACAAGGGACGAACCTACAAGGGAGTCACTAGACGCCGCCCATTCTGTGCGTAATCTTAAATCCCCACTTCTGGCGTAATCTTAAAGTCTTAAAGGCGCACTGAACCCACGACATCATTTGCGTACAAAACTCGGCAGGGTTAGGGCCTCAACTCAGTGCGCCTTTAATAGTACTCACCATTATTAAAGAAGGGAAAAAAAGAGGAAAAAGAATTGGGGTTGGGGGGCAGAGCCCCCCTATCAACATCAGACGCCATCCATATTAGGACTAGATTGAGTTTCGTTATTAAGATTACGGGAAAAGTGGGCTTTTTAAGATTAGGCACAGAATGGGTGGCATCTAGTGGCTCCGCATACTGTAGAACTACAGTATAAAAGGAGGTATTTTTGGTTTTGAAACCAAAAATACCTCCTTTTATACTGTAAATCTACAGTATAACTCGCTGTGCAGCTACAGTTATTTCTGACAGTGCAGGTTCGTCCCCACGTGCATATATAACCCACACCCCAACTTTGGGAGAATCATATAACCCACACGTGAGGTCTGAAAATCGCTATTTTACTACTGAATTGTACCACAGACTTGATATACTATTTATGGCTCTGATTGTACTTACAAAAACCCTTGTAACACCCGCACATAGACTTTGAGAATATTCTATAACCTGCACTGGAGGTTTGGTTCACGCGGGTATATGCAATATCAATGAACCTTAAAGGTCAATTATCTCAGAAACAACCTCGAGAGCCCCCTCTCTGAAAAGTTCTGAAGGCCCTCTGTATTTACATGTGACCTGCTGAAATACACACAAGAGGTGTGTACACTCTACACCAATGATCGATTTGTTTAATCTTGCCAAAAGCATCAGTGTATACATTATTTTACCTTTCACTAGATGTACTTCACAAAATCCTTCATATTAACAGACATGTATTGCAATACTCGGTATTATAGCCAGATAGGAATTAATCAAATCATTCCCCAGGCTACATATTCAATGTTAGAGTTTGGCCACATACAGGCAAAATGTTGAACCAGTTCTAGACAGGGTTTAGGAGGGTCTTCAAAGTGATGACTTCTTAGTGACATCCCCAAAGTATTCAACTTGAAGATGCTGTGCCTGCTTTGAAGTGCTATTCAGTGCTATTCTCTTTTTACTTTTGGAGACCCTTAGGATCACACTGTGGGAATATGATCAAAGAGATATCCCAGTGTTCGATATATTTTGATCCACCAATGATATCTCAAAATCGCTAAGCACTATGTTAGTTTGATATATGATGATGTAATTGAAGCAAAGAAAATGATGGTTCATAGGCTAGATTTTGATATATCGACATTTGAAAGTAGAACACCATTTACTATGGCCATCTACACCCTCAGAAAAGTGAGAGTCATTGTCGCTAAAACTACCCTCACCTGAGGGTCAGACACTGCCTGACCCTCAGGTGAGGGTAGTTTTAGCGACAATGACTCTCACTTTTCTGTGTGTTTTTTCAACATCTTCCTACTTTGTGGGAAATTGACCAACAATATCTTAACCAATCTTCTCTGATGTATAGGTGAGATAATCTGTAACATGTCTAACCAATAAAACAGGTAGTCATAGGTAAACATAAGATTCACAGCAGAATTAGAATAAAACTGTGAAAGAAAGTCCTAGTTCTTTGGTCAATCTCTATCTGAATAACAGTAACCAACTATGAGGTTCAAGCATCACCTGCCAAGCTAGCCCTGATCATAGGGCACTGGACTTTACCTCTCAAATCTTGGTGAGATAGGGGCTGTTTAAAGGTGGTCCCTATGTCTCAAATATTTGTGGGATAGGGACCTTTTGACGTTTAGGGAATTAAGGCCCTAAGTCTCAAAATGCCCTATCCAACAAATATTTAAGGGATAGTTTTTTTTTAGACTTAGGGGCCTTACAGACCGCCCAAGAGATGACTAGCTGGTATGTTGGTACCATGAGTATACTGGCATGCCTCAATCAGGGTGCCATTAATCATGGGGCCAATCTTCCACAGGGCTAGCATAGACATTGGGCCGATCATCCTCAGGGTCAATCGCCATAGGGCCTATTGTCCACATGTAAGGCTCCTGATCTGTGTACCGGTCTACTCAAGGTACCAACAGACCAGCTAGTCATCTCATGGACAGTCTATTCAGAATCTGCCTGCTGCCGGCTTGGCATTAAACCATTGAGCACTTGGACACTGTCTGCCCAAAGGCCACCCACACTGTCAGAGATACCAAGCGCACTGAGCATACTTGTGAAAGCACTCACCTGACGTAAGAAGAGGTTCCTGGGCAAATCAGGCGGGAATTGTACAACCTAGTGACGCTGTGTTATCTCATGCAGACGATTCCAACCAAACAAATGTTTCTTCAAAGTATTTGACATTTTTCTACGAAGCTGTCTACTCTTTTTGGCTATTATGAAACGTTCCCCACGAAAAAAATAATAAACAATAAACTCATTCAATTCAAACTCAACTCACCCTACCATCGCTGTCTCCCATTCCGTCATTCCACTTCCTCATATCCGTCTCTAAACCCCTCTTTGTTCCGTTGACTTTGTCTCTCTGACTGCATGCCTCCTTAATTATTGTCCGTGACCATTACTGTAAGGCCGAGTCATTTATTACTAGCTGGGTGGGGGGGGGGGGGCTTGGTGGATTTTCCCAAAACTGCAATGGGAACATGGACGAAGGGGATTTGCAATTTCCCAAAGTGAATTCCACTTTGTTCTCAGTAGTGGAGAGAAGTTGATTTTGATCTGTGGTAATCGATTGTCTTGATGTTATCTCAAAGAGTATGTTTGCTTAAGATCCTTTGTGCTTGGTGTTATATTTTCATCCCATTGTTACACTGTAAAAAATATCCCGTAAAAATTACGGTGAAATCACTGGCATCACTGAATGCCGACCGTTTCCCGTTTTTTTTATGGTCACCCTATTTTGCTTTCCCCCGTAAATTTTACAGGCCTTTCCCGTTGTATTTTTACGGTGATTCATCATTATTATACGATGATTCTCTGCTATTCAATGATGATTATAATGATGATAATATCTCTGGATTCATTGTTGTATATTTCATAATATCATCTTAATTCCAGGCCTGTATACATATTAGGCCTGAGAATCCATGAGCAAAAGGTACTCTAGGATTGTTACAAAGGAACTTTGACAACAGTATCAATATGTATAATTCTGATTACCACAACATGGGTGTTTATACTATTCGTACTAGTCTCCAGGGTCTCAAAAAAGGGAAAAAATATATTTTTTATCTTTAATATGCCAAAGGCCTCAGTTTTGATTGTGTAATTAATGAGATAGTTGGATATCTTTATAAATCTAACACAATTATGTATGTTTTTAGTTGATAGCTTCCACTTAAGTCTCTCTATCAAACCAAGCTGCCACCTGGTGAGCAAACTTTTAACGTGAGATTCACCGTAAAAGAAAAAAATTTGTTTCACTGTACTGGTTTATGGATGTTCAATGTAAAAGTAATAAGTTTTACAGTGTCTCACCGTAAATCACAATCACGGTGATACACCGTTAAATTCGTCATTGATTCTCCGTAATTTCAACAGATACTTTTTACAGTGTAGAGAATGCTGTGGACCAACCCATGTAGAGGTTATCAAGGAAATAGAATTTTCAATATAATATTATATGCAGAGGAGGCTTTGGTGAATATAACATCCTAGAGGAGAGGTACACGTAGGTCCTAGCTGCAGTCCCTCATACTTTAAAAGGGTATTTAATCAGGCTTAATGTCAGGCAGGTGATTCTGCTCAACTTAAATTGTTTTATTTGTATCTACCTCCTTACTTTCTCTGTGCGTTACTCTATCAGTCTCTCTCTTTATCTGTCTATCTTCTTCAGTCATTGTCTGCTCCCCCCCCCCCATTCTCCTCTCTGTTTCTCTGTCTGTATGTATCCCTCTCTCTCACTCCAAAATAATAAATGTAACATGAGGCACACTATCCACCCTATGGGCAGATGGAGCTGAGCAATCTCCATGAAAGTATTAAGATGTCAGCATTGTTGGAAAAGGCCCAGAGGGGATAACCTATAATCCCAAAGTGAATTCTCCTTTGTCCTTATATAGCAGTAAGGAGCCTTGTTTGTTCTGTGACTTGGGAGAGAAATTGATAATGACCCGCGGCAATTATTGTCTTCATTGTTATCCCAGTTTCAGAGTATTGGTTATTTTGTGCTTTTACGATATAGCACTGGGTATCAAAATAGTTTGGGTTTTGTATAAGTACCAGGGGTACAGGGTTCTTGGAATTACGTTTTGTCTCAAGCACTAAAATAATCTTGAATAAGTGTCTATCTTTTATAAGCTCTGGGGGTGACAGATGGATGCTATTCGTCCTAAGGGTAGAATTAGCTTAGATGGAGATGGAGAATCCCTCATGGATCTTTAGGAAAAATCTCTCATGGATCTTTAGGATGTAACTGCTATGGGAACAAGCCCAGAGGGGATTTGCTATTTCCCAAAGTGACTTACGCTTTCTTCATTTGTATCTCAGATGGTTGTATAGCTCCTTCGTATTTATAGCTCCGACCAATAGTAGGGAATCGAATATGGATTCTCCAAGTTCTAGAAGCATTTCTGAGTAAAGTTTTGCAAATGTTTTTTTCTAGACCTATTTTTTCTGTAGATTCTGAAAAAATAACTTGCGGAGCTGAGAATTGAGTTTTGGGGGGGCAGGGGCCCCCAAAATGCAATTTTTTGAAAAAAAAACCATTATTTTCCCCCTAGAATTAAAATGTCTTCTCATCTATCATGAAGTAATAATTAACATGAAAGGTATGGTTATCATTCATCAGTAAATAGTGTTGTTGTGGTTGCCATGGTTACCTGCTTACCAACAAAACAAAAAGTGCACATTAATCTATTTGGTTAATACTTATATTCATACATCCATCGTATAGACATAACAGGCAATATTTAACTTTTCTATACTTGTTTGTGAAACCAGCTGCACTTGTACTGACCATAGTGACCTGCTCCTAGTAAATGACACCTCTGATACATTGCTATATCTCAATAATAAGTAGCTTTTGTCATTAGTACTCTGCCAGAATCTCTGTGTTTTTACTGCTTCCTCCTTAAATGTCATCGTTTGAAAATGGGTCATAATCCATCATATTTCACACTTTTTATTTTATTGTCCTCACTTGTGAACACTGTGGTAAGGAGAAGAGGCAGTTCCAGTGTGACAATTGCATGTATACTGGAACCCTGCCTTCATATACCCACATTACAACCAGTCCTACACTGGCAGATGACTAGACAGAGGCAATCCTCTGGAATTGCTTCCTTTGTCATTAGCAGAAGTAACAGGTTGTTGTCTTCCATCTTCCATCCCATGCATGTAGGATCTGTCATGTTGGGTTTCGGGATGTGTGCCAAGTTCCATATCAGACTCTGGTAGTGCACACACATGAGGTGTGAGTTCAGTGCATCTGATGTTGGAGGTAGAGCTTCTGTTTTCTTACAATGTCCAAACAAAAGAGCCCTTGCATTGTTCACTGAACCAGTATATCTGTGTCCCTTGCCTGTATGACTATTGTGTTGGAGGAGCAGTTAATGGCATGCAAGATCATATGAGTGTCTGCCTCCTGGTGATCACCTTTCAAGCCAGATGTGTCTAATGGGAGTGTGGTCCTTACCTCCTCGGGATCATGGAATGGTCCACCCATCACAACCATTTTGTGGGTCACTGTTTTCATGACATGTTCCATAAGGAAAGTAGAATGTTCCCTCTTGTTTCTTTTGGTGTACAATGAAATTCCCCCAATCATCAGGGAGAGGAACAGTTTACTTTTGCACCATCCTCCAAATTGGCCTTTTGTTGTTCTTCTGTTGCTTCCTTGTTTCAGCCTTGACGCTTTTGTCTCTGTATTGATCACCTACCAAATCAATCCTCTGATAGTTTTCTCTAATTCTTAGGATGGTGTTGACAAATACGTTTGCCAAGTCCCCGAAAACCTTTGCTTATTCGGGGTTGCCCAATGCATGTATTGTGGACGAAACATATATAATGATGGTAAAACCATTTGTTGTGTGAATTGAAGTTGGGCAGGCAATGTCTTTAGTAAGGCTACGTATGAGGAGTGAGTTATCACCACTCCTTAACCTTCCATTTGCTTCTGCAAGAGACAGAGGAACTGCCATTAGCTCAAGCTCCAAGATCTTGTCCAAATCCACAGCCCTTCCAGCAGCAAATGAAGTTGTATTACATTTCTGTCAGCTTTCAACACAACGGTTTCCCCCTTGGCTTTCATTTTCTTTTCAACTTTCTAGAGGTTTGTGAATGTCATTGGATTGTTCTGCTTGATTTGGCTGTGGAATTTTTCCAATTTCTCAATGAATCTCTCCACAACAAAGTGCTATAGTTAATCCTGGCCTTTTGGAATAGCTGATGCTAATGCATCCTGAAACGCAGGTGTTGCCATATCTTTGTTTGCAATGTTATGGAGTAGCTCTGTTTGTGTGAATACCTCCATGCTCTTTGTTCCTACCAACTCACCCATAACCAAATCAATCAAGGTCCATTTCAAGGAATTTCATCTACAGGCCATGACAGATAATCAACTTGTGATTGATCTATATAATCACACCTACAAATGATAATTAAAACTAGCCAGTTCTTACAGTTCCTGATCCTTGCAGTGCAGAAGAGTCGTAATCATTGTGGTATATATGTACAGTCACCTCCCTCTATGAAGACCACAAAAGGGGGTGCCAGAAGGAGGGGCTACTGGCTAGTGAGACCCTTTGATGGGAGCATAGTGCGTTATGCCATTTTGGAATGATTATGCATGGATGTGAACCTGCTGTGTTTATCATTGGGGCTGCATTCATGCCTGATGAACCAATACTGTATGGTGAATTATTAGTCACCAGTGCTTCATTCATGCATCATGACAACAATTGAATGTCCAACTTGAAGCATCATGTGATCCTTCAATGGTTAAAGGGAAACTTAGATATATAGATGGTTACATCAATTTATTTAACACAAAACAAAGCTTTCTTAGGTAATGATTGTAACCATGGTTACCATGGTTACCATAATGGTAATTCATGAAGATGCCTCTCTACCAGACCTTTCATTTAAGGAATTCCCTGACTAAATATGATAATAAACAGCCCTTTATGACAATGAAATGTGGATTTTTGTCAGAAATCTGTGTTTTGGGGGGGTTTTGACCCCCTTATATGAATTTCTCAGTTTCGCAAGTACTTTTTTTGTAATCTACACGAAAAATTGGTCCTAGAAAAATGGCTTGCGAAACTTTACTCAGAAATGCCTCTAGAAAGATTTAGGACGACATTTCTCTGATTCAATTCCCTACTACAACTGATACAAGATTCGAGCTACCATTAAGGATGGGGTTGCAGGGCTTATCCAAGCTGTGTCTAAGGGTTTCTATGGTCAAGTGGGTAATAACAGTTATGGGGATTAACTTTGACTTTAGGGATGCCACTTACTAGAAGTTCCCTCGCCCTCCCTTTCATACATATATGTCGGCTTTGATCACATGCCAGTAGTTCCCTTTCCCCTGTGCTTCACCATGACTCCTTCTCTTCCTCTCTTTTACTGTCTGATCCAATCTGTCTGCCGTTCCTGCCCCCATTTCTCCTCTGTCTCCGTCCTTCTGTCTGTCTGTCTCTGTCTGTCTGTAGGGATTTCTGTCTGTCTGTCTGTCGGTCTGTCTGTCGGTCTGTCTCTCTGTCTCTCTGTCTCTCTGTCTCTCTGTCTCTCTGTCTCTGTCTCTGTCTCTGTCTCTCTCGCTCTCTCTTTCTCTCTCTCTCTCTCTCTCTCTCTCTCTCTCGCTTTCTAGATACCTCTCTATCTATTTGTTTCTGTCTTTGCCCCAACTCATCCCCCACCTCTATATCTCTTTATTTTCTCTCCCTCACTCTAAAGTAATAATCATGTAACATAAGGCTAAGGAGCATTATCCACCCTATGGGCAGTGATAAAATAAATGGAGCACAGTAATCTCTCTGGGAGTTTTAGGATGTAAGCATTGTGGCAACAGGCCCAGAGGGGATTCCCTATTTCCCAAAGTGAATTCTCCTTTGTCCTTAGTAGTGGGGAGCCTTGTTAGTTCTTTGTCTTGTGAGAGAAATCGATATTGACCTGAGGGAAGTAATTGTCTTGATGTTATCTCCTTATCAGAGTATTGATTTTAGTCCTTTGGACATGGTAAACCTTCATCCCATCATTGGGAAATTCAATGAGAATTCTGTTAATCTATTAATTTAGAAAGGCAATTAGACAACAGAAAAATGGGCAGTTGCAGAATATTGTCCAGCAATTCAGCCAATTTCAGATATTTAGGTGATTTGGGTGGTCAGAGAGTTACCCAGCAAATGTGAGCCAATGTGAGTGACTATGTGTGAGTCACTCACCCCTGTACTGTTTGAGTCAGAAATGAGTCAGAAATGAGTCAGAAATGAGCCATATATATGTGCCATGTGCCATGATGCAGCCTAACCTACCCATACAGCGACAGTCGGAGTGGGGCCGGGACAGGTAATAGAATCTACAGATGTGTAAAACAATGGGAGATGTAGGGTGTTTACCTGTACCGCTAAGAGCCGCGAAAATGGCTGTTTCTCTACTCCAGTTCAGTTAAATCACATTTTTCCTATGAAATAATTGGAATCTCAAATATATTCTAATATCCCATAAAAGCCAAAGCTGCAGCCTTTCAGATCATGTAGGATACCTCTCATTTATGTATCTTTTAAAAGGATAATTAAATTCTGTCTGTGGACAAGTTCTCACACTGCAGCTTTTGCATTCCATGGGCCTCTGTTATGGTATGTCTCAGTTGGACTCATTCTCTATCATCTTAAATCCGTGCCTTATGGCATTAAAATAAATTTAACCCTACATGTATATCTGAGTGCTAGCTCCACCCTTCTATCTTTTTTTGTAAGTGCATCTACTCATGGAAAATAGACTTAAGTAGCTCAGAATTACATGAAAAATCATCATAATCATAACGTAATTATATATATATATATATATATATATATATATATATATATATATATATATATATATATATATATATATATATACATTTGATTTAACGGATAATTGAGGGCTTGGGCCTAGGTCTAGATTAGTCTAGTAGATTTAACCCATTTGGTGTGATGCTACAGAGTCGGTGCATCCACCGTCTTTCCTCCACATTTAATTCCGCGATACCTGCTGGGGTTCTGGGGGGGCTCTTTATGAAACTAAGGACTGTTATTTTCTTCTATCTATTTGTTTATTTAGAAAACTCACATTAGTATGATAAGGATCTAATCAAACTCATCCTAATATATAACTCACACCTGATGAGACATTTAAGTCGAAACCACTACCTGTACCACACTGACTGTACTGAAGACAGTGAGTCACAATGGCCCCCAACTCCCATGGGGGCCTCATGATCTCCACATAAATTCTCCTAAGTCCTAAACATCTGCTGCAAGATAGTTCCCATATTAGGAAGTGCACATAAACTCAGCTAGGAGAGTGCACAGAGGAAGTGAGGTCACAGACCAAATCCCTGAGCCCTGATTGGTCAGAGCCTCTGGGTAACCATGGTACACATAAGCATAGTGAGCCTTGTCAACAAGGCATTCAGTGGTTGTGTAAAGTAGGGATAAGAAGTCTTTTCCCGTTTTTCCCTGATATATATATACATTAAAGGGTAGTTCATTAACTTTCAGAAAGTTATTGAATGTTAAGTTGTATTTCTGGTAGTTATCAGCGGATGTCTGGATGTGTTGGGACATATTTTAGCATAAAACATTGAATTGAATGAACTTTAGTAGAATAAATAATATAAAATACCTAGACTAAAATAATTCGAAATGCAGTACTCTTGTCAGATATTATGGCCTTCAGAAACTTTTAGAAATTATATTCTATAGTGAAAATTAAAGATGTGACAGACCAATTAAATACCTACCCCCAGTGGGACCAGTAGTGGTCGGAGTAGAGGTAGGCTATACATAGCAGGGCCTCACTGACCTGCCCCTGCAGCAGGTAAACGACCACTTATTCTAGCCCCAGTCTATGGGAAAGTCTTCACAAAATACCCCTGACTTTGGCCCACTTCATGTTTAATAGTAGTCATGTAAACCTATTATTTCCATTTGGGGGTAAACACCCTAGGAGATGTTTAGCTAATTGCACTGCCGGCTGTACTGCAGCACCACTACTTAAAGTGGCATTCTCACCGAGCGTTTCCCACTCACAATTCTAGTACTGTTCTAGTCTGCTATGTGGTAAGTGCGAGTGGTGAGAATGCCCCTTTAATATGGCCGACCTAGGTTTATCGACTTCAATGGGTGTGGTCAATGAAAATTAATATTAAGTGCTTTCCTGCTCACCTGTGTCACGGCTTACATATAGGAGTTCCCACTGGGACATGCCACATGACCTTTAGTTGTCCACTGTCAACCGAGGTTCAAGGCAGTGGCGGCGGAACGTAGGAGGTTCTACACTTCTTCCTAATTCCTTCCGAAGGGTGGCTTATTCTCCTCCTCAGGTACTTGAATGGGACACCTCTGCCACAGGCCATTACGTTAGAGGTTGAGTGTTTACCCTTTGCAGGGTCTGAGTGGAGCGAAGACCGCGCGTTACTCAAGCATTGATATTGTACCCTCGGTGCGCCTTATAGGTCGAGTTACATATACAGTTCAGCTACGTCATAGTGTGGGCAAACAAAGGCAACACGTGCTTAGGTAACTTCACCATGATAGCCACACACCAGGGTCATAACATTAAATATATTTTTAATTATCCCTAGGCTATAGTGACACATATCTTTCACCATACAATATGATATTTTAAATGTGTGTATTTATGTGTATCTCATGATACATATACTGTAAACATACTTTATTTCGCGCTGTACATATTTTCGCGGATTTCGCGGATTTTAAAATCCGCGAAAATGTGTACAGAGCGAAAATTTATCCAATGTAACTACAGTACTACCACTTGTCAAAATCCGCTTTTTATCAAATCCGCGAAAATTTATACCAGCGAAAATATGTACGTTTACAGTATGGTCATCTATATTTATACGAAACTGATTGATTTAGAGTCACCCTACCTAGTGGTCACAGTCCAGTGGTCTGTTTGCCCACCATACCTCTGATATAAATAGAATAATCAAGTATATGTAACTCGACCTATTGGGAAGGTTACATACACTTGATTGTTTCTATTTATATTGGAGGTGCGGTGGGCAAGGAAACCACTGGACTGTGTCTCCCAGGTATATGGACCCTTGAATCAGTCAGTTACAAGTTATACTAAGAGCAAAATACATCCTATTTGGGATAAGTATGACCATATATGTTTAATACGATATCTCAGTAAACAAATAACGTTATAGACCATTTCATAACGTTATATAACGGTATATGTCAACGTTTTTCCAAAGCTCTGTAGTATGACATAACGGTATGTAAAATTTAAAACGTTATTTTGACGTAAAATAACGTTTTTCTGTTAGCTGGGATGGTATATGGTATAAGCTGCAGACCCATTAGAACGCAGGATAATTAAAAAGAAAATAAAGAGAAATGCCTCTGGTGTGTGGCTGTCATGATGATGTTACCTAACCACGTGTCGGCTTTGTTTGCCCACACCGTGACGTTGCAAACCGTATATGTAACCTTCCCTATAAAGGTATCTAGGGTAGATTGACCCAAAGGCAACCACGTGCCTTCAGATATCCACCTCAATTGAGTTGTCATTTATGCATGATAAGCCCTGTTTTTGCGTATCACAGTACACTTTAAGTGATACTTTTTCCAGCAAAGGACAAATAAAGACAATACCATAAATGAATAACAATGATAGTTAAGGTGGACATCTCCAGCTATGTGGTTACCTTTAGGTCAATGTACCCTATATTGGTTAAAGGCCGAAATCTCCGTACCCCTTCAGCGACAGGTACTCAGCTGGTGTCAATGTGCAGATAAATGATTAAATACAGGTATCAATTGCATCTTATGTGCACATAGATCCAGGCATACTGTTTTATCAGTGAATTATTATTTTTTCATTCATTGTTGCAGTGAAATCACAAAATAAATGTGACCTTGACCTTGGGCAATAATTCTAATCAATGCATGAGTTGAAGCTGATGTCAATTGGTGTGTTATAATAGTGAATACGTCGATTAGAAGCAAAAATATGGCCATTTACTGTTGACAGGGAGTACAAAGGCGGCCATGTTGGATTTCAGGCACTTCCCCAAGGAGGATTCCCGTAAACTTTTTTTTTCTGAAATGTGCTAGTATCAAAGAGTCGAAAACCATTGACAAATCCCACATAGAAATTTTGTTGACCCTGAAGTCTTCATTCATTGGACTACTATATTATATAGGGCTGAGTAAGGGCAGTGGGGTTTAATAAAGAATCCAAAGGACAGCACAATGTGAATTCTCCTTTGCAGCGGGTAATCACAACCAACACTCAAAGATGATTACTCCCTGCCCCAGGCACCAGATTACGACCAAATGCGTCCATATTCATACTCATGTTTACCTTTATTAATGTTTCCTTTTGATAGTTCATGTATTTGGATGTCCGATTCTCAGGGTTAATCTCAGAGACAGGTACAATTACCATACACAGATTATTAAAGCATTTTCCCACAGGAAAAAAATCCTGAGGCATTATATGGGCCTGTGCCATTGGGCTTGACCCTCTACTTGACCTTTACCCTTGGACTTTTCCACTCAGTTCTGAGTCTTGTCTATGGGGTGTTATGAGTGTAACTGCCGGACTACACTATGACATAATTAGCCTGTGGCAGAGGTATTCTATTTGATTGCATTGTTGTGATTACCTCTGCACAGGAGATTGCACAATGTGGCAATGTGGCATGTACTCACTCTCGTTTCCAGATCCTTCCAATTAAAGGATGGCTCTGACAACAACCACTATAACCTTGAACTTGGATTTTGCTGGGTTTGGGCAATCCCTTCTTGTAGCTTAGAACCAGTGAACAGGAATCAGAATGTATGATGGGAGTTCACCCAACATACTTTCTCGTTCCAGTTCAAGCTGGCACCACCTCGACCTCTGTTCCCGAGCGTCATCACTGGCACCAAAGGTTGCTGGTTAAAATAGTTCCTGTGCGCTTGGTGCTGTTGTATCAAAAGTGCAGATGGGTACCGCGTAGGAATCCCACCCAATATACGGGGGAAGTGACGCGGTCATGGCCCCTCAAATACCAGCGATTACGCTCGGGAATGGAGGTCGAGGACGAGTTGGGGCCAGCTTGGTTCCAGTTCTGCTGCCTGTTCGGTGGTTCCAAGTTAGGAACAGGGATTGTCCAAACCCAGCAAAGGTTCAACCTTAGACTGTACTGGGAATAGGGAACCTGATCGTCCCTGCAATAATATATCCTTTCTCATTATATAGCTAGGACAGTGGCATATCCCCCTCGAGAGATTTAGAGGACATGTAAATAATTGAATGTGAATAATTGAATAGGATTCTGGAATCTTGATGAGTTCGGCAATCCCCGCCTTCCAATACAATCGTACTACTGGGTGTTTTGGGTTCTCCAATCAAAAGCATCAGCACCAAGTGTCAATTAATTGAATAATAGAACCGTAACCTAATTGGCAACACCTGAATACCCCCCTTTTCCCTCAACATAGATGACTGGTTGCAGGCACCTACCGAGAACCTCCCAATGCCATGTTGGCAGTCGTCAGGTTCATTAAGGACTTGGTCTTTCCATTGCAATGTTGAGGCAATACGTATGCACCACACATGATGTCCGTTTGCCAATAGCAAGGTCGCATTGCATTCTAGATAGTCCTTTAATACATTCTCCGTCTTCCTTCCTGATATGTGCTCCCACGACAACATGTATTCGTTTATTACACTGAAATATTGGTAAATTTTGAAAGTGAAACATAATCAATATGTACGCGGGCAGTATTGGTATGAAATTGATAAATATATTTGACAAGTTAAGTCAAGGTAAAAAGGTCCGGTTTGTAGGCCGGAACGATAGAACGACCTTGGGACGTATCATCCTCAATTCAAACATAGATTCTAGCGATAAAAGAGCCAAACAGTACCGAATATGTTTTACTATGGACCAAAAGCTATTTCTTCGAGAATTGACGTGTTTGCTTTAATCTAAACAGGGCTTGCCCACTTAGTAACTGTAACTGGAGCAATTCATGGAAATTTTCATGGAACATTTCATGGAACAAACCTTCAGTCGTGGTTCTCGGAACCCAGTGCCCAATCGCTATTTCAAGCCCCCCCCCCTCCCCTCCCCAGTCCCATCCACCCAGGAACTACCTAGGGGGTGTACCCAGAGCGGGAGTGGGCATAGGTTTGGTTGCTGGGGAAGGGTTAGCTTTATCTGGAGCAATCTCGACGACAATAGGCAAATAGGGCTGAGTGGCTCACATCCTGTGTATACACTCTGCACCAGGATAATGGGGCTGGGAATAGAGGAGGAAATGACTAATTCATCAGGCAGCGATTCACCACTACTGGAGCCCTTTAGCTAAACGCAGGCCCTGATAAGCTCGTCATTCGGAGTCCTAGTCTTCTGCCTAGTGTTTGTAGAATGCCTGGGAGTATAGGCTGTTGCTATCTAGCTCCAATAGGACGGAGCCCTTTATTTCAAGTTCACCTGGGCCTTATATATTATGCACTGTCAAAAGTGATTGTAACCGAGCCTTAGAATCTACTAAAGTTTTACAGTAATATTGCGGTATTAGTGTACATAAGCAGTAGAATCTACTGTTGGTTTACAAGATAATCCAGTATAAAAGGATGTATTTCTGGGCTTACAATCTACAATTTAACAGTCAGATGTAGCCTCCCAACACAATGCAAGTTGTATATTAAGTTTAGTTCTTCCCTCTCTGTACAAGGCATGCCAGTCCACTGATAACATAGGTAGTGGATTACATGTATAGGAATTGCCTTAACGGTGTTTTTGAGCACCCTAATCCCTGTTATATGTGGCGGTACCCAGGGCAATACCGATGGCTAACCGACCCTGGTATGTGATCGACCACGCACAAAAGATGCTCCGCACTGGGATGAACGGATCATCCATTCTGCTTGGACGCCCACATACATCGTTAGTCATACTCCCCTAGGCATGACCCCATACAGGGTGGATCCCTGCCCTTGATCCCGTGCCAGCCCTCTAGAGCATACCCTCTCCCCTATAGCAACAATAAGTCGATCCTCTATACTGGCATCTCCCCACCCACTCGTCGCTTACTCCTGCCCCTCAATCAGAGGCACTCAGGGGTGATGGGGTATGCCCGCTGTAGTAGACCGAGTTAACGGTTGGCGCCCCTGGCACAATTTATCCATATATGTATATGTTTTTTTTGTATAGTTGTCCATATAGAAGACCATCATAGCACATGCCTCTCTATACATGGTGTGTACATATGATATATAATATGTGCCACGGGCGGGCAGAAAGTAACTCTATAGGACATGTGTGTAGATGTGTATTGTTAACGTTCAGCCCCCAGGGAGATGCCCTGTCAGTAAGGTGAGAACTGCATGGAGGATATGGCCAGAACCTGGAGGATACTGTACCTTTTGCTGACCCTACAGTTAACATCTGTAGCCACTAGAGGTAGGTGATATGGTAAACACACAATCGGGACATAATTATAGGACTGTGCATTACAATATAATATTGCTTTGTGAAACGTGATACCTCAGACAGTGTCCCATTACATGTACTATAGTGTATTGTTAGAAGTAGCTTGCAGTAACTTCAATGGGATAGGCTGCTATTCATAAAACTAAATATAATTGGCTCATATTGAATATGTAATTGCTTAAAGGCTCATAAATATGTTGGTACCCCTACAGTGACAGTCACAGTGGCGATAGGACAGGTACTCAACCATTTATATAGGGCGGATGGGGGTTTAAAGCTACACTATTGATTAGTTGGCTGCATTTCTCTAGGTATACAGTAGAATCTGAATTGTAGGTACATGTATACAATTTAGTGTGGGTATACAATAGAATCTACTGTAAAGCTACAGTAGATACTGTAAAACTACAGTGGATTCTACTGTAACAATACCGACATGATAATGGGTGTGGACCACTAAATTCGACATGGTGACATGGACCTGACTGTGTATGCAACATCATTACACCTACACAGGGTGTAATAAGATACACCAGCCCAGCCCCCATCAGAAGCTATTCAATATTCAGCAGGGAAATGTGAAAGCTGAGATGCGCTTGGTCCCGGGGAGCGGCCATGGAGTGGTGTTTGAGGAGTGTTGAGTTGTTGCTGTCAGGTTCCAGATCTCCACGTGCCGACCTCTGCCTCCTACAGCGCCAACGGAAGGACCGACACACACCGCCCCGCCTCCCACATGCAGATCCCGTACCCGAACATGGACGTCCATGTGACGACTTCCGGAAAGAGGCTAGTGACGTCATGTCACAGTGTCCCTTTGTACGTCACATCTGGTCCAGCAGGCAAGGTCACATGACTTTAGCACACTGCTTGCAAGAGGCCTGCAAGTGAGTGTTTTACCGGTACATTTGCAGATTTACAGAACATGCCTTAGGCCACTAAAAAAGAAACTGGTTTCTCATCACCGCGCATGTCATAAGATTTGATTTGAGGAAACCCTTTTTTCTATATGGCTGATTCCGTGTCAATTCAACCAAAATAGAAACATCTTCCCAGATGACCATCTCCAATTTCCATGTTAAATATTTTTTCCATATTGCCCCCCCGCCCCCAAGAAAAAAATTCTAATCAAGATTCCACATAGTTTCCGAGTTCTGGCTCGCTAAGTCGGGGTGGGGTGTCTGATCTGGAAAGAAAAACCTCAATTCTAGCCATTTTCAAAGGACTATCATGGGAAAACCCTCTGGGTTACAGGTCTAGGTGTCATTACTACTTATACTAGAGATCAGGAAAACATTATCAAAACATACCTCTTTGTGTTATATCTTCATGCACAGAGGCTCGGGAATAGGATATAAATTGATGGACATTAACAAAACTTTGAATAATCAAAAATTTGTCAAAATTAAAATTGTACCCCTACCCAGCAAATTAGTTCCAGATTGTTTCACCCTGTTTTACCCCTGGAACTGTGTGCTCATTTCGTGCATTTTGTGTGACATGTATACCATGTAACAGACTCACACACACTGACACAGTGTTCCATGGAACAGATTCACACAGTTCTGACAGATTTTTAAAAAGCTTATTCACACCAAATGACAAAATATAATGCCCTAAACCAAAATGTTTAGTCATGTATTTTTAGTTTTATTATGAATTACTAAAAGATAGGAAATACTGTAATACTTTTTACAACCAGCAGTATTTGACATAGATAGTCATAGCACACTATTGGTGTGTGTGCTGCTGGTTTGTACAAACTCATTCGATCAGGTTCCTAGCATTTCAACATAGGCTGATGAATATATGCACCATTATAACCATCATCATTAGAGTTCACATGGGCAGCAGGAGATAGCCAGGCTTTTATCCGAACATGATGACCAGAGGAAAGGTGTCTAGCATCTGGGCCTCTTAATGCTGCTTTCATTAAAATGATATGGCATCTATTTATTTAAATAATGAATGTTAATAGAAGGACAGGTGCATTGTCTGATTCACAATACATTGGGACCCTGTTTAGATACTTATAGCTAAAGAAAATCATTCTCTTTAATCAGGAAAAGGGGTACAATCAACTTTGATGACACCTGGTGTCACACATAACAGGTATTTGTGTGATGTAGTGTCACCTAGTTTCCCTTCTGCCACACACTCACACATCTTCAAACATAACCATTATCACTTTGTCAGGTTGGAATAGTGCATGGTTTTGACACCAGGTGTCATCTTTGTTGTTCCTTGTTATTCTCATGGGTGAAATGGAATCATTTTCATTGTTTATAACCATAATAACATGTTGTCAATGCAACTTAGACCTAGCTATACACCTCTAATTCTATCAAGTTCCATTAGTGATTGAAAAACACACCATATGATTTGATTAAAGCGGCATTAAGAGGGACAGACCACAGACACCTTTCCTCTGGTAATCTTGTTTGGATAAAGGTCTGACCTTTTGTTACATGTGTATACAGCTGATAATTGGCATGAATTGTACACATCTTCATCAGGCCTACTCTACCATGGTAGGAATCTTGTTGAATGAGATAGTATGACCATATACAGCAAGGAGTGCACTAACAGATTTCTGCCATGGTGCCCTATGCCACCTTCTAAATATAATGAGTATTACAAACTAAACAGACTTTCCTTTCTTTTTCAAAAAAATCAAAAAAGTGAAACAATATGGTTGGAACCATTTTTGTGCCATGGTACATGATGCTGTGTGAATATGTGTGAATTTGTGTGAATATGTGTGAGTATGTGTCACTTCTTGTCCTATGGGGTATTGTGTCATATTGTGCCAATTAGTTCCATAGGACACAGTCACACAAAGTGCACGTTCCAGAAACTAAGTCAAACTAATTTGCTGGGTAGCAGCTTAATCTTGAGGCTAGTAACTAGGATAGATGTGGGACTTGTCAAGGTATGGTACTTGTTCCTTGGAATAGTTCACAGGTGGCACCACTGGTGGCTAAAGTTGGGGAATTCTTTAAAATGACCTAGTTCTGGCGGCCATTAAGGCCATGTGACACCATTTTTTTGGACTTTTTCTATTGCATTATAATACCTGTTGCCAATCAATAAACTCCGAATTAATCAAATGTGAGAACTTATCGCGAAAAGTCCGACCTTTTCTCTATGTTTAAGCCCAGATTAAAAAAAGAAAAGATTTAGGCCTGATAAAAAAAACGCCCTCGTCATATTTTTTGCACTGCTTGGTGATGAGAAACAACTTCTTTTTGAGTGACCTTGTCGTGATATATTGCAGGGTCCTGTGTTACGTGGAAGACCTTGCATGACTATAGACCAATAGGAAGGAAATAATTATCAAGGGATAGCAAACGAGTGGCGAAACACAATGGTAGTGGGTTGGGGGTGTAGGGTTGGGGGGGGGGGGGGAGGGTGGCTGCAGAGGGATCAAAAGCGACCTGGCGACCTGGGCTGTTCCCGGGCGACCTGGCGACCTGGTATAATAATGTAAGCAACCTGGGGACTTTTGGACAATGTTGGCTCTGGTAGATATGATCTAAAAAAGCGACTTTGTGCCCTGGAGTCCTCGATTTCGGTAACTTTCCGACCTAAGGGGGGACCCCTCTGCACCCCCAAATGAGCTTGTACGGTGTACCAATGGTATGAGTCCAACATAATAGTCCAGGCAATCTAGCTGGATTTAGGGCCAACTAACAAGCAAATTGCAACAAAAGGTTTTTCACCACAATGCATTTCTATGAAGTCCCTAGAATGACATACTAAAAGTCCTAAGATTTCCCGGTTGGGGAACACCCCTAAATCCAAGATAGCTGCCAACAGGGCCGGAATTTTATACTTTTCACTCTAATATCCTCATTTGTCAATGAAACTGGTTGTGTAATAGCTCAAAATGATGATATTGATGAGAACAATCTATGTAGAAAGGCAGAGCCGATGTAGATTGCCATTGGAGACTCTTAAATCCAAGATGGCTGCCAAAAAGGGTATCGATTTTAGACTTTTCACTCTAAAATCCATATTTAGGCAAGGATTTGGTAGTGTTATAGCTCAAAATGATGGTATTGATGAGAACAATCCATGTTGGTGACGTCATCATGGAGTAGACCAGCACCAAAAAGACGAGCGGGTATAAATTGAGCTATATAGGGGATAGAGTAGGAAATCATTTCTAAATTCTGAACAGTTCACAATATAACGGAAAGGAGACTCACTGGGAGATATGTACCAAAGTAAACACACATGGATTAGGGAGAAATTTGACGGGGACCGGCCGGACCCGGCACCTGACCTACCTGTGAGCCTCCAGGGACGCCATTACAGGTAAACAAAGCGCACCTGTAACCGGACCGATGCGAGACACGGACATGAAAAAAGTCAAGCAACCCGCCCAACCCAAGAGAATACAGCCTTCAAGGAAGACGGCTACTTGCAAGCCCCCAAGTGAAGTCATGGACGACGAGGATTTAAACACTACAATCATATCTCAAGGATATGAATCCCAAAGTGATAATGACGACATTGACAGCACACCTGAGCCCAGTGACGGCGGGGCAGTAGGGACCACGAGTGCTGACAGCCCCGCCAACACACCGAATATAATAGTGAGTACCGAGGCATTTGATGCACCACCCCCAACCAGCTCAACCCCCACAAAAATTGCACCCCCCCTCAATGCCCCTCAGGATGACTTGGCTTTGGATGACAGCCAATTCAACAAACTAGCACTGATGTTGAAAGGAGTGACCGAGTCTAGTCGGGAGATGAAAGGCCAGCTTGAGAGAGTCGAGTCTAAATTAGACAGTAGATTAATGAAATTCGAGGAGAAATATGAAACCAAGCTCAGGGATTTGGGGGGGAAGCTTGACTCACAGAACACCGCACTTAAGAGAGAAATTGAAGAGGGCAGGACGACAGTCAGCAAACTGCAGACTAATGTGAGTAAGGAAATGCTAGAGATCAGAGACAGAGTGACAGCTGAGACAAGTACCAGGAGGGTAGAGATAGGAACCTTCAAATCTGAGATGAAGGATGAGATAGCCAGACAGGTTAGAGAGGCCATGGATGGGCAGTATGCTGACCTACTTGAGGAGATAGACACGCTGAAAAAACAAGATAGGCAGAGACAGGAAACTCTAGATAAACTTGTTGCCAATGGTATAAATGAATCACCAGAGGGTCAAGACGACTCCCAGTTGGCGCAGGTACTCAGTGAAATAGAGGGTATAAAAAAGGACAACCTAGATAAACAAACCCTGATTGACCAACTAGTGGCCAAAAGTGAACAAGTCCCCCCCCCCCCAAAACAGCCCCCCCCCGGTGAACCTAAGACCGGACATGTATGTTAACGATGTAGAAGATGCCATACAGAACACTACGGGTTATATATATGCCGACGACCTGGCATTGGTCTGTTCTGCCAGAACCCCTGAGCGGGTGCGGTCACTTCTACAACAAGATTCAACATCTCTATGTGCTTGGAGCAACAAAAACCAACTGACAATCAACGAGGACAAAACCAAGGTCCTCTGGACATATCCGGCCACCTCGCCCATCGACATTACAAATCTGGATATAAGAATGAATGGAAGCATCCTGGATGTTACGCACACCTTCAACTACCTAGGAGTAGTCATTGATCGCCATCTATCTTTCGGCCAACACCTCCAGAAAGTGATTGGAACAGTGCGGGGCAAGTACACTCAGCTCTGGAACGCCAGGAAGGAAACTGATAAGCCCACTACCATGATGATATACAAGACCATGGTACTGCCCTGCCTTGAATATTGTCCACTTCTGCTGGACAGTGGCCCAAGCTGGGCTGTGAAGAAGCTACAGGTCATCCAGAACGACTGTCTGAGAATTGTCAACAACATCCATGATGCTAGGGAGGTAAATGTAGACTATCTACATACTGACGCCTCACTAGAGAAACTACATGCCAGAAGGAATCGACAGATACTGAACTTCATGTACAAGCGAGCACTTGACAGTGAAAACTTGCTAGTACCGGCCAGAGCACTCCGAGGAAACAACAAACCGAAATTCAAACTACGACGTCCCATCAAGAACTGCTATATAAATAGCCCCGAGTATAGAGGATCACGTCTTTGGGACAGGCTCACTGCAGAACAACAAAGAAGCGCCACTAGGGACAGTTTCAGCAAGAGCCTAAAGCCAGCCGACCTGAGGCCGCTAGAGCGGTTGTTGATTTAGAAATCGCAATGACTCATACTGGCTTCTGATGCTCGCATCGCCATACGTTGGTCCTAAATACATGTAGTTTGGTTTAGAAATTACAGAAACAATCAGAATTGACTAGTGCTCTAGACTAAACTATGATTTGTCTTGATGATATTAATATGGCATTTTCTTGAAAAACGTCTGTATCGCTTACGAATGTTCATGCCAATAAAAAATCTAAACTCAAACTCACAGAAGGAGGAAGACAAAGGAGGAGCGCATAAATCAAAATTTGGTGTCATCTACCACTCCCCCGGGGATGACCGTAGCCTAATAGTACATGGGCTAGTCCATGAGCCCAATCAAAACCTACCCGGATGTCTCGGGCAGTTCTTTAGAGAAAACAACATTAATGTGGCCGAAAATGATGTCATATCAGCAAGAAGATTCGGTAGACAATTAGCAGCGAAACCACCAGTAAGGATCAGCTTCTCCAACCTGGAAGTCACACACAGAGTGCTGGCAAACCGACACCAGGTGAGGAGGAACAACGGAAGGTGGCAAAATATAGCTATAGAAAGGTATGAGAACCAGGGAATACGGCGCTGCAGACGCATCATACAAGCTGTTGTAGAGACCAACAAGGTAACGAAGGCTGCTGACATTCAAACCACGTCTGAAGGAGTCACGATCAACACTACCTTCTACCCACTAGATAAAGTAGACACCATCCCCCGACAGTACCTACCCGGCAACAAGGCCAAAAAAAGGAAAATCAACCTAGAAGCTGAAGACGAGGACACGCCCCCTACACCGACTCACAATGTAAACACCGACGATGACAGAAGGGAACCCCCCGGACCGGATGACGTCACAGAACGGAATCCCCTTGGAAAGGAGAGGCGCGTTCGACTGTCAAAGTGTGGGTTACTCTTCAACGGCGAGGAAGCCCCGCTATCAAATTTCTTCTACGCCCCATTTACTGTCAAAGGGACCACCCCTGATCTAGATCGAGACTACTGCTCAGTGGAACAGTATTTCCAGTATAGAAAGTGCAAGGAGTTGGGAGCTGACAAAGAAGCTGAAGCCATAATGAAGTCCAAGAAACCGGCCCGCATGAAAGGCATAGGAGATTCCATAGATGCACCAACCGGGAGTGCATGGCTTAATATGAGTGACCAGGTGCTAACTGAGGGCATCAGACTGAAATACACCGCCAACAGAGTACCAAGACGAGAACTCGTGTCCAGCTACCCCCATCCCTTGATAGAGTCAACTGGTGACCCATATTATTCTGGAGGGTTTGGAAACAAAAACCCCATCTATGATGATCCTGAGAAGTACCAAACACATCCTAAAAAGGGAATGAACAGAACGGGCCAGATCCTCATGGAAGTGAGAGAAGAGTGGGTAAAGAACTACACTGTATCATCGAACACGCCAGTACTGCCTGGTGACGAAGAGGCCGTGCTCCACGCCGACACGTAAAGAGACTGATCTTACAAAGGACTTAAGAACCACAGCTTGGAAATGACAGAACCTATACCCATGGACATTGACCCTCCAACAGCAAAGGCAAAGTAAGACTCAAAATGACATTACGTCAATGATTCAATGATTATATGAACAAGAAATGACAATTTAAAACGTCGGGACACTGAGCGATAATGGGGGCAACTGTGGCGCCCATACAAATTACTTAATTTCATACAAGTAATTAATGCCTTGTTTTTTCTTCTACTTCACCCACCCCCTAGGCTTACCGTGCTGGTCCTGGGAGACGAGATGCTAGCCAGTTGCACAGCTAGCCTGCGGGAAATCTGTCCGCCCGAAATTGCCTTCTGCACCCTAGACGAGAGACCTGGCATGAAGCCAACTATTGACGACTACAGGGACTGGATCCAGCTAATGATCGAAACCAACGATAATATCATACCCACCAGACACATATACCTGGTGGGAGGACTGTGGGACATGGTGACCCATAATGAAGACGGAAGTGTCAATTACGTGACACACACTGAAGCTGAGTTTATTGTGAGTAGGGACAGACTGGTAACTGCTCTACAGTCAATGACCACTGAAGTACAAAACACACACCCTGGAGTGAGTGTTATCTACTGCCCAGTTCTACCCATCAACCTAGAGGGATACAACCTACATCGTAACCTACCGCAGCCAGCCTCGGCTGACAGCCAGGACGGACTAGACACCGCCTGCATAAAGATCAACTCTACTATACAGCGTCTGAACAAAAACAATGGCCTAAAAACCCCACGGTATGATAGGAGTCTGACACGCTACCAATCAAGAACCAAGAATTGGACAGTGTACCATAACATGTTGAGTGACGATGGACTCGCCCCAGGTGAAATCCTGAAGGGTATAGTCAGCAGTAAAATCAGCAGTGTTATCAGCATTAACTTGACTTAAGCTATCGATATATAAAATGGGTGGGAGTTAGAAATATAGCTCAATATATTTGCTAAGATTATTGGTAATTTTTTTTTTGTATTCTGAAATTGTTCAATCATAAATCATGTACACCACACCAGCCCTGACACCTATGAAGTCAGTGGTCACCCTAATGGTAGCGATATGGGACAAGGGAGGGCACCCGGCTAGACGAGGTAGGGCCAACCTATACTTAAATGGGTGAAGAGGTACCTAGAGGCCTAAGACTGATATTTATGAACACTAGGAGCATGCAGGGGAAACTAACTGACATTAAAGAGTGTTTCAGGGGGGACATTGATATTTTCTGTATAAATGAAACCTGGTTGAATGAAGGTATTGATAACAGTAACATTAAGTGGGTTGGTAACCAAATGTTCAGGATGGACCGCACAGCCAACCGGAGTGGAGGCCTTCTGATATACATCTGTAATGAACTAGCAGATTACTCTTCCACTTTAGAAAAATGTACTTTCATTGAAGATGATATAGAAATACAAACGGTTATAATTAACAAACCAATGGTTAAAACTAAAGTTGTATGCAATTTATATAGACCACCAAATGGGAACCATGTTAAGTTCTTTGAGAGACTCTGTGATGTGATGAATGAATTGGACTTAGTGGAACATGATGTGTGGATAGGCGGGGACTTCAATATTAATTACGGTGACTTAGATGAAACCAAATGTAAAGCGCTGATAGGTTTCGCCGAAGAACAGCACCTCCAGATACTAATCGACAAATGTACAAGGCCAAATGATAATGGGGGCACCATCATTGACAATATCCTCACAAATGCTACTAATATTCAGTGTAACAAACCACTACCGGTATACATAAGTGATCACTTACCGGTACTGGCTGTCCAAAAGAAAGGACCAACTGTCATGTCGAAATCAACCTTTACCGGTAGAAGTTACAAAGGGTATATCTATCAGGATTTGGAGGAGGAGCTACTTTACTATGACTGGAGCTCCTTCTACAAAGAGAAAAATCCCAACAAACAATGGGATGAACTTATTGGAGTAACCCTGAAGTATTTAGATGAAACATGTCCTGTCAAGCTGTTTAATATCAAAAGCAGAGACGTTGATTGGATTACTGGCGAAATAAGGGAAGCTATCAAGCAAAGACAGCAACATATGTCCGACTTCTTAGCTCGCGGTATGGCTAGAGATCTACACCTAGCTAAGGATATGCGCAGTACGGTCAGCATTATGATAGACGAGTCGAAGAAAAATACAATTGATGAAGCTTATAATGTTAAGGGTGACGGGCACAGGGAATTTTGGCAACGTATTTCGGACCTAGTTAACCCCAAGGAAGTCGGTACACGGGCAAATTTTGAGCATCATGAAACAGGTGAGAAAATCCCTGATAGCCTCACAGCTGACTATTTTAATGAGTTTTTTGCAAATGTTGGTTTCAAAATGGCAGACAAAATGAACTATAATATTGATAACTACCATGATGTGGTGTACGATGACATTCACACACCGTGCAGCGAATTGGAGATTGAACTGGAGACTGTTGAGAAGCTCATAGACCAAATCAATATACATAAATCTAGCGGTATAGTTGGGATAAATGCTAGGGTATTAAAAGACACACTCTCAAATACCATCCCACAACTTTTGAGTATATTTAAGAATTCGGTGGATCAAGGCATATTCCCAGACAAATGGGCTGTGAGCTCGGTGGTGCCTATACCCAAAACTGGGGACCTCAAATGTATTGGCAACTGGCGGCCAATTAATTTGCTACCGATACCCGGTAGAATTTTAGAAAAAATCATGCATGGGCATATCCTCAACCACCTCCAAACAAACTCACTCCTGACCAAAGCGCAATACGGCTTCAGGCCCGGGTTGGGCACAGTTGATGCGTTATTTGACTTCACTTCCTATATATATAATAAGCTTGACCAAAATGATATTGTTAGTGCCTGTTATATCGATGGATCAAAGGCTTTTGATTCTGTAAATCACTCAGTACTTTTAAAAAAATGTAAATCTCTAAAATTAGACGTTAAAACACTAGGCTGGTTATCTTCATATTTGGGTAATAGACGACAAGTAACAATGCTTAATGGTAAGACATCTGAAGAATGTAAAGTAAGTTATGGCGTGCCTCAGGGTAGCAGCCTCGGCCCCTTAATGTTCCTGATTTTTGTAAACGATTTTCCTAATACCATGACGGAATCAAAGGTCTACATGTATGCCGATGATATTGTTCTATTAAGTAGCCATAATTCTGCCATTGTATCTGAGCAAATGTTAAATAGAGATATGCAGCGAGCACATGAATGGTGTAACATGAACTGTCTAACTATTAACAGTAAGAAAACCCAAGTCATGAGGTTTAGTAGGAAGAAGCTAAATATGCCTGATCTAGTAATTAAAATTGGAGATACTGTGTTGGAGCATGTTAACGAATACAAGTACTTAGGTGCTCTCATTGATAGCAACCTTACTTTCAAACCTCAAGCGAACAAACTTGTTAGAACTTTAAGTCATAAACTGTATCTACTAGCACGGATCCGTAAATTTCTAGATGAAGAAAAATCAATATTGTTATATAAGCAGATGATCATGCCGTACGTCGATTACGCTAGTTTCCTGATAGACTGTACAACGAAGGATATAGTAGCTAAGATTCAACGCCTTCAGAACAGGGGCCTTAGAATATGTCGATACAGTAATATGTACGAAAGGTGCTCAGCAACAGAGCTGCACAATCATTTCGATATGGTACAACTTGATAGCAGACGACTGAGCCAATTGCTGACTCACATGTATAAGTTGTCTTTGAAGCCTGACCTCACCCGGCATATAGAAAATGTGAGGACAAGAGGTGACATGAAGGTGAAATTCATCAACAGGGATTTCACGTACACTAACATGAAAAAATCCCCACTGTGTAGAGGAATATGGGAATGGGACGACTTAGATCGCCAGGCCCAGAAATCTCAGTCTAAACTTGCCTTTAAAAAATTAACTACCGGTAAGAAACACCGTATAGCTCTGGTATAAAACCCCCCCCAATCCCCCCCCCCCTTGAGTGAGGATTGGTACTCAAACTCACCCAACCCACAATAAACCTATTGAGGCCTGGTTGTCAGACTCGAATATATAACCCATGTACCCCGCCTTAAGCAAGCACGACTGCAGCATGCCACATCCACCCCCCCCCCCTCCCGCACCTACGGGTGAGGGCTGGTTCTCAGACTCACCCCCCCCCCCCAACCACACTATTAACTAACAATGTGAGGACTGGTTGTCAGACTCTATCACCCCCCCCCCACCCCCAACACCCCACCCCCCCCCCCCCTGATAAACATACTGTTGGCAGACCGAGTATTGGTTCTCAGACTTGGAGGTTTCCCATTTATGCTCCTTGGTGACCTCATATAAACTTACCGCGTCGTCACAAATAAGGGTGACGAGTCATATAATGTGAAAATAATGGAATTGCTAGCACAGTCGGGAGTAATATGGGTTAAAGTAAATATGGGAGTCATGGCACCGTGTTATCGCTCAGGGTGACCACACTTTACATTTTATGTAAAGACGTGGATTTTTCTTTTTTTACTATACACTACTGGTATTCATCTTAAGAAACCAGAACAGTCTTTTCACTTTATGTTAAAGAACCTATTTGTATTAAAAGTAATTGACATACTTGTATTATTGTGTCCTACTGTGAATTATAACTTGTAAAACACCAAGAGTGTAAAAGTGAGAGATGTATGTATACATAGACCTCTGAAGTACATAAGCATGTAACAATAATACATATGTAAATAGGAACCCTAAGCTATACTAAGAATGCAAGGAATATGATTAATTTATCAATATAGGTCAATGATGACAAACACGATTGTTTAGGAACGAACTAAACCAACTTTATTATATCTAAATGTACAAAATATATGGCTACATGCTTATACCGGTATCACACTGAGTGTGTATGTTTATTAAACAAAGATGAATACTAGATGTAACTCGAGGGCTGGTCGACCCCATATTATACACCGAAAAACATGTAATTGAAGTGCGTAATAAAAACCTTTAAAATTGAAATTGAATTGAATGTAAAAAGGGAGAGCCAATACAAATTTTCATTGCAGGCCCCTTAAATCCAAGATGGCTGCCAAATGGGTATCAATTTCATTCTAAAATCATTATCAATGAAATTGGTTGTGTAATAGCTCAAAATGATGGCATTGACAGGAATGGCCATTTAGATTCTAGGCTGCTGTACTTTAGCAATACACCAACAAGAACAACCAAATAAGTGACTCTTTAAATTCAAGATGGCTGCCAAATCAATTTTTGACTTTTCACTCTTAAAGCTTTATATATCAAACTATCTTACTATTGTATATTACTGGTAGAAATTATATTAACTCTTTCCAGCTGGTTCTATGAGAGTTAAAATCCCCAGAATGAAATAGAAAATGAGGCTCAAGACCCAGAAGTATTGATACATGTACAACATAGGTTTATATCTAGGTTAATATGAGAATTGGTATTTGTGATACATGTTTTCAACAGACTAATTTGCAAGCTGCATCTAATTTACTTTCATATGGTACCATGATAACAGGCCATGTCTGTTCAAAATACCCCTTGGTTGTGCTCAGGATAATAGCATTTGAGACTAAAAATAGTGCATTATTTTGATAGCTGGTTTATGTCTATTTAACAATATAGGCAGCCCCTCTAGGTTCAATGTCTTCTCCCCATAGTAAATCACATAGATTAGGGACTGTTGATTTAGTGTAGGCTAAACTGTAATCATGATTTGCATCCTGCAAACACTATTGTATGTTGGAGATGCCAGTGGAATCATTGTCCAGACCGATGCCCCATGTGTTCTCTTTTATCACCAAAGTCAATCTCCTTACATGAGATGCAGATTGCATTGGCACAACACATAAGTTCCACAGAGTCTCTTGATAGGCTTCACAGTGTTAATGATGGAGCAACATATTTGTAGTAGGGGATATGGGATCCAACATCTTGGAGATGCTTTGGCAGGACATATCCTAACATATGAAGACCTCCTGTCAAAGGTTCATTCAGAAGTGGTTGTCAGGGAGTAAGCTAGTGCACCCCAATCAAGTTTAGTAGCATTAAAGAAAGTAGGTGATTCAGAAGGGGTTGTTCAAGAGCTTAAATTTAGACATTGCAAAATGTACCATGTGGTACAAATGCCAGAGGCATACTTAGCTCCTCTTTAACATTTATGTTTCTTGTTTTATTCTCATGTACAAAGTCCACAATGACAGCCAGTCAATTGGACTAACAGCCTGTATTTGGAAAGTTTCAATAAAGGCTGTCTCCTAGGCACAAGGTAATTATTCCATAGCACAAGTCTTGGTGAGTTTTTATATGGTAAATATCTATGCTTAACCTACCCTTAATCTTTATAACCTACTTGACCATATTGGTTATAATTAGATTGGAGGATTTCTACATGAGATATCATATTAAATACATCATAGATTGTAATTCTTATGAGCATACACATATCTATTATCTTCTACAACACATGCCATTTCTTGATATCTAGTTCTCATCGTTTACTGCTTTTTGTCACATTGCAGGTTGGCAGCAATGACTGGTGTTCAACATACCCAAATTACCCATGCATTATATTGTCGTATGCTTTCAAATGCTAATTGCCTCTTGCAGTAGGAATGATCGTTTCATGATGAACTATATAAATATGTATGTAATATTTGGTTATTGTTGTTTTTGGTATGTTGGTAAAGCACAGCAGCATAGGTTCTAAATGACTGTTCCTTTCGATGCCATCATTTTGAGCTATTACACAACCAATTCCATTGATAAATAAGATTTTAGAATGAAATTGATTCCCATTTGGCAGCCATCTTGGATTTAAGGGGCCTGCAGAGACAATCTGCATTCGCCCTCCCTTTCTACATGGATTGTTCTCATCAATACCATCATTTTGAGCTATTACACAACCAATTCAATTGATAAATAAGGATGTTAGAGTGAAAAGTCTAAATCAATACCTTGTTTTGGCAGCCATCTTAGATTTAACCTGTTAGCAATGACAATCTATATTGGCTTTGCCTTTCTATATAGATTGTTCTCATCAATACCATCATTTTGAGCTATTACACGACCAGTTTCATTAAGAAATGAGGATATTAGAGTGAAAAGTATAAAATTCCAGCCCTGTTGGCAGCCATCTTGGAGTTAGGGGTGTTCCCCAACTGGGAACGCTTAGGACTTTAGTATGTCATTCTAGGGACTTCATAGAAATGCATTGTGGTGAAAAACCTTTTGTTGCAATTTGTTTGCTAGCAAAACCTATTTTGCCTGGACTATAAACGCGTGTTGCAGGTCATCCTACTAAGGCTGATTTGGAATTCCTACATCCATCGTCCAACAGGCTAAATCTCTGCCTAGTATCAATCATATCAATATTTATGACCTTGGCCAAGGTCAAGTTTACCAGATGGGATGGGGTGACTCTTTTCTTTTTTTCTTTGGGGGAAACCGGAGCTCTATAAGCGAAAGTCATCCCTCTGAATGAGCATATCCAGATTCAGCCCCAAGTACTTACTTTGGTATGATAGGACTTAATTGTTTAATCGGATTGTCTAAGCGGCAAGCATAGATTCGGTCTAGGTTGATAATAATTTTATTGAAATGTTAGTTCAAATTCCTAGTGTGTACCCCCACCCTCCATCATTGATTGGGTGGCGGGTGCATAGTAGGGTGACCAACCTCCTTCTCGTTGAATGTCCCTTCCACCAAGTAAGACACCGAATCATCACCCTTGTCCACACCCTGCACCCATACTTAGGTTTGCCTCCTAGTGCGTATAGTTCAATGGGGAGGGGCAGGAGCGGACCCAGGAAGCTGGAAGCAGGATGGGAGGGGTCCACCAAACGTAAAAGTACCGAAAATCGTTTAACAAGATAGAAGGGGCTAGATTTTCCGCGCGAGCCACCTCCTGTTGTTATATATACAATGACCACTCCCTTTAATATAGCATGAGCTTCTCGGCATTGAAAACACTATTGAAATTACTTGCCACTTGGGGCGTTATGAGGGGCAATCGGCCTGCGGCCTGGGTGATAGGGCTAGACGGCTCTGCCACCGGCCTTTCCTCATTCCAGCTACCCTTAACAAGTCACCCTCCAGCAGCCTACAGGAGGATGACTTTAAATGGACCTGCCCTGGTGTGCAGGCGATATGACTCCCAACAATGTGGCAGGGTGAGGACCGTGCAGGAGGAGGCAGCTCCACCCCTCGGCAGGGAGAACAGTGAGCCTTAATGGACTGCCATCTGGTGGCAAGGGTGTGGACTAGAAAATCATTCAGTTCCATAGTGTCCATAGATAGGCCTACTTTGCCGCAGGAGGACTGGAGGCGGCGTCTATATAGTGGTTATTTGCAAGTCATTAACCCGAAAGGGCAACTTGCTATGGGATTGGTTTCTGTATAATGTGAACACAGTTCCACCTTATATGATTAATGTGGAAGATCATTGCCTGATTGTGATGAAGAAGTATCAAAGTGGTAAGGGTATAAGGAGAGGGAGTATGCTGGGTAAATACAATGTAGAGGTCCAGGAAGGTTTTTCAGAAGAGGTCACACTGTTAGAAGTAAGTAGTGTAGCTACACAGTATTTAAAAATGGAACTATTGTTTTGGTTTCCAGTATCACCATTTATTTTTTACCAAATACTACAGCACCATTGGTTTAACCTAGGAGCGCCGTATTTCACCCCCCCCCCCTGTGAAATAACCCATGGCCGTATTACACGGCCCTGTGACGTCATCAAAATGGCGGTTCGTTTACATTTGAACGGCCTAGAAAAAAAGCTATTTCAGCAAATTAAGGCCCTCCCCCCCTTAAAAGAATTAATTTGAATCGAAAAAGGTAAAAAATAAACACAAAGGAGCACTCGTTTGTGTCTGTTGACTAGGTTATTTCACTTGTTGACCCTCGGGCCGCATTTCACTTGGCCTGCGGCCTCGTGAAATACGGCCCAAGGGTCAACTCGTGAAATAACCCAGTCAACAGACCAAAACTTGTGAACCTTTGTCTATTTATTTTTTATGAAATACGGCAGCCCCATTGGTTTAACCAAGGAATGCCGTATTTAACACCCCCTTGAAATAACCCACATCCGTATTTCACGGCCCTGTGACGTCATCAATATGGCAGTTTGTTTACATTTGAACAAGGTAAAAACGGAAGGGAAATAAGCTATTTAAGGCTCCCCCTATCATAGTTTTGGTAAATTCAATCAAAAACCATAAAAAAAATTAACACAAAGGTACACTTATTTTAGTCTGTTGACTGGGTTATTTCACTTGTTGACCCTTGGGGCGCATTTCACTCGGCCTACGGCCTCGTGAAATACGGCCCAAGGTCAACTCGTGAAATAACCCAGCCAACAGACTGAAACTTGTGCACCTTTGTCTATATACCGTACTGTTGAACTATAAACTCCCCTACTGTAATCCACAATCTAGAGATCGTGGATTTGTGTCCAACCTTGACACAACAGGTAGTCCTGTTCAAAGATACATAAACATCTAATTGATACAAATACAAGAATTCAAATATTTACTAGCTGATATTTCTATATCAATATAGGTAGACTTGCATGTCAAATGGGTTAAAAAGAATAGGATAAGAAAAACGTACTACCTAGTGTGCCAAGGTCAGACTCGAACCCATGACCTCCTGTGTGTGTGTTTTACAGTCGATGAGTGAAGCCGAACAGAATATGTAATGATACATCCTTTTATACTGCATGTTCAACTACAGTATATCATAGTTATATGGCTGATTCCGCGTCAATTCAACCAGAGGCTCCCAGATTCTAATCAGAATTCCACATTGTTTCCCAGTTCTGGCTCGCTCAGTCGGGGCAGGGTGTCTGCTCTGGTAAGAAACCCCTCAATTCTAGCCATTTTCAAAGGACTCTCATGCCACTGAAAAAGTAAACTTGTCACCAGACTCGTCAAAGTGACTGTCATAAAATAAACGAGTCAAAAGTTGTCTAACCTATCAGGTTACCATCCCACAAATAGAATCTGGAGCTGGCAGATGTCGGGTTTTGGGCTGGCACATACCAAGTGGGTCTTCTATCTCCAGCTAGAAGACCCGCTTCCTTGTCACTTAGACAAGTTTTTGCCTCGTTTATTTTATGACCGTCACTTTGAAGAGTCTGGAGACAAGTTTGAGTGTGGTTACAGATGTTTCTCATCCTATTCGAAGAGTCCCCTTGCAATGCATGTCTTAAGGCAATTTACCAGTGTGTATACGCAGTTCATCCCATCCGCAGTGCATTAGTGTGTGCGTGTTGTCTTTACGTTGGCAGGTATGGCGGTAACGTGGTGAACTACCTGCCGGCTAACAGCAGTGTG
Organism: Harmothoe impar; assembly: GCA_947462335.1. Lineage (NCBI taxonomy): Eukaryota > Metazoa > Annelida > Polychaeta > Phyllodocida > Polynoidae > Harmothoe > Harmothoe impar. The sequence goes on along the minus strand of OX381704.1, from coordinate 76,101,362 downwards.
GCGGGGGTGGCCGAGTGTCAGCCCCGGTTCTGTGACCAGCTCGGCCTCATGCCCACCCACGTACTGGGAGGATGGCACGTATGGAGGAGACACATATTCAGTAAGAGCTAAACGTTCTCAAAAATAAGATCACTTGGGTCAATACATATAATGAACGTGTTTCTCATCACCACGTCATTTTAATTGCTCAACAGCACAAGTTGATGAAAATCGAATATAACCTTAATATCATTTTTAAAAGAACCGTCTATTTATATATTGACATTCCAATTACATGACTGTATACTAAGGACAGGAGTGTTGTCCAAAGTATTATAGTCGCAACACATAGATGTGGATCAAGGCATTTGAGAAGGGATGCGTGATGCCCCCCTCCCCCCAGTCTCGGACCCCGACTGTAAGTATACAGTCTGGGAGAATGCTTATGTATTGGGTTGTAATGGATGTCACCAATCTGGACATCATGGGTTCGAGTCCCACCATGGCACAATGGGTAGTAATTTTGGTATCTGTTCAATGGCCCTCTATTACACTATTGTCCCTATCTTAATATGTAATATGTGTTATTACTATACCAGCATTGGAGTATTTTTGCTTAAAAAAGGCCAAATAAATGATGTAAAAAAAACGAACCTACGTTTTCCCAAGGTGGGATTCGAACCCATGAGGCCATACACAACCTCATTCATGGTCATGTGACCATTGTTAACCAATCAGTGGTTGAGCTATGTCATTAAGAAATGATCCAGGATCCTGGATCATTTTCTAACTAGGTCACAGTTTTTAGATACGAATTTGTCCAGGCCCATTACAGCCTGACGGCTGTAATGGGCCTGGAGGGCTCGAGGCTGCCCTCCCCCCCCCCCCCACCTTTTTGGCCCATATGTACGTATTAGATAATTGTGGTACATTGTATATGTCACTTGTTGTATAAGTGTTAGAGGCCAATGACAGAGTAATTGTCCAACGTTGACTCAACGTTTAATTGAGTCCACAAAATGGAGTAAGGCTATATGCAAAATAAGCAGTTTTTCACTCTGTAAAACGTGATAAAAACATTTAATCAACTTCAACTTGTTACCTGGATTTTTGTTGTCTCTTTTGTTGTACAGAAAAAGAAGGGGGCGCGCACTCCCTGCCCCTTGTATCACAAGTTAGAGATCATAGTTACAAAGAAAATGTTCCCGGGAAAAGTGGGGAAATGATTTCACTGTATAGCCTGGGAGACAAGCTAATTGATTGTGAGCACTGCCTACAGGCACAACAGGGGGTTGACCACCAAGCTGGTTGTATGGATGTGAGTAATGCTTGAATCACGGGGCTGAGCTACCACCCTGAGGTTAGACCTGACTCATGCCCTCACAACACATTGCAGCCTCTTGCCGGAAGTCGGGGTTTCGTCAAGAGTTCCGGAAGTCCACTGGCGTCTACTCGGACTGTGCACACCTGGGAATGCCGGACGTAACGTCATTCCAAGATTGCATGCAGAAGACGTGTGATGTACACGGCACGGTCTTCAACTTCCGAACCACTGCTACGGGGTGAACTATCAACTAAGTTTGAGTATTTATTGTGTAGTCAAACATGCCGTTTAGATGAAAACTATGCAAATAATGTTATACGGTTAATCAAAACAATTTGTTCACATCGAAATCGGGTTATCAATAGGTGAGGACAGTGAGGGCGAGACAGAAAGTCAGTCAGGCAGACAGAGATAGAGGCTATCTAATTTTGTTCCCACAAACATGGGCAGTATTAAAACATATCATCTATACTTCTCCAGCGTATATATCATGATAAATCTTGACACATAAATCAGTTCTTATGATTATAACTATACTTTGACCTGTTTGTGAGGCATATTTTGGAGTGAACCCATTATCGCTACCTGAGCTATGTTATACTAAAACTGGTAACCTTTTATTGTACTAAAGAGCAAAGAATACTTTGCTATTTGGTTGAGCTATGTTGGAGATTTTGAGCATTATAGTTACTGTTTGTATTATTATATTGCATATATACCATTCCAGCGCTGAATGTGCCATTAAGCTCTGTGATTTCAATGGGCTCCATGTGGTGGAGGATAGGGGTGGCTGGGACGTTTACCACTCTCAGATTATGAGTAAGTCTAGACCCACCAGTACTTTATTAATCATAGAAGGTCTCTTGTGTCACACACCTTTGGGTTCACTCAGACGGAGGCTATCGTACCAGCTAGCATGTCTATATGCATGACTGTTCCCCCAATGACATCACACGCAAAGCAAAAAAACGGAGAGAAAAAAGTATAACCTTGAATGAAGGCATTATATATACATCTGTATATATTTTTGTTTCGCAGGGTCATTGCCCTGGTATTTAAACCTGGTCACTTGATGACATAAGACACACACAACATGTTATTCGAATCAGTTTTACTGCGAATTCATGACATCGGCTGATACCGGTTCTACCGGCAATTACGTTCAAATTCAGATATTTAACATCAAATATTTAAAACGTGTTATTTTTTGTTTCAAATACACAAATCATTGACAATGATTGCATGCCACACATTTGATGCATTATTTTCTTTCCAGGAGGACGATGTGAGGATCGATTTATAAAGTTATACGATAAGTCAATGGGTAAGTGCATGAGTCCTCAGAACAAGTAGTCCTATTATACTGTCAATACTCTACTTAGGCCAAACAGAAAAAAATGTTGTGTTCAAGTAACCCGGCCTACCCTATTATTTTGGCCCGACCCTAATCTTTTTTTAATTCTTTTTTTAGGTTTATCTTGGTGTCTGGTACTTAGTGACCCACGGAGCATTTAGATTTATCACCTATTTAGGATAGGAGAGATGGAATGTCACATTGTTGTGTCTTATTCTGTGTGTAGCAGATAATAGAAATATTTAACATGATAATCGTTTAATTAGTCTATTTAATTGGTTGGTACATGGGTATTACTAACTTATAGTATTAGTGACAATCAGCATGGGAATTGGTAAGAGGGCACCTCACATTCTCCCCAAAAAAAACTTTTAAAAAAAAATCCGACCTACCTTATTTTTTTGTTTGGCCTAAGCAATCCCCTAACGTTATCTTGTATACTGCTTAAACTTATCAGCTATTAACTCACTAGCCATAGGCTAGAGGATGAAATAATCACGAAGATAAGCCGAAAGTCGATCACCATGTAAGCCGTTTATATTTAGTATCTAGGTCCTTACAAGATGCCTTTAGGGAGTGGTTGTTTCAGCGAGCGTCTTTCTCCAATATTATAATGCATGGTACATGCACTACCAACATACGTGGTGGGGTGGGAGAGCAAATATTATCTTTTATAACGATGCTGCTTGCAAAGTGTATTTTAATAGATATGGTAAATGCAATACTAATACGAGCTGTATATATGTATATATATATATATATATATATATATATATATATATATATATATATATATATATATATATATATATATATATATAATTGTATATGTGCATAGGGTAAAGGCACCCTGAGTCGGACAGACACCTTGAGTCGGACACCATTGACTTTGAATTACATAATCAATATACACAACTCACATATAAATGCCAACTAAATATGAAAATCCAGGCATTCTCCCTTCTAACAAACACATCAGATCACAAATAACTTCTTATATGGTTCTATGACTGCTTAAACATCAGGTGTTTTTTTGCAATATTCTCAACATAAAACTCATGATGCAATGGGAAAACTGTTTTTCTTGTTCTGTTCGTTCTGCTTTTCCTATAATGGTTACATAATTCATAAGCCTAATAATAAAAATATTGTCTGGGATATTTTTTTTGTGAGGGTCTATCTCAAGAAACACGGAGGTGTCCGACTTTAGGTGCAAGTTTAACCTTTTGTAAGAGACATATTAGATGGAAATTTATTTATACTTAAATGATTTATTTGATTGCAAATCTCTAAGAAATAGAAGCTGTCAGATATAATGTGTCCAATTTCCAAGGCTACATTACATGATTTAGCTTCTGATTTAGTTCCCAATTTAGCATCTCAGGTCGATATTGACTCCCAATTTCATACCAAACATGTTTGATTTTTATTTGTCTGGTATCTCTTTGTCCACCCGACTCTAACCAGCCGATTTAAGCTCACTTTAGTGACTGCAGAGGGGTTTTCGGCGACCTGGCGACCTGGGCCGTTTTCCAGGCGACTTTTCGACCTGCACCATTAATTATTGTGACCTGCGACCTGTTGTTTTGAAATGGCCATACTAATATATGTATAGTAAAAAAGTGACCTGCGACCTGGATATTTTTGCAAAAAAAACGACTTTGCGACCTGTAGCCCTTAAAAGAGGCGACTTTGTGACCTCAGGGGGGGACCCCTCTGCACCCCGACTTTATATAGGAAATATGCCTTCGTTTTTACCCCTGATTAAACTATATAGACCTGTTCGGATCGTGAGAATCACCCAAAATTTCGGGTAGTGGAGTCCCAGCCCTTGGGTTTAAAAACAGGACTTTATTAATGAAATTTTGATCTGCCACAAGTCGCGGCGCGACGCTTTTCTGTACTTTGGTGTTTGGTGGATCGACACAGATGACGTTCACAAATGCCGTCACCTTCTAGAGGGTGGGTCTTAAGATTTAGTGACACATAATGGCATGGGGTGTAGGGGTGTCTCGGTCTGTGTGACATCAGCTTTTATGAATACCACGAAAAATAAGAACTACGGCATATCTACATGTACAATATAGTATCAACATAGATAAAATGATTGACTATTAAAGGGTGTGACAATTTTTGAACAACAATGAGGTAAAAGGATCTCGACCCCTCTAGAGTGGGAGGGTGCACCGAGGGGGGAGACTATATTTTGAAATTTACCAACTAATATTCGAGAATTCACCGACCCCAATTGTTGTTAAATAAGGGCCACTTCATAATTAGTTTGAGGGAATTTCCCTCATAGGTCCTAGAGTCCCTGATAGACCTATATTTTATCTGATAAATCTCTAGCTATTTAACAACCAGTCGAGATGGTAAGTACCCAGTGCCACAGCTTACAGAAGAGACTGCATAATCTGGCCATTCAGTAAACTGCTTCATGTCCGTCCTATAATATGACAATATGTATAAACTGCGTGAATTTGAGTGACGTACGGGGTTATTAGTGGTGGATGACCGGAGGGCAGCGCCTCAGAATATAGGTGACGCCATCTGTGAATGTTCCCTAAGTAGTTTTACTACTACAAAAAATGTACAAGTTAACTGATTGTGGTTGCTGCCTTCCTCCCCAGGTGTCGCGTCGTCGTGTGTGTTGAAGGGCTGGTCGGTGGTGGGGAGCGCCTCCCAGTGCGCCTACCTGGCGTGTGAGCGGCGCGCCAACGTCTACAACTACAAGGACAGGGCCTGCTATGTCGAGTCCTGCCGATCTCCTCTCCTCAAACCCACAGACCGTGAAGGCTGGCAGATATACACCAGTGGCATCTAATACCACTGCGTTGTCTATGTTGAAGTGGCAAAGGATGGACCCATGTATTTGAAGAAGAAGAAAAAGGGGGGTTACTATACCAAAGTATCATACCACAATTTTGAAAAAAAAAAGTTTAAAAAGGAGCAGGGCGGACCCCCGAAACCCCCTAGACCCCTCATATAATAACTATATCAACATCAATCCGTGTACCCTTTTTGTGAGTAGTGGTAATAATATATGTACATACAATATGTACAAAAGAGCTCTATCATGTTTCTTTATTGCACAATTAAAACTTTAGTTTTTGTGCAATTTGCTGTTTGATATTGCTTCATACAATGTGTACAAAATGTATGTTTTTGTAACTGCCGGTACCAACTAACGGAGAGCAAGGGGAGATATGGGGTTCAGAGACATTTAGAGAAACATGATACGAACGGCCCAGCGTACAGGGGCTCATGCGTGTGGGACATAATGGGCCGTTTTATTTTGATAACTTGGATTACGGATCCGCCGACGAGATTTTTGGCGTTTTGCAAAATAAGAATTTTACCCAAAAAAAAGTATATGCTGACTAGCAAATTTTTACTCGACATCTAACCTTTCAAAATGGAGATATTTTTCAATATTCCTTCGTTTGAGGTTTTTTTTCCTCTGCCCTTCGGGAAATTTTGTTATCCAGCTCCACCCGTGGGGCATCCTTTTTTTTCTTTTTTTCCTCTGCCCTTCCAAAAAGTTGGACCCAAAAGCCTGTAATCCAAGTTATCAAAAAAAGGTGGCCTCACAGTCTGATCAACAACAGGCTCATTCTAAAACGCATTTCACAATGGTGTGGTGGACAAATATCCTTCTTTGATTTCCGTTGTGAAGACTAACATTGAAGGGAATGTGATTATAAATATTTTAGTTTCTCCCTCTCCTTCTATCTTCAATTGCCACTGTAGTAGAACCTGGACAGTGATTACTTCCGCATGACTTCAAATGAAATAAAAAGGAGGATATCATAAATATCTTGGGCCATAGTTTCCTTAAGGCCAAAAATTTTACACGATCTGCAAGTCGTGATCTAACACTTTTTCGGTAGGCCCTACTTTTTTCATATTTCATAAATTTTTTACACCCCCCCGGTCAAGCGGTCAAAATTGTTTACCCCCCTCCCTAAGGGTCGGAAATTGGCTAGTGCGCGGGCCCTTTGAAGCATAGTAACGTGCGGGCTGTTTGGCCCAAAACAGGTTAAATTTTTTGCCCCCCCCCCCCCCAAGAGGGGTCCAAATTTTTTTTGCACCCCCCTGGTCAAGGGGTCCAAATCCCCCCCCCCCTGTTGTTAAAAAATGATCACTCCCGTAAATGAGGCCTTTCAGGTTTGGGATATTTCTCAACCTACCTTCATTGGATTACCCAAAAATGAGGTTTTCCATGAATTGTTTCCTCTGCCATCTGGAATTTTTTTGGTACTCGAGGGGGGAGGGTGTAGGGCAGTTTTTTTTTGTTTTTTTTTCTCCTCTGCCCTCCCAAAATATTCACTCTAAAAGCCCGTAATCCAAGTTTGTTTTTTTAAAAGGTGGCCTAAGGAGAGCTTCCACGAATTCCTGCGTATAACCCACAGGTCTTCAGGGGATGAAGCCAAAAAAAAAAAAAAAAAAAAAAAAAAAAATCCGACCGGCCGGGTCATGTCTCCAGGACCATGTTACTGGAAACACACCTTTTTTTTTTTTTGGCCTAATCACAATCACCCACCATAACAACAGCGTAGGTTGTAACTTTAAAAAGCTTATGCTGGACAAGGCAGTCTAACCACAGGGAAGTGTTTGGTGTGTGGGGTGTGTGGTTATTCGTAAGGGTAGGAGTGTAGCCTAGACTGGCCACACCTTTGTTCTATGGTGTGGTGACTCAATGTGACTCGGCCTCTGATATACTCCTTCCCACGCCTCCCTGAAGGGTGTGTAACAAGTGTCCACAATATATGTGGTCTTAGCCAATCAGGGCAGGGAGGATTGCAATGCTGTCTTTGATGATTTGCACAGGGAGTGCCATGGTCACGCTGAGGGTTTGAACCATCCGGTCCCCTCATCCACCGCAATAGCCAATATGTAGTATGCTACAGTGAACATGATATACTTTATATAAACATATATACTGTAAACGTATATATTTTCGCGCAGCTAAATTTTCACATCTTTAGCTACATGTCATTTTTTACGGTTTGTAAATCGGACAATTATCAAAGATATTAGAGCCCAAAAAGTATTATCATAATTATGTATATAATTATATCATTATTCAATAATTGTGAGATCCTTGGGGTTAGCCGTATAGGGGGCCTGATCACCCCCCCCCCCTCCCCATATGCATTTCCCTTAATTCCTAAATGCTCAATCTACATGCAAACTCACAGTCTAGGTGTTGGTTACAAAATGAAAGAAAATACTTAGGGTCTATTGTGGTTGGTAATATCACCAAGGAAGGAAAAGAGAAAAAACACTTTTATTCATGCTACTTCCCCGATGAACATCCCTGATTTAGCATCCATTAGCATTATAGATATGGGTAGCAATATATAGTGCTACACATCATTGGAAAGCTAATTTCCAGGGCATAATATTCGCGAACATTATAATTTCGCGCACCTAAGCATGACTGTGCGCGAAAAACGCGAAAATATGTACTGAGCGAAAATTAATACGTTTACAGTAGCTATAACTATATCATGGACAATTTCTTAACTAGAATACAGTTGATTTTGCCTAAACAGTATTTGAACAAATATTATATCCTTGTTTGAAAGCAAATTGGAGCAATTTATATATTATTTTATTACATTTGTATTATATGGATTAAATGAAGGGGATTACCCTCTGTAAATGTCTTGTTTTATTTCAAGCAAATTCGGATTGTAATCCCTGAGATTGCCTACAACGTCAACTTCTGATTCTTACTTCCGATGTTCACCAAATCCTCATCGTCGCACATCCTAACAGAGACAATTGTATGGAGCTTCATTGTGTACTTTCGTGAGAATAGCCCAAGATATCACGTAGTCGGTCCCAGCTTTAGGATTGTGCATACAGCAGTATTAACGAAACCAATCAAATCTCTACCCTTTATTTCGATCATTATTTTGAGGTCTGCCTGGGGAATCGCTGCTAAAATTGTACAATATTGATTAGGGCGATTATTATCTCTTTAATGGCAATTGATTATATTTTACTTGGCGTTATCTCTTTGGTATTGTAATAACCGTTTCGTCCCTAACTGTGTGGGTTGGGTGTCAATGCAATTTCCAAGCTCCTTGAAAATGTACTTTGACATGTAAGTGTACTTTCGAAGATGATTCAATCAAATAAATACACTTATAAACTCAAAAAAATAGGCCTAAATTAAGGCCAATAATGATAATTTAGACAACATCATCCTAAATCATGTCCATATAACCATGTCCTATGCAGACCACAAACATTTCATATACATCCATATCCCTATACAGCACAGTGTAATACACACACTATGTTGCAGCAGCTGTGGTCAACTGCTGACCATAACCATTCCCATTACTAGCTGTGAGACTGGTGTCACAGCAGGCGGCCACAACAAGGATGCCATCTGACTGACCCTCGGCAAACTGCTGCAGCCCCCTCACGTGTCCAGCACAACACGTGTCCAGCACAACACGTGTCCCTCATACCTGGTAGCACCAAGCACCGCTTGCTGCATGTCCCCAAACCTGGCTTACTATAGCAATGCAAAATTTGTAATGGTTCAATGACAACGATTTTGAAGATTGTACATGTATTTCTTTTTTTCAAATCAGATTTATACTGTCGAAACGATGCCTCATTGACCAGTGCCAGTGGCAAGCATTTTTATTTATTAAACAGAAACTACAAAAGGAGAGAGAGTTTGATCTGGTCACATATATCACCTGAGACTGGCCTCAGTTTGGCCTAGGACTGCATCTACCTGCATCCTACTGTACTCCCACATCCTGATGGTGGTCCTGTGTGTCCGCATATGACACCCTATAAGGACCCCATGCTGTAGGTATGGTGCTCACGAATGGACAGATACAGGGCCTTCATTGGGATTGTATGTGGTCATCATCAGCCCGCTTGAGTGTAGGCGAACCCGCATTGTTGTTTAGAGTGGAGGTGGGTATAAAATTGGTATTCTTGCTTCAAAGGAGCCGCCCACATTTAAATCTCGTCATTATTGAGCCTCATCCTAAAATTGACCAGACCAGTAGTGTCGGAAGCAACTTGACTTTGAAGGGGCCTAAACACATGAATTTAAGATGGTTCGGCGATTCCTAACGTTGTATGGTACTTGTTAGGAAACGTGTAGGGGCATCTGGGGGGCATGGCCCCTAAGAACTTTTTTTGAAAATATTGACATAATTTTATGCACTCTAGGGCTAATTACCTTCATTACATAAGTATGAATTGGCTTCTATAGACAGCCATGGACATGTTCTGAAGAGCCACCCCCTTTCTGCCTAATTTAGGCGCGGAACGTTGATTGGAACCCTTTGCGTCTGACGTCATCATGGAACAGGGGAGTACCTCTCCCTCTGACGTCTGAACTGGCTGCAGTCTCCACCTGGAGAACTTTATTTTGGGGACTGCTTCCAACCTAATGTCTCTACATGTTCTTCCGTCAAGTGGGCTCATCTGGGCAATACTTGTTGTAATGGCAGGGAGTATGCCTCATGATATAGAGTTTTGATATTACCAAAATACAGCTACACGTTAAGTAACATGCCATCCCCCTGGATGATATAGTTTGGAGGATGGATATCCCCGGTCCCATTTGTATGGGGGGGGGGCATAGTGACCTAGATAGTATTTGGGGGATCCCACGACTCAGCTGTGGAGCAGCTCACCTGAACCACCTACTACTCACCTTGTACAGGTGGGAGCTACTCACCTCCCGAGTAATGTATAGGCTCAGTGCAGATATGTAAGATATGCATGCATTAAGCATGATCCTTTCTGACATGTACTGTTCAAATATAACTGGTCCCGTGCCTTTCCTATAAAAATGAAACAATAATACTCACATTCCTCTTTTTTTTATAACTTAATATGAAATAAACATAGTTATTGGTACAGTAGCATTTGATATACAAATCGAGGCAAACCAAAATGGCTAATATAAGCTGAAAGAGTGCCGTGAGTTTGTTAGTGTTCTCCCTTATTTTATGAACATGATATACATTATGCTCATGAGACAAAAGGGAAAATTGTACATGTGTATGCCGCTGGGGGTAGATTCGGGAGGTTATGGCACATTATGACAAAACTCCACAAACTCCACAGACTCCACAAACTAATCTAAAAGTAGAATTTCAACATTTCCCTCTGACCTCAATACGATTGTCCGAACGATTACATAATTCATATAAAATAGACTAGACAACCCGTCTGAAGACCTGGAGAAACTGCTCCAGGTGGGAGGGGGTGCCTGCTGACGTCATACGCCTGTGCTGGTAGTAGGTCAGTCCGTGACCCCAAACCCCACCTGGAGGGGGTCACATCTCTATTAGGGACCACCAACACACCGCCTCCACGGTGCCCCTGGCTGTATGACTCCTCCCGTGCATCCTCGACATTCTTATCAGTATGGTCACCCACAGCTGCCAGCATGTAGCAAACATAGCCCGACATGTGTATATTCTGGTTGTAAACAGAACGTCAGACCTACCTCTGAGCTGCTCGTGGTGAGTTAGGGATAAACCTGTATCCATCAAGTATGTGACTCACCACAGCAGGGTTCAGGCTGAATCCATGCGGAGGAGGGGATTCATGTTTTAATGGAAATTTTCAAAAACTTTGCTTACGTCTGGGTAGCTACATGCATGAGTCCGGATGAGTTAGTGTTGGGTGTAGAATACAGTGTAATTCAGTATGTATATTCCTTACTATACTCATCAATCAACCCCCCCCCCCAACCCTAACCAAGAAATATAAACATGAAATAGAAGAGTTGTTCCAATAATGAGTTATGTAAAATACTGTACCATGATAGTGGTATCTACCGTGTTTTATTATTTATTAGAGCAATGTGACTGTATCTAGAGTTATTGTGCTTGAAATACTAATAAGCGAATAACATACAGTTTAATTATCAAACTCACGGGCCATGTGTGGATAAGATATTACACATGCCTTAAATCTAGAATAAACCTGTGACATGGCACCATGACGTCCCTCTATGGAAATATCGTGTATGCCTAGAGTAGCAGAAAATGTCAGTAACGACCCCATCTCGTTTCATGGTGTGCTGTATGACCAATAAAGTTACTATGATATCAACATATATACGGTATTATACGTGTACATGCACTTGTTTGTATGATCTCGGTGACCGCATATAGAGTTGCTCCATTTAATGATATGACATCAGATTAATTGCTTAAGGTGTTAACCTGATGTCAGATATAGCACACTGCCAGTATGTGTGTCGTGAATCACCATCTACCCTTACATAATCTCCGTTTGTGTTACTTAAGGCCTCAAACTGTATTTCTGGTTGGCGCAGGGACGCAGGTTAATCTTAAAAGTGTATTGCAATTATATGTAAAGGTGAGTCTCTGGGTACCGGGTCTGAATAATATGACAGCTATTCGGAAAATCATTTTCGGGAAGAAAAGGAGAAAGTGATGAGTATATATATATAAAGCTTAGGTAATCGGTATGGACATGTCAGAGAATCCCCCGCAAATGAGGGATGTAAGGCAATCCGTATAGCTGAAATTTCCCTTTGTTGCTCTGTGGTTATTTAGATTCCTTTTTTCTCTGGAGTTTCCTGTAGCGGGTGAGCAGGTGTAGGGTAGACCGCCCATGAGATGACCAGCTAGCTGGTCTGTTGGTACAAGGAGTAGACCGGTACACGGGTCAGGAGCCCTGTGGACAATAGACCACATGGTGATTGGCCCTGAGGATGATCGGCCTAATGTCTACAATAGCCCCGTGGAAGATTGGCCCCATGATTAATGGCACCTTGATTGAGACATACTAGTCTACTCATGGTACCAACAGACCAGCTAGTCATCTCATGGGCACCTATACCCTATATTACTATCCACCGGTAGCTGTTTTGAGAAATTTTGTTTTTGTGCTCGTTCTCTGTCTTCTTATCTTTTATAAACCGATTATAGATCGTCCTGGTAGAGTGAAAAGTGTACCAGCTTACAAACGTGAAATAACGTGTCCATGAGACGTGATAGAGTGATGCATGTGCACATTTCATCCCCGTGCTACGACCCAATGGATCCCAATAGCAGTCATTCTGAAATAAAGATTGTGCAAACTTTATATTACCGTAGGTAGAAAATAAGAAGGAAAAAGCTCAAATTTTTCAAAAGAGAAAAAATAGTCTATCAGTTCCTACAGTAAATAGAAATATGAAGATGCTCTTTGAGATTCATCTTAAAGGCCATTTCCTGAAGTTAGACTATCATTTATGCCGCTTAATTAGGGGAGTAGGAGATTGTTCCTCTTAACCAAATATATGTTGAAAATTAAGAAAAAGGGCCACATAAAAAAAAAAGAGCTGGTCAATAAATTTTACTTTTGAAAAAACGGTGCGAGTGAGCAAAATAATTTTTTATTTTTTTCAAGAATCGTCTTTTGTCAATGGATTTTGTAGCTGGGAAAGTGGAGCGAGCGACACTTGTTTTTTCATCCAGCCCCCCAGAAAAGAGTTCTTAGAGAAGCCATAGCAAAAGAATTAATTGGTTGATCTGGGAGTTGATTAGAATAAAAATAATTTCCAAACAATAAGGCAACTGACAATTATTTCTTTTTTTTAAAGTTCCATTTCCCCTAATAAAAAGAATTAAAATTGGGGGGGAAAAGGCCGTTATCATCAAAGTACAGAAAAGCCTCACACCACAGCTCGTGGTGGAACGAAATGTAATAGAAAAATGGGGGAAAATATCCCCCTGTATCTGTCCTTGCCTGATGTTCTGGTTATCCTTTCTTTTTTGGTGGGCGGGGAGATTATTGTACAATGTTTGCTGTAAAATCCTTAATAACTGTCCGATTTTCAAACCGTAAAAGCTGACATGTAGCAAAAAGAAAAAATCATAAAGCCCCAGAATCTTAAATTAATGAGTCACGATTCTATGTTGCAATTCGTGACACCTTTCTGGAACTTTCAAGGTAAAAAATAAAGAAAAAATGAAGAAAATCCCTAGGCCAAAATTTAAAAAAGGTTGGTTTCCGGTAACATGGTCTGGCAAAGCAGACCCGGCCGGTCGGATTTATTTATTTATTTATTTATTTGCTTTTTACCTTTTTAGGGCCTGGTTTTAGAGTTTTCCCCGCAAAATCCTTAATAATTGTCCGATTTACAAACCGTAAAAACTGGAAAATAGCAAATTTTTCTAGAAATAAAAAAAATAGGGGGACCCGGCACTGTTTTGCTAGACCCGGGTGACCGGAAACAAAACTTTTTTTTTATCTGGCCCTACCCACCTACCCCAGACTTTTGGACGATGTTGCCTGAAACACACCTTTTCCTTTTTTGGCCTTACCAGGTGGTGACGCATGCCGCCCTGTTGCTGGTGGTGCTGATATGGAGGCCCGTGATTCCTCATTGGAAACCAGAACCAGAACAAAGCTAACTGACAGTGTACCTGAGGTGAGCTGGAGGCCTGTCTTGATACCGTCAGAATCCGTAAATACGATATTTAGCTCATTAGGGGGTCGTCCTCAGGCTGACCCCCATTTAATTAGTCAGTCCCATCGAACTCCAAGCAGAGACTTGGAGCATTGCCAGTCTATTATTGATGGCCATACTTGTGGTGGTGTTTGGAGTGTTTCCCAACACATTGAAACATGGCGGGAAAGGTGACGTCACGAGAGTGTAGCCCAACCTGCTGCAACACCTGAGATACCTCTGTAATTAATGTCCAAATCCCAATGTCTCTGGAAATGGTTTTGTTCAGGTAATGTGGCCAAAAACATATATAGGGCCAGTAGGTCGATTTTTAAGGTTATGAGGGGGAAAACTGCCTCCCAAAAGAGATATATAAATTTAGTTTGTTTAAAAAAACTGGAATTATTGTCAGCACAATTAATACAGAACTAGTGTCAGGTAATTTTCATAACTCACGTACATGCCGGGCTTTAGCTGGTTAGACCATGTTAGGAGAAACCTTTATCTTTCTTGGGGCGGGGGGGGGGGGGTCCAGTCACCACGGGTGATGATGTCAATGGCAGGAAAGGGAAATATTTTTATTGAAGACAGATTGAACCAGTATGTGTGAATGTTTATATAGATTGTCCCTTTGTATTGCAGTATGCCCTGGTTCTCACCAGTAGTGTAGTAAAATGAATTAAAAATTCTAGGGAAACCATCCATCATCGCTAATTGATTGACCGAGAATTTCATTCAATCTCCATGGTCACACCATGGGGCCCTACTAACGATGTGTGTGTGGGGGGGGGGGGGGGGTAGGATCGACGCCATTGACGTCATTGGGATGCTGCTGAATGATTCTATTAGCAATAAACGGAAGTTTTCCGTTATAATGCTATTATCCACGAGGATACAAGCGTGGAGCGAAAATATAGCTGTAAGTGTGTTTCCGTTTACATGATCTGAAGTAGGATTACCTCAAACGCACTTCTCTTTTGGCCTGAGCATCAGTTTATGCACATTGACACCTATACCGGGTATACATTTTGTATTAATATTCACCTATGAATTATAGAGAAAAGTAGTGTTTGCCGCCACCTGCCCCCTTTCCTATCTAGGTAACATGCTTATACATGTAGTCACATGTATAGTACGGCCACACGGGCAATGCACGGGCATGTGTGTGGGCATGGATTATATAAGCTCCTGATGCTTCTGAGATATACACATACAAATCAATACAGAGAACGTGCGTCACTAATTTGAATAATGGCTATTCGAACATACATATATACAGGTAGTTTCTTCTCAAGTTAGATTATACCACAAATAATTATATACCGTACCGTCGCCATTAATCGCCGGTTTCAAAAGAGCGCCGGTCTTGTATAAGCGCCCGGAGTACAGGGGTCTTGAAAGGTTCCTTCAGGGTCACCGTCCACAGAGCATGAATCGGCCGTATACGGCCATTCTAATACACAATTTACATAGGTAATGTATGGCAATTTTCTTGATATACGGCCGATTTATGCTCTGTGGACGGTGGCCATAAGCACTAAAATAGGATCTTGAATAAGTGCCTGTCTTGGGTTTAAAGGCTCTGCCAAATTGAAGAGCGCCCCGGTGCTAAATGGCGACCTTACGATAGAGGCCTAAATATACATTCATGGAAATGAATTTATTCATACAATCCACGACGCGTGAGTCACAAAGATCATTACTTCGAGGAATAGAATGCACCCACACATCTGCAGTTGGTGATATATAGAGTATATCCATTAATCTAGCATACTAAAACTGCAGGGGCCGGGGACCCGGGGGGGGGGGGGGTAACACAAGGTGTTTAAGTGTTTAGCATTTAAACATGTTTAAACATGAACACGTTTAATCGTAAACATCATTCATTTAAACATTTGTAATTAAACATGTTTAACCAAAAAAGGTATTTAACTTCTAACTATTGGTGTTTAGATGTTAAACATTACTTTACAATGCAGTGGGCACACGTTGAATCCATTTTGAATCAACATTGACAACCCTTCATCAATGTTTATTGAATGTCCTGTGCCCACTGGGAGTTCGATGTTAGATTGGCTTACAGCCTCCTCCCATCTCCAGTATATCATAGAGAGTTCGGGATCGGTTGACTATTGGTTTAACCTCCGGAAACATGGAACAGGGTGGTTAATTATAAGATATGATTATCACCATGAACGTGGATGTGTGGCCAGGATAGAACAGTCAGCAGAGAAGTAAATAGGATACAATCAAGGAATGCATGCTCTTAATGGCCACCGTCCACTGAGGAACTTCGGCCGACTAAGCCCATGTATTTCCTATATAACTTCGGCCGATTAGAGCCCAGTGGACGGTGGCCATCACGTTTCCGACGTATATGTACATGTGAGTTTATCATATATTCAGGCAGCCTATTTCCACTCTCTCTCATGTATCCGTCTCTGTTTCTCTTCCTCACCCATTCGGTGTACCAATTGTAATTCATACATAATTCCAAATACCCCGTATCCCAATGACCCCCGTGACAGAAGCTGGCTGACTGCCAAACACCACAGCCAGCAGTCCTTTACATGCTCTGGCATCTGCCTGGGCTGATATGAAAGCCTTATGCAACATGGGTTCCCGAAAAGTATAGTCGGTGCCAACCACAGCAGGTACTGTTGTAAGCTAATTGTAGGGGGCTGTGATTGGGGCTTCATTTGTCGTTCTACGGACCTCCATCCATTCTACGTGTACACTGTTACAAATTACCGTCGATTATACAGAGATTCACCGTTAAATTTAACGGTGCATCACCATTACCTGATATTACGGTGAGGCAGCGTCAACCCAAATGCTTTTACAGTGAACCTCCGTAAACCATTACGGTAAAGCACTGTTATTTCCTTTACAGTGAAATTCCGTAGTACAAGAAGTTCAATCTTTTCCAACCAGGTGGCAGCCTAGTTTCAGAGGAGATTTCTCTGAAGCTTCAACAATGAAAAGTGGACTAAATCTATTAGAAATCAAATAGTTCTCCATTACCTTTTTCAATACAGCATCAACATTCTAGTCTAAACCTAAGCTTGATCGAATATTCATAATGAATAAATAATTAACCCTTGTGGGACACCGGCAAGTAGTTTTGTTTTTTTTTAAAGTGTTTTATTTCGGGAAAATAATACAATTACATCAAAAGAATATAAGTGCATTAAACCTAGCTAGTGCGCGTTGCATTCCTTCCGCTAGGACCCCTGTATTTACTATCATTTCATTAACGTATTCAATTCAGTGGTATGGCTTTCACTGCGTTATGACAAAAATATCAACCATATTACAATAAAGGTGCGACTGATCTGGGCTATTTTACATTGAGATCTGGAACAGTTGTTTGATGAGATGAGATGAGTGATGAGGGGGATTGGGTTTGAACAGTTGTAAGGGGTCTACATGTAAAAAACAATTCACAGGAGAACATGATTACGTATAATATTCTATGTACCGATAACTACATAAAGCAGTTATCATATCCTTTCTTAATAGCTAATTTAAATTTGTTAAGGTCTTCTATAACAGTATATTCAGTTTTTAGTAAATTCCACCTGGAGATGGCTCTATAGAGGCAGCTGCGTATCACAATGAGAGACCTTGGTACAACCAACCTAATACCGTGTTGCCTTCTAGTGGGTAAGGCTCTTCTATCAATGTATTTACCTTGTTTCTTAAGACTAAAAGCGTAAAATAAGAGATGCATATCTCTTCTAATATCAAGTTTAACACAGTTAGCCAGGACATGCAGCTGATCCGTATTATAAACAGGGTCTTTTTCAAGTTTAAACTTATAGGCCTGCCGCAAAGCCTTATTCTGTAGCAATTGTAGCTCCCTGTTTTCCCCGATATTGCCTCTATCCCATACATAATCAACATAATCAAATGAAGGTAAAACCATTGACTTATATATATCTACAGCAGCGGGGATGTCAATAAAGGGCCTAGTTCTGGCCGACTGTATCACCTTGTGCCTAATATTTCTAACAGTGGTTTTCCTATGCTCAACAAACTTTAACTCAGGGTCGAGAACAAGTCCTAAATAAGTAAAGGCATACACACGTTCAATAATAGCGTTATTCAATGTCAGAACAGGTATTACATTATTTGAGTCATTAATAAGCATCCATTTGGTTTTTCTCTCATTTATGGTTAGACTATTAGCAAGGCACCATTGATGAATAAGGTTTAGAGAATCCTGCATATGGACAGCCAAGGTAGTAGAGATGACCGCGTCGTCAGCGTACAAGGTGTTATCGAAATTACTAACTTTTGGTAAGGAATTAATATAAATGGAAAAAAGGACAGGACCCATTACTGACCATTGAGGAACACCATAGGTTATTTGTCTAAATGTTGAGAGTGAATTATTAGCAATTGTATTCTGTTTCCTTTGATATAAATAGCTTTTAAACCAATTTACCGAATTTTGACTAAGTCCGAGAAGCGTTAATTTTTCTAATAATTTTGAATGTGAGACTGTATCAAAAGCCTTCTTATAATCTAGATATAAACAGTATGTAGGCTTATTATTTATTACATTATTAATGATGGTCTCAAGGTGTTCCCCAATAGCAGATTGCGTTGAGTGACCCTTACGGTATCCGTGTTGTCTCGGGCTCAATAAATCACAGTCAGTCATATAGGTCTGTAGCCTTGTACACACAATTTTTTCTAGAATCTTACCAGGGAGGGGGAGTAGGCTAATAGGTCTGAGGTCATTTACATCTAAAGAGTTGGGTTTTTTATGTAGAGGAACAACGGTTGCCGATTTCCATAGACACCTCTTGTGTGGTAATGAGAAAGATATATATGGATATCACCGGAGTTGTTGTTTTATAATAATCCTAGCATACTTCTAAAAAGCTTGTAGATTGTAATGATAATGCGATTTGAGACATTTATCTATGTTTCTTAGTGGTTAATTCATGATAATTATGAATTCCAGTCACAAAGATGTCTTTATGAATTGGACATGCAGCCAAATCAGACATGGGGAATAATTGTAGTGAATTGAGAATATAATTATGACTACAGAATAATCTGTGTATGCAAATCACTATATAAAAGAAATAATCCTTAAAAGTTTGAGCCACTGGAATAGCTAATTAAGCCTCCTTAGTCATTGTAAAAAAATAATGGTGAAAACCCGTATACAATTACAGTGACACCTAAAAACCGGTGACCCTAAAATAAACAGTGAAAGCTTGGCATCCATTGTTGCCAGTGAATCACTGTTTTTTCTGCGGGGGATTTTTAACAGTGTATGTTATACATTCCCCATAGACGACATGTAGATCCATGTTACATTCCTATCTGCATTACAGCAATTATTATATTTACTTGGGCACATTCACAGGGATGGCCATTGGCTTTATGAGGTCAGTAAACTGTAGGAGACTACACGTGGTGGATATGTCTTATGATGATGAGCACCGTTGACTTATATAGGAGTAAATTGGTGTACAATTGGGCTAATGCGTATGCCTTATGGCCACCGTCCACTGGGCTCTAATCGGCCGAACTTATATAGGAAATGTATGGGCATAAATGGCCAAATGTCCCCAGTGGACGGTGGCTATTAGCATGTGTTCCCTTATAGCCATGCAGTGTCCCTGTTATATTTTCATGTTTATTTCTTTTAAGATCAGGGTTAACAAACTGATCTTTTGGAATGAGAAAATATGTATTGTATCTAACCTTTAAAGGGGCATTCTCACCACTTGCACTTAACCACATAGCAGACTAGAACCATACTAGAACTGTGAGTGGGATACGCTCAGTGATTATGCCACTTTAAATCTATATAGCTACACACAACAACCCCTGTTACCATGGGTATTATTCATATCAATTATAGTATAATATATATCACGTAATAGTAAGCACAATTGTTTTCCTAAACATGTTTAGATCAATAGCAATGTGCTTAGCTAAAGTGCTTATTCTAATCTGCTTAGGTCTAGAAAATTTTCAGGTGCTTACATATCAGGTTTTGTGTTTAAAATGTTTAGATTTGCAGTTTTGTGTTTAGGCATTCTCATGCATGTAAAGATATATAAGCTCATAATCTTTTCATGCCACCGGTCCATGTCCAGTTCCTGATAGGGATCATCAAAATGGGACAGTATTTTGTCCATAGTGTTTCATTCACATTACTCTTATATCAAAAGAAATATAATATTGATATACAAAGGTTTTTGTAGCATATTTGGGATGACAAAAGGTATGACTGACTGTAAAAAGTACAAATAAAAACGGAGCTACCACCTGGTGTGTGTTTTAACACCTGAACAGCTAAACATCATATGTTTACACCCTAAAGATGTATCCTTTACTTTAGATGTTTAAATGCTAAACATCTAAACATGTTTAACAGAACCAGTTAGGTATTTAGAATGAAAGCGTTTGATTCCTAAACATATGATACACCTCCCTAGCCAAAATGTTTAGAATTTAAACATGTCTAAGTATAAATGTTACTTAAACCACACATTGTGTTTCTCAAATAATATTCTTTTACTGAAATAAAGTGAGCGTTGTTCTTATGAAAAAAAGATGACCGATTCCTGATAAACATGTTTATAAGGCATGGGTTCTGTGATAAGGACCATGTTGTGTATCGTGATAACTCGTCTCAGTGACAGGTTGACCTCGACTAGACATTGATCATGTCCTGTTGATGTGCTATCTCAGTAGCCAAGAACCCAGCCTTAATTTACATTGGATAGGAACTATGGGCTGCTTAGCAACCAAGGTAAATGACCGATTCTCCCTTGTGTGGCCTATAGCTAAATAGACAAATGCCAACGCCCATTGATACTGTCTCTGTTGTATTTCACGAGTGGGGGCTGGGTCAGTATCCCACGAAGCCGCAGGCTGAGTGGGATGCGCCCCAGCCCCCACGAGTGAAATACATCAGAGCGGTATCAATGTAGTTGGCATTTGTGTTTATTTTTTTATTTGAAGCTATTTAATGAATGAAAACCAACTTTTTCTTAGCCCATTGAATACGGCCATGTTGTATTCAATGGGGGGCATTGAATACGGCCCTTCAGTGCTAGAGCATAGGACATCTTGTATTTCAAAAAAATAAAAGCTAGTTCCTTGCCTGTCCAAAATAGGCAATTGGCCGAGATTTTGTCATCCGATGAAAGTCTATATATGGTG
The DNA here is from genome assembly GCA_947462335.1 of Harmothoe impar. Lineage (NCBI taxonomy): Eukaryota > Metazoa > Annelida > Polychaeta > Phyllodocida > Polynoidae > Harmothoe > Harmothoe impar. Next base: position 76,080,044 of record OX381704.1, on the reverse strand, counting down.
CCTTACACTGGACATCTTGCTAATGCGGAATAAGAAACTGACAATCTCTGCCATCAATGGGAACCATGCGTTCTCCATTTTTAGGAGTCACCGTGCTCCTTTCTTTTGCTTTTCTTTTCCTTTCTTGCTTTCTTTTCTTCTTTTTTTTTGCTTTAAAAAAACACAGAATTTCTCTATTTTGACAATTGCTCTGAGTGAGTAATTATAACCGTTATAGTGAGTTTAAGGCCACCCCTATTTTTTCATTGGGTCTTAATACTCTTAATACTCTTAATACTACATGTTTTCTAAGACCAACTTAATATCACCCAATGTTAATCTTATCTTGGTGTTTCACAGGTTTCAATTGTATCTATGGTCATATACTTAGATACAATTGAAGATAATATTGCGGCTTGTGAAACACCAACTTAAGGCTAACATTTGGTCAAAATAAGTCAACCTTAATAACCATGTAGCATTAATCTTAAATACACTCCCCTTGTATGATGATCACATAGGATCAACATAAGTGTTGTTTAAATGTGTATAACAAGTTTATTTTCATCCTGAATAAACAGACATTTGCAGGGATTCTTGTGATTTCAGAAAGATTGTCTTCGTATCTGTGAAAAGATAAGAGATGTAAGAGAGATGATGATTTACATATTCTTTGTGAAATTGAAACTCTTGAAACTAGACGAGATCGCATGCTGCTTGCCCTAATGTATCAGAGATCTGCAAAGGAATGTTTCACGGTTCTACCGGTATAAAACCTACGTAGTTCTAGTAAAATAAAGCTCAAGGTAAGCAGACCTAAATGTGGCCTGTATAGGAGGAGCCCCTATTTAGAGGTACCTCTCTTTGGGATGATCTGACTGCTGTTCAACACCACAAAATGACACGCAGCCTTTTCTTGTCGAGTCTAAATTAAGTTGTGACAAGTACATAGAATGTGACTGTTTTGGAATATGTATCTATATATCCAGTTATCAGCTGCGAATATGACTTCGTACCATAAAACCTTACCTATAACTGAGTGTCAGATAGATGCTGTCAACAGAGATAGTGCCTAACAAATATATTGGTTGGCTTGGTTCATAGGTATATATGTACGCGTACACGGAGCTCTGTGATCTGTGTAAAAACGGATGTAATAGTCTTCAGTTGTAACTTTAATATTAAGGTTATAACTATTAATTGTGAGCAGTATGAACCTATTCTTGAAACTGAAACTGAAATTGAAATTGAAATGGAAATCGGCGCCGGTTTTTGGCTGCTGTAATATTGTAACATAGGTTTATCCCCCGTCATGGAATGATCTATCCATCTCCTGAACATTATTTGTAGACCGACGACTTATTGCTATTCTCCTATGCACCACTTGTACTGTAGGGTAAGCTCACCTATTTCCGACCTACCACCATAAGTCGTCCACCTACTGCACGATATTGTAGGTCATGTATGCTATATTGAGTAACAAATACTTTTAAGGAAGAATTTTGTAGTGTTGTTAGTTCAATTGCATTCCTTTTCTACTGCCTTTTACATTAATTTCATGTAATAATGATGTGCTGAAGTGGGACTGTTTGACCTGTTTTCACAAAGAGGATATTTGAATTTCCTCAGAATTGCACTCTTTTGGTGGTTGCTTTCATCTACTTTCCATCATCGATATACTGTTTTATTATCTTATATGAATGCATACATATCTTGTTTATGTTATTTTGAAGGACTTTCACGGAAATATCTATATGATTAGAATTGAGAGCACACCAGGCAAACTCTATTGCTTTCACCATGACCCGACCAGAATCTCACCATAAGACGACCTCAATGTACAAGGTATCAGCAGTAAGCCTTTAACACTGTTATTCTGTCAGGGACACTACCCATATACCTACTTTTCAGAAGCTCCAAATTAAAGAAAGAAACACCCGTAATGGGGAAAAAGTTAACCTGCATAAATCTAACATTATCTTACTGTGTAAATCCAGGTTGTCTGGATTTGAGTTAAGATTCCTTTATATTGTTTTGATGCACATAAGAGTGGTCGACCTTAGGTTAATTTTGGTCAACACTGAGTGAAATTAAGCCATATGAAATTTCCAAATATGAGGTTAATCATCTACATGTAATATCGTTTATAGAAGTATCAATGATAATCACATATTGTGCTGTTTATGTTGTTAGGGAGGAGACATTGACACAAGGTCCCCTTGGTTATGATATAACGTATGTATTGTATGGGCATATCCTTGAAACATATCCTTGAGACGTTAGGGGATGTAGAGGCAGCCATTATTACTCTTCCCTAATAAGGTGCAATAAGGTATACAGAGACCACACCTACAATAGAAACCATAAACCATCTGTCATGCATTCTTTGGAAACACTTTCTTGTGAATCTTATGAATTGTGACAACCCCACATCATTTTAATAGAGCGTGCACACTAAAGATACCTAAAAGCACAAAGGCGTTTGCATACATGTGCACAATAGATGTATTTGTTTTAGTGCTAACGGATGTTTTTGGATTTTAGAAAGCATTACTTAAACTTCGTATGTGTGGGTATGTGCATAGATTGCCTCAGCAGCTAGGGCGCGGGGGAGGTGTATTTGTATTTTGTGGTAAAGGGTTACTATTTAGGCTTTACATTTATTTATGCATTAGAATTTCCAAAATCAGTGAAACTGGAAGGCGGTATTGGAAAATGTCTTGAAAATGGTAAAATCTGTGACGTTCCTTTGATCTTTGTGCTGGCATTGAGTTTCAAGAGAGGGATTCACTTAGCTAGATTTACTACTTGGGAATGTAGTGTATATATCGGTCCTCGGCCACAGAGGATTGGTGGCCCGCCTGAATTGTCTACAAAGAGAGCGTTGTTCCATCCCAGGAAATGTTGGCATTTGAACATCTCATACTGAGAATCAGCTACTACCATGCTACTTTGCCAGTATCCATATACCTGACACTCCTCTAATTATCTTAATAGTTTTGTTGAGCAAGAAATAACTGTGTTGCTTGAAATAATGGAGGAGTGGTTTTCCTGTATGTTGTATGCTTCATATAAGTTATTCTGTGAACTGCCAGTGCAGGATTTAATAAGAAAGGTGCGTTTAGTAGTATTGTGTTGGGGTGTTTGGCATGCACAGACGGGGTCAGTTGGCGTGACATACAATCCTATGTGTGATTGAGTGTAATATAGGTATGAGCTGTACTGTAGTTGTGTTTTGATGAATTCCAGTTACAGCTAGATTCAGATTGATCTGGGAAACAAAGACTTCCTTTCTTGGCTCTCTCATGCGGAAACTTATAAATGCTATCGTGTGGCGTGTTCTACTGTAGGCAGGGGCAAACCCATTGTCTAAAGCTGTGTCTCACGGCCTGAATGGAAATGGTTTATTTAGGGCAGAAGTAGATAGAATTTGGCTGAAAGGGTTAATGGATATTATAACTCTTTAAAGTAGTAATTAGTTGCCCATTTTTATCATCATCTGCCCTAAATAAACCGTTTTTATTCAGGCCGGTCAGAGATGGCACCCAGTCAGAGATGGCACCCGGTGAGAGATCTTCGGTACCCGATCAGAGACGAAAATATTGGCCGAAGTTTGTGAGACACAGCCCTATTCTACTGACCTTTCTATTTATTTAAAGAAAAAGCCTTCATGCTCATTTCTTCTTGCCTCAATACAAAGTGGAGTATAGACCAGGGCATCTGTCATATTTTTGCAAAAGAGGGAAGGTTGAATATTTACGAGTGTTTCAACAAAACTATAATTTAAATCCTCGGATGATTGTATCACACTAATTCAGTGACGTCTCTCCTAGTGGGATTATTGGTGTGGAATGACAAAGGATGACAGGAGATGGGGAAGGAGATCCTGAGAAAGTCCCAAAAAAGGTGACGTCATTTGTGAATGTTTCCTAATGACCACACTCCACCCCGCCCTTGTCACTATTTTAGGCAACTTTGTCTATAACACGAACTCCTGACATTTGACTGACCTATGCTAAATATACAAAACATTGATACATTTGTACACTTAAAAATAGAAGACCTTGTCACTTCTTGGTAATCGAATACATTCTGAAGTCATGAATATATGGCAGTTATGATATTAGGGGCTATACTGCGTGCAAATGAAAGCAACATGAAAGATTGTATCAATGAGCAACTTCAGCGTGGGAAAGTATGATTTGATCAGCATTGTGGTCATCCCCTCTCCCTGCCTCATTCACTCTGTCAACAAACATGTGATTTGTGTCATATATGTATAGATATCCGGTAGATGCGAGCAGCTCACTAAGTGTAATAATGTACCCGGCATCCTGGAGCAACTCATGGTTCTATAACAAGTGGGGTTTCAACAGAAACCATTGCATTGGCTGTGTTCGTATTTCAGTCAAATACTGCAGCCTTCTGACACGCACTCATTAATGATTTTGAGTGGCCGTATTACAGTAGTGGGCCTATATATGTACACGAAATGCATGAAATGATATGGCATAATACCACCGCTTCATATTAGGAAACGTTCACAAATGACGTCACCAAATTGGCCAATGCAATTATATGGCCGGGTCATGTTTCGTCCCTAATCACAAAGACAACCAACTGACCATGCAGTGACGCCATTCGCGAACGTTCTATTATGAAGCATTCCGATTATAGTACATTATAGTGTACACCATATGTGTAAAATCCACGTCATTATACGAAATTAAACATTGTTTAGGTGGCACTGTTATCAGGGGGCTGTTCCTCAAAAACGAACTCAGAAGATGAAATGAGTTTGCCCTATCTTTGTGATTTTGAGTTCGCCAAAATTTTGCTGTTCCTCAAGGGCAAACTCAAACTCAAACATACGTATGAAGATGTGAACTCAAGTTATCTTGATGAACTCATGAATTCCATTTGAATAATAGTAAATCTGTATTTTACATGGGTTTTTCTGCTGCTTGTTAGTGGCATGTCCCCCTTTGTACCTATATGTACAATGTCTACACAAGCAAAGCAGTTTGAGTTCACGTCTCACTATCAAACTCAGAGTCAGGAAAGGGTATACCGATGTTGCAGGTTCCTTAGTAGGGGGCACCATTGCTTGATCTGGTAACCAGCGAGATAAGCACTGATACAGCAATCACAATGGGTACAGGCTGTTACATAATGCCCCCTAAGAATTCCGCAGTGAAGGCCATGGAATTTTCTCATTGGTTGATAATGCAACCGGCTAGACGCCTATTGGAGCTGTGTTGGGGGTGTGTGGGGTTGGTGTGGGGGGTATGTGGAGGTTGGGGTTGGCTCTGTGGGGTTGGTGTGGGGTCTGTGTGTATTGGTGTGGGGTCTGTGGGTATTGGTGTGGGGTCTGTGGGTATTGGTGTGGGGTCCATTGGATTCCTGTGGCTGTCAGCATGGGGTCTGTGGGGTTGTTGTACATAGGGTCTGTGGGTTGTGTGGGGACCCGGCCTGTGGGGATGGGGTGGGGCGGCTATAGGGTTTGTTGTAGGCTCTGTGGGGTTACTGTGGGGCTGTTGTGGGGTTACTGTGGGGCTGCTACAGGGTCTGTGGGGTTTGTTGTAGGGTCTGTGGGGTTACTGTGGGGCTGTTGTAGGGTCTGTGGGGTTACTGTGTTGTTATTGTAGGGTCTGTTAAGTTACTGTGGGGCTGTTGTGGGGTTACTGTAGGGCTGCCGTAGGGTCTGTGGGGTTACTGTGGAGGTGTTGTGGGAGTGGTGTAAGGCCTATTGTAGTAGTCCATGAGCCAGCAAGGTAGATATGGCTTGCCGGTACCATTGTGACGCACCAAGGTTCATGCTATTTTTTTGAAAGGTATGTGTCTTGGGATCATTTTTTTGTAGGGTAGCAGTCGGGGCATGGTAGCCATCAATGTGTAATCAGAGGTCAAAGGTCAAGGTCATCCTCAAGCCTAAATCCTATGAAATGTCAATGAAATTCAAAGGATATTTCAATGAATTGAGCATATTTCAATGGATAATATAGCTAGGCCTCCAATATTTTGTGGATGTATGAAACTAAAATAGTTCTACAGGTGAAGTTGATAGTATGACCTTGGGCCAAGGTCAAGGTCATATTTTTCAAGGCCAAACATGAAAATTATGGTCAGAATTAGAGTTTTACCTGATATAGTTTGTCAGTTTTCAGTCAATATAATTCTCAGGAGGACTATGGTTGATTTTTTAACAGACCATAATAATATACTAGCTTAAGATTTGACCTTTAATAAAAAATGTGTGGTCGTGATCAAGGTGTGACTAGGGGTCAAAGGTCAAGGTCAAGGTCAAACCCAAAATCTAATAACCAGGAAATACTTAATGAATTGAATATATTCCAGAAGGTAATTTAGCTAAACCTTCAATATTTAGTGGATATAATGAACATCAATAGTCTAACAGTTCATATTGAGGAGATGACCTTGGGCCAAGGTCAAGGTCATCTTTATCAAGGTCAAATCTCCAAATAATGATCAAGATTTGAGTTATACCTAGCAATCTATGTGCAATTATAGGTCAAAGGTCAAAGTCAAACCTAGACGTAATATCCATGAAATCTTAATTCAGTATCTTTCAAAAACTAAAGTAGCTGGGTCTCCAATATTTAGTTGATGTTTTGAACATCAATAGTTTGATAGTTCATATCAAGATCATCTTTCTCAACATCAAACCATTGGTCACAGTTAGAGTTATACCTTATTTACTTTGTCCAAATTCAGTCAATATACAAAGTGGACCCTACATGTTAGCTAAATATTTAACCCTTAATCAGGGGTGTTCAGAAGGTAATTTAGCTATAATAAAATAAAACCTTTTTCAAAAAGCTGAATTTTATTTGGCCTTTTTATTTGCTATTAGCCAGATCCTAACCCTAAAACTCCCATTTGGCTTATAACTGAGGCTCTTTTAATATATAGTTCCTAGTTTATATAGTTTTAATATTTACAAATTTGACATGTACTGGGAAAAGGGACCTTAGTGCACCCTGCACCATAGGCTTAGCATAGCAAGGCCCTACCACCATGTAATAAAATCCTTTTCTCCTCTCTTAATATATAGACAGGTGTGGGCCCGGGAAGAAACATTACTTTTTTTTCAGAGAAAAATCATATATACTCCTGAATTATCTCTGTTAAAATTGCCTCATTTACACACATTTTCTCTTTCCAAAGACATATTACATGACTATAAGGCCACACCAAATTAAAAAGTTGGTCTACGGATTTCCCGCACCATATTTTCGAAAACGATTTTTTTTTTTTTTGAAAAAAATTGTGTCTATGGACTGCGCCCGCATCATTTTCTGAGAAATTGGATTTTTTTTTTTTTTTTTTTTTTTTGTGGCCTTTACTGCCATCGTTAGCCAGAAAACATCAGTTTGTAAAAATTAAAAAAAGATTTTCGCTCAGGAAAAAAAAAAATTGTCCGCCTAATTTAAGGTTGAAATCCATAGACAAAAAAAAAATTTGGAAAAAAAAAAAAAAAAAATTCGCCCTCCCGCACCTTTTTTTGGAAAACAAAATCCATAGACCAACTTTTTAATTTGGTGTGGCCTAAAATGAATAATCCGGAATATTCCCCTCAAATATCTTGAAAAGAAAATATGGCTCTTGACCCAATATTACGGGCCAGCCATAGTGTCTACCCTCAATAGCAATATAGTGAAAACTAATTTCTTTTGGCTTATGATAAAAGCAGGCAGGCGTAAAAGGCCAAGGCCGGGCTAATTAGAATGAAATTTCAATAAATTAGGTATATATTTGAGAAGACAATTTTACTAGGCCATCGATATGTTGTAGGTGTGTGAAACTAAAATAATTCTACTGTTCATATCAATAATATGACTTGGGCTAAGGTCAAGGTAATCTTTGTCAAGGTCAAACAGCAAAATATTGGTCAGAATTAGAGTTATACCTAGGCAAGACCCACTGGGTTTCATGAAAGTCGGGGTTCAAAATAACTTCAGTAGCAGGTATTTGAGATGAGTTGGTACCCTCCTTATTAATCTTTAAATATTTTCTGAACGCATCTGTTCAAATCACAGGGGTAACAATTTTGACCTTCAACATGCAGGAATTCCGGAAATTGTCTTAAGAATCCCATGCCTGCATGTTAGAATGAATCTGGTTATCTTGGCTCTGGCATCCCTTGTGCATCCACTCCCACAGCTCAACCACATTGCTATCTTCTCGTTCCTTAACCCTTTAGCATTCATATACCCTAGGCATGGAGCTGCTCCCTGCTTTTGTATTCTGCATGTCCTAGATACCCCCAGGCATTCACATTTATGGGGCTGGGTGTTGGGTGGAGAGGACAATAAATAAACACCTGTAGGTGACCAATAGTGAATGTCAAATATACCATAAATTGGTCCATGATAAACTTGTGTATATTGTCCATGTTACACACTGTAATTTGGTAAACTTTCATCACCTAACTCCTTGTATGCTCCCCTCTAAAGGAACCCTGTTACTAGTACTTCCCAGTGCTAGGTCACCAAAACCGGCCTTCCAGCTATATAATCTCTCTAACAGTGCTAAATCTGTCAGCTGGAAAAGTCATTATCTATCCCCCACTACCTGTGGTGATACCCTACACCATACCACATTCCTTGGGTGCCTTTAAGAGAAATAAAAAAGAAGAAAACAGGTGCCAAGTTTGACTGTAAAGAGCAGCAGTTTTAGGCCGGATTGGACACACCAGTGAGGCTGCAGTGAGGCCGGATATGGCCGGTTTGGGTGGCTGAGGATGGGGCCGTTTTTGGCCAGATTGAATGCTAAAGGGTTTAGGTTCCTAGAACAAAATACAAGATGTTAAGATGTTTAAGCTTGAGGATCCAGTCATGGTTTTGGCTCATTATTCAGCTGGGTCAAACCACTTCTGGACATATCTGTCATCAGAACTCATAATCTAAAGGGAAATAATTATCCAAAAGGTATAGGGGATGTTATAATAGGAGTCTTGTGTATATAACCTGAATTCCCACAAAGAATAACAAATTCCATCCAGTTTCTAAAAGTTGATCACAAGACATTCTGTCATGAACAACGGTTATGGCACTTATAGATTTGGAGGCCTCTAAGTCATGTTTATAGATCTCCTTCTAGGGCAGTGTATTCTAGGGTTCAGCCAAAAGGGAGGTGATAAATGTTTGAATCTTGAAAACACTGTGACAGTTCAACAATGGCTACTTTTTTCTCTATACCAATCATCTATCTAGGCGCAGTGATCTCAAGATGTTGGTACATAGGCAGAAACCTTTCAAAAAACTGATTACAGGGTCAACAGGTAAAACATGGGTAACAAGAAAGTAAGGTTGAAGTTAGAAAGGGACAGTTTGGGAAAGGAACAGGGGAGGTTGGGGAAGGGACAGGGAAGGTCAGGGAATGCTCTGGGGCCTGATGGGGCTCGTCTTTGTGGTCACTCCCCTGTCCTTTCTCCTACCTCCCCTGTCCCTTTCCTGACCTCCCTTATCCATCCTCTATCTGTTCTACGGTCCCCTGTCAAAATTTTAGTTCATCTACCCCCATAGTATGTGGTGAAATGTAAAGCCCCCATAAATGACGAATGGACCCCCTTATGAGTCATACAGTGGGATCCATATTATGTAGTGAAACACCTTTAAGGACAGAAATAGATTTGATAGGTAAGTACAGATATTGGTATGGTGAGGGATAAGCAGGCAGAGTTGTTGGAGGCAGGACAAGGGATAAGTAGGATAAAAGATAGATATGGGATAGGCAGGATAGAGAAAGGCAGGAAAGGGAGTTGAAGGGATAAGGGGATACACATTCATAGGGAATATGCTGTGGAATGAAGTAAAGATAGAAAAGTGGAGGATAACCAGTGGGATAGGCACATGATTAGAATGGGATGGTAGAGGGGTAGTTAGGGAGAGGCAGGGTAAGAGATAGCCATTGACAGGTATCTAGGATGGTCAGAGGCTTGCAGAGAGATAGATAATTGTATAAACAGGGAAACGGATATGCCGGAGGATAGATAGGGCAGGGAAAGATGTAAGCAGAGGCAGGGATAAGCAAAGGCAGCGGACTGAAGTGGTGGCAGAGAGAGGGGCAGGGAGAGGGGTAGGAGAAGAAAACACAGATGAAGGGATAGGTTGGGGAAGTAGACATGGAAACAAAAGGCAGCTAATATATAGGACAGAGGATAAGAGGCAGGGATGGGTAAGTAGATAGAGAGGTGAAGATAGAGGTAGGGCAAGAGATGCAGGGGGAGCAATAAGGTGCCCTACATGGGTAAAATTCGACATGTGCGACACGGCGACACGGGGGTTTTAAAATCCGACACGGCCGACAGGACCCTTTTAAAATTCGACGGACACAGACATTTTCATAAGCCCCCAGTGTATTCTATACCCATAAAAATCGACACAGCCACACAGCACTTTTACTAAAGATCGACACGGCGACACGGTCAATACTGGGGGGACCCATGTAGAGGCACAATAAGGGGGTAAGGGAATAGGTAGGGGAGGCTTGATATAGATCCCATAGACAGAAAGAGGGATAGGAATATAGGGAATAGGCTGGGGGATAGAATATGCAGATGGATGCCAATGGTTATAGACAGGAGTGGGGTGCAAAGAAGGAACAAGTATGTGGAGGAATAGCGAGTGGGTGAATATTTCAAGGCAGGAGAGGAACATGCAAGATGAAAGAGAGGATGGGAAATGCAAGGGTACCTAGGTAACAAGGTACCATGGTACTCTCTACTCTAGTGAACTAAGATGCATCATGGTAAGCCATGAGGTTAATTATATTATACCTTATATCATTGTATAGAATATAGATTATTTTGGGGCATTACAGCCGTAGCCTACCATGATATATGCCATGATAAATATAGCCAATATATTCATAGGTGAAACCCATGATTTACAATGATTCTGGCATGCAGGATTCCCAGTTAACTCAGGGGCGGATCCAGGATTTGGAAAAGGGGGGGTCCACCCCAGAAGTATGAAGTTTAATACACCTAATTATCAACGCGACGTGTGTCGAAAGTGACATGCCTTGATCATTTTAGGGGGTTAGAAATGTTAAAAATTGGTGCAATTTATAGCATTCTGGTCTAACTCAACGCTGTGAAAAAATTGATAACGTAGATGCCAATTGGTGCAATTCAAAGCATTGTGGTGAACCCCAAGGCTGAGAAAGTTTTGAAAATATAGATGTCAATAGATGCAATTCAAAGCATTCTGGTGTACTCCAAGGCTGAGAAATTTTGAAAATATAGATGTCAATAGATGCAATTTCATAGCATTCTGCTGTACTCCAAGGCTGAGAATTTAAAGCTTTCTGGTACATATCTGAAGATTGAGAAAATTTTAAAAATGTAGATGTCAATTGATGCATTTCATAGCATTCTGGTGTACCCCAAAGTTATGTTTAGTTTAGTAGGTAGATGTTCAGGAGTAGGATACAGATGTTGGGAGGGGTTTGAGGCATATGTGGCCCCTACTGACCTCTCTTAATGAAGATTTTAGCAGTGTAAACATGCTGGGAGTAACCACCTCATGCTCCCTGCCACCTTCTGTAGTTGGACAATCAAATTCCAACAAGTCTGCACATACATCTTCTGTGTTTTTATACTGACTTTCCGGTTGACATCCTTATGGGCCTACCAGCTGTCTACATGTATAAAAAGGGAAGGGGTCTGGACCCCCCTGAATCTGCCCCAGCATCAGGTACATGCTGTCATTTCTAAATGGACATTTGGGAGTGGATATCTAGGAGTGGAGGTTCAGAAAATTTCGAAAATATAGGTGGCAATTGGTACACTCTCTTGCATTCTGGTTTACTCCAAGGGTGAGAAAATTTTGAAAATATCGATTGATGCACTTTATAGCACATATGGGGATGGACATCAGGGGTGGACCAAAAGGGGGGTCCACCCTCGGCAAAGTCTATTTGAACAGTCTTATGGGCAGACCAAAAGGGGGGGTCTGGACCCCCAGAACCCCCCCCCTGGATCCGCCCCTGATTAACCATAATCTACTATGATATACTAGATTATTCCTTTTATATAATGATATTCTATCCATTACTGTGAGTTATTAGGGTAAATTCTGCTATATACATCTGAGACCTAAATATATATGATCTACGATAGTTGTATGGGAATATAGGGTATTATGCCTCTCCAGTTTCGGGGATATGCCCAGATTTTAAACTTTTCCTCCAAAGGATCTCTAAGCTAGCCAATTTGAAGTTTGACCATATAGAGCCTCCCTGCACCATATTGTTAAAAAACAACAGCAATATTCTCGGTGGAGTTCAAAAAAGTTCCTTCCCTCCATGTAGGAGACAAGATTGTGAGTGAGTGGATATGGTGAGGGAGATGAAGTGTTGTGGGAGAGGACATGGCTTGACGACACATAATCCGACTAAGATTATATAATTGCACATGGACAAATCACATCAGGTAAAACTATAATATCTATGTTTCACCTTGACCTTGAACCAAGGTTATCTTGGTAACTGCATTTTTGTTCTACACACCCACAATATATCTAGGCCTAGCTACTTTTTCTTCTCAAATGAAAATAAAAATTATGGTAAAACCTTGCATATAAGCAACGACCCGAGTTTTGGCCAATCCTATAAGCTGCAGAGGACTCCTGAATGGTCCTTGGGAAAAACTTGTGTATAAGCCACCAACTCTAGCCTAGGTGTATGAGTCCCAGATGGGGTCAGAGTTCTCCTTAGGCATGCAACAAAGGTGAGTAGGTCACAAAATGGCTTTTTTGGGACCATTTATGCCATTGTCAAAAGTCACCAGGTCGCTCTAATTATTGCACCAGGTCACAGGTTGCCTAGAAAACCGCCCAGGTTGCCAGGTCGCTTTTGACCCATCTGGAGCCACACTCTTTGCAAATGCCAATGGTTCCTATGAGTATATGTCATCATGTATGTCGACCATAGCTCCCCTGTGTTTTCCCAACTCAGATCTATGTCTCATTGTTCCCTTGTCCTTCAATATGGTCACTACATCTTTGTCAACTTGCTGTTTGGCCTTGATACAGATTAGCTTGACCTTGGCCAAAGGTCACCTTTTCAATATGAACTGTAAACTATTTTAGTTCCACACACCCTCAGCATATGTATAAGAAGCCTAGGTAATTTATCTTTTCAAAACTCCCCATTTAAATGAATTTCATGGTAATTTTGTTTTGGTTTGACCTTGACCTTTACCTCTTATCATGCTGCCACACTCCTTTATAAAGGGCTGATTCCTGAGCTAGTAAATAGGGTATACTGAAAAATCTAAGATGTATATTGGCTAAATATGGGCAAAACATATCAGATATAACTGTAATTTGTCCAATATTTTGATATCTGACCTTGAGAAAGATTCCTTGACCTCAGCTCAAGGTCATCCCCTTGATATTAACTGTAAGACTATTGATGTTAGACACATCCACTAAATATTGGAGGCCTATCTACTTTACCTTTTGAAATATACTCAATTGATTGAGATTTCATGGAAATTAGGTTTTAGGCTTGATTTTGACCTTTGAGATATAATTGCACAAAGATCACTAGGTATAACTCCAATTTTGACCATTATGTGGAGCTTTAACTATTATGTTAGACTGTTGATGTTCAATACATCCACTTAATATTGGAGGCCTAGCCAATTTACCTTCTGAAATAAACTCAATTAATTAAAATTAGGTTTTTGGCCTTGACCTTGACCTGTGACCTCTAATCACACCTTGATCACTACCACACATTTTTACTAAAGGTCAGATCTTGAGCTAGTATATATATATATATATGGTCTATCAAGAAATCAAGCATAGTCCTCCTGAGAATTATATTGACTGAATATGGACAAACTATATCAGGTAAAACTCTAATTTTGACCATAATTTGAATGTTTGACCTTGCAAGATATGACCTTGACCTTGGCCCAAGGTCATATTATCAACTTGACCTGTGGTACTATTTTAGTTCTATACCCCCACAAAATATTGGAGGCCTAGATATATTATCTTCTGAAATATGCTCAATTCATTGAAATTTCCTTTGATTTCATTGACATTTCATAGGATTTAGGCTTTAGGATGACCTTGACCTTTGACCTCTGATTACACAATGATGGCTACCGCGCCCCGACTGCTACCCTACAAAAAATTGATCCCCAGACATATATCTTTCAAAAAAATGGTATGAACCTTGGTGCGCAAGATGGTACCCACTTACCTCCTGGCTCATGGACTATAGGGCCTGTGGAGTTGTTGAAGGGCCTGTGGGGTTACTGTGGGGCCTTCAGGAGTTGATATATGGCATGTGGGGTTGCTGTGGCGCTACTTTAGGGATTGTGGGGTTACTGTGGGATTGTTGTGGGGCCTTCAGGGTTGTTGTATGGCATGTAGGGTTACTGTGGGGCTGTATATTGGACTGTGGGGTTGTTGTAGGGCCTGTGGGGCTATTGTAGGGTTTGTTGGTTTGTGGGGCTGTTGTGGGGGCTATTGTAGGGTCTGTGGGGCCTGTGGGGTTACTGTGAGGCCTTCAGGAGTTGATATATGGCATGTGGGGTTGCTGTGGCGCTGCTTTAGGGATTGTGGGGTTACTGTGGGATTGTTGTGGGGCCTTCAGGGTTGTTGTATGGCATGTAGGGTTACTGTGGGGCTGTTTTAGGGACTGTGGGACTGTTTAATGGACTGTGGGGTTGTTGTAGGGCCTGTGGGGCTATTGAAGGGTTTGTTGGTTTATTGTGAGGCTGTTGTGGGGTTATTGTGGTGGCTATTGTAGGGTCTGTGGGGCCTGTGGGGTTACTGTGAGGCCTTCAGGAGTTGATATATGGCATGTGGGGTTGCTGCGGTGCTGCTTTAGGGATTGTGGGGTTACTGTGGGATTGTTGTGGGGCCTTCAGGGTTGTCGTATGGCATGTAGGGTTACTGTGGGGCTGTTTAATGGACTGTGGGGTTGTTGTAGGGCCTGTGGGGCTATTGTAGGGTTTGTTGGGTTACTGTGAGGCTGCTGTGGGGTTACTGTGGGGCTGCTACTGGGTCTGTGGGGTTTGTTGTAGGATCTGTGGGGCTGTTGTATGGTCTGTGAGGTTACTGTGTTGTTAGTGTAGGGTCTGTTAAGTTACTGTGGAGTTACCGTGGGGCTGCTGTGGGGTCTGTTGGGCTGTTGTGGGGTTACTGTAGGTCTGTCACAAGGTCTGTGGGGTTACTGTTGGGCTGCTTTATGGACCGGGGGTGGGGTTACTGTGGGACTGTTGTACGACATACGGGGTTGGTGGGCATCTGTTTTTACAAAATGGCCGCCATCCATAACTAGAAGGGCTCTAACTCAGCTTCTAATTAACATAGAGATACAATTAAACCATCCAAATATACTTTCTTTAGGTAAAGAAACTCAATTATGTTACGTATAAGAGGGTAGATGGCAGCCATTTTGAGAAATGGCAGCCATTTTCCAAAATGGCCACCAACCATTACTGCAAATTCGCATGTTTTTTTTTATGCCGAAGTACCACCAGGATTAGGCATATGATATTTGCACTTAACCAAAAGTCAGATTGGGCGCCACCATCTTGGATTGCACCGCCATCTTGGATTAAGGAGTCACAACACAAACAATGATATAAATCAACCTTTGATAGGTCCTGAGGTTGATTATAATTATACCTACCCCCCCTAACATTGACCCAAGGAATTCAATGGTTCTATTGGTTTGTTGCTAAGACAGCTGGTTGCCTAGCAACAGCTATTCTTATTGTTTATCTGCCTAGCAACACACATTTCCATAGTCTTTAGGTTGAATATAATCATACCTACCCCCCTAAAATGGACCCAAGGAATTCAATGGTTCTACTAGTTTGTTGCTAATACAGCTGGTTGCCTAGCAACATCTATGCTAATTGTTTATCTGCCTAGCAACACACATTTCCATAGTCTTTAGGTTGAATATAATCATACCTACCCCCCTAAAATGGACCCGAGGAATTCAATGGTTCTACTAGTTTGTTGCTAATACAGCTGGTTGCCTAGCAACATCTATTCT
The DNA here is from genome assembly GCA_947462335.1 of Harmothoe impar. Lineage (NCBI taxonomy): Eukaryota > Metazoa > Annelida > Polychaeta > Phyllodocida > Polynoidae > Harmothoe > Harmothoe impar. The sequence continues at coordinate 76,064,009 of OX381704.1, read as the reverse complement.
AATTGTTTATCTGCCTAGAAACACACATTTCCATGGCCCTGATGTTGATTATAATCATTTCTACCCGCTAACATGGACCCAAGGAATTCATAGGAACTACCATATTTGAGGTAATATCATCGTACCCCGTGATAACCACTCCCTCCCTGCTTATTTGGTGTCTTGAATGGGTCCCATGAGGCTTTTTTTCATGGCAAAACCGCAATTCTTGTTGTAGTAATGTAGTCTGTACACCATGTCATATTCTATTATGTCATATAATGTGGCACCCTGTTAATAGCCTGTATGTCTTATGATATTAGACCATCCTAATGATGTAGCCTGGGTAGCCTATCATAAAAGAGTAGGATAGGGTGACCAAACATACGATAACATGGGACAGGGTTCTCAGGTTAAAACATAAACAGAAGATAACATCATGGGTAAAGGGTGCCCATGCAGGCTTTAACATAATGAAATATGATATGCAGGGATGAAAGTCTTCAAGTTTTTCCCTAAAATCAAGTTTTTTTAAATCAAAAAAATATAATCAGGATTAGGATATATTTGCTAATTACTCAATATAAACTCAAACAAACTTATTTTGTTTGTGTAATCCTATAAGACAGCAGAATCATCACTGGTTCATCCTCAGTGGTCCTACCCATACACAGACAGGCTACACCACACTGTGTCAAGTTTTTCTCAGCCAATTTCAAGTTAACTTGAGAAACCTTGAAGCCCTCTCTCTCCTCTATAGTCCTATGCATTTACACTCTTCACATGAGGCTTAGCCACTGAAACTAAGGTGCTATGCATGGAGAGTGTATGGACAGATTTCTCATTCTCCTCAGCAGGAGATAACGTCCATGATCACATGGACATGACAAATGCTTCTCCTCAGCAGGAGATGACGTCCAGGAGAATATAGACATGACAAATCCTGCTGCACAGCACTAGATATATGTGTCTATAGATGCATAAACATTCATATGCTCTATAATGTAGTTATGAGGATTGTTATATCTTCAAGTTTTTTTGACATAGTCGACTTTCATCCCTGGATATGGTACTAGGCTTCATAATGATATAGGCCTAGAGGGTACAGGGTGCCACACTATATGACATAAGATAATATGATATGGTGTCCAGACTATATTACTAGAACCCACAGAAATTTTAAAGGGTGCACAGGTTACATTACTAGAACCTGAGATTGTCCAGGGTGCCCAGGCTACAGCATAATACCATAATTTACTAGCACCTCTCCTCACCAACAGGCACATGCTTTACACCAACAGCAATGGACCTATAGCAACCCCACAGACTTCACACCAAACCCAGAGACCATACAACAACCCCACAGATGCCTACACCAACACCCACAAACCCCAAACCAATCCCACAGGCCCAACATAATCTCACATTAACCCTACAGGCCTTACAACAGACTCCCACCAACACAGCATGCCATACAACAGTCCCACATTAACCCCCACAGACCCTGGAATAGCCCCACAGTAACCCACATGCCATACAAAAATTACACAGGCCTTTTAACAACCCCACAGTAACCCTACAGGCCCTACAACCCCCCGGGCCCACAGCCCCACAATAACCCCACAGTCCCTACAACAGCCCCACAATAACCCACAGTCCTAACAACAGCCCCACAATAACCCCACAGTCTCTGCAACAACCCCACAGAAACCCCACTTGCTGTACAACACTATAGTCAACAGTCCCACAGTAACCCCCAAGACCCTAAAATAGTCCCACAGTAACTCACATGCCCACAGTAACTCACATGCCATGCCACACAGTCCCTAAAACAACCCCACAGGCATACCCCTACATAACTAGGCTCTATAGGCCCCCAATAGGGATTAAAAAGTTACATCTTCTACTAGGGGGAAATATCAAAGTCAAAGGATGAACTCAGGTGAACTCAAACTGTCTGGGGATGTTTTTCAAATCAGACAAAATAAATAAATAAGACACTATTTGACTATGTTTCATTCACCCCTATACTATAACAATAACCAAGCACCATTTGGTTGCATTTAAGACTCTATTAAGTGGTTAATTCTTGGTTTTTGTGGTTTAGGATTACTGTTCTGTTAAACTTAGAAAATGGCTGTTTGAGTTTAAAAATTGCACTGAGTTCACTATCCCAATGGTGAGCTCAAAACATTGAGGAACTGGCTTGAGTAAACTCAAATTATTCTGGAACAGAAAAATGAACTCAAATGCGAACTCAGGCGAACTCAAGGATTGAGGAACGGCCCCCTGCCGCAAAATATAATGATAGTATACACATGTATCACCTAGACCTTCTTAGTAGTAAATACCAGGAAGCGTTGTTTATCATTATTTCCACCAAACAGGAGAACTTCCTCGTATCCCCCTGCCAGCGTTAGGGTTAAGATGAGTAGCTCTATAAACTGGGGGTATTTTATTACACCTGCCACGTGATAACACTGACATGACGTTAACCATTAGTAACACCTGCTGCTCACAGGGGGCAGTGCGGAAAGGGTGGGTGGGGGTTTCATCTGAAGTAGGGAGGATGTTGGGGAATGGCAGATCTAGTGTTGTAGGTGGCCACTCTGCATCCAATCTGAAAATCATGTTCCTTTAGAGAAAGCAATCAGATGCACTATTTACCCCCTGAGTTATATCATTGACGTATACGGTTCCAATAATTAAAAGAGAAATATTGAATGATAATCTCTAAGAGGGCGAACATGAAAAAGAGGGGTGGAAAGTGGGCGTTCTTGAAAACGTTTAACGAGGATGGTTTCTGTGTGTGGAGTGCGCGGGTCGGGAGGTAGGGATACCCGGTGGGGTTGAACCACCATAGGGTGGGGTCGGTATGAGGTAGCATCGGTGTGGTTGTATTTTCATGTATCTTTGATGCGGAGACCCGTCATGGGTGAGAGGTGGGCAGTCAGGGCAGGCACCGGGGGTAGGCATCCTGGTGCACGTACAGACATGAATTAGGAGCACCTGACATGGACTACCCGACCCCCGACCTGCTGCATGGTGTTTCAGCAGCATCTCTAGGGCTTCTCCTGTCCACCCCCCCCCTCCAAATTGTTCAGGTTTTAAAGTACTAGTAGTAGTCATTTACATGTATATAAGTAATGATCAATGGGGACCCCAACTGTTCCATATGATTTGTATTTCATAACGATATTCATATAAATCCTAATTAATGCGCGCGTCATAGATCACATCTACACATCTTAGAATTTTCTCTGATAGTGTCGATTCATGTCAAAAAGCAACAATGTTGTGGTATCAATTTTACATACTAATTTTACATATTAAACCTTATAGCCACCGCCCAACGAGGAACTTCGGCCCCGGGGGGGGGGGCACTTAGTACATTTTGCATACACATGTGTACGGCTGGCAAGGGTACTTTTTCAACAAAAAAATTCCCTAAGCAAGGTCCACTTTTGAGAAGAATTTCCGTAAGCAAGGGTCAACTTTTGCAAAATTTCCCTAGGCAAGGGTCGATTTATTTTGACCAAAATTCCTCTGAATCAACACAATTTTTACCAAAATCTCTGCTCATTTTCAAAATACCCCCATATAAAGTTCCATTTTTACCAAAATCTCCCTAAGCAAGGGTTCATTTTCTCCCAAATCTCTCTAAGCAGAAAAACATTTTTGCCAAAATCTCCGTAGGAACTGGTTCATTTTGAAAATACCCGGAAAAAAGGCCAGTTTTCTCCCAAAACTCCCTAAGCAAGGGTCAAGGGTTACCAGGGGTCCAGCCGGACACCCCTGTCAAAAGAAATTTGAGTGCCCCCCCCCCCCCGGGACTTCGGCCGACTAATCACATATATGGCCGAATGGAGTCCCTGTAGACGGTGACCATAACCATAATCAATGCAGACGCAGTGCACCTGGTTATGTCATTTTTGGACACCATATCCTCAGTCCGTCAGTGCTTCGATCACATTATTTGACAAAATGACTTGATCCCATATGTCACGGATTAGACACATATATAATTATTGAAGTAGCTTGTCTGGAAATCATCATTTTGCAGCAGGATGGGGAGGACCTGTGGATTAGTCAAACAGCTAACGTCCCTTTTCATCAATTCACCAGCCCCATCCCCTGTTGTTAAAACATGAACACTCCCTGCACTATGTCATCGTGAGAGTCATAATGCAACCCCCACATCTACTGTACATACAAGTATAAAGTAAAGTCATGTTTATTTAGTCTGTTTTCGACTCATTGACCTGAAACTACGAAGGGAAGGGAAGGGGAAAGGGGTCAACAAAAGCGTACACATTGTACGCATGGCAAACACTATACGAAGGGGCCTATGGGTGAATATATATATATATATATATATATATATATATATATATATATATATATATATATATATATATATATATATATATGTATATATATATATTTATATATTTATATTTTATTTTTCCAACCTTCTTAGTCGGGGGAGGAGGAGTAAAAAGATCACACTTTCAGCAAAAATATCCGCGCATTACTTTACTTTTAAAGAAGATTGAGCGTGTGAGTGACCTCACAGATGACTCAGGGTAAGCTGGATTTGTAGCTTATGATGTACTTAGATATAATCCTCCCTTATAATCATTCATTGGTCAATTCTGGCATCAGAAATGAATTCCTTGTTAAAAAGTACCCTCAAGTCATGTGTCATACATGTATGTTATTCCATATCAGGCCAGCAGGTCGGTGTGGGTGAGCAGGTGGGTGTGGGAGAGCAGGTGGGTGTGGGTGTGCAGGTGGATGTGGGTGACAGTTGCAGGCTGCGGGCGTCTGTCCCTATCAAAAAGCGAGTCGATCGGACTATAAACGGCGAAGATATGGGTGGTAAAATTTCGCTCTGCACAGGTTAAGATCCTCTGGTTTTCTCTCGTATATGTAAATTTTAACATTTTAAAAAGCTAGATGTCTTTTTCTGTGTATATGAGGGTATTTCTACTGTAGTAGATGGCATTCCTGTATGAAAAGTGAGAAATACCAGGCAGTGTATCTTTCATTTAACATTGTAGTCTATCTAGAGTTCATTTAGAGGGTAGCAATTTAACAGTAGTTAAGAGTTTAGCGAAAGAGAGAAATTCATATTGAAAGATCGCAGTTCAATATCATATTGAAAAAAAGAGATATTTGATTTCTTTTTAAAAGAAACATTTGTCCCCCGATCTTGCCCATCCATACGTTTTGTCATCTCATGTCTACCTGTTGCACAGTGGACATGGCGGACTTTCTCCCATGAAAAAATCGTGTGCCTATGTGAAAAATCACTGAAATATAGACTTTACTAATACACTGAAGTTACACAACCTACACAAGTACCCGGGTAGGGGTATAGCTAGCTGTAGATCATGCGTAATTATGACAACATACTTATAGCCTACTTTAGTCTATCTATCTGTCTGCTATCAAGATTTTCTTTTTGAGATTTCTCTCAAATGTGAAACTCCACTTGAAAAGTATGAATCACCAGGACCAAAACAATACTACCTATCTGGGCCTTGATAAGGAATATCTATAGATATAAGGGTGCCGTGTGCAAATCTGATATAGAGCGAGCTGTGTATCTGATATGAGGTAGAAACTGGAGATAAGAAATATGGTCTGATCATGGACAAAGTCTGTGCCTATATACTATAAGGCCATTTTGGTACCAAGGGGGAGGGGGTGTCCCGTTAGGTCAGCTGGATATCGTATATCTTATGTGCGCAGTCACTGTGCAATAATCAGTAATCAGTATGTGGCCTAGTCCAAGTAGTCTGAAATAGTACATCCCCATGGGTGGGGGGGGGGGGGGGTCTTTCTTAAATCACCTTCCATTCCGAGATATAATATCCCACTACACGTAAGGGAAAATCATTATTTAATTTTGATGTTATTTCCCCTTAATATCAGTCCAATACAATTCTAGTACATCTACATGCACGTGAAGAGACCATGGTAGGTTCTAAATAAATGACAACACTCGTTATGACATACACTCGTTATAGCTTTTGGTCTAACTCTTGGTATATCCCCACATAAGGGAGTGGTCATTCATTACACCCCCCCCCCCCTGGTCAAGGGGTCGGAATTATCCCATGGGTCGAAAATTGGCACACGGGCTCTTTGGAACATGCCACATACCAAAAATAGCATTTACATTATATTCATATTTATAGTGTACACCTGTATAAAGAAAACGGGAAGCCGTATGCAGTATATAGAAGGAGTGGTATGGCCCATGGTCCATGAATAACAAAAAGAAAGAGCAAACTAGGAAGAAGTCAAGAAAAATAAGAAGAAAGAAAGAAAGAAGACATACATGCACGCGCTGACGACGTGCAGAGAACACCTGTTGTATTGAGTGTTGTAATCTGTGCTCTCAATTCCCATGGACAGGTCAAGATGTTTATCTCCAAAGTCAAAGTGCAGCGATAACCCTTAAGGCCCCAGACAACTCCAAGTCCTCCAACTCTGCTGTGAAATTGCGTTTCAGGATTTAGTAGCTACTGCAAGGTTGATAAGAATGTGACGATTCAGTCTTTTTTTTATTCAAATAAAGTGGGACATTTTAGCATTATATAAGATTTGTATTTTCTTAAGTCCACAGTCACAAGGTAGGCCTATGTAAGATGTAATACATCAGTGCACCCACAAAAGCTCTAACCATAGGCCTATAGTTTATGTATGTGATATAATCCACGTTGTAGACCGCCTGACCCAAAAAGAGGGCAGGTATGGTCAGAAAATATGAGTTAAAATTTTGGATCTTCTCTATTTTTGAAACTCACCTTTATTTGTGAAATTTCAAGATGCATAGGAAATGTGAAGTGGGTCTTCCCGGGAATGTGATGTGACGTGAAACATGTGATATTCTGTCGGCCTCATGCTAGCGGCACCCAGTACCCGTCCCATCCTGATGAGCTGTGCACAGCCCATCCCAATGGCACCAGGCGCAGGTTAATACCACCTTCCAGGCCGCCAGATCAATATGCAGCATCATATTGAGTGTTGTTGAAACATGTGGTATAACAACACAGTTGGAAGGGCCTACATTTTTTTTAAATGGTTAATCATCATTTTACTTATACGTCGTGCAGCTGATCAGTTCCTATCCTTACACACGTCTGATTCAGAACCAGGCATATACAATTATTCATCCTTGGTCATCTTTTATTAGCTCGGTGGGTGTTCTCATTACGGAAAATGTGTTACCGACACGGTGGTTTCACATAATTTTCAACTATGTATAAAACGTGTAAACAGAAAACAACTAGGAAGGATCGGCTATTTATAGGTGTGCCATTGCAAAAATATATATACATGGCTATTAAAGCACAAAGAAAAATCTGGTATAAAGTGAAACCCCAAAGAAATTGGACAACTTGGATTATTGTGGTGTTATAGGCCGACATTTATAAAGGGAGTGTAGATTACTTCAAATTAGTGTGGCTGTTCGACTGAATGGCCGGCTGAATCAGTGAATGCATTACTATACTATGTGTTATTTATGTGTATTCATGAGGCATATGTATGTACTTTAATATGACGTTCATTCAATAAAGTAGGGAGTATGAGTATCACATGACCTGGGAAAGCCAAAGAGTGGCAAAATCGAACCTACCTGTGTCATTCGGAATGTAGTGTTGGGACTTTGTGCCTCGTCCACCGAACTCTCTTCATTCAATAAAGTAATTAAGTATAGTTCTGTTCAGAAAAGGGAAGGTTTTTCTGGATCTTCAGGTGTGTGGGTGGGATGTATGTCATGTATAGCTGACTACATCATGGATGTACTAACCCTGTCTTATCTCACTTATATCACCCACAGCCCACTGTGCTGGGGTATCTCCTCATGTTATGATCCTGTTATCAGCGATATATGTTTTATCTGGGGCCTCAATGTACCGGATAGGTACAGTCTTGTTGATTGTTATTATGTGTGGGTGATATTGCCCTTCCCAATAGTTTTGTTTTGTATTTTAGACCAATACTAATTTTGGCGTACTTTTAAGACAACTCAGGGTAAGCTGGAGCTGGAGCTGGAGCTTATCATGTACTTACTTAGATATAGTACTCCCTTATAATCAGTCATTGGGTTGTCACATATTAATACTATGTGTGCTGCATGTTAGATGTTGGGGGGGGGGGGGTTGGTAATGGGTGTAGTATGATTTACTGTTACCAGGGTAAGTGCACAACAGTATGACTTTTGGGTTGTATTGCAGTCCTTGAAATGTGTTACCACAGGATATGCCCAGTTTTCGCCCGGTTTAGCGGTAGATCGTTGAAGTTAGATGGTATTTCAAGTAAGATAGAGGTGAAAGATGAGAGAAATAATACAAATTTGGCTCACAATATGATTTCTATCTTTGACAAAAAAAAATGCCTTGGAATCTATGGTCCCCCGCTACCAAGGGTAGTTTGGTTTTAGTACATTTCCATTGAAACGAAAGATAGAAAAAAATTGTTAAAGATCGCAGGCGAATATAACATAGAAAGAGTGTTGGAAAAAATGTCAAAAGAATCATTTCCCCCGATCTTGGCTTTCTGTCTCATTTGTCTCCTTTTGTCTATGTTCAATAGAAACTGAATTAGGCAGTGTATATTACTCTGGGTTAGTAACCCTGAGTCAATTAAATTCTCTAATCTGGATTCTTTCTTTACAATACCGTATTTTTTATAAAGATGATTTGAAATTAACCATGAGGAATAATAATAGCCATGAGGAATAATAATAATAATAATAATAATAATAATAATAATAATAATAATAATAATAATAATAATAATAATAATAATGATAATGATAATAATAATAGTAATAATAATAATGATGATGATGATGATGATGATGATGATGATGATAATAATAATAATAATAATAATAATAATAATAATAATAATAATAATAATAATAATAATAATAATAATAATAATAATAATAATAATGAAATACACTGGTCAGAAGACCTAAAGATTAATTTTGTTATCACTTGCACCAAGGACATACTCATTGCTGGTCGTGACAGCCTACAGGGATGCCCTTCGGTGTATATATTATCATAAACCCCACAAGAACCACAAGAACAGAAGGTGGTAGAGGGTTGGGTGGTGGTGGGTACAGGTCATGGCGCACTGGTCAACTTGGGGACGCAGCACAGCGGCTGTTTCCGGTTGGGTGGCGGCGTTATCAACGCTTGGCTGGTGGAAGCTCTCCATGGTCGACCACAGCGCGGAAGTTGACCCCTAATCGGAAGGAAGTATAAGTGTAATTCGGAAAATAAAATAAATAAAATGCACTCGTGTCAACTGGACATTTCCTGCAAGGTGAATCTAGTACTAGTTTAGTCCATATCGGTGCACCTAACACGACAGGTAGGTATAACACCTATATATGTATCGTGCTAGAGTGCATTGTTATTGGAGCATGACCATGACAGCCCAGACATATCACTCCCAGGAATGAGATGCCCGGTCTGCGTGGTCAGAGCATCAAAGATGGCGGATGGTAGGCTGAATGGAGGCTTGTTTTTGTTAGTTTTAAGGGTGTTATGGGGGGTGGCAGGTTGTACAACTTGGTATATATGGCTTATATATCAATACACACAATCTGGATAGCAATTGCACTGCAATAGGAGGTTAAATTTACTGTATTGGGCATCCTAGAATCGATCAGTGATGCCCTTGCCACATATCAAAGTATTTGTTGTGATGCCCGTAACACATTTCTATGATGCCCTGTCCACAGGCATTATTTGCAGGAGCTTTTGTGTGATATAACTATTTCTCTTTAGCAAGGACAAGGCATTTTTCTTCATGTGTAAGTTGAAGCATTCACAAGTCACTAGAAATAAGGCAATCTTACCTTCTCTGTTGGAGCAATAATAACAACCCTACCATCTTCGATGCCCTGACCACGCAGACCGGGCATCTCATTCCTGGGAGTGCATATGCGGATTGCCCTTCCATATTTCCATACGCCCAAATGATTATTGGTGTTTTCTCGCTAGAGTACAACGTGCACTCCGGCGTGTACTGTGAATACAATTATTGGGGAGAAAAAATAATTTGCCCGGCTAATCGACCTTTAACACACATTTTTGTTTGTTCTATTACTATTGTACACTATTTGCACAAGCGACTATAGATCATTTTCGTTTTGTCTCCATTTCAAAATTAAACGCCCCTATCAGTATCAATAATTAAGCAGACAGACACTTGAAGGGTACTATCTTGTGACGTATCTACAGTTCAATAATGCGCCCATTGTGGCCCAGATCTACTATCTCAGGCTTGGAACGATAAGATGCTTGTTACTTTAGATGAAAATCTATACAGTATCAGACAGAGTAAGGACTGAGAAGTGTAAGGGTGGAGACTAGTTTTCGCTGTGCCCGTCTGCTTTTTGTGGTTTTTGTTGCTATTATGGGTTTTTTCTAAGCGTGCGCGACCAGTCCTATCCTGAGTGGGGGAGCTCAAGTATTTTGAAAGAGCGTTCATGAAAGTATTGCCCATTTTCAGCAAAAATTCCCGCGCGTCAAAGAGGGGGAAGGAATAACCGATCCCTATGGAGGGGGGCAATTCTTTCACCCGCTCGCGCGAAATGAGAAAGCGCTCCTTCAATGGGGCCGCGTCTATTTAAAATGCAATAGAGATCAAAAGGTCGATGCCCCACACCACAACGCCCGCACCAGTAGATTCCGTTTTTGCCACGAACGACATGGATGCAGGGGGGATACCTCGTAGGGTGTTTTATGAATTGTGAGTCGGGGATGAAAAACTAGTCGCGTTCGTGTCAGTAGCTCGCGTCGAATCAATCTGCCTCCGCGTCGCGTCCGCGTCGCGGCCGCGTCCTCCAATCACAGACGAGGGGGAGGCTTGAATATGTTTGCTCCCCCCCTAAATTATTTTTGCAAGACCCTATAATATAACACACACAATGCCGAAACCTTACCTCTCCCACATAGAAAATAGTTGTAGCAGAAGGGCCTGGACCCCAATCAGAATCAAACATTACTTGCCATTGAATTCAAGTGTGTGAATGCGCCACACATTTAAGCCGATGCTTAAAGCTAGTTACTGAGGGTTGGGCCTCCCCCCCCCCCCCCCCCAGCCCCCCAATAAAGATTGCTTCCTACGCCTCTGCAATATAATCCGCCGTTCTAACTACCTGCCCGTAAGGCTTCTGAGTGGCAATATTGAATAAAGTAGCCGTATTATTAAATGTATGTCATCACTTCATGATCAAAACTATATACTTCAATTTATAATCCAATCTATTTCACTGTATTCTGCATGGAAGTCGGCCTGGTGGATCATCGAGGTGAGGTGTAATGTCCATTTAATAAGCACATTAAAAAGCTGGCGCTGGTTATATTTCACCGTGTTCGTTTCACTTTTGATATATGATAAGGAGTCGTTCAAAAAATTGGGACGTTTCTATGTAGGCTCCTGTGACACATGCATAACCGTAGACTTGCTCAAGTCTTTGATTTTAGATAATTTAAGAAAAAACGGACATTTTCTATAATATACTTTTCTTCAACTATAGATATAATTAATCAATCAGTGGGAGCAGCTAGGAGAGTGGGGAGGACATGGGGATAGGGTGTGGCTGGGAGGAAGGCTCTCGCTGATGCCGGCCAGTAGGCCCTATAACCGTTCGCTTGTCACAATTCATTCAATAGTTAGGCCAAAAAAAAAAAGGTGTGTTTCCAGTAACATAGTCCTGGAGACATGACCCGGCCGGTCGGATTTTTTTTTTTTTTTTTTTTTTTTTTTTTTGATTTCCTCTCATGAAGACCTGTGATTACCGCGAATTCCAGAGTATTTCATTAGAATTATAAAAAAAAATTTTTTTTTAAAGCCAGCAGGGGTGGGGCCCAGACCCCCAAGATTTTCCCTGTGGGGCCACCACTGTCTGATATTCCGGTTATCTATTTTTGGGGAAAAAGTGATTTTTCACCCTAAAATCGTTGATAATTGTCTGATTTACAGACTGTAATATGGCAAAAAAAAAAAAAAAAAAAAAAAAAAATCGCCATTCCTGCCTCGGTAGACCCGGTCGGGTGACTGGAAACAAACCTTCTTTTTTTTTTGGCCTTAGCATGACCCTGGAGTTACAGTTTCTGGCCAATCCCTTGTGCATGAATCATGGAATAGGTGAATTTAACGATGACTTAAGCCTGGCCTCAATGTGAAACAACGACAAAAATCGGTCCATTCAACAACTCTTGTGTAATAATGCCTAATGGCCCGGCTAATGGCCAATGATCGAGTCTAGGCTAATCCACCAGGGATACCTGTACAAAGAACTATAGGCCTGTATGTGTCCCACTGTTAACGCTGGGCTCGATCTCCCATCCAGGAACAGGCGGAACCCACAGCTGTAGGCCTATATCCTGATTATTGTAGCAGCTTTAAACAAGTGGCGCGAACGTAGACCCACTACCATCCCACCATCTAGCCACTCACCGGATAACAGCGCGCCAATTGCCACACTCACTCTCATGCCCTTTGTTGCGTTTGAAGTCTGTGCTGGGAGAGTGTCGTTTCGGCGTCCTGATTGGTCTAGAAGCAGATGCTATGGGATATTTCCACTAGGTTCTGTTTCTAAATATAGACCAGTGATCGCACCACCACCACATGTGACGTCACGAAACCGCAGTTTGTATATAATGCGCCAGCAGGGAGCGATGGCAGACCATTGAGAGGGGTACTGGGGGATAGACACTAAATATAAGTCATTTTATACCTTTACATATTGTAAACAAACCCTTCCAGTACATCCTCTCATAACCCACTAAACGTATTACGGATCTTTACCCATAAATACAGAGGAATCCCCGACTGGAAATACGCGCCATTTGAGTCTACGGAATTGTTTTGGGATTCGCTACCACCACTTGGAAAGTTGTATTTCCTCCAGGAATAACACTTTTGTGACTCTACACATTATACGGACTCATGTCTATAGCTATCTCCGTACCTGAGAACATATTTGACAAGGAGAGGATGAACCTAAGTCTGTCTGTCGCCAGCCATGTCGGTCGTAACACTAGCCGGTCTTCGTCACCGGCATCCCGGGTTCTCCACTGCCAGGACTGCCTCTCCGGCCGGGCACCCAGGACCATCTCCCCGACGGAACTTGCCGGCCGCCTGCGCCGCTCCGCCGGCCTCCTCATGCTCGACTGCCGGTCCTTCGTGGCCTTCAACCTCGGCCACATCGCCGGGGCGCTGAACATTAGCTGTGCGGACCGTTGCAGTAAGCGCAGGTTGGCCTGCGGTAAAGTGTGCGTAGGGGACATGGTGTCGGGGCAGGTGAATGCTAAGGAAAGGTTCAAGGCCCTCTTGCCGTCCATAGACTTAGTATTGTACGATGATGATTCTACGGATGCCGACCGCCTCAACCCCACTAGTCCGCTGCTGCTTGTGCTGCAAACATTGTCTAAAGAAGGCAAAAATGCCCTCATACTTCAAGGTAGGCATAGGCTTATCAATTTTTTTTTTTTTTTTTTTTTTAATTTGGTTTGATGAAACGATACCGATTGTCTGATAATTTATCATGAATATGTTCAATAATTCTAGCCACCCACTTCAGTAAAGTCTAAAGTAAAAGTAAGAATAAAAAGAAAATAGATCTATGGTTCATTTTAATAATTATAGTAGATCTACCGGTATACATGCTATCATAATGATTTATAATCATAAAGTCTGCCAGATAAAATGTTCCTATAATATGTACTTAACTAAACAGGTATACATTGCAAGACATTTGTAAAATACAGGCATATTACAATAATATTATATCAGTACGGCTCAGGCCTACCATCTGATAATATCTGACCGACGTTACCTGATTACCTCCGCCATTTCAGGCACAAACTCAATCATTATACTATTACGGTCATACAGTAGGTATATTAGGGATAGTTATAGGCTACAGTCCCCGGACCTATAGTTATACAACATCACATCTGTGTTCTCTTGTCTAAAACACCATCAGAAATGCCTACAGGTGTCATGTGTGTGTATTGGGGATAAAGTAAAATATGGTGGCAGCTCCAGCCGAGGTATTGAACACATAGCCCCGGCCTGACAAGATTTATGTACGTGATAGGCTGGTGGGGGAAGAGATGGTACGGGGGGGGGGCTGAGTATATACCATAGAGACGAGGTGGGAGGGTGAGGCGAGGTGGGTGGGAGCAGGGGGGGCGCACCTCTGTGCCTCTACATGGGTCCCCACCTATTTGGCCGTGTCGCCGTGTCGATCTTTAGCAAAACGGCCGTGTCGCCGTGTCGATTTTTATCTGTATAGAATATACTAGTTACTTTTAAACAAGTCTGTGTCCGTCGATTTTTAAAAGGGCCGTGTCGCCCGTGTCGATTTTTAAAACGGCCGTGTCGCCGTGTCGCCCGTGTCGATTTTTACCCCATGTAGAGGCACACCTCTATGTACACAGTTCCACTTGTGGTCGGCAAACTCGTTCCTACCTGACACTTTTTGTCACCGAGCCAAGTATTATAAAGTGAGGCCGCGCCGGAAGGGGGGGGGGGCATATGTACTAGTATGTGTGAGGCTGGAGGGGGGGGGGGGGGTAGCTGTGGCTATTTAGTACTGCACAGGTGGCCTGGGCCAGGTTATGCGTGGTCAGCACATTATATAGAAGTTGTATATTCAGGTCAGGTAGATTATCCCTACTGGTGACGATGGGCAGGTCGATGGGGTGACTTGCTCAGCTATGTAGGGGGTGCTCTGGTATCAGAAATAGACAAAGTGCAATAGGGTTATTGATTGGTAGCACCATGGTGGGGAGACGTATCTCTGGTAAGACGTGAGTTGCACCATCCTTATATGCCACAAGGAAGGAAGTTGGACAAGGCCATATACACATGTTGCAATACCTACATACTGGTATACACTACTAGTATTGATATTCTACAGACCACCACGATGAAAAAATAAGAAGGTAGACACAAGTGTGTTGTGTGGGACCATTCTATATATAGAACTGTATATAAAAAGCAAACAATTACTCTGTAGAAACTACGCTACATCATTTCTAAAGCTCCCCATTCTATTTATAATAGGTTGGAATTCTTTTAGTTCCAGCTTTGAGGTCACGCCTGCATCATGTTAGACCATATTAAAGTCAGATGAGAACCAATACCATACTAAAGGTAGTAAATCAAACCCATTCATGCAAGTTACATATAATTAAATAGGCTATATTCAACTCCCTACCACTTCAGGGGTATTGCAGAGGAGGGAGGGGGGGGGGGTGATAAATCGCAATCTTAGTCCTAGATACACCAACCTTTTGAGTATTCTGGAGTCCAGAACAGAAAAAAGCACCCCAAAATAGCTTCGCCTTTTATCTCAGCTAGACCTTGATAAATCATTTTGTACAGAAGGGTTGGCGAACAACTTTTATATCATTGGCAAAGAGTGTGAGTTGTGGCGTTTTGGCGGCGGCCCATACTGTAGGTTGTGAGTCATGCTGCTCCACTTCTCTCCTGCAGCTGGCCACAGCGCGAGCCCTGCTACATACACCACAGGCCCTACCCCTGTATTCATGTCAACACACAGTCGACTTTGGACTAGACTTATCCACGACCTCCTTTAAACTTGCTGATATCACCACCCGTACCACTGTACCCAATCAGTTCCCTTTTTTTTTTTTTATCAGTTGATGACTACTACTACATGACTCTTCCAATATGCTGATAATGTCTTGGACCTATAATTTATAATTTTACTGCTGCAGGGATGGATGTAATAGACTCACAGAATCAACCTTAAATGATACCAAGGACATGTGCAGGTCTACTCCACCCAAAAAGCAGTGATACCATGTAGAGTTTTGGCAGTGCGCCAAGCTGACACCAGGTCAGGTCTTTGTGGTTTTCGGCTCCTTCCCCTTTTACCTCACACATAAAACAGAGCAAGATAAGTGTCATGTGTGCTCCAGGCGTGGAAGATTACTGGGTGTGTCCCTATAAATGCATAGAGGCATATCGTCATATGGGATAACTTTTGATGTGATCATGCTGTGTATGGCTAAATGCATTTGTATGAAAATGCAGACCCAGGTCTTCTCTGGCACTCCCCTACGACCGCTAATAACCCAACCCCAAAATGCTATGTCATGGTTTGACTAGTAACCCAACTCTAATATGCTATGTCATAGTTTATGTCAACCCCATCCCAACAGACTAGTCCGTTCATTAGTCATTCATTTATCGGTCCGATGTAATAGTTCACTAAATCTGAACGGTTCGAAATAATTGCAAAGGTTCGAAATTGTTGCATAGGGCCAAAAAAAAAAAAAGGTTTGTTTCCGGTAACCCGACCGAGTCTAGCAAAACAGGGCCGGGTCCCCCTCTTTTTTTCTCTTTTTCAAATTTTTCCCTATATACCAGTTTTTACGGTTTGTAAATCGGATAATTTTTAAGGATTTTAGAGGAAAAACGCTAAAAATAGGCCTAAAATGAGAAAATTAAAAAAAAAAAAAATTAAAAAAAAAAAAAAAATCCGACCGGCCGGGTCTGGGTTGTCTGACCATGTTACCGGAAACCAACCTTTTTTTTTATTTGGCCTAGCCCTGCTGTGGCTTCAGTCTGATAACATCTCTACACAGAACCATGCGCTGGTTTTATGTCCATCACCCTTCAAAAAAAGTTACAAAGTGAGTTTAGAAGTTCTTTCTTTGGACTGAAAAGTGAAATGCCAGGAATACTAACAGCGCCCTGTGACTGTGAGTAGGCCTGCCAATGGGTGTAGGTCAGATAAGGTTGCCATTTAGCCTATCTGGTCACTATGGCAACCAGAACAACTGAACACTCACCATGCACTGATATCAGCCCCACCCCCAAACCAACAACCCTAGATTCCCGCCATACCATTCCATGTGTGTGTGAATGAGTAATAGTGAGTGACTTAGCAGCGTCTCAGACATACAGGCGCCAAACGGAGGCAGCAGTCATCGTCTGAAATCCCTGCCATCAGAGCAGGACCCGCTGTTTGGATCAATGTCCGGGCATGACGTGGGATCAACACTGACTACCACCAGTCTCCATAGCAACCAGTAAACGCCAGGGTAAGGCCGCGTCCTGCTCCCTTAGAAACGGGGATCCACGCTAGGATGCCCGCGTCCACACGGAGATTCCCCCATGTCCCGAAATAGCCCAAGCTGTGCCTGTGGTGGGTAAGTCCCAACATGGGGAATCCGTGTGATGCCTATTTATATATGCGTTGTGTGTGACGTGCACATTAGCCAAGGAAAACCCACAGCGACGAGGTACCATGGCAACTAGTGCATAACTTTGCTATGCGGAAATATTCCCCCCTCCCCGTGCATTTTACTACTCTATGAATAATGCACATAACTCGCAGTGTGAAACTAGACCTTGGGGTGAAATGCAGAAGCAATGCTGTTAAATAAATGCCTCGGGACTTTTACTGAAGACCAAAGTACCTTGCATGAATACATGTACAATGTAGTAGTAGAATTCGTGGTTTCAAATGCGGACATTTAGGCTTACGAGTGCCTTGGGTTAATCAAAGTCTAATGGACCAGTTTTATATATTATGGGATATGTAGATCTTATGGTGCTGAGTATTGCGTTAATAGATACAGTGCTTTAATACAGCGTCTGTTGAATAGCTGGGTCCATGTGCACTGAGGTTGGATGGGCTATATGAGGCACAGGTGTTGGAGTGGAACACAATGTGCAGGAGGAGGGGGGGGGGGGGGGTGGATGATTCACCGCTGCTGGGCCGTGACTCATAGCTGATAGTAGCGGCGGCGCCTGGTTGGTGGCAGCACTGGTCGGGCTCCGGCTAAGGGCAGTATGGACTGGAGGTAAAGGTAGAGGTATGGAGGGGGGGGGGGGGAGTGACTCACCCAGGCCGCGGCTGCTTTCGTCATGGTCATACACAGTGTGTCAACACGTACTCCAGCACTGAGTGTGCGGCGGACTGTGTGTCACTACTATCTCTCACCCTCACAGTCATGGTCATGTTGAGGGTTCTCTGTGGGTACTAGTCACTTGCCTCTCTCCCCCCGTGCAAGTCACACCTGCTGTCTACCTCCTACCCCTGCTGGTACTTAGTCCTACCCTACTCCAGCCTCTGGCCACACTCCATCTCAGGATCCACTTGGATACACATCAGCAGCAACAATAACAACACTACAGCTGATCTACCCTCAGTGTGCCATCTCCACCAGACTACCTTGTTGTGTTATTATAAGGTGTACACAAGTTGTGGAGAATACAATACTTTATTATACATAGGAGTACTGCCAGTGGGCTTATAGTATATATGACACTGTCTATGAGCAGAGCCTCTTGTGAGAGCTACTCTGTGTATCAACAAACGCACGTGGATCCGCTACCAGTCACCCGCCGCCCCCACAGCAGCAGCAACATGAGGGCCATGTGCATCAAACTCGACCTGCCCTCCCTGCGTGGTAAGTGTTCTGTTAGACTCCATGGGGCACTCCTACACCAATAACTACTCGTCATAGTCCACCAATGATGCGTGCTGGTGATTGAGTCAAACTTCCTCTCCTGGTCCGAGCTGAGTGAGATCATCCTCTGTGTTAAAGGAGTGACCACAGTACAGGATCTGGTAACCCAACAGTGGCCGCCCTACGTCATAGCCACCGTGTCATTATTATTAGGAAGCTGACTCGACTTGGGGGCTCTTTTTATTGTGTCTTCTTCCTATTGGTTTTTATTTCTGAAATGTCTCCCCTAACACGTTTTTGTGGTGACCAATCTCTCTATGGTGAGCAGCTTGTGGCAAGCTGGTCCCCACTCGCCTCCTCCTGCCTGACCCTGGCGGTTTAGGGATGATTCACCCCAAAACCCCTCAGCTTGGCAGCTTATAGGGGTGTTGGGTGGTGGTGGTGGTGGTGGTGGTGGTCTGTCACCGTGGGAAACTGGTCTGTGTTCTCACGGTTCATACCGAGTGACATCACCCAACCTTGGTACTAGTCACTACTCCACCCTGCCCGTTTGTTGACCAACAAGGTGTACACTCATCATTGGGTATGAATATCACAGGGTCTAATCATCCCCAACCCCTTGTACATGTACATACATGCACCCAAAGTCATTCACTAGAAAGCGTCCATTGGCCTCTCTACCACTAGAACTAAAGGTGCTACCTACTACCTAGGCCTTCCACCAACATCTTCGGTATGTTTCAGGTTACCCGTCCAACTTGGGGAAATTAGGCCCTTGCTGACATTCAGATAAAAAATCTTTTTTTAAATTTCATTTTTCTATGAAAGTTAATTAATGTTGTGTTTGTTGTTTGTGTTTTGCAGGTGGTATTAAGGAGTTCCAGCAGCGCTACCAGGAGCTGTGTGACCGGCGGTGTACAGACGCGCCGTCCCCCATCTACAGCCCCACCAACCAGACGGCCAACATCACGGTGGGCGCCAGCATCATAGAGACCATGACCGCCACACAAATACTGCCCTATCTCTACCTAGGTCAGTGAGGCTCAATTATCTATTATTACCAATTTGAATAAAAATAATAATAGAATTAGAATTATTACTGTTGAAGATGCTGGGCATTAATAAATAGCTGTCAGAATGATAATAAGCAGCTCTTTATCGTTCCGACAGCTATTTATAGGAGTGATCACAAAAAAAAGGTGACTCATAACGATTATTATCAGGTGTGATAAAATGAGTGACTTTCTCACACCGTATTGAACGTCATTGATACAACTAAATGTGTCAAAATCTGATGATTGCCTTATCAAAGGAAAGCATGATTCATAGTCATTATGACATGAGAACCCAAAGTCGTGAGAAAAGTATTTAAGTAGTTGAATCGCAAACAACTTACTGTCCCATACATACAGGCGGTAATGAGAAATTAACATAATCAATATGTACGGGGGACATTGTATAATTGAAATAAAAACATTTGAATGACCAAATTCCCCTTTATCGTTATAGGGAGTGAGCGTGATGCGTCAAACAAAGACCTGCTAACGGAGCATGGCATCACCCACATCTTGAACGCCACGGCCCACCTGCCCTTCCACTTCGAGGGGAACTTCGTGTACAAAAGGCTACCAGCTACCGACTGTGCCAAACAGAATCTCAGCAAGTACTTCAAGGATGCATTCGACTTCATAGGTAATTAGCAATTTACTAATTATATATCTTTTAATTAGATGTTAATTATTTAGATAACTGAGCCTTGTCAAAGGGTGGTATTTAATGGTTTGAGAATCTTAAAGAACACATTTCTGTGCAGGTATTATCTCATGGCCCTATACGTATATATTTACTGAACCAGTCATACGTTTTGAAAGGTGACACCATTAATCACATATAGCAGGTGTGTAACCTTTAAACCACAGATTGTAAGAGCTCTTGTGATATGACTCATTGCTTGTTGTAAATACCTGAAGTATATTTCACAAAGGATAGTTGGGGGGAAGAAAATGAAACCACCAGTGTACCCAAGGATGTACGTAGATACGCACCTTACTAGGCATTGATATCCTGGTTAATTTAAATATGTAATGCCATAGCAATCACCCACTCACATTCACACTTCCTTTAACCACCATAAAGTCGTGAGAAGGCCACAGCCGGGGAATGTAAATAAAGTAGTAATAGATGGTTATATGCAGAGTGAACCCCCGGGAGTTGAGGTAGGGTGCTCAGTCATATCTTATACTGACAAGTGACTTAGTTGGGGTTGGGTGCCGGGGGAGGGGGGGGGGGCTGACTCACGCGCGTTACGTGGAGGGCTCACGCGCATCCTGTTAAGGTTCTATGTTTAGGTCTCATGAATACAAGAAGGACGTTAATTGTAGAATATAAACTGATCATTACCGTCTTACCATTCATGATTGGGTGTTAGCAATTCAATTAGCTGAGTGAGTGAGTCACCTGTGCTATTAAGGAAAGACAAAGATAAAGACGTCACCAAGTATTCTGATAGGGCACCGGTGATGCATATGGACCAGATTTCATATTAAGATTAACTCGGTCATCACGAGTGTTTAGCGGATTGCAGCCACTTCAATGTTTGTTAGGTTTCTAAATTACTCTAGTCCCGAGTTATAGTACTGTTAGCATTACTTCTCTCTCTTGATGCTCTTTTCTTGTGAAGTGTCTTTACTCAAAGTGTCGTGCCTTGTGTTTTAACAGAAGAGGCGCGTGCTACAGGCGGGCGTGTCCTCGTCCACTGCCAGGCGGGCGTGTCGCGGTCAGCCACCCTGACCATCTCCTACCTCATGCGCCGCTCCAGCATGAACATGGTCGACACCTACCGGACTGTCAAGTCAAAACGCTCCATTATCGCCCCCAACTTCAACTTCATGGGCCAGCTCCTGGAGTTCGAGAAGAGTCTCACCGAGGGAACCTCAGAACGATCCCTCTCCACCCCACTGCCACTGGAGAGCTGTGTCTGATATTGAATATTAGATTCATCATTTTTTTGGACTTTTTATTTTTCCGCAGACACATTCATTATTTTCATTTATTTTGTACGCCCTCATCGCTGAACGTCTCTAGTCGACTTATTCTATATGCTAAAACTGTGTATGTTATATGAGAAAGACTGTTCTACATTGATCAGAAAAAGGACTACGCACTCAGGCCATGTTACCTATACTACATGTTAACTGGCCCCCACATACCGTGCACTGCACCGATATGTGTGTACATAGACAGTGGCTTTGGGGTTTACCTATAGCAGCCCATGGAGGGAAATGACATTTTTGACGTCACAGAGCACCATGGAGTTGAGTTGGGAGCCCGGGGAGCCTCCAGCTACTGGAGACGGTTACCAAGAAGGACTTAATGGCCGCCAGCGCCCAAGGCTGACCACTGTCGAAATCTAACATTCCTACTCGAATTTGATAACAATGGAAGGGAGGGGAGGGGAGAAGAAGGCAAAGTCATTTCGATACTGCAATAGGGGAACAGACTTTATAATGACGCAGTGATGTCCCTGTGTATGGAATATCATGTTATGTATATTGAAGGCCCATATATAACGGCCTGAAATAACTGCCTTTAATAGTTTGTTTCCTCTATATCTGGTAAAGAGGTTTTACGTTATAGTCGTTAAGAAGACAGCTTTATCAGACTTTCGTTAGTATGCGACAAGTTGTTCGGTCGCTCCTACTACAACCTCAGGTATTTCAATCACGGGAGATTGATATTTTGTAGAATACATGTTTTTGAAAGTAAGAGTTGATTTTGTAAATCAGAGAAACAAAATCTGAGAAAAAGTGCCTCAGCATATAGGTTTGTCATATCCAAGAGCAGATCCCAAATGTGGGTAAATAGTTTATACAAATGGTACTGAAGCATTTAAGCCTGGTGTCATTTATGGTGCCTTTGGTTTGGGTTTGTTTAATATATATCAATGCTATTTTTGTACGATTTAACATCACTTTGATACAGGGTATCAGACGAAGGGTGGTCTGACCTCAGTCAGTACCCCCTGGATGCATCACCCCATCATGTAGCTCTGACCACCGTGACACGTGGCTAGTGGCTAACTGTGGTAGTAACACCTCACGGCTACTAGATAGACCCCAGGTCAAGTGACTCTAGTGGTCAAGTTTACGTCTTAAATACATGACAACAAGTACGATTTTAAATAGTTTCCAGTACGATCTAGTATTCGTTAACGTTATCCAAGAAGTTGATTAGTTTAAGTTGAGATTGGATTTTGATATTCTCTCAGTTGTTCATACAGACTTATATTTTTCCAAATGCAAGGAGCCTTGCGCGGTTTATTTCATATACCGAAGGGAAACTCTTTCAAAGTGAACATGATTAATGATCTCAAGTATTTAGAGGTATGTTCGGATGATGTCATGGATACACAGGCCTGTGGGCACTAGAATGGATAAACTGTCATCGTAAAACGTTGAAAATGATTAATCAGGAGTGAGCTGTTTCTGTGTAGGGTTCACCTGCTCCACTGTTGGAGTGGGCTGCCCGGGTGTGTATAGAGTGGGTGAGCTGCTCTTTGTAGGGTTGGTGAGCTGCTCTTTGTACTAGCTGCTGAGATACATATCTGACACTACTCAGGTGTATACTACTACTACATGTACTAGCACCACCGGAGGAGGCTGCACACTGCTGCTGCTCTACAGGCCGGGTGCTGGAGGAGGGGCAGGCGGCACACCTACCACCTACACCCTCCTCCAGGGTCCCAGTCTCGTCAACATGTGCAATACACAGCTTTCCGCTGACTGTGCGTAATAGCGATACCTGTATATAACTATGAGTGGTAGACGTGAAAAAGCCCAGGGATATAAAGGAAGCAGTATGAGTTTTTTTTGTCGAATTCTAGTATCTCCGATTAGTATGGCTATTTCGGCATGGTCTTTCATCGTTTTAATGCGCATGTTTTGTATGCTCAGGAGAAAGCTAGCAGACGCCCGATAACACAGGGTGACCTTTGTATTTTCTATAAGAGCCATGGATCGCTGAGCGACCTCCAGGTGACTATTTTTTATACAGAGTCTGCTGACCTAGACTTGTCTAGTACAAGCAGCTTTGAGTTTTATAAATACAGTATTTGTGCATTGTACCACCGGGAGTCTCCATACCAGCAGGCTGACTCACTGTGTGTCGACGTGGGAGGGGGGGGGGGGGGGGGTAGTACGTCTACGTAGAACAAGGTGGACATATTGTACATGTTATACTACGTGGATATCATAAAGTACATAATATACAGGCGAGCTGTGTTTCTTCTTGGGGAATTTTTGTGCCTTCTTGTTGAGTTCATATCGTATGTGATAACAGTGATTACCGATGTGTTGAAGTTTTGTGAAAGCCATAGTAGATAAGTGTTGGTTACACATACAACTAGTATGTAAGAGAGGCGACACCCCTCAGCGTTGTCGCCTGGAATTTATTCCTCAGTAACAGGACTGAATGGGACTGATATGTACACACACTTGAAAAGAAAAAGGTCTTGAGAACTTTTTTTTTGTGAGGAATAGATGCAATTTGTTTTGTTCTTTTATCTGTTCAGATGCATATGTGTATGGTCAGCTGGACATACATTGTGGTACGGCTGACATACATTGTGGTACGGCTGACATACATTGTAGTATGACTGAATACGGGCCTACACCCTCCTATACTATGGAGAGGTGGACCCATGGTATATGTGCGTTGTATCATACTGGTGGGCGTCTGAGATATGGCGCTCCCATCATATGTAAACACTTCAGTAATTTATTCTTATATATATATCCTCGCTACATGATCGAGATAATCATGTAAATAAAACTGAAAAATGATACAAAAGAAGCAATGTTGTCGTTTACTTTTCACGTTATGTTCCCATTTTAAATCCCCGATGCGTATCGTGACCTAGTGAGACTAAACACATAGGTTACCTCACTCAGTCACTGGTAACAGTTATATTTATATCTTCAACATACATGCCCATCCCAGTTCTATATAAGTCTATAATGTAAATATAGTATGTGGGTAGTGACATTTACACTAAGAAGTAACAGGTCTGTGTAGAGCTGTGGATCAACACTGGCGCGTCTGGAAAATATTTTCTGACAAAAAAGAATTAGGGGGTTGGTGCTATTTATTCATTTCTGGCGTCGGAAAAGGGTGAGACCAGCCTCCCTTGCCAATAATCTGAGGGTTCTCTCTCTCTATGTATACATAACATATATTTTATATATATATATATATATATATATATATATATATATATATATATATATATATATATATATATATATATATATATATATATATATTGATGTAATAAGTCCTCCATACGCGCCTGGAGGGGGAAGGGACAATTCGACAGATTGCCGGTTCGACAGGACGATTCGATAGGACTATTGGACAGAATTTCCGAGATTTCTGAGACCATTCGACAGAATTATTTTTTGAGCAGGACAATTCGACAGAATACTTTTTTAAATTTGTATGCCTATTTATATTTGTTTATTGTGATTCTGGCATCTTTCATTATATAACATGCGGTTGTAAAGGGGTGAATATATTTTCAATATATTATTTCCAGAGGCTAAGCTTAAAGGCGCACTGAGTTGAGGACCTAGCCCTGCCGAGTTTTGTACGCAAATGACGTCGTGGGTTCAGTGCGCCTTTAAGCTATAACGCTAAACAATATGTGACAAATGGAAATGGAAACTGGCGATGTGAAAGTAGCAATACATGTATAGGCCTATATTGTCGATATTTGGATATAGTGAGAATACCTGAGTATTAAAAATGTATATGAAAGGAGATTGGGTTTCCGCCATATATCTACAGAAAAAAAACATTATGCAGAGCAAAATGCACTTAACAATGTAACTTAGTCTAGATGCCCGGGTTGGTTCATACCGTTTGGTTACAATTCAAATACAAAATTTCTTACAATAACTTCTGTCAAAATCGCACCACGGAATCACACAGAGCGTGTACATTAAATGATGAACCAACTGGTTCCTATATACCCCCCCCCCCCTATATGAGCACTAGTTATATATGTGTATATACTGTCTGTCGGATAGTCCTGTTGAAAAACAAAATCTGGCGAACAGTCCTGTCGAACAGTCCCGGCAATTCGGAAATTCTGTCGAACCGCCGATCTGTCGAACCGCCAATCTGTCGAACAGTCTGCCAGCCCCCTGGAGTGGAAAGGTAGAGATCGGCAAAGCTGTAGCATAACGGCATTTATGATCTGCAGACAGTCCCTGGATCTCAAAAAACGTGATCTATAAATCTATAGTAAAAAGCTCAGACCCAGTGGGCACAGAACATTGAATCAACATTGATAAAGAGTTGTCAATGTTGATCCAATGTTGATTTGACGTTGATTCAACATTGAACTGAATTTTGTGCCCATTGGGGAGATGAATAATGTTGATTTTGGTTGTGGTTGGATGAACCCCAGCAATGAATGTGATATACATGGGTAAAATTCGACACGCGCGACACGGCGACACGGGAGGTTCTTAAAGGGGCATTCTCACCACTCGCACTTACCACATAGCAGACTAGAACAGTACTAGAATTGTGAGTGGGAAACGCTCGGTGAGAATGCCACTTTAAATTCGACACGTGCGACACGGGGGTTTTAAAAATCGACGGACACAAAGAAATAGTGAAGTTTGTATAAGATAAAAATCGACACGGCACCCTTGCTAAAAATCGACACGGCGACTCGGTCATAATTATGGCTACCCATGTACAGACACATGAATACAATGAAGACTCGATTTTGTATCATGTAGGTAACGTATAGGCGTCTAGCCGGTTGAATTATCAACCAATCAAATAATACCCTGGCCTTGACTGCGGAATTCTTAGGGGGCATTATGTAACAGCCTGTACCCATTGTGATTGCTGTATCAGTGCTTATCTCGCTGGTTACCAGATCAAGCAATGGTGCCCCCTACTAAGGAACCTGCAACCTCGGTATAGGCATATAGCCGGTTACATTATCAACCAATGAGAAAATTCCCTGGCCTTCACTGCAGAGTTCTTAGGGGGCATTATGTAACAGTCTGTACCCATTGTGATTGCTGCATCAGTGCTTATCTTGCCGGTTACCAGATCAAGCAATGGTGCCCCCTACTAAGGAACCTGCAACCTCGGTATAGGGGTCAGGCTGGTCGTCCTGTGGGCGGAGCCATTACTTAAGCTAGTGCCGGCGAGATTAGCACTGATGACTGCGGTCATATGGGTACCAGCTGTTACATAATGCCCCCTAAAAATTCCGCATTGGTTAATAATTCAACCAGCTAATATAAGGCGTCTAGCAGGTTGAATTATCAACCAATGAGATAACTCCCTGGCCTGCACTGCGGAATTCTTAGGGGCATTATGTAACAGCTTGTACCCATTGTGATTGCTGTATCAGTCCTTATCTCACCAGTTACCAGATCAAGCAATGGTGCCCCCTACTAAGGAACCTGCAACCTCGGTATACAAGTCATAAACAATAGATTCAGTCGTACAACGTCATTCACAGACGAAAGGAAAAATCACACCCCAACTTTATTGGCCCAGGGCACTTCAGTGCCCACATGGTCTTTAATATACGACTGTTTTTGCAGACTATAAGAATCTTTTTCTGTCACTTGAGATGTATTTTTTCAGCGATTTGATGCATGACAACTAGATCAATAACCTTATATCATGATTCAATACAATACGGGGTATTAGGGGTATCATTTTCTGTTATGTTTGGTCATCTTAAATGTTTAGAAGATCAATTCCATGCCATCGATCCTGGATACCTATACTATAATGAACAGGACTTTTGATTTGGTGTGTATGACATTTAGGTAAGTCTTTAACGTGTGTCCTGCACATGGTAGATGTCCTGTCTTCAATTGAAAAAAGCAATCTGGGACATGCCGTATGGCGGGGATAGCGTCGGTCAGGATGAATGACTTGATGGCTTCTTTATGTTATAACCTATACATGTATAGCCTTCAGACTACCCTTTCGCATTCAAACATATACAATTGACTGGCTCATTCTATCATATCCAACTGCATTGACATCTAATAAGAAAGCCTATAAGCCTCCCCGTTTGTCGCCGGTGGTGTCAGGGAGGGGCGACGGGTGGTCGGGAAGGGGGGGGGGGGTTATTAAACGTAGACCATCAATATCCAGGAAAACAATATCTATCGATGATTCATAGTTACCTGTATAAGAATGCATCAAAGCGGCTTTAGTATTACTATAATGCACCGGTATATAGCATTCAGATCAGTTCTATTTATAGACCTAGTCTAATCGTCATCCCCAAGGCCCTGTCTAGGACTGAGACATTCCTCCATCATGACCTCCCCTTCCCCTCCCCCTCTCACTCCCCAGACCAAAACAACTATCCCCCTCCCATGTTATCACTTGACGTGACCAAGCTGCTACAAAGCTGACCAATATTCCCAAATAGCCATGACCATCTGTGTTCATATCCATCTACTCATGAGTGACTCACCGCCACTTACCGTCATACATATGTACGTATATAGGCCTACATGTGTCTGTATGGGCAGCTAGTAGTTCATTAAACATGCTTAGTCATTTAATGAAGAGGATATAACGATGACTTCATGATCAACTGCATTGTGAATTAATGTAGATATAGTGCTTGCTGTTGATGGCATGTTAATTGTTGGTGGCTTTTATGTCCTACTCCATTCAAGGAGTGCAAAAAATATATAAGAGTAGTGTACATAGCTTGCATGGACGCTGATGGCGCTCCAAAGTTCCAATACACATAGCTATCGTTATAACTATATCTATGATCTCAAAATTGTATTTACTATTTAACATTTGTATCATGTACAAAAGCGCATAATCAGCCTAGGATTTAATGCGTTTAAGCCTTTATGACGCATAGCGCTTTAATGTGCCGTTTCATGGGTTGATAAGGGTAGCCATGATGCATGCATTTAGTCCTGCTAGGGCTGCATAAAAGCTCCAGGGCTAAATTCATGCATCATGGATACCCTTCGGTATAGTGTTCGGTAGTACTCGCCGGTACTGCACCCATGCATCATGACGACCACGGGGCACAATATATTAATGCATTATGCGGCCCGTAAAGGGTTGAGGCTCTATACCAATACTCTTATACATGTATACATTGTAGTAGCTTCGATTCTATAAATAAAAAAAAAAAGAGATAAAACTTAGGAACGAGACATGTGGTCTGAGCTGTACGTGATTAAAACAGTTCCCACACTTAAAATACTGCTGACTTCAGCGACAGGTGGCCAACAGGGAAGTATCTGCCTATGTACAGCATAATCACCAGGGGCGGATCCAGGAGGGGGAGGGGTCAGGACCCCCCCCCCTTTTGGTCCACCCATAAGGCTGTTCAAATAGACTTTGCCGAGGGTGGACCCCCCCCCCCTTTTGGCACAAACCTGATGTCCATTCTGATGTGCTATAAAGTGCATCAATTGGCATATGTCTAGAATGAGGGGCAGCCAATGTAAGAGGCAGACTGTGTTGAGGGGCAGCCAATGTAAGAGACTGGGACTGTCCAACTACAGAAGGTGGCAGGGAACATGAGGTGGTTACTCCCAGCCTGTTTACACTGCTATAATCTTCATTGAGGGAGGTCAACTGCCGACAGAACAGCTACCCCTGGACATCACCCTGCTAAATTTGGGATGTACCAGAATGCCATAAGTGCATCAATTCACATTTACATTTTCGAAGTTTTCTCAACCTTGGAGTACACCAGAATGCTATAAATTGTGTCAATTGACATCTATATTTTCAAAATTTCCTAAACATTGGGGTATACCAGAATGCTTTAAATTGCATCATTTTACATTTATCTTCTCAAAATTGTCAAAGCTTTGAGTACACCAGAATGCCATAAATTCCATTAATTGACATCTATATTTTCAAAATTTTCTCAGCCTTGGGGTTCACCACAATGCTAAGTGTGTAGGGGTCGGATTCCCCGTACCCTGGTGGAGAGCCCGAAGGGGTGAAACACCTGGGTAATCCTCCCCCTCTGTACCATACCGATCCAGTAACGTAGGGAGCGGAGGACAGTCAGACACGGGTTGGTAGTGTAACGGTTAGCACGCTTGTCACCGGTGCGAGATGTCTGTGGTTCGATTCCCCGCCGATCCAATGACTAAGTTTTCCGCGACCTCTACACTGGTGGATCGGCCGCGATGAATCGGGAAGTACGTTGACTGTGGACGGTAGGAGCATTCCAGCTTGCTGGGGATTGGCCACCTGCTGGCGGTTGGTAAGTGTTGGTCCCCAGTACGGGCAGTTGGAGTTCACCATGGAGTTCAGTCAACAAATTGGCTGAATCGGTATGGTGTAGAAAGCTTCCATCACTTGAAAGTCAGGGTATCTCAACGACTGCTTGATAAAGCCCCATTGGGACCTTCGGTCTCCAGTGGGTGAGAATGCCTGGTGCTAGGTGCCTCTATACTCCGGGGGCTGGGACTCTCTGTAACTGCTTGATAAAGCCCCTTCTAGGAGGGAGAGAAAGCCCAGGGTTGGTAACCCCCCAGAAAAATCCGAATCTAGAGGACATGATGGAAGCTGATGGGGGTAGTGTAGGGGTCGGATTCCCCGTACCCTGGTGGAGAGGAGGACAGTCAGACATGGGTTGGTAGTGTAACGTTAGCACGCTTGTCACCGGTGCGAGAGGTCTGTGGTTCGATTCCCGGCCGATCCAATGACTAAGTTTTCCGCGACCTCTACAAGTGCATCAATTGACAAATATATTTTCAACATTTTCTCAACCTTGGGTTAGACCAGAGCGCTTCAAATTGCACCAATTGGCATCTATATTTTCAATTTTTTTCTCAGCCTTGAGGTAGACCAGATGCTGTAAATTGCACCAATCGACAGCTATATTTTCTAAAATTTCTTACCCTTGGGGGCATGCCCCCAAACCCCCTAAAATTATCTAAACATGTTGCTTTTGACGCACGTTATAGCGCTGATAATTTAGGTGTACTAAACTTCATACTTCTGGGATGGACCCCCCCCCCCCCCTTTCAAAATCCTGGATCCGGCCCTGTCAGTATCATACTGCCAAAACTTGTCATCAGGTCCCCTTTAGGGAGTGATCATTTTTTAACAACGGGGGGGGCTTTCCGCGCGGAGCGCCCGAAATCTTTCACATCCCCCCGATCGAGGGTTCAATATTTTTTACCTCCCCCCCCCTTAGGGTCGAAAATCGGCTTGCGCGTGGGCCCTTTGAAGCATAGTAACAGGCTTTTTGGCTCAAAGCGCAGGCTTTTTGGCTTAAAACAGGTTAAATTCTTTTGAGCCCCCCCCCCCCAAAAAAAGGGGTCCAAATTAGTTCCCCCCCCCTAACCCCCCCCCCCCACCCCCCCCCCACCCCCCCCCCCCCACCCACCCCCCGTTGTTAAAAAAATGATCACTCCCTTTATGTCCTAGTTGATCCAGGGTTGCTTTAGGGGGATAAAGGGCTACTCCGGAGGTCCCTCACTAATAAAAGGAATTTGCTCTTTTTTTCAGTTAGAATTACTATACGAATTTGTATGCCTCATTAGAAATTGAGACAGACCTATTCTCCGTGCCATCTATGTGGGGCTTCGTTTTACATAGTTTCAGTTATTTCTCACATGCAATTTATTGTTCTAATATTTCATTATTGCAATGTTAAAACGGCATACGCCTAATTCAAATCCCTGGAAGTACCATGCCTTTATAGTACTTTATATACTATATAATGTCGTGAATAGCTTATTGTCCATAGTATAAATATAGCACCATTGCTGACTTGGGAAATATTTATCGCGTGAAGTAACATTTGCTAAAGATTAACTAAGAATAAAGGGATAGTTGGCATTGATATCAGGAAACTTGTGGTCGAACGGCCTATATAATAGTCACGTGGGGCCCTTGTATAACTATAGCCCAAAATCCACGGCGACAGGAATCCGCGTTTAGTGCGTTAAAATGGTTTCGCGGCCTTGCCGCGCCTTTTTCACGCCTGTAACGCCGTGGACTTTGGCGGCACAGGCGCGAAAAGGGCGCAGCAGGGCGAAATAGCGGCAATATAGTGGCAACGGACTAGTGGCGGCAGAGGTGCGAAACCTGCCGCCGTGGATTTTGGGCTTATACAACCAAAAGGGAAGTTTGGCTAGACTTGACGTCTCCACCACAGCCTACCCGAATTCCAGCGAGGTGACAGCTTTTAGGTCCCGGATTGAGGTGTGTCGGACTACTCCTATTTATCCTTCTTTCTCCCATAAATATTACATGTATATATATATATGATAGTTGATACAAAGATTCGCGGTTTATCAGCAAAGGTTTCCCGGTACAAACCAAGGTTAAAAAAGTGATTCATTTATAATCAAGGGGTGTATGACGATAATCTAATCCTCGAATTACCTCAGAATCGACATGCCTGGTGTTCTTTCACTCCTGATCCGCTACAGTGGTTAACAACACACAAAATGCGATGAAATCTAATTTTATTTTCAAAATCGAATCTCTTGAACTGTCTGCATGTACATGGGTTAACCAGATTCCATATCTCCCGCTTCAGCTGCAATAGAGTTTTCCTTGTGTACTTGAAAAAGTCTGATTACTCCACAGACCCCTCCCCCTTCATACTCAAGCACTCAAGTCCTTGATCCAGCATAATTTCCGCCCTAGCCCTTAATGACTGTAGGAGTTCCATGCTCGATTCACATGACGATGTTTCTACGTGGACTGTGTGAACCATGTGTTTGCAGTCATGAATGTAGACATGATTCATTGGTGATTGTTCTGACGGTGATCTAACTCACAGAGCAGCAAACAAACGGATTACACATTGGTGTAGGATTTCCGGGTTTGTTACCACAGCACCATGCAGGACATGACCAGTTATGGCTTCCGTCCACTGGGCTCTGATCGGCCAAAGTTAAATAGGAAATGTACGGGCTTTATAGTCAGCCGAAGTCCCCAAGTGGACGGTGGCCATGAGCTCATAAGATGTCTCTCATGCAAGAAACAAAGATTCTTGAGTCCATTTCTTTATATGTAATGAAATGAAAGTGTTTTTTTTACCAACGTACCCTATAGAATAATCCTAGGTAATGAATACGTTCTATATAAAGTATATAACATTGGATGAAAGTGGAAAGGAAGGTGTCTGTCTATCTTTAGGAACAGCGAGAAAGAGTGTGGGACTTTTTTTTCTAATTTTTAAAATAAAATCTTCCCTACAATTTAGATTCGTTCATACTGTATCCAAAAATCGTGAGGTCATCAAGAAAGTTATCAACGATGAGGTTTGATAATAGCCTTTTAGGCGTGTGAAGTACATTTGGTCGGAGGCCTTTATGCATTGTGTCGGGGGTTGCGACAGGCACGCGGCAATAAACGAAAGTGAAATCATTATAGTGACTATAAGTTCTACGTTACATCTATGACTCATTGGTGTTTTAAGAGAGATCCCACATCTGCATGACTATCTGTCCATGTATGTCAATGAATAAAGCGTCAATGAGAAGCAGCGGCGATTGAAAGCACCACCTATATAAGTGCATTATGACGCAGACATTTATCATAGGAACGTTCACTTTGTTCATCATTGGTTATTGCTCCTGATGGTGAAACTACGGTCGCTGTGAGCTTGCTTCTCTAAAGATGGCGCTCCAGTGTGGAGAGGGTCACGGGGAGGCACAGTGGCACACCGTGGAGAGGATGCCTGCACATACACCACTTTATATGGTGTCACAATGCACCTCTGCCACCTACATGTAGTATACCAAACTATGAACTGATCACCACTAGATGGCTGTGTCTCATGATTGACCAGGTTTTTTTTATAGTAACATATATTCAGCATTTCATTTCTGCCGGTCATAGACGTCCAGTATAGGTATACCATAGGTGCTTCGTGTTGAGTTCACTGTGGCTGTGGGCTGTAGCACAGCAAAATTATAACAAAATCGTCAAAAAAGTCTACAGAATTGAAGATCTCTCTCTTTAAAACCAATCGTTATAAATGTATTCCCTAGGATAGATATGCCATCTGATGGGAAATTTCTAACAGATAACGAAATCGTTGTTAGCTGTGCAAATCCCCACTGTGGGGTTTTGCACAGCTGCAAATCACGATTTCATTAGCCTTAAGACCTTAGAAATGCGTTGATGACGATCGCTATTTGGTTTTAAAGATGATTATCTATAGTTTTATGATAGTTATATTTTGAAGATATCTCATATGTAGAACTACAGTCAACTCCCACCCCTCTACTAAGGCACCCGGTCCCTGCACTTGATACTCATGGGAGACCTATACGCTGCATTCTAAAAATGCAAAATCACGTGTTTCTCATACATATGTCCACTGTCAGTGAATTCAAGAGGTCTTTTTTCAATTAAACATGGTGAATTCTTACATAAGGCGTAATTTTTCTGTAGGAAATTTTAAAATTTCTTGCCTTATGCACTCTAATTTTTTTTTTAAAACCCTCTTTTTGTACATTTTTATTATTTCTAAGGTCGGCATTTCACACCTTTTATGTAAGACGATAACCGTCTCAATGTCCCTCATTTTACAACGTTAACATAGTTTCTGACGACTTCCGATTCGAAATATGTGGCGGGATCTGCGAAAAGGGACCTTAGTGCAGGGCACACTGAGGTCCCTTTTTCCAGGCCATGTCACATATGGAGCTACACATCATCAGTAAAGTCTGCAATCTATAGTGAGCTTATACATTGTATATAAGGAACAATCCAGATACAAATAGTGTAGCCTGCAACACCCACGGCCGCAGCACACTGCCCCTGGCGCCCTACTGAGAGTTACAACCCGTAACTAGATACAAAAGACACGTTGCACTAATGTCTATCTGATTTGATGTTGGCCTATGCCTATTGGACCAATATTGCCTCATCATTAGCAAACAAAGATCCGTTTTATGGACGTTTAATAACGTTTGTAATGGCATTTTCAATGTGGATTGCTGATAAAATGTATTCAATAAAACATATGCAATCGTTAATGTAACGTTAAAATGATTATATATTCCCCATTTCGAAAGGTCTGAAACTGAAATCTCCCTCCCGGGATTCACCTCTATTCACGTGTAGAATAGCGGTGCTCCTTATTATGGCAAAACGTTATATAACGTTAAAAACGTTATTTTGATATAAAATAACGTATGTTGTTAGCTGGGACGTATGTCCTATGAAGTACCGCAAAACCTCACGTATAAGCCCAACTCGCGTATAAGCTGCACCCCGACTTTGAGCCGATCCTATAAGCTGCAGAAGCCATCTGAGTGGTCCTTGGGGGAAAAACTTGCATATTAGCCACACCCCTAACTTTGCCCTCTGATATACTGTATAATCAGCAGCTAGGGGGTGGGGAGCAGGAGGCCACTAGTTGCGGTCATGCCTCACACCTCACCCCCTCTATAAGCCGCACCCCGAGTTGACTAGCGATCTGACTCGCGTACTAGCCGCGGCTTCTACGCGAGGTTTTACGGTATATATATGGTAAGCTTAAAAGTTTAAACGCCAATAACCATTGCAATGAAACGTAGCCTAGAACTTAGTAAAAAAAAACGACCATTATACACTGAAAATTCCGGGGTTTAGTCAATGCTAAAATATCTTAGTCAAAACCACTAACTTACCAGCATTATTAAATCGAACTAAGATTTTGCTAAACTATGACAAACGTTTTACTAACCAGCTACCCACAGGAACTCCACACCAGGTGACAGCACAAGCAAATCATGAGATATTTATCTATATGATAAAATTGTAATTGCACTTGTTATCATGAGGTGACCTTTTCTAATTTTCAACATGATATGGGGTGTAACATAATGTATGTATGTCTCTACTTAGGGAGTGCTCATTTTTTAACAACAGGGGGTAAAAGATTTGGACCCCTTGACCGGGGGGGGGGTAAAAAATTTAGACCCCTCTGGGGGGGGGTCAAAAAAATTCAACCTGTTTTGAGGGAAAAAGCCCGCACGTTACTATGCTACAAAGGGGCGTGAACGCCCACAATTTTCGGCCTGCCGGGGGGGGGTAAAAAATTTCGACCCCTCCTGTCCTCCCTTACCCAGATTTTAAAAAAAAACTGATCAACCTACTCCAATGAGTTTTTCTGAATGGGACAACCTGTGTGTAACCTGTGGGTTATACTAGAGCCAAACCCCTAGTGCAGGTTACACAATATTCTCAGGTCTAGCGGCGGGTAATACAAGGGTTTTTGAAAGTATAGTACAGTACTAAAATCACAATTTTCAAGCCCTAGGTAGAGGTTATAGGATTCTCTCAAAGTCGGGGTGTGGGTTATATATGAGATGTGGGTGTACACAGGATTTTATGGTAGCCTCATAAGTTCAGGTGACCTGGGCAATGCTAACTTTTAGCTAAGGGTTAGCAGCAAAACGCTAAGATAGGATAGGAACTTTGGGCACATGTTTTTCGCTAATGATTGTACAAAAGTTAGTAAAACCTTAGTACAACCTACTAACTTTGGATTAACATTTGAGATTCATTATTTTCAGTGTACATACTCCCTGTGAGCGACATCAATAGATAATCTGTTTATTGATTCATAAATGTCTATAACCCCTTACTTCTGTTCACTTCTGGACAAGGAACGGCTCTGCATTAACAGCATATATACGTTTAGAGAGGTCACACAGCAAATATACAGTGCTGGTCGCCGTCCCCTCCCCGCTTCTGTACACTAGAATGCCCAATAAACATCGACACCCATCAACGTATAGTTCAATAAACATGTTTGATGCTTTTAGCGCCAACTTCTATCAGCGATCTGGTATATACCAAGGTAAATGTGTGCTTTTCCTCTGAGGATGCCTGTTGACAGGGAAGCGCTTTAGGCTATGGTCTCAGTCCCCTCCCACATTGGGCTGTACTATACTACTAGATTGTACCCCATGGCTCGGGCCTCTATAGCATGCATGTGGGGATTGGTAATTGACATCAATATTAAGGTGGCTGGATCCCATCCAAAGTAAGCTCAGTACGGAGCTTTTTTGAGCATATGGACATGTAGTTCTTTCACCACACCCCAGGTGGGGCCCTCTATCTCAGATAGTCATATTTTCAAGTACAATCCTGGGTTCAACCGACTCTCTCATGCCAAAAATATTGACGAATTTAATTACTTGTAGACTATGGGATCCAGCCACCTTAAGGAGCTAGTGATTGCAACAGATATCTGCATACATTCAGACGGGGTTCAGCCTATTACACTTTTTCTATTTAGTCAGTATCTCAAATTTACAAGAAAACATATAGGTAATCTGATCAGTTGGTGTCACTTATTTCCTATATGTATATCATTGAGATATACATGTATCAACAAGCAACTTATGCTTCAGGACAACACAACGATATCAGGTTATGTCATTGGCACCAAGATGCATATTGTTAGTATGATTCACAAGTTAAAGGCCACATTTTCGATATTTCAAAGTGCGATGCGCACTGTCCTAAATTAGTATGTCTTCATATTACCAATAATTTTCACAGGAGGGAGGCCGGGGGTAGGGGATCCAAGAGGAACGGGTCCCTGGAGGGTGAGGGTGGTCACACTTCTAGCCTAGAAAATGGACACAATAATGTGCCCCAAATGCTACATAACAGAAAGCCGCATAAGTAGCCGTATAGGTGCTATATATGTACTAGCCATGCCATGTTGGTCACGTGGTCTTTGTTAATCAAACATGTCTCTCCTCACCCTATCCCCGTGAGTGCATAGACCCACTGCCAGATCCAGGGGCTGACAAACTTTGTTTTGTCTCACATTGACCCCCCAGTTCAATTTACGTTCACACACAAACATTAGAGCTATTCTGTGGTCTCGGAGACGCAAACCAACACAGGTTACGTATCTCCCATTGCGTACTTCCCAGGCTGTCAATTCTAGTTCTGACGACAGTGAGAGGTTACCAGAGGGGACAGGTTGTCAGCTTGGTATGTGGTCGGACACTTCACATCAGGCAGGCGCCTTAAAATATAACTTTTTCTCAGTTTGACAATCGCTCCCCGCTATCAAATATGTATCCGATTAAACATGAGGAACTCCCACAATATTGGAGATCGATTTGAAAGTATGAGTATATATTGCAGATGAATTATTCTTATGCAATCAGTTCACAGCCAAAAATAATTTTCTTACCCCTAGAAAATACTAGAATCAAGATAAAATGTTCTAGATTCAAGAAATAAACTCATTTCGAGTTTTTATTTATCTTGTTTTCAGAAAGAGAAAGCAAAGAGCAAATATCTTATCTTTTCTAGTAATTTTCTAGATACAAGTATTTAAGATTATTTTTCTTTAGTAATTTTCTTAAAACTGGTCATTTGTGCACCATACAAGATTATATCTTATTTTCCTGAAATAAGAAAGTTCACAATACCCCATACATGGTATCTTCAATATTAATTTATTTTGTTCTGTTAACTGCATACATTTTGTTGGCATTGTATAATTGAGTTTGAAAGCACCCTGCAACTATTATCCCAAGGATTATCTTTCACGCACTCATTGTAAGTGGAAGAACGCCCTTTTTAGGGCGATTCTTGCAATAAATATTTCAAATCTCAAATCTCAAATCTCACTTTCTTGATTTTAGATTGTTATGTCTTGACAATTTCATAAGTTAAGAATTAACCTAAACCCTTCTACCCAAAGTGTCTATAGGGGCAGAAAACTATACATGCAAGGAAATTTATTATATCATGGTTATGACCATGCTTAAGGCCTTCATCAAATTCCTACCATTATTTGGGAATTTAATAGATGTGAAATGTGAATGGAATGAAAAGGATTTTTTGGGCTTCTTTGCATTTGAAATAATAGGAGGATTGGAACCAGTACTAGTGTTTGCCTTGTCAAATATCAAAATAACATTTTTCTTCTCTTTCCTCTCTGTCTGTATTCACATGGTTGGGGTCAAATCATTTATGATGATAGGCCCATTTAGGTTAGGGATCAAGTATACAGACTACTAAATAAGGATTATTTTCTTAAATTAAGAAAACTAGTTACATATTATGCCACACGAGGCCACCACTATGCAATACAACAACTATTTTATGAAACAGGGTAAATATTTCTGCCTCAAATTAGGTCCCAAAATAACAAATAAGTGTAAAAATATCTGGAAAAAGAGGAATTTTGTTGGGGATCAATTCAGTGTAAAAACCCTTATTCCAGTAAATGAAATATAATAACTAAAAGTAGAAATAATATGAGACACCATTTGTTTGATCATATCATTTAGATAAAGGGAAGGACTGCCTGTTCCATTACATGAAGCAAAATGATTTTGAATAAAGGTCTGTTTGCTTTCTTTTGTAGCTATAAAAAAGCTGCATTTAATTTGATGAATCTCTTTCTGATGCTCTGGCATCACTCCTGTCTCTCTAAGACATTATCTATCTTTCAAATTAATTAAGATCATATCCCAGGCAAGTTTATTAACTCAAATAAGAAATTAAAACTTACTTAAGAAAGATTTTTTCTAGAAAAAAGGTCTATTCTATAAGAAAGATTTTCTCATTTTGAGAAATATGTCAGGAAA
Organism: Harmothoe impar; assembly: GCA_947462335.1. Lineage (NCBI taxonomy): Eukaryota > Metazoa > Annelida > Polychaeta > Phyllodocida > Polynoidae > Harmothoe > Harmothoe impar. The sequence continues at coordinate 76,024,903 of OX381704.1, read as the reverse complement.
TATTGTCTTGATTCCAGAACAAAATTCTTGATTTAAGAATTTCTTTCTTGTTTGTTTTTCTTGTTTGTTTTTCTTACTCTAAGTATATTAAAGTCAACCATGCTTTCAAGTAAAATTTTGTTATCCTACGGACAAACTTGTTTTAAGTTTATTTTACTTAAAACAAGAAATATTTTCTGAAAATGAGAAAATTATTTTTGGCTGTGTTGTTTTACTGGGGCGAGCTCCTACCTCCGTAGCTGGTGACCAATTGACTCTGTTACCTGATGTAAATTTCTTGAGTTAATTTGAGAAGCAGTTTTCTTTCTCTGGTGCTGCTGTTGTATAATTTATATCAATTAATATGCATGCATGGAGAGTACTTTCCTGCATAATAGTTCAATATCAGCTAGGATAATACACACTACACAATATAATGGTTTAATCCTGCATTAATACAGCTGAACTGTATGTGATACCAGCCTTTTCCCAGTCCAGGCACTTAAGCATTTAACTTTTCCTTCCATATGTGGTGTCTATTCTATACTTTTGCTGTTTTTTGTATTATTCAACACAATTATCCAAATATCAGTACACTTTATGATGAGTGCATTCAGTCTCTCTCATCCATTCTTATTACACAATGTCTTGAGAGTTTGTGAGGCTTTATATGACTCGGGAAAGGGTTGGGTGGAATAATTACTACAATGGTATACTGCTGCCACCTAGTGGCAGAAATCTACAGCGCAATGTAGTGTAATTGTACAGCAACATTGCTGAAGACCTAATTTACAGTACATAATGCTTTAATTATACAGCAAATAGTGTTGTAGTACCAACTACAGCAAAAAGCGCTGTAAATGTACAGCACATTGTGCTGTTTAAATACAGTGACTTTTTACAGTGTAGATAACTCCATCACATTTTAAACACAATCATATTGAATATAGGAACTTATGGAAATCACCACACACTAAGTTTTGGGGCGGAAAGCAGATTTATTGTAATATGGATTGTCATAACAACACACGACTTCTAAGCTTTATTTTTTTGAACCATGTACTTCAATGTGAAATCGTGTCCACCAGACGATGATAATTAGATCCAATGGAGGGGGTTGGTCGGTTAGTCAGCCAAGTATTGCTGCTCACAGAAAATGTAGCTTATGATAACGATAAAACCATTTGACAATTGAATTGAATTAAAACGTAAATGTCCATATTTGTCTCATTTGATTCCCAATGTAGTTTAAGTTTGGTTTCATATCATGCAGCTTGGTGGCGATTCATAAGTTTCTACGACCCAGAGAGCCACCTTAATGCCACGACCATCGCTGATCGTCCAGGGGTCATTATATCCTATGCCTGCGATACCTGTTAAAGATATAATCTACCTTGTAAGAATGAGTGCCTCTACTTATTTTATTGAAATCATAACTTAACTACTTCCCCTAAAGCATAGTGTGAATAATATTCTAATGTGCCTCCTACAATACAGGGGTTTCTTTTAGATATACATCCAGGCAGAATCCGGTGTCGGTGGTCATACGAGAAAAGGAATAATTGTCTCCGTGAGGCATGGATGCAGCATGGGTTTAACTGATGGCTGATTTACCGATCATTAGGAGTGTATCAACCCCGTACAGTATGGGTAATGCATGAACACTTGCAGATCGCCTACGACACTCGGAATCGCCCATCCCTCCGTCACTAATAATGGCCTTTAGATGCAGACAATGTGCACATGGTGCCAAACTTCCTAGTGTAGGTAGGAGACATGAGTGGTCTTCAGAACGGATTTGGCAGTCGTCATAATTGTGTGATTTTCGGTGCTGACAACAAAGGCAAATGTACGGATCCCCAATGGTTGTCAAATGAGTTTTAGGGTCATTTCAGAAATATACATCTAAGTATTTATGTATGCATATATGCATACTATTACATGTTATAAATGTATATGCATTGGAATTCCCTTGAAGAAAGCGGCAGCAACAATTGTGTATTTTGACTATTTACATCTTCTGAAATACTTTTTACTATTGGCAGTCAAACAAGTTTTGCCACGTCAAAATTTGCCTACGACTGCGTCAGTTGTTCCGAAAGACCACCATGTACAATGTACAACCCTACTTGTAGTACATGAGTTATAATTGGAGGTGTAAGTTAAACATACCCGGGAAACGTGTCAGCTACCATGCCATTACGTTCCCTGTAGTCGGCAAGCCGAATAGACACCCACCCACATGCATTCCCAAAATCGCCAAATCTGTAGGCTAGATTTCAATCCCAGATATAAGGACAATGCAAAACTGGGGGGGGGGGGGGGGTTGGAGTACTCCGCCACTGAGATGTCTCTAAATAGTGGGCTGTACATTCTTTAAATCTCAAACCTCATCATGTATATAACTTAGTGCAGAGGTTCTGAATGCAGGTGTGGTTCCCTTTTGGTCACCGAGTGCATGTACGTGTGGGGTGTACAAGGAAAGTTTACAGCGTCCTTGAGCCCCGGGCCTCAAGTCCGGCTACTTTCGGAATGCAGTTCTGGATTTCCTGCTACAACAAAACACAACAATGATATCAGCGTCAACAACATTAACACCACTACAATACCATAACAAGAGACCTACGACGTAACCGATGGACGCCAGGTCGTGGCTGTACCTATATGACGAATAGACCTCCATCACATAATGTATCATATTTAATCAGACGAATAGCAGGGGAATTACGCTCTATCCTCGTACATGTACCAGCGATTATTTTGAGGATCTGGTGAGTCCAGATTTGGATACCATGTTTTACGATTTCAAGGGAAAGGATCCACTATAGGCACGGACCCGCGCTCGTCCTTCTTAAGATGTGCTTTTTAGGCAATCTTTTGGGAGAAAGGGGTATATTCAAAGACCAATTGAGGGAAATGCTTGCTCTTTTCGCTATAATATTTAGGTATTGCCCATGATTAAGTGATTTTCTTATGATCATCTGTGGTCAGGGTTTAGATTTTACAATGACTTGATTTTTTGGGTACCCCATCGGGGCTTTGCTCAATTTCCAGTGAAAAGGCTAGACGGATGTACTTGTTATCTTTCTCCCGTTTTTAGCGTACCAAAGACAGGGCGCTATTCACACAGGGTGTACTGTAGAAAAGATAGGGAGCGCTCCACTGGATGGATGAGCACGTGGGGGAGGGGGGGGGGACTGAGTCGCAGAAGTGTCGGCTACATGCATGTATGTGTGGGTAAGTTCCAAAGCAGGGGCGGACACATTACACTGACCAGCTGGGTAAAGACGGACATCGGTATGGGTGAGCATCCGATGGTTACATGGAAGACTATCTATTAAAGGGTCACACACAGGTCTAGTCGGACATTGTATAAAGCGAAACAATTTATATATAATACGCTGATAATATGATAACACATGTATGTAATTCACTAGCAAAAACTGTACCGTTTTTGTACGTTTTTCCTATCAGTTCTTCTTCCGGAGCTCTTTACGTAAGTCAGACCACTCAGCGTACTGCGTATAAGCTGCTTTCATCAGTCCTTAAACTGCCAAACTACAGTATGGAAGTTCAAGTTAAGATAACCGTGTATGGCTCGTCCATTTGCCATACACACTCTCCGCATGCAGTCAGGACTGTATTTGCATGCAGTTAACCCTCTACCCGACCTCTACCCACCACACCCCCAAATCGGGTCGAAATAGGGGGGGGGGGGAGTTGTGCAACCGTGATCTGCAGTAACTAACGTGATCTGCAGTAGCGCAGATAACGTTAGACCATCCAAACGTGATCTGCATCAAATCAACGTAATCTGCATCAAAATGTTGTGATCTGCTCTAACTATCCACCCAGTATCTGCAGATTTTAGTTAATTCCGGACACGTTTCTAGCCAAATTGACCATTGTTCGAAAAATTGACCTAAGATTTTCAATTTTCAACACTTTTCTCACTGAGATGGCCACTTTTTAGAAATTTGATCTTCTGGTGATTTTTAGAGAAGAAAAGCCCCAAGTGGATCCTGGGCAATGTGAAACAATTAAAGGTCTATACTTCCTAGGTGCCCCAGGTCGCCCCTGGGTAATGTGGCACAACTCCAAAATACTTCCTAGATGTCCCATATGTCCTTCTGCATCAATAGCACTATTTGCTGCTAAATGCTCAAAGACAAACACCACATAGGCCTACATATTTGAAACATATAGCATCAGGAAGAGGACAAGTTCTATTGATGCAGAAAATTGATTTTTGAATCACATAAATTGATGCAGATCATGTTATTTTGATGCAGATCACGTTTGGATGGTCTGCCGTTATCTGCACTACTGCAGATCACGTTAGTTACTGCAGATCACGGTTGTACAGGGGTCGGGGGTCAGTTAAACAAGAAAACCCTTATTGTGGATACTTGATCTTTTCTGGGTTATATTTCCCTAATCGCTATATACACGTGCCTGGAAATATTGTCATTTCAGGACACGCTACTTGAGCGTGGTAAACTGTGTGTGCGGTCTAGGTGACCGGTGGAACTGAGTTACCTATATACTCAATACTAGCTATTAAAACATGAAATGAATACATCAACATTGGAGGCTAAGACCATGGTGGTGGGAGTGTGGTGGCGGCTGGCACCACAGAGGCTGCAATGCCTTTTACTGGATGGCACGGCGGCAGAGGCAGTGTGAGGGTGGGTGGGTGGGTGCATGGGTGGCGCGGCAGGGTACATGCACTGTAGTTTTCCCCTCCGATACCTCACTTCTCCAGGGCGGGTGGCAACGGATCCATTCACGCGCCGTGCAGGGTCTGGAGAAGGCAGTGCCTGCTACTATAAGGGGACTGGAGGAGGAGAGGGAGCCACAACCACCACCGACGACTACCGCAGACTGTAGCTAGCTGAGGTTAGTTGTTTATCCACCCCTGGAGGATCCACGTGTGGTAGCTGGACCCTGGAGGAAGGAGCTCACACCACCATGCCTGGGCTGCCCACCACCACCTCCAAGACCTACTGGAGTTGGATGCCGGTGGGACTTGTACTTTTGTCAAGCAGTCTCATAACACGCACCTTACAACAGGATCAGGAGGATCATGCTTCTGATTGGCACCCCACATCTACCTCGTCGGCGGAGGTGTCTGGGGGTGGCGGGTTGCTGCCGGGAGGAGAGGTGCTGGAGGGGTGCCCTCTGTGCAGCCATGCCCCCTTAACACCAGTTACAGGAGGAGGCAGCTGCAGGTGCAAACAGTACAAGTTCATGGCCGGCGACGAGAAGGTGGACCAGTTCTACAACGTGGACCAGTGCTCGGGCGTCATCCAGGTGCCCAACTTCACCCTGGCCTGCACCGACGACATCCTGGAGCTGTCGCTGAGTAACAACGTCTTCGGCAGCATCCAGGGTGAAGCCTTCAGGGGACTCAGCTTCGTGCGGAACCACCGCTACCTGTCGGAGCTGCGGCTGTCCAACGTGTCGCTCCGTGAGCTGCACCCGGCCGCCTTCAGGGGCATCCAGGGCACGGTGCACGTGCTGGACCTCAGCCACAACCAGCTGGGCACGCTGCCCGAGGCCATCGTCAACCTGCCCGGCCTCCAGAAACTGCTGCTCAACGACAACGGCCTCACCCTGGAGAGCCTGCGCGGGGCGCTGCTTAAGGCGCGACGTCGCAGCAGGAGGGACAAGAGCAGATGGTTGGACGTGGACGACGTGAAGGTGATGGACCTGTCCGACAACTCGCTGCAGGGGGTGCCCGACCTGCTGCCGCTGTTAGATAACAGCAGCGAGCTGCAGGAGCTGCGGCTGCACGGTAACCCTATCAGCGCCGACCTGTCCACCTTCGTGCCGCTGCTGGCCAAGCACCGCGAGCTGCAGAAGCTGACCTGGCCGCAGAGCACGGCCACCTGCTCCTGCCCCGTCATGGCCAACCTGGCCAGGAGCGGCTACTCCGACTTTAACTTCCCCGTCATCTACCCGCGTGACGACGGCGGCCAGTTCACCGAGTGGGCCGCCGTCACCTGTGACGTCACCAGCGTCACGGCCTTCGTCAACAGGCCCATCGGGCTGCTGTCGGATGAGGAGGTACGTCGGGAGTGCTGGGACTGGGTGCAGAAGCACTTTCTGACTGATGAGGAGAACAATGGGGTAGTTGCTGCCCCCGGGGTTGCTTCGGCGGCCACGCAATCCTCTGGTTACGCCGTCATCACGTCCAAGGAGGCCATCCAGGGGGTGGGAGGAGGCGGCCGGCAGGGTAGGGTGTCCTCATCCCTGCTATTAGCCTTGACACAGGTATGCCTGCTAGCATTGGCCAAAGTGTGGTAGTTAGTCTGACTTGTCAATCATAGGTATATATACATACGCATATATTTGAATGATGATATTGCAATTGAGACAATCAATGCTTTTATAGCAATGTGATCACATTATTATTAGTCTGGGCATATATGTAATTAATTTCGATATGTTTCAGTAGTGTCTTGGGGAATATATAAGCGGTGTCTCAGTGACATCACTGGTGGATCTTGATTTAGGGTTCTGCTTGAGATAGCTATGATTGCTCTGCATTGTCACACTCGCGGGGCGCATTAGGTATGTTAACGATAAAGCTGTGACAATGTGTATGCATATGTATACTTCATATATACCTAAACGTAAGCAGATGTACATACTTTAACTTCATGTATGTACGGACACGTTATAACCATACTGCCATAGGTATGCCAGTCATCTGTGGGACCCAGTATAATGGTAGTCCTTTGCGGAATATATCTGGATCTTCTTTATAGTATTACAGTCATTTAAGGACGGCACATACTGCTTAAATGTATGTCACTTTGTTGTCAAGCTGCATAGATGCAGCCCTTGTGAGTTACTCGCCAGTGATGCACTCATGCATCATAACGACCCTACGGTTGGCATGGTGGACTTGCTAGCCCTGCACTGGTGCATCATGACGATGACTAGAGATGACACCTTGAGGTATCTTGTCGTCCTCAATGGTTAGCATCACCCATCAGAGTTTAATAGATATAGTTTTCATCAGAAACAAGACAACTTTCTGTGATAACGCCACCTCATGCGTGTGTCAAACCCTTACAACCCCTTAGTAATAAAATTATCCCATTTGTTACATAGAGTATCACGAGGTCCCAGATTAGATAGTTAATCGATTTAATTTAGCAACTTTAAGTACCCTGGTATTATTCCCTAACCCCAAATTGCTATCACGACGCCTCTTTTGGGTACACTGTAAGATAACATATATCCGTACTCCATATAGGGAAATAAAGTATACAATAAAGTATAGTCTAAATAATCATCAAGGTTTGCAGTGCACCTTAGTGTATAGGGCCCTTACCCCGAGGCACAGAAAAGAGGTGAGTCTTTTATCTGTGCCCGAGGGCACACAACATTGAATCAACATTGACAATTGGTTGTCAATGCTGATTTAGTGTTGATTCAACGTTGAGTCAATGTTGAACTGAAGTTTCTGCCCACTGGGTACTGGTATTGTCCTTAGTGTGCCATGTGTTTGACAATCATTTTTCCTGTGATTATATACTTGGACTCTGTAGAGATACACAGCTCAGACATGATGTTAACATTCTCTGTAAATACCTGCCACACAGACTGGCAGGTTGAAGACGTCAGTGTGATTCACACTGTTAACGTTATAACTAATTGTTAAAGCTTCGTTCTCACCACTCACGCTTCACCTGTTAGTAGACTAGAACAACACTAGAGACATTACCTGTACACCGGTGGTGAGAATGCCGCTTTAATTATATACATATACATATTTTATACAGGTGTAGCTGCTTAAGTCAACTGGTGCAAATAGTGAACTAAATATGTATAATTGTCTTTTATTTTTGTAGCACATATATAGCGTACAATAGTATAGTAACACAGAGTAAATGGCCTTAGAATACAGAGGGAGTGTTCATATCTACACCATCTATGCTTCCAGATACATAGTTCCCTCCGTGTCTGCAGCTATAAACCTTTGGCAAGCAGGAAGCATAGGGGTAGGTCATTACATAAAGCCTGTAAATAGTGTAATGTCATATATATTGTATAGACCTGATTAGAAAGTAGACGACCTCGTGTATGTACTCAACTGGGTGCAGAGGTTTACATAGCACTACTGTATTTGTTTAACTGGGTAAATGTATTTCTAAAAAGATCAATGCTTGTTTGACTAAGACGTAGGGTGTCTGCGTTGTATGTTGCCGAAACGACCGTTTAAAACACGTGAACTCTGTGTCGTTCCACCATTCTACAAAGAAGGATATATCTATCGCCTCCAGTTATGGGTTTCCGGAACAATTTCTTTCAGACGTTATTGATAGTCGGTTATAACAAACAGGTCAATTGGTTTGAAGGAGCGAATGGATCTCATAATATTTTGCTACTTGTTCAGTGATGGGAGATATGGATACTCTTGGTCTGCCCAACGTCCGAATCATTAACAATAGGAAGATATGTATAAAATTGTATATATACTTGGTGAATAAAACAAAATCAGGAATGTTTGCCTCTGCTGTCTCCTGCAAATGATATAACTGAAGGACTAGCATTGTCACCTGCCCTAAATATAGCCATACACACGTATGCATTCTCTGAACAGTTTTATATAAATACATTGCATGAAACGCCGCCTCTTTTATCGTTCCACCTTTCAGATTTATACAAAACAACCCTAAAAGTGTAGGACTGCCACACCCAGTTTTCATTGGGGGGGGGGGGGGGGGGAAGGTGTGTTTCAGGTTACATAGTCTGAAAATCTAGATAGGATAGGTCGGATTTTTTTTTCAATTTTTTTTTTTACTTTGGCCAGAAAAGTAGTCCAAAATTGACTTGCAAACTTCAGCGCTGACTCGCCAACAACAACATCGACTCGTGGACTAAATCGGCTCTGAAATCGACTCTCAAATAGCCCAAAAATTACATGAAATCTAAATTTTTAGGCAGGGTCGGGTAACCTGAAACACACGTTTTTTGGCCTTGTACACATGCCATGGTATATTTTGAGGAAACATGGCTTTTTTCTCTATGCGTGTGTATCTGACATACCATATCCCCTTATTGCTTATATGCATGCCATATCATTCCCAACTCAGTGCTTTAATGCATGTCACCATTCCTGCCTCAGTGCTTTAATGCATGCCACCATTCACATCCCAGTGCCTATTCCTCCCTCAGTGCTTTAATGCATGTCACTGTTCCTAGCTGCCTCACTTCTTTAAAGGCTAAGGCTACTGCTACTATGCCAACATTTCCGTTTAAGGGTCCAATTATATGCAAAATTCCAATGTAGCTAATTACAAACTGATCGTACTTTACTATGGAAAAAAGCCATTATTTCGCCTAAACTATCCACTTTCCTATATCATTGGTCGGTCTCATTGTCACTGGTCACCATTTGGGAGGCACGGTTTCTCAACACTGATTCTCCTTCCATCTATATAACATGTAGGATTTTCTGATGCCACCACCATGCACAACCACATTTTCTTGACGTCAACATTAGACAGAATCTTATGTGTATAATATGGAAATCGTCTTATCAATGTCGCTCTCAAAGAAAGAATACTGACGATACTGACGTCATTCCAAAGCCCAATGCCCACTGATGGGGCGGCTCTAGGTTGGAAACTTAATTTATATCTCAGTCAATTATATCACACCATGCTTTTTTTAGATTTACAATACCCAGCTGATCACTAACTGCCTTTGCACTGAATGCTATTCCCTCTGCTTCCCCATATGGTCTGTCCAGTAGGGGAGATGTACTTGTACAACTTGACCAAGCCGTAGGGTCGACTATAATACTAAGAAATATTTCGGGAAATATTGAATACATCATAATGTTACGGCAATTTATAGTATATATGCAAGACTTCCGTTGATCCAACATGCTGATACCAGTGCTACGTTGGTGTACCGTCAGCGTGTTTACTCGGTGGTTGGCCTCCTGCTGCCTCCCAGCCTTATTAGCGCTCACCTTTGGAGTGTTATTTAATCATCGCGCCTGCACGTTTTCTCCGCACCGACAGTCACCTTTTGTTCATCATGCTGCAAAGGGGAGCTGCCATCTTTTCGCTTGTGCCTGTCGGCGCAGACAGCAGCCTTGTCGGATTCTCCATGCCTGCTGCTTCCTGGATGGGCGGATGCCTACCTAGACAGCCGTCAGTAGCCATGCAAGTTTAATATCTCCCAAAGTGATTCTCATTAGGTGGGAGGTGTCATTGATGACACTGCCGCAGCTGCACTGAATGCCTCACCAAGCCCATGAAATAGTATCACTGCACAGATGAAAGTGAAATTCATTTTTGTCCTTATAGTTTGGAGGGTGTTTATAATGGAGGCTTGGAGAGACTGCAATCTATAGTTTGATTAGATTAGATGTAGTGGTGTGGGAAGGGCTCCTTGTTTAAGGTTGTTTCCAGTCTGATTGGATACATTCCCTTCCAGTCACAAAGTAGATTTGCAGGAACGTGGAGCTATATAATGAAGTGATAGATTTCCGATGTCGATTACATGTTTGTAGTTGATGTAATTATAAGAGGTATCTCCTGCAATTCCGGTACTCGTATAACACATAAGGGATCCTACCTCCTATTAGCTGTGGTGATATCCATTAAACAGAATTTAGGGTTAAAACATACAGACACATTACATTAAAGCCCCTGATACATAAGGAAAGTTAAATGTTGATGAGAATACACATGTAGTTTTAGGAAAGTGCATGCTTGGGATAGAGAAACTTCTGTCTGTTTTCCTAAGATAACAAACATTCAATCCCTCAAAGACAGCTACAGGTCTGTCCACTTCAAAGATCTAGTTTACATATTGGACTTATCAAAGTATATATATATGTAGCCTATATAGATACTATCCTTTACACTACGTTGGGATCAATCAGCTCACACAGCCTGGAAAGGACAAGACTAGGTTGGGTATGGACTAGGTACACTCCTCAGGGAGCTGACTAAAGAAAATAACAAATGCATGGATTCCAGATAAAGACTTAGAGAGGAAATCTATTTCCATCTGTGATACCATCGTCGCTATCCTATATTCTACACGAGATTTGCATTGATTTAGAAACTCCATAGCGAATCCTTTAAGTTTAACCCTTTTAGGATGGCATCGTACCTCTAGGATGTAAGCTCATGTGTCGTCATGATACGCCAATGCAGCGCATGCTACTAACTTGGCAGTGATGCATTGGTGCATCATGATAGCACTTTGTGCATGAGTGTGGCCAGCCTTTGATACATGGGCGCAGCTAAGCACTGGTGAGTTACCTTCCATGCAGGGTTGCATTATTGCATCATCATGTCAAAAGGGAAGAATGCACTAAAGCACTATGCTGTCATTAAAGGGTTATAGCTAAGGCCTGCAGCCAACCTCTAACCAACCCCTGTTGGTACATCCCTGCCCAGTGGTCTCATCGACAGACTCCCACGCCTTATTATAATTGCCTCCACAGATTACAAGGCACATGTCACGGCTCGATATGTCGATGAGCGTCTGCGACCATGGCTCCTGTAATTCCTGAACACGTACATCTTCGGGTCCTATATTATATATATATATATATATATATATATATATATATATATATATATATATGTATATATGTATATATATATATATATATATATACATATATTCTATAGCCAACGACGTAACACGAGGATATAACTTTTGCCCCTAGCAAACCGTAGATAGGAGGCCCTGTTTATTATCATTTAGACACAAAATAAAAAAAAAAAATCATAGTCCATGTTGCTCTGCGGCCTGCTGACTGAGAAGTGAAGAGACCGGCCTGCGCCGAGTTGCAGGCGGACTGGGATGGCTCCCCCTGGGGAGTCCTGCTGGAACTAATGTCTGGAGGCTTCCAGGTCCAACTGGTGGATGATTGAATTACTAAGTCTGTCTCTGAATATACTCCAGTACCGGTAGCGGTACTGCTTACATATTCTATAGCCAACGACGTAACACGAGGATATAACTTTTGCCCCTAGCAAACCGTAGATAGGAGGCCAAAAAGGCCAAAGACAAACACTTTTGCCCCAGCTAATAGTCTAATAGTTTATGAGCCACCAGACGGTCCTTTGTTTTCCTAGAACTGTAATCGTCTGATATGTAGAGGAGGACTGACCATGAACGCCAGTCCCCGTAAGATTTAACGTCATGTAAGGGCAAGAAGGAGGCCAGAAATGTAGCTGCCCCCCTCCTCATGCTATGCGTGGAGTATTTGCCCTCCAGCTTGGCGATAGAACACAACTTCCTGAACAATGTTGAGAATTGACTGTAGGTGAAGGGGAACAAAGTAGCGTCGACCGGTAAGTTGGCTTGTTGAATGTAACTCTGGAGGTAGGTACAAGGGCACAGCGGAGATCCAGCTGCCCGTACTATTGGAACCACTTGCAACCTTTCTTTAAATTGAACTGTCTTGGACGATCTGATACTGACGTCCATACCGGTATCAGTGAAGGTTAGATCCTTCACCCTCAGTGTATGTGGTGATAACACAATATGACTCACTCTCAAAAGACATCTGTAGGCCAGACATATGGCTGACCAAACACGTAAATCCTGAAACTTTGACATAGATAGGGTGGAGAAGATCGCTAGCATATCTGCCGGAGACAGGGGTGTGGCTTGGACTGTCTCACAGCCCAGTAGACGTTTGGCTCCTTTCATTGTAGATTTAATCAAAAAGGAGGATTTGTCCACATGAGCGAAGCCCCAATAGTCATGTAGAGCCCACACCCCCGAAATATAATTCTGGATAGTAACATAGCAGCATGACCTTGCTAGAAAAATTATGTATAAACACACAGTCTCAGTAGAAGCAGGTAGGGCCTGCCGGTTGTACTCCTGGCAGAATTGGAAGAACCGGCGCCATTGGCTTGCCCTCGATTTCTTGGTATTGTCCGACCAACACAGCGCCCTGACTTCTGCCCATTCCCCACGCAGAACATCCATCTCTGCAACAAGTAGAAAACAGTGGCAGCATACTGCAGCAAATTGTCACACAATCCTGGTTATTTAATCTAGAGAGGGAATCCGCTAGAATGTTGTCTACCCCTGGGATCCAGGCTGCCCGGATGTCCACATTGTAGAAGGCAGACACCCAGAAGATCTCTCGGAGCCACGCCATGATATAAGCATTCCTACTCCTACCGGTATTCAAAGCTCTCTGCACTTGGGTATTGTCTGTAACCACTAATATGCGTTTGTTTTTCCATGCTACCCCCCAGCGGTGCATGGCTACCACCACCGGCCACAGTTCTGTCACATTTATGTGGTCATCGTAATAATCTAACACGGGGGGACTCTCAGAATGAGGACAACCGGTGGTGTTGTCCCTCCATGAACCAAAGAAATAATCATCACAGATGTAGGCGCCGAAGCCAAATTTGGATGAGTCTGAACATACTTCAAGGTGGTAGGATTCCCGACCCAATACCTGGGCCTTGCCGTTGAACCATTGGGTGAAGGACGCCCACCAGATAAAGTCCTGCCTAGCACATTCGTCGAGATCTATTACCTCCCCCTCAGCATCCCGAAGAAGATTATACACTCGTCTTGCAAAGGTCCTACCCCCCTTGACCACTGTTGCACAGTGAGCCAAAAGGCCAGCAGCAGCCTCAAGATCCTTCCTAAGACAAGACTTCTTGTCCAGGAGTTTGAGAACCTCCTCTTTAACCCTACTTAGCTTGTCGTCGTCAATGGAGACGGTCATTTCCACTGAGTCTATTTGGATACCCAGGTACTTGAATTTAGTAGCAGGATTGGATACCTTTTCCTGGCGAACCTCGAAGCCAAAGTTTTTTAGGACCCTATGCAGGGTGTCCTGTGCCAGATAACAAGACAGCTCGTCCTCCCCTAGAACTGCAAAATCGTCAAGGTAATTTACACATTTATCAATCCCCATTTTATTGCAGCACTTTACCACAAAGTCTGATATCTTGGTGAAACAGTAGGGAGCACATCTACTACCGAAACACAGACGTAAGTCCTCATAGTACCGGGGGCCGGCACCCGTGTCCCACTGGAACCCCTGAAAAGTTCTGTGTGAGGGAATTAAATGTACCGCCCTATAGGCACTGGCTATGTCACTCACGGCCCCCCAGTCGCCTTCCTCTAGCATGCCTACTACAGTGTCTACAGTCTTGTAATGAAATTTTGAACAGGTGGTTTTCATGAATTCATTAATATTGACGGAATCTGGCTGGGAACAATCCGTGATGGGGCGGAGCTTACCATTAGACTTCTTGATAGCCCCTAGGGCATGGACACACTGAGGTTGGGTGTCCACCAACCTGACCTTGTCTAGGCTAGTCTCCTCTAGTACTGTTGCGGTCATCTCCTTAGCAGCTGCTGCTTTCATAATAGAAGAATAATTATCACACCTGTAGGCGGTATCACAGTCCTTATCCACAACCCGTACACCTCTGCATATACTAGTTAACACAAACAAGTCATCATGGGTAACATCCTCGCCAAAGGCCAGCACTGCCGCGGCGAATCGGCAGGGTTTGAGTTGACACTCCGCGCCACACAACACAAACCGACAGTGACAGATCCCGGCGACGCAATCTGGAAACACCGGTAAAAGGCAACTATCACCTAACTCCACCACTGCTACAGGAGGGGAAGTATTAAACAGAAAGGCATACTTGTTGGCAGAATACTCACTAGAGTCTATGGTAACATATTCCGGGAGATTCTCCCAAAACTCTGTGTTGTTTACCTTCACTTCCACGCCAGCATGGGCGCCGCCATCTTGGATCGGGGCGCAGCGCGCGATCATCAACTCCGGGTACGACCAGTTTATTTGATTGCTGAAAATTGTTTTATCAACGCGAACAGAGTTACAAGTATTTTCAACATTTATTCCAATATTCTTGTCCTCTTTCTGGCACATATTCACCCAGCTGGGGTTGTCAAACTGATCAAAACCACAAATATCGAAGAAATCATCATCATTCTCACAATCGCGCTGTCCACCCTGATCCGCCCGTGTTGACAAATTCCCGGAGTCTAAACTAGATGGCTTGACCGGGTCAACCTCATAATTACACCCCCTACTTGAATGCTCACGTGTTGCTGAAGAATCCACCGACCCAATTTGGTAGTCGGACAAGTTAGAGTAGGAGTGTTTATGCGTGACCACACCAGGCTGAGAGGTAGGTGAGGGTTCACGCCGTCACGCCTTATTATCGCCCGGCTTGTTTTTGGAAGGGCAATCAAACATGCCGTGATTGGTAGAGTCACAAACGACACAAATGTGTTTAAATGCGCAGTTATCACACGGCATGTTCTGTGAGTACTTAAAGCAAGCCCCCTTATCCGCTGCTATCTTCCTCCAACCCGTAAGATTCCTAGGCGGTTGATTCCTGGACCTGTAACCCTGGTTCTTGGAACCACTGGGGGCGCTGCTATAATTACTCTTAGTAGACTGGCCTGAACTAAGGCCTTGAATAGCTAACCTAGTGCCCGCCATACCCAGTTTAGTGTTACTCAAATGGGTGTCCGCACCCTGGAAAACCGCTGGACCCCAGTTACGCGCCCTCTCCAGCATAACTTCGTCATAAGCTACCAGGGCCTTGATGTCATAAACACCAGACCCCGCCATCTCAGATATATATTCCATATGGTCGACAAACCCCGACACATCATCACCTTCATGTAACATAGATTTCATAAGTGACGTCTGGAACCTCCATAATTCAGCTGCCGTATTAATATGTAACTGTTTTTTACGTTCACTTGCAGGCAGAAATCGTCGATAATCAAACTTACTCAGGGATGAGTCCTGGTGACAGCAGCTTTGGAAGGCCCCCGGACCACCGCCCCCGCCCCCGCCATAGGAAGAATTGGGGGAGCTGTAGATCCTGGAGGAGTAGTCGTGGTGGCCTGGAGGACCACCCTGCTGATAGTTACCCCAAGCCGCGTGCTGGCCGTACGGTAGCTGATGTGCCGCACGTGGCTGGTACCTGCCTGAGGCACCTCCGAGAGGAGAAGGCACCCCCGGGTTCCCCCGGTTGGCGACTGGATAGTAGCCCTCATGGTAGCCCTGAAACGCGGCGCCCTGGTTGTAGCCCGCGTTGTAGCCTGGATACATGGAACCCTGGTTGTACGCTGCACCCTGGTAGTAGCCTGCGTTGTAGCCTGGATACACGGCGCCCTGGTTGTAGCCCGCACCGTAGCTCGAGTAGTAGCCCTGACCTTGAGGCATAGGATAAGGAGGATACATCTGCACCGGCTGACTGCCGGAATTATCAAAACCAACATCATTATCACGGGGTTCATCACCATGGGGGGAATTGTCAGGTTTATCACTAGCAGAACTCGAGGAAGGTTTATCATGGCCCTCACTAGCGGCCACAAACTGAAATTTAGGCTTATCAGGTTTGGCGCCCTTTTTACCAGCAGCAGCGCCATCTTGAATTTCCACAGATTTCTTAAGTTCAGAGTCTTTAATTTTAGCTTTGGACTCCGCAATTTCACGTTTAGACCACATGTCCATGACTTTATCCAATTTATCAATCGTAGACTCGAGCCTGCCAACCAACAACAAATTCCCTACCACAGCGTCCTGAGGAGTGTGACCCGCTGCAATGTCCAAGTCCAGAAGGCTCTTCTCGAGTTCGTCGGTCGCTTCCTCCTCCTGACTGGACTTCCCTTCAACAGCGTCTTTAAACTCTGAAGAATCCAACTCAGACTTCTGAGAACCTTTCCCTGAAGAAGGCTTGGCCGCTGATGACTCCCCATACTCACTCGGTCGGGGAGCCTTACATACCGGACACACACGTGCCCTGCCGTCAAAATCGCCTGTACACCCTGGGGCTGCACACAGCACCATGTTGCTCTGCGGCCTGCTGACTGAGAAGTGAAGAGACCGGCCTGCGCCGAGTTGCAGGCGGACTGGGATGGCTCCCCCTGGGGAGTCCTGCTGGAACTAATGTCTGGAGGCTTCCAGGTCCAACTGGTGGATGATTGAATTACTAAGTCTGTCTCTTATATATATATTTATTTATTTATATATATATATATATATATATATATATATATATATATATATACATATATATCGGTATGTGTCATGCAGTTATGCTATTGCTTATATCTTTAGTATCTGATACTATACTTGTAACTGCATGGTTGTATCTGCATGGTTGCATGGTTGTATCTGCATGGTTGCATGGCAGCTCTACCCCGGGCCTGTCACTTATTCATCCCCCTCCGCCCTCTTGTTGCTGATTTTCCATTCACACTGGTAACTGCTGGCCCAGTCAACACATCCAAATGGGCCCCAGGTGGGGCACAGATGGGCTGCCATCTTTGGTTCAGATGTGGCAGCCCATCTGGCCCACTTCAGCTTTGACCATGGATCCAGAAGGGCCCAAATGGGCTTGCACAGACTTGAAGTGGGCTGGCCCTGTTCAGATCTAAGTAGGACCCAGGTGGGCTCCTTTAGTTGGGGAACACATAATATGGGGATGAGGGGTGGGGGGACAGACACAACCTTTTTTTTAAGCTATAAGCTTACATAGTTGATGACCATATGTTAAGAGTAGTTACTAACAAGTGTTCCAGTGGGTTGATTAATTTATCTGCATTTAATGTCATCTATTCCCTTTATTTAAAGAGGAGAAGCAGAATGCATCCTTTGACTAACTCTGATTACATTGGGTTACCCATAAGAAGTCTGATACTAGTGATAGTGATACCTGAGGGAGTTCTGGGATTATGTACTATGATCATATCTGGGGGAAAGGTGTCGATATCAGAATGCTCCTTGTTTCTCTATTCATATGCAAAATTATGTAGACAATTTCACATAATATGAACATACTGGGAAAACTGTTTCATTTAAATGGTTTTAAAGGAATTGTGAATTCATGCCTCATTGTAATAAAAACAAGAAAAAGTCTATAGGCATATCCCATGTACTCTCAATGATGACATCTAGTTGTAAGCTCAGGAACAATACTTGCCCACTTAGCCCAGGGCTAGCCCAGATGAACCCCACTCTTTAAGGGGAAGGTCTATGAAACGTGATCATGAAGGTTGTGTTGGTAGAATTAGCCCAGGAAGTGAAGTCAGTGGGCTGGTAGTGGGCTGGCCCACATGGGGCCCACCTGGCAGCCCACATCAAGCCCATAAAAAAACCATGAAGACCTCAGCCCACTTGGCCCAGCTCTAGCCCAGGTTAAACTCAGGCAGACAACATAGCATAAGAAAAATAATTTGGACTTGCGTTTTCTAGAAAAAAAAGGGACAAATGAGGATGAATTAAAGTATCAGCAATGCAATAAATCCATTAAAAAGTAAGTTCAGTACATGGGCTCAGCCCACCTGGAACCCATGCGGAGCCCATGGGAAACCCAGGGACACCCAGTTTGCCCATTTTCAACCCAAGTGAAACCCACTTTTGCGAAAATGCATGTCAATTTAAAGTGTAAATTAATTGAATATTTTCAGAAATTTATTATACATCTGGTCCTCATCAAGTAATCCTACCTGTGGATACTTCATGACAATGTTCGGTCTGTGTATGAAAAACGTCTCCTGGAGACAAGTTATGCAATAAACATAAACATAAATGAGCATGAATTGAAGGATTTGCATTGCAAACATGACATGTTGATATGCTGGGCTGAGCCCACATGGACCCCATCTGGAAGTCCTGACAATTACCAGTAAATATCCAGATATGGGCTAGCCCAGTGTGCCCAGAGATACGCCTATATGGGGCCCATTTGGGTGTTGGCTGGGCGGTACACCGTAGCAGAGGACCATCCTGCATGCTGTTGACAGGTAGTGTGTCAATAATCATAATTATGTCATCATCACTATTGTTGACATATTAGGGAGTGGTCATTATTTTTGCAAAAATGAATTTTCGAGTGCGTGGACAGACAAATTCTTCTCCCTCCCCGCCTACAGTGCAGAGGTAAAAACATGCCCCTAGTGTTTTGTTATGATGACCACTCCCTTGATTAGTTTATAAGGTACTAGATTAGGCCAAATAAAAAATAATTGTTTCAGGTAACATGGGAAGAAACTCTATAGTCGGTAGGTCGGATTTTTTTTTGATTTTTTACTTCTTTTTTTTGCATACCCTAAAATCGACCCAAAAAAAGTGTAGAAGGTGGGAAGATTTTTTCAAAACCTTTGTAAACCTAAAATTGACCCCAAAAAGTGTAAAAATATAATTATTTCTTCAAAATTGGATAAAAAAAAAAGTATGGTCTGCCCTGTTTAGATATAGGGTCGGTCGGGTGACCTGAAACAAACCTTCTTTTTTTTTGGCCTTAAGAATGAACATAGCATTTGCGTAGTTGTTAATTACGACAGTTCTATAGATACACATGTTTAGACGTGTTTGAGTTCTGATAGTTATAGGCTTTATGTCTGTCCCAATGGTAGCGCCATCCTCTGTTAGAGTAATTGTCTGTTGACATCTGTGTATATGCCGGCAGTGCAGCTTTCACTCACCATCCTCATCCCAACCCGATTTAAAGCCTCTCGCCACCTTGCCTCTCGCCCCGAGCGGCGTCAGTGAGGTTTAGACCCCCAGCAGTCTGTGAGGTAAATCATTGCCGCAGTGGGTGCTTTCTTTCCACCCTTTAACGGCGGACTAAAGTATATAGTGCTTACATGCATTATGCTCTTCTATGGTGGTATTATGCATGGTAGCCCGAGATCCGTCCATGCATCATGGCGACCGTAAAGTAAGGCTATATAAGGTTGATGCACCTACATAGTAATATCTATAGGGTGAGTATGCTCGTCGGCGCTGCGTTGGTGCATCATGAAGATGAACATAAAGCCTTAGGGTATCATGCCATCCTTAAAGGGCTAACCTCCCCGCGACCATCCACGTCCCTGTCACACATCTCCAGTTGCACCAAACAACAAATAAAGACGACAAGAAAGTAGGAAACACCACCCAGGGCCACCTGAATTATTTACTGAACCCCTTTATTTGTAAATCACTGGTGAGGCCGAGTGTAGAATTAGCCGGGGCCGTGGATGAACTGACACCTGGAGCCGCGTTAAGCCCTACCTAGGGTGACTGCATTGATTTATACCACTAGTTGCGGCTTCGCCTCCGCCGGTAGGATGTGTGGGGGCGCCGGGTGCGAGGTGGGGTTGGGGGATGCAGACTGAGGGCGTTCATAGACGAAAATACGTGTTTCAGGTTACCCGACCAGACCTAGAATACAGATTTATTCAACACTAACGAACCCCTCAAAATAATCTTAATTTTACTATACCTGCCTGTCTACCCACCTGTCTACCTGTATATACCCATGTCTACTCCTGTCTACCAGCTTATCTACCTTATCATCTACCGGCCTATTTACCCACCTGTTAACCAGCCTGTCTACCCTCCTGTCTACCCATCTATCTACCAGCTTGTCTTTAGCTCAACATGTCGTTATAAAAAGGTATACATGTATGACCGTGAGTGTTGAGATGTAGCGGGAACAGATGCCCAATTACAAGCACAGTCTTGCTGACCCTGAGAAGCGGATAGACAGACAGGTAGACAGGAGGGTAGGCAGATGGGTAGACAGGCTGGTAAACAGGTGGGTAGATAGGCCAGTAGACAGTCTGGTAGACAAGTAAGGAGACAGGCGGGTGTATAGACAGGTGGGTAAACAGGTGGGTAGACAACTGGGTAAACAAGCGAGTAGACAGGTGGGTAGACAGTCAAGTAGATAGACGTGTAGACAGGCGGGTAGACAGGTGGGTAGACAGGTGGGTATAGACAGGTGGGTAGACAGGGGGTAGACAGGTGGCTAGACAGGTGGGCAGACAGGTGGCTAGACAGGTGGCTAGACAGATGGCTAGACAGGTGGCTAGACAGGTGGCCAGACAGGTGGGTAGGTAGACAGGTGGTAGACAGGTGGGTGGACAGATAAGGTTTATCGCCCCTTTTTTACCACCGTGCTTCAAGCCAGCTTTAAGTCTACATAGCCAAGGTCATCATGTAACCCCTATTGACCCGTTGACTGCTCAGCCACATGCCAATTCTTCCATCCTTAACTTTCTACCAGTTCCCTATAAACTACACCCTGGTGGTTTCTCCTATACCCCCCCCCCCCCAGCTCCACCACCCCCCCCCCCCCCACACACACACACACACATACACGCACCGATTTCTCGGGTTGCTCGCCACCCCTCCAACAAGCAGTAGTGATAGATCGTATAGTAGTTGGGTGGCCAGGCACACAGATCCTTTGTCTTTGATCCGTCTTGTTAGTGCCCGACCGAGGGGATCCAAAGGATCCGGATCACAACAAAAGAACCAGCCGATGAAGCCCCTCTCCCGACATCCCCCTCGAGCGGTTGGCGGTCAGGTGGTATAAAATGTTCCTCTGTGGAAGTGGCGAGCGATAAAGGTATACCCAATATTTAGGCCTAGTACTTTGGTTTGTTTCATTCAGCCCCCGAGAAACTCGTTATTTTGACAAATAATCACATACGAAATGCGATACATGTGTTAATTGGATGACACATATTTGATTGTACATCCGTACAGGGTTGGCTTTTATCTAGTTAAGAATTGCAACGCAATCACCGTTTCTGCTCATACAATCTATACTAATCTACTAATGTACACTGCATATGATTTTGGTATCGCATTCCATCACATTACCATTTCCCCCGGGCTTGTTTATTAAAGTAAGGCTGCCAAAATCTGGGAGATCCAATATAGGACCCCCCCCCCCCCCACCCCCCGCCCCGAGGGGGGGGAGAGGGGGTTATAGGGATTGAGCAGCTCCCTAGACGGACGGGCCCCTCCTTTATTTTCCAGGGCCTCTAATATCTCAATAGAGAGCGTGATGCATGAGGTTATTAAAAGGCGAAAGGGGAAGGTATATTATGGACCTATGGTTGTGTTTCCCTTTCCTCCGCTTGGGCTGTCTTCTCGGCAGTAGTTATAGGAGCGCATTGACAGAGATGAAGAAGGAATGGGCACACCGTCAAGGAACTGCCCCGAGCAGCTCTATATATAGTTTGAGAAACGTGTTCAGGCACGCACGAGGAAGGGGGAGGATCTCTAAAGGGGAGGCTGCGTGTCAATATGGAGGGGAAGACGCCCCGTCTACTCATATAGTCATCAGGATAAGGATGGATAAACTATAATAAAGGGCAAAAACAGAGAAAAGTGGATCGCGTGCATGTAGGCCTGCACCGCACATTGGAAGGACGAGCCTGTTTTCTTGGCTTCCCTTTAATAAAGAAATACTCGAACATTAAAGCGCACTCTGTGGGTGGAATGGTTGTCTTCGCCATGTCGTCCTAGTTTAATTGCGAATACCCCCGACCTAGCTTATAGTCGTCAATACTGGCCCTGGAGGCATCGGGTTCGATAAGCTTCATTAAGTCCTGCTGGAGGTAGGCACTCTCCCTATTTCCTTTTATGTTGGGGTTCTAAGGTTAGAGAAGCACTGCCTTTTGACTCGTACTCTGATCTAGTAGAAACCAAACCATTGTAAACCACCTATAGGTACAGTGGTATGATGCACCATTAATGGCACTATATCAATTTGTAATTATTTGTGGATATTCCCTGAAGTAAAAAATGACTGCTGGTCAATTCTAATGCATGTATTGTACGGTTAATTTAAAGAGGTCAACAGATGAAGGCCCAATAGATGCGTATAGCCATGTGTATGGGTCTGTCTGACCATTAGGCTACATAAGACACTTTAATAAGATTGTCTAAGAACAGTGACGACCAAATGAAGACCAGTATGAACAATAACATCAGTCCATGGATGATAACGCCTATCCAAATCGATATATTATAGCATAGGGAGAGAAAAAAGATCCAGCCTCTCCCGATATTGGGGCTAACACCTTGCCCCCAGTAGGCCTATATGATCTTGGGTGAGGCTCAACCGGGCCCATATACTACAAGGACAATAACATCAGTCCTTATATAAAGATTGATTGTGTGATTTCCATCATATGTGACCCAGAGCTATAACAACCCATTGAGAAACAATCAGTGCAGAAACATATTCTGAGGATTTACTCTCAAATCATGTGTCACACTAGTATGTAATCACATTTCAGAGCTGTCCCCATAAGCTATCCTTGTGCACTACTATCGGCCATTGTCTTGTGGTTAAAAGCATCTCATTTTTTTATCTCACCTTCCCAGCTCTATGGGTGTCTGTGTGAACGTGACTCTTTTAAAGGGTGGATTCAAGGTCACTCTGCTATTCTTTAGCATTAGTTCACAGAGATCAACGTTTTCACCTAAAAGTGAAACTTTTTGAATGGCTTTTTTGGCTTATAAATTTATTTCTGTTGTGCTGTTTTTGCATAAGGGGAGACAACCATTACTTGAAAGCATACCGTGATGTAGTTGTATTTATTCTAAATGAAAAACAAATGCAGGCTTGTTGAAGTAGGACAACAAACCCCCTTCATTTCGGCGGAAACCGTCTCCCTGAGACCCAGGGTGCCCTGGGTCAATTATAATAAACCTCCTGTCTCATTCCATATTAGATGTATGAATAGGCTAAAAGAAATTGCTGGGTTAAGACATTTTATTGTTTTACGGTGTATAAAGCATCAGTAGGAAGTGGACCAATTACAGGCAATATGTCGTGCCTGCTCATTCTCAGTCTAAATATACGAATTTACAAACATATATGTACATATACATGTATGTGTGATTTACTTTTGTCAGGATTAATCGATTGATATCTGCATCGACTATTAAAGCTAACTCAATACTGCATTCCCACTTTTACAGTGAGGCTCTGAGTCACTATACTATAGGCATTAGGTGAGCAGCAACTCATACATTAGATATAGACAAAGGTTCACCAGAATGGTACACGTATATTTAGCATGAAACCATGTTAGATGGGAGTGATAAATATACTACATTGTAGTATCTTGCAGTGTTCGTATCGGAATGCAGGCGATACTCTCACTGCGACGGGAGCAACCATGGGATGGCTCACCCAAGGTTTAAGCACATCTATAACCAAACAATGCCTCCGCATTTTTCCCAGCTAGCCGATAAGAGAGTATAACAAACATGAGGAAAACTATATGGCAAATTTGGGCATTTCCCCGAATGTGGTTAAGATGCTGATTAGGCCTACTTCGTAGAGATGATCACAGAAAAATTAAAAGACAGTCTAACACAATCCCTTCTCTAGAAGACTACTCCAGAGTGAAAGAATGTCTGTAACCGCAGAGTCTGGACAGGGAGGCTCATTATCAAGGGGGGTGGCGGATTATATGGTCAGGCAGCTATCATGCCCTGAGACTTAATAGGTGACAGCTGTTGGGTGGATGAAAAGTGTATGCCTGAAAATCAAAGATGATAAAATGCTTTGATAAATGGATGACATTCTAAAATAGATGTATCATACATGTTCTGTGCTCCATGTAGGTAGTTTGATTAAGGCTCAACTCCTTCTAGAAGTAGTAATATGAAAACTAATAACATGATAAGGCCAAAAAAAAAAAAAGGTTTGTTTCCGGTCACCCGACCGGGTCCAGCAAAACAGGGCCGGGTCCCCCTCTTTTTTTCTCTTTTTCAAATTTTTCCCTACATACCAGTTTTTACGGTTCGTAAATCGGATAATTTTTAAGGATTTTAGAGGGAAAACTCTAAAAATAGGCCTAAAATGAGAAAATTTTTAAAAAAAATTTAAAAAAAAAAAAAGAAAATCCGACCGGCCGGGTCTGGGTTGTCTGACCATGTTACCGGAAACCAACCTTTTTTTTTATTTGGCCCAACACTGCATTAAACTCTTCTTGTATAATTACTTCTGGTAGGAGTTGAATCATAAATAAAGTACCTATGTAGAGCACATGACATGCATAGCATGGTTATCAAAGAATAATATCTATTCAAAGAGGCATTCAATTACTTATGGTTTGCAGGCACAATTTAGCTAGTGGCGGTATCTGATCAGGATGTATCAGATTACTACAACCTGTGGCTTGGGGAGGACCTCTGCCCCAAAGTTGACATTATATTGCTTTTTAATTGGATTTACGACCAGGGAGATAAGAACGCCGAGTCCCTGCTCCAGAGCAGGCAGGGATTGGGATAGACTGAAGACTATAGGTTGGGTAGGACGATGTGGATACTCAATCATAGAAAAATCAAAAGACACTTTAATTGCGTGTGTTGAACATATACTATTTTAGCTTTTTTCCCTTGGACTTTTTAAAGGGGTCATAATATATCCAAAATTCACGATTGCATATGTATACATTTTCCCATTTTCCTGAAAGCTTACGATGTTCTCTTCTCAATAATGCTTAAATAATTTATTTATGTACAGGGTATTTATTCCTATTTGTATATTAAAACACCTGGGCATATTTTTGCATAACTGATGAGTCATTTACAACTAGCTGGCGAAACATATGACTCGCCCTATATGATATAGCGTGGTTCTCCGCTGTGCTCCGGGTCCTCGCGTGACTTTTCGCCATCTGTTGCCTTGTGTGAGAACTACGTCGTCACTTCCTTCCACTTTGCAGCCACACCTTTTGTGTGAATAGCATGCAGATCATGAGAGGCTGGGTTTCTGTTTCGTGACTTAGTCTCATATGTCTAACCATCGTCCCTGCGACCTAATTACCCAAGATGAAGGAGACCACAGCTCAGCATGCCACTTGAACTGCTCAGAAGGCTGCTCCAACCCCGGGCTCCAACTGCTCCTATAACCCCGGCTATAACCACTCAAACCACTCAAGGTTCTGCTCGTGCCGTCTTGGACTGCTCACGGCCCCGCTCACGGCCCACCCTCAAAGACATCACCTTGAGCGGGTCACACCTCCCATACACCACTATACACAGCGCCTCACCTTCCCTCACCATCCCTCACTTCAGGCCACGTTACCTGGTCCCTCCCACCACCACATGATGTCTGCACCACACACCCATGTTGTGTACGTACCCTACGACGATGTTTACGCCTTCAGCTCATGCACGGCATCACCTACGCCGTTTCTACTCTCCTTATAACATGATACCGTTCACCAATAAACTACGTGACTTCAAACACAACAATGGCGAACGAGGATGTTGATGAAAGAATCCACGCATAAAAGTCGATTTTCTTGCTTTCACAAAAAGTGATTCTCCTGCAGAAATCGACCATAAGCTAAGTAAAAAGGCCAAGAAGCCATTCCTACCAAAATTGGATGAACTCCCATTGATACACTGTGAAAACTTTGTTGTGAAAAGTGAAGTCCCTGAAACTGAAAGTAGACTCCAGATCCCAAAAGTGAAAGTGAACTCCATGAAAGTGAAAGTAGATCTCTGAAACTAAAAGTGACTGTGCATTTGTGTAGGCTAGGCCCTATATCTACAAGTGTTGATCTACAAATGAGTGACTCTGAAATAAGTGATCTTGAATCTGAGGCTGGGAGTCTACATCTAGAAACTATGGCTGAAGCTAGGAACGTTGTGAGTGCCATAGGAGAGTTTAGTCCCAATAAAGAAAAGTGGGCTAATTATCAAAGAAGGTTTAATGCTTGGATGAGAATAAACAAAATCCAGGATGATGAAAAAATTGATGCCTTTATATCTATGGTGGGACCTGAGGTAGTGGATCTTTTGGTTGCATTGTGTGCCCCTGCTGAAATTGAAACCAAAACATATGCCCAGCTAACAACATTGATTAGTAACCACTATACCTCAGGGTCCAACGAGCTAATCGAGAGCTTCAAGTTTGATGAGCGGAAACAGGGTGATAATGAGTCTGTTGCAGACTATATAGTGGCATTAAAAAAAATCAGCATACATTGCGGGTTTGGGGATGAAGACCAAATCAAAAAGAGGCTCAGAAACCGCCTGGTTACCGGGTTGAGATCCGCTGCAATTAAGAACAGACTTTTAGGTTTGGGTGCAGGGTTGACATGGGAGAAAGCCGTAGACATAGGCACGTCAATGGACACGGCTAGCCATGGTAATCAGCTCATGGGGCCTACCCATGAGGTCAACCGGGTTCAACGTGGTAGCTACAAGAACAAAGGAAAAGCCCGCACTAAAAATAAGTGTTATCGTTGTGATGGCGACCACGAGGGCCGGTGCCCATTCGAAACGGAAAAGTGTTTCAACTGTGATAAAATTGGACACATTGCCAAGGCTTGCAAAACGAAGTCTGCTCAAGGTCAATCTCAGTCGAGAGGTAGCTCACGTCCATACCGTGGCCGCGGAAGAGGTCGCGGGCGAGGCCAAGGCCGTGCACATTACGTCGATGACGACGAAAAACAAGAGGAAGAGGTCAGTTACGCATCACTGTTTGAAGTTAAAAGCGGAAAATACGGAGAAATAACAGTGAATGCCCGTGTCGAAAACAACGAAATGACATTTGCCTTAGACACGGCATCGGCAGTTTCGATTGTCGGTGAGGACGACTACAAAGAATTCTTCCCCGATTTTGAGTTACGCGAAGCTTCTATCAACTTAAAATCGTACACCGGACACAAAGTTGAGCTACTCGGTGAAATCGACGTCCATGTGGAGTACAAGGGTCAAAAGAGACAGTTGCCACTGGTGATCGCGAAAGGCGTCCGTACACCGTTATTCGGACGGACCTGGCTAAAAGCCATACGTATAGACTGGGAAAATGTCTTCGCGATACATGCAACGCCCGTGGAACAGCTCCTGCATGAGTATCAGTCCGTGTTCAAAGGAGAGATAGGAGAGATAAAGGGCTTTGAAGCGACAATTGAGTTAAAACCAGATGCCACGCCAAAGTTCAAAAAGGCACGTTCCATTGTCTATAACCTCACAGATGGTGTAAAGAAGGAGCTAAATAGGCTTGAAGAAAGTGGAGTTTATCGCCGCATTGAAAGAAGTGACTGGGCATCTCCAATAGTAGTGGTTCCAAAAGATAATGGACAGATGAGGTTGTGTGGTGACTACAAAGTGACTATAAACAGTGCGGTTGTCGATCAACCATATACGCTACCCACAGCTGAGGATATATTCGCTACGCTGGCGGGTGGTAGCCAGTTTACGAAACTGGACCTGTCTAGTGCCTACATGCAAGTGGTGGTGGAGGAAAAGTCAAGAAAGTACCTGACCATCAACACTTTGCAAGGACTTTACGAAGTTACTAGGCTTCCCTATGGGGTAAAGACAGCACCACACATCTTCCAAAGGATCATGGACCAGGTCTTACAAGGAATTCCTGGTGTTTGTTGCTATATAGACGATATCCTGATAACCGCTCCCACAAAGGACGAGCACCTAAAGCGCCTCCAACTGGTACTTCAAAGACTAGACAAGCATGACATCCGAGTGAAACGGGAGAAGTGTTCCTTCTTGGCTCCCGAAGTCCAATATCTCGGACATGTGATCAGCAAGGAGGGTCGTAGGCCCGTACCAGAAAAAGTGAGCGCAGTAAAAGACGCCAAAGCACCAGAAGATGTCTCAGAACTTCGCACATTCCTCGGGATGGTCAACTACTATGGTGGGTTCGTTAAGAATTTGTCCACAATTCTCGCTCCGTTAAATAATCTCCTGCGAGATGACGTCCCCTGGAAGTGGTCAAAGGAGTGCGAAGGGGCATTCGGGAAAGTCAAAGACGCCCTTACAAGTGAAACAGTGTTAACATATTACGATGTGAACAAAGAGCTTCTCCTCGCGACAGACGCATCTCCTTACGGAGTTGGTGCGGTTCTGTCACACGTTGACGAGAACGGAGAGGAGCGACCAATTGCCTACGCGTCAGTGACTCTAACGAAAGCTGAGAGGAACTACGCCCAAATAGAACGCGAAGCGTTAGGCATTATCTTCGGAGTTAAGAAATTCCACAAGTACCTGTATGGTAGGTCATTCACACTGTTGACCGACCATAAGCCACTGACCAAAATATTGGGTCCGAAAACGGATGTGCCAACGTTGGCAGCACTAAGACTGCAGAGATGGTCTCTCATTCTGATGACCTACAACTATGAGGTCAAATATAAGCGATCAGAGGATCATGCCAATGCCGACTATCTGAGTCGGGCACCAGTGGACATAGCCAAAGAAAATATGGAAGCTGAAGTGAACTATTTTAGCCACACTGACAAGTTACCGATCAACGCCAGAGACATTAAAGAAGCGACCCGAAAAGATCGGATCCTCAACAAAGTGTATGAGTTCACCATGAATGGTTGGCCGAACCATGTTGATGATGATGAACTGTCAGCATTCTATATCAGACGACACGAGCTATCGTGTGACCAAGGATGTCTTCTGTGGGGTATGCGAGTTATCATTCCACAGAAACTGCAGGAGCGAATGCTAGAAGAGCTACACATCGAGCACGTCGGTATAGTGCGCATGAAAGCACTAGCTCGTAGCTACCTGTGGTTTCCCGGCATCGACAATGCTATAGAAGCATTAATAAAAGCATGTAAAACATGCCTGAGTCTCAAGAACGATCCACCAGCATCTCCGATGTATCCATGGCGATATCCTCAGAGGCCATGGGACCGACTGCACATAGACTTTGCAGAGTACAAATCTGAAATGTTCCTAGTGGTAGTAGACGCACACTCAAAGTGGTTAGATGTAGTGCTCATGAAATCTACGACCGCAGAAAAGACCATAGAGGTACTGGAGCGGATGTTCGCCCATAACGGGTTCCCAAGAGAGGTTGTGAGCGACAACGGCCCACAATTCATCGCGGAAGTGTTTCGCGAGTTCCTGCATAACAAGGGTATAAAACATACCTTGACCGCTCCCTACCATCCAGCGTCCAACGGACTTGCAGAGCGAGCGGTGCAGACCCTGAAAAATGCCTTAAAGCGGCATACATTGGACGAGAAACCCGGCATGACTACTCACAGAAAGCTGTGTAGTTTCCTCCTGTCGTATAATTCGACGCCTCACTCGGTGACAGGGGTGTCCCCATCCGAGTTGTTTCTCAAGAGACAGCTCCACACACGGTTGTCGATGATAAAACCCGACCTTCATGTGACGGTGGAGGGAAAACAGGACAAAATGATAGAGTATCGAGACCAGCGAGTGCCACAGCTAAGAGAGTTCGAGAAAGGAGAAAGAGTACGTGTAAAGAACTGCCGAGGCACCGACGTAAAGTATGTACCAGGATCCATAGTGTCTAGGAAGGGTCCCGTACAGTACTTGGTACGAATCGGCCGTAACATCCGTTACGTCCATGTCGACCATCTTCGAAAGTCCGGCGAAGCCATCGAAGATGACATTGATGACGAACAGCTCAGGCCTATGCAAAGGCCAATCACGGATATCATAAGTGATATACCTAAAGGTGGAAATGACCCTGTAGTTGTTGAAACGCCAGCTACGGCCATGCCACAGGAAGATGTGGTTACCTATGAGGAACCACCTAGAGCTATTCCACCCCAGGTGGTTGCTACTCCACCGAGAGTGCCGTCTCCAAGACGTGTATCTGTGAGACCTAGAAGGGCTCCAGCAAAGTTCAATGACTATGTGCCTAAATAACTGTTCTATTTCAGAGACTGATATATTTGTGTTTCTGACACTACTGTTCATGTTAAAGTAACATTACATAAAGATAAGAGTTATCGTTATCAGTAATCTCAAAGAGATAAAAGACTCCTTATAGTATACTACATATCCTCAAAGAGATAAAGACTCAAAGGCTTTAAGTTCATTGACACCAATAAGGTGATGTCTAATCATATGTTTATTCCAGCATATATATTAAGTGTGGAGGAGTGTTGTGTACGTACCCTACGACGATGTTTACGCCTTCAGCTCATGCACGGCATCACCTACGCCGTTTCTACTCTCCTTATAACATGATACCGTTCACCAATAAACCACGTGACTTCACGAACATAACAACCCACTCAACAAAAAACGTTTTTTTGCCCTGGAAAAAACGTTTCCTAAAAGATTGCAAAACGTTTGCTTTTAACGTTTGTTTTACATAAAACGTTGACTCCAAATAACGTAAATAAACATTTGTACAAGAACGCTTGGAATACAGCCTTATTGTTACACATACCAGTAATACAGGTCGCTACCCAGCGATGCACCGCGCCCCAAGCTGGCCCAATCATAAGTTCTACCTTGGACTCAGAGTTGGAGATTGAAAATATTACGCCACTCCGATCCTATTTGCGATATGCTAAGGCATTCCCACCATGCAGTATAATAGGGCAGACGAACGCCATCTCCACTATTTTCCCGCGCCAATATCTCCGGCAGCGGAGCTGCTGGTTCCCATATAAAATAATGTTTTCCAGGCGTCAGAATATCATTTTTTAATGATCGAAATAACGTTTTTTTAACTGTCCCAGAAGGCACCAAAATACAGCATACTGGCATCATGTATTTTTTGTTTTTTTATTTCATTTCTTTTTCATTTGTTAAATCATTATCTTCTTCTAGACCTGATACATGTAGTATATCCTCCATCTACTTGTCTCTCCTGACCATGCATACGCACAACCATCAGTTAGATTTCAAGCCATGGCTCAGTCACACGACTTTGTAATATAACTATTGGATAGACTATCCAATTGTTGCAATATCATGAGACACAGTCCCATTCCCTACCTTTAGTAGATGAACTCTGTGAGACAGAATCCATTCTTCTTGCGTTTCACTCCGGTCCCGAAGGGACCGGCAGGCGATATCGCCGTGAAGGCACACAAAACTCGATCACACAAAACTCGAGTAAATGGGTGTGTACAGGTACATTCCAATCCCAGACTGCATGAATATCATTCAACTCCCTGCCACTTCATAAAAATGGTTTGATATGATATCCCAGTCAGCATTGCTTACTGGGGCCCATATGTGTCTAAAGGTGGGCCGTTAGGTGGGACCCACGTCACTTTGTCCATATGGGGCCCACCACATTTTTGTCCTGGGCTAACGGCTGAGTCTAAGATGGGCTTGCCCAGATTTTAATTGAGCGTATCCATATGGGTATAGGGCGGGGCCCACAAGGGCTTGCTTGAATTTTTTTTTTTTTTTTTTTTTTTGGGGGGGGGGATATAGGACTGTGAACCTCTACTGTAGTTGTTTGTCATTATTTGATATGTTATCGCCCATCTCCCAGATAAGTTGGTTCCTCCATATAGGTAGGAATCTCTTCCTCCACCATTCAGAGGGTAGAGAAATGCATCCTTTAGCTGACTTACTCTTGGGCTGGACACATTTCTTAACTTATGTAATGCAGCCAGCATGCAAGTAGCCTGTGTGTGAGAACTCAGTCAGTGGCAGGATTATACTTTTTCATGACATTCATGGAACAGGTGTTTGTATCAGGGTGTTGCTTGTTTCCATATTCGTGTGCAGAATGGGGTTATAAAACACGGCATTCCCAGAACCTATTATGAAATCTGTTATATTCCTAGCCGTTCTGGAATTATTGAGAATCCATAAACTTTTGTAATCCACATGTAAAAGCTCTGTTGAACATTAATGTGGTATCACTTATGACGAGGACATCTAGTGGTTTATTCAAGAACATGACTTGCCCATTTGGCCCAGGTCCAGCCCAGATGAATCCCATCCATGAGAGGGAATGGGATTTGAAAAGTAGCCATGAAAGTTTAGGCCAAAAAAAAAAGGTGTGTTTCAGGCAACATGGTCCAAAAATTTAGGGTAGGTAGGTCGGATTTTTTTTTTGAATGTTGGAGGTACCTTGAATGAGTCGCGGACTGCCATATCGACTCGCGGGTCATTAAGACGACTCTCCGATTCTTACTATAACTAGGAATATCATGAAATTATTGGACATTCTTGTTAATAAGCAATTTCCTGAGACTGGACAGTTAATTAGGCATTGAACTGTTCTTCCTGACCAAAAAATTGCTAAAATTTCCAAAAAATATGAATATTTTGCAAAAATAAAATAAAAAAATCTCCAAAATCGGAAAAAAATGCCAGGGTCGGCCCTTTTTTGAAACTAGGGTCGGGTTGCCTGAAACACACCTTTTATTTTTTTTGGCCTTAGTTGATGGCCTGAGCCCAGAAAATTAAGTGGTGGGCTAACCCAAATGGGACCCACCCCACGATACATTCAATGCCCATGTAAAGCCCATTGACCCTTTGACCCACTTTGCCTGAATCCATCCCAAGTGAAACCCATCTTGACATAACAGCATAGCAACTTTATTTAAAATGTTAATTTCAAAGAATCACCGCTTATGGATACAAATTAAAGTACCGTAAAACCTCGAGTATAAGCTGCGGCTAGTGCGCGAGTCAGACTCAGCTTTTTTTATACCAAACATGCCTATATAGGGTGCGGCTTATACGAGAGTTTTTATAAGTTTACTACAGTACCAAATTAACAATTTTCTGGCTCCTTCTGTGGCTTATATGATCTGCCAGAGTTAGGGGTGCGGCTTGTACGCAAGTTAGGCTTATACGCGAGGTTTTAGGGTATTTCAAATGTAGTTAAATGTTCAAAGTTAAGTTTTGTCTGTGGGTTAAGCCCAGCTGGGGCCCACCTAGCAGCCCAGGTTTACTCCCATAGAGATTTTAGCCCACTTTAACTAGATAAAGCCCAGGCAACACCCACTTTGACACAAATCCATGAAAATGGTACTTTAGATTATAATTTTCTAAAAACAACCAAAGATGAGTATGTTTCAAAGTATTAACAACATATTTTAGAAAAAAATAGTTGGTGGGCTTAGCCCATTTGGAATCTCACTGGTAGCCCTGGGCAAAAATGAGGAAAACCCAGATATGGGCAAACCCAGATGGCCCAAGTAAAACACAAATGGGCCCCAGGGACCATTGCTGGCTGGGATGTTGACACCACACCGATTAAAATAAGTTGTGATAATTATCATTGTGACACTTTTTTAAATAAAGAAAGTGTGGACAGGCCCCAAAAGAATCCCATTGAAAGGATAGTGCTGCCTCCTGGTTGCAAAGACTCAAACCAAAAGAAACGTTTAGTAACATCAAAATAACGTTTTTATACAGACGTTTTTTTGTACAAACCATTTAGAAATGTGAAATAATGTGATGGATACAAACAATTTTGTCCAAACCATATGGACATGTTCAATAACATTTTAGATACAAACGTATTTTTTCTAAACCAAATTTTTCTAATGCAAACATTCCCCCCTAAAACTTCTAGAAAGGTTAAATATAAATGTTTTAGATGACAACGTTTGCATTATGAACTAAATTGAAATGCTAAATAACGTTTTTAAACAAACATTCTCCCGTAAACCTTGTACAAACCTTGTACAAACGTACAAATGTTTTTTGTTGTTGTTGAGTGGGCACCCTGGGACTCCATTAGTCCCCTGCAGTGATGTGTATACCTGCCACCTTCCCCATAGCCCATATAAATAGCACTCACCTTGGGTACAATGTATATATGCAAATGACCTGTCAGACCATGGGTTGTCAGGGGGAGACGACATATTTGTATATATTTGTACATTGACAAGGAGGTACTTACCCATTCTATATTTGGACATATTTTGTCATGGTAACTGTAGTTGTGGAAACTCTGCTATAAGTCAGTAAGTCATGTGGTAATGAAGATATAGGAGTCAGACGTCAAGATGTGTTGAGATAAATATATATTGTGACTTTATTAATTAGGCATCACTAATTAATAGCGCACCAGTTGCCGGATTCTGTGGCGATGGGTGTACATGTGACTGGGTAAAATGAAATAGGTGTTTTTATATGGTTGGTCAGTTAATCAACCAATAAAAATACAGTAGTGTTCTGAGGGCACGGACAGACGGTGGGGAGCTATATGGGAAATATGTTAAGGCAGGTCGGAACTATTGAAAACGGCCCTCAGGACTGCAAACATTTCTGCACATATAGCTAAAATAGGCTAGACCATCGTTATATTGGATGATATCAACGATAGGCTATATCCATCATTTCTACAAAAATTGATATTTTGGACAATTTCCTCAAGATAATTATTGCCATTTTTGCTGCTACTGCTTGTATTGGAAACTACCTCTAGCATAACTTTGTACAACTCTAATTTGTTTGATTATCTTTCTTTTTTTAATTTCCAATTGCCCAAACCCACAGAATTATATGCATGGGACCATATTCTAAAACTAATACATGACTATTAATTCAGAAATGAGCTGAAGAATGTTTTAGGGGAGTTTTTTTAAGACAATGCTTTCACTGCTACATGTATTACTCATAAGATAGATGAGTTTCTGCTCTAGCTTTGCAGAAAAACTTTTATCTTCAAAATTTGATATTTAAAAAAATAACTACGGACCCCCTACTTTTCTTTTACACTGCGTGGTTCCAAATTATGTAAGGTATTTTAGGGAAATATTTGGAGTAAATATCGTTACTTTTGACCCATGATAGGCAACCACCTTAAGTGATGGCATAAGAACATGTGCTTATGCAGCGATAAAGACAATTTACTCTCATATCCCCCCCCCCCTATATAGTACGAAGTTCCTTTATTATTCTTATGCACGTAAGGTAATTTGAAATATATTGTATTTTAAGAAATCATTTGGTGAAAATAAAATACTTTATTGACTAGGAGGAGATGAGTATAGAAGGGACATACGGGGATAACTGCGGTTGGGCCTGAGATGGTCGTAAATAAAGACCGGCCTATTTATTAACAAGTAATAACGAAAAGTGTAAATGTATATATTAGAAAAAAAAACAAAAAAACTGAGTCTGTCCTGGCACCCAGGTGGGTGGACATGAGGCACTGGCTGGGGTAAGGGCCAGGCGACCGCAGCCACTGGGATTTGATGAACACGCTGACCGTATTGGATGGTCTTGGAGCTGGATACTGTAACCAACATTCCCCAAGAGGTGAACTTGACAGCGCTGCGACGGAGACAGTGTGCGCCTGGGTTTGCCGTAGAGCCTTGCACAAGGTTGCTTTTCCTAAGTAGGGTCCTGAAGCTCACAGCTACACAAGCCCACATGGCTCTGTCATTGATATCATGAATATTTACAAAGCCAAACATGGCTAACAATTGGGACACCGAAAGGGTTACCCGAATAGGGGTTGGATCGCCAAGGATCCTCCTCAGCCCCGACATGGTACTCCGGAATATAAAGTTTCCACGAATTGATGAAACATCATAACCATAGTGCGAGTTGAGACTCAGCACCGCACTCACATAGTTATCAATAGTGGCGTATTTCACGTCAGCTGACAAATACACAATGTACCGACACATAACGCGCTGGGTAGTGGGGAGAACAGGTGAGTCGGTCTTCGCGCAGAAATTAATGTACCTTTTCCACTGACTACACTTAGTCTTCCATGTCGCGACACTCCACGCGTGTGCTCTGATCTCTGCCGCCCGGGCGTCGAGCTCTACCCCGAGGCTGTTCCCCGCTGCAACAGATGAAAAGCGGTAGGTTATGAGGGGGTAACAGCACTCGTGATAGAGCATCAGCGACGACGTTGAGTTTGCCAGCAATGTGAACTGCTGTCAGCTGACAATTGTAGAGTACAGAAAGCCAAAAAAGTTGTCTTAGGAAGGTCATAGCGTGCTTGTTAGCGCTTTTGCCTTTATTAAGCGCGCTGACCACATGGGTATTGTCAGAAAAGCAGATGACCTTCCTATCTCTCCAGGAGGGACCCCATCTCTGTATGGCCATTAGGATGGGGAACAGCTCCTGGACATTAATGTTATCAGGCACAAATACATCAGGACAGGGGAGGCAATGATTATGATAATCGATGTTCATGGATAGGTCACAGTACCACCCCGCACACAGCCAATCCGTACCGTAGTGTACACCGTACCCCACGCCTGACGCGTCCATGTAGAGGTCCGCGCACGCCTGGGGGGTCGCTGCAATGATATTCGCACTACCGTTAAACCATGATGCGAACCGCTGCCACCAGTCTAGATCTTCAAAGAAGGCTGTGGATAGGGTGATGTACCTTTTACCCCCTGTGAATGCTGACAACATAGCTATAATTCTGTGGGAGAAGGTTCTGCCCCCCCTGACTAAGGTTGAGCAGTGGGCTAAAACCCCACACAGGCGTCGAAGCTGCTTCCTTGTCGCCCTACGGCGACCAGCAAAGAAGAGCAGCTCGGTGTGAAGTTTGGCTAGCTTGTCCCTAGGCAGGCGTAATTCCATAATTAAAGAGTCTATCTCCACGCCTAGATACACCTGGACCTGAGAGGGTGACAACACTTTCTTGTAGGCAATATAGAAACCTAGTGACCTCAGGGTGCTGTGGAGGAACAGCTGACCGGCCTGGCATTCAGAGAACGACCGGCCGAGGACTAATAGGTCATCTAAGTAGTTGAAGCATGTGTAACCATGTGAGCGCATGTAGCGCGTGATGCTGTCCGTAATCCGATTGAACAGGAAAGCGGCCATTCTGGTACCAAAGGACAGGAAGTTGTCCACCAGGAAAGTAGGCTTGCCGTGCACTTCCCACTCAAGGCCCTGGTACTCACGATCACTAGGCCTTATCATTATTGAGCGGTACGCGCTAGAGACATCTGAGACCGACATGTACATACCGGGCTCTAGAACCTTAACTACATCATCAATGTTGGAGTAGCTAAAATGATGGAAAGTCTCCTGCATGAAAGAGTTGATAGAGCGGCCTTCGGGTCTACTTGCATCCGTAATGGGTCGGAACCCCCCTCCCTTCTTGTCAACCGCTCCCATGGCATGTATACAGGTAGGGGGGTCCGAGACTACCGACAGCTTGCCCGCCGCTAACTCCTCTTCAATTAAATTGTCTATAAAGTTCAGCGCGTCTGACTTAACATAATTCTTGGTAGAATAGGGGTCAATTGGGGAATCAGGGTCAACCAATTTAAAGCCGTGTAGCATACCATCAAGCAAAAAATGGCTGTCGAAGTCCCAAGTGTCCACCCCGTACATGTTTGTAGGTCCACCGCTTAACATTGACCTCCACCCAGCTGGCTTCATCTGAGTTCTCACACCCTCTAGTATATGATCACAATTACTGTCCCAGAGGGGCGCATAATGGGAATAGCCTTCTATGAGATCCTCTAATGAGCTGGTGCAAGTCATGTTGGGCACCTTACAAACAACATTTGGTGAATACGATGAGGGAGTACGCATGGGGGCCGGGTCCCATCAGGTTGGCCGCTGACCAAACTGAGGAGGGGGGAATGATGGACCCTGGCCTACATGGCTCGGGTTCTGCTGTCCTTGGCTCACACACCCACTCTTGGCCTTGTGGCCCCCCCTGCATACAGCACACACATGAGACCTGTTACAGGGGTTGAAGCCACAGTGGGTGTAGTTGAAGGAAGCACATATATCCTCCGGGCACCGGGGGTGACTGACTCCCCCCTTCTTCTTGGTGTTGCCACTGTTCTTGTTTGAACCCCCTTTCATCCTGGCTATCTCTGCCCTCAGCTCTGCTACAATTGTGAGATTTTCAGCCCCTAGGTGAGTGTACACCCCTTCATGGTCTGCCGCAGAGAAGGTTTCTACTTCCCCTGACAGAACCTTGGAGGTGAGGTCATGTTCATACCTGGCTAGGGCTGGGGCAGTGAATGAATTGGATAGGCCCTTCATGGCTACAAACCTCATATGGTCCCCATAGTCTTTAGCAGACCACTGGGGTAGATTGGCAAACATCAACTTCTTTTGGACACATGTCATACCAAACAGTAACTCCCTGTATGTCATGTCAGAGTACACCTTGTCAGTGGGTATGTGATAGTCAGGTCTGAGCCAGTGACTAGACCTCTTCCTCCTAGTCACCTCCCCAATCCTACACAGAGTAGAAAGCAAATCACCTTCACCTGAACCTTGGTTGTTCCTGGTGTCCATGAAGTTGGAGAAGTTGCCAGACAGGCCCATGTGGGCAGGAGTAAGACCTGCCTTAAACAGGCCGGCCTGAAGGGTGGTAGAAGTGTCTCTGAGTTGCTGCTGCTGATGAATAGGGCCTGTGTAAAGGGATCCATCCCTATAGAACAGCTGATGGGAGGGGTGAGACTGCATGGTGAGTTGTGTGTGACCACTGGCACCCACCTGCTGGCTGTCTCCTGCCATCATCCCGGCCGCTGCCGCCATCTGCGCGGGTACACGATCTACCCCCGGGGTAGAATCTAGCTGCTGGAGGGCACCAAAGCTTCCTATATGCTGAGAATTTAGCAGGAAACTTTGTAATTCATCCCCCGAGAGGCCGTCCGCCGTGTTTACCTGTGGCCGAGCGCCATGTTGGATTGAAGATTGTTCCCGGCGGCCTGTCTGATCCGCGTATTTGGCGCCTGTTCCGCTGGGGACCAGCGGAGGGAGGCGCTGTCCGCTGCTGGCTGCGTTCGCGGACACTAAATTGCCCGCGTCTCCTGCACGCGGGTCGCTGCCGCCGACTGCTGCCGACCAAGCGTTTGCGAATGGATCCGCAGGGCGGGAGGTGTTGCTGTCCGAGTTCGCTGATACTCCCGGAGCGGCTGTGTAGGCGGATTGAGAGGCTGTATGGGCGGTGGGAGGGAATGTTTGGGTGTTTCCGAACGCGGACATTCCTTGTTGACGCTGAGCAATGGCGGACTGCTGAGAAGCGTAGATCGTCCGCATCGATTGCCTGTACTCCTCCTCTAGGGCCGCATTGTCAAGCTCAATCTCCGCTAACCTCTTGTTTAGGTCGATTAGGTCCCTTTTCCGCCGCAATAGGTCGTTCCTCTCCCTGGCTGCGGCGATCCTATCCTCCAGGACCTCTTCAGGTTCCCTCTGGTCAGGAGGGGTGGGTGACAGGCTGGACTGTTGTTGTCGGTCACCCCCTCCCCCCACCTCACCACCATGGCCACCGGTGTCCATGGCCTGGCCTGAGGTGTCTCCAGGTAAAGTGTCCTGTGCCTCCTCCTGTGTACTAGTCTTATGCTCAGGAGCGGGTTGACCACATCCAGGGCAGTTCTTGCAATTCCCATGGAAACCATGGCCACAGTTCTGGCATTGAACCATGATTAAAATGCAAATTCACAAAAAAACTGAGTCTGTCCTGGCACCCAGGTGGGTGGACATGAGGCACTGGCTGGGGTAAGGGCCAGGTGGCCCAGGCAGGTGGTGGGAGTGGAGCCACCTGGTGAGTTCTTCCGTCAATACCCCAGCCAATCCTGTAAGACATATATTGGATGGATCCATAAACTAAAAAAATGTGAGGGCGGGCGATTTTTTTTTTCAAATTATTTTTTCTCTATGGATTTCAATCTTAAATCAAGAGGAGCGGGCGCATTTTTTTTTCTGAGGGAAAAATAATTAAAATTTGAAATTTGGAAAATATGGTAGGGGAAATCCGTCGACCAAATTTTTTATTTGGAGTGGCCTAGGGTAGGTCGGATTTTTATTTAATTAGTTTTTTTAACTTGGGCCCGAAAAGTAGCCAAAAAATTACTTGCAAACTTCAGCGCCGACTCATTGACAACAGCGTTGACTCGTGGACTATCAAATTGACTCTGAAATGGCCCAAAAATTACTTGAAGTGTAAATATTTTTTCAAAATTGGATAAAAATGTCTAGGGTCGGTCCTGTTTTGCTAGGTGGGGTAGGGTAACCTGAAACACCTTTTTTTGGCCTGATTCAAGTGCATTTTGAAAGATCTATAGCAATGTGGAATCCTGGATGGATTTTACACCCACAACTTGACAATTTTGAATAAGCAAACAAACAACAATAATTGAGCTTTCAAACTCGCCTCCCTCCTCAGTTGAGCGTCGTCCTATTGACACACACAATTAATCACTCCTCTGTACTTACATGTAGGGGGGGGGGTGAAAAAATTTCTTTAGTAGGCCTATAGGCCTATAGAGAATATTATAATATAAACATATAGTAGGCTTATAGGCCTACCCGGAATTGACAATTTTTATGTAGGCCTAAGCCTAGTAGTGGGGGAGTAGTTCATCTAATCTGAACTCGGCGATGCGGTCCGATCTGATCTTAGTACGCAGCTGCTAAGCCGCGGACCAGTGCGCCCCCGCGCACGTATACATCTTAAAGTAGTTCCGTGCGCGCCGTAGGCGCGCACGCCGCGTGCGCGCCTTTTCCCATCTCGCCCGTGTCAGTATGCCGTTTTCCCGCTCAGCGGGAAACCTATCAGGGGCCGTTCCTGCCAACGAAATTACGCGCGTCAGATGATCTTACGCGTATCGATAAATGTGACGCGCATCGGTGTTAGCTAATTAGAAGCTCTCAATCTGTCACGTGACTTTCACTCTGACGTCATATGTTCAGGATTCACGCGCCTCCAGAAGGTAGCAACTAGATAGCATGTTGAGAGTTCGTCGGTATAATTCAGAATAAAAATGGATCTAGTTGTAGCCGTTGGGTATAGTATAGCCGATAGCTTCAGTGCAATCTACATCTCATCGGAATTTAGTTTAGATTGGTTCAATTCTATGAAATAATGAGTATTTTAGGCATAAACAGCGATCCATGGTACTTGCACGTCAACAACAAATTGGGCCAGCTTTGGGTCATCATGGAAATTCCCTTCTCAGTGGAATAAAGCACCGTAGCGTGGTTTTTACCTACCAATATCTAAATATAATTACATGTTTCACGATTCACTTTAAAGGTTAAATAGATTAAACAGGTAAATATGATGTATTAATGTATTTTGATGCTGCGGGCGGACATCAGATGGTACGCGCGTAAGTTCTCAGTTGCGCGCAATTTCGTTGGCAGGAACGGCCCCTGATAGAAACCCCCCTACACGTGGCAGAGTCTTAATTATTTGAGACTGTGCTGGGAGAGTGGGGAAATGGGGATGTTGGGCGCTATTCGCCAATCGGCGCAGAATGCCAATCCGCAGTGCGCGGTAGGCCTATACAAATAGATGCGAGAATGTAATCAAGATATTTAATAAGGATTAATATTATTATAACTTTTCCAATTATGAGGGCCGAATGTAGGCCTTTACAATCCATCAATTATTAAGACGATGTTGTTGTCTTTGAACTAATCGGGGTTCAATTGAGTCAAGGACTTACAAATGAAACAGGTACTCGCACATTCCCCCATACGAGGTAGCCTACCCCCTACCCCTCAACCCCCTACCCCATACCCCCATCTCCTCCCGCCCCCTGGGCGTCCCCGCCCAGCGCTAACGCAGACTACATTACATAATATGATATAACGGGGCCAGTCGATCCGCACTCTCCTGCCATTTGCCAGTTGCCAGCAATACACAAACAACAATAATTGAGCTTTCAAACTCGCCTCCCTCCTCAGTTGAGCGTCGTCCTATTGACACACACAATTAATCACTCCTCTGTACTTACATGTAGGGGGGGGGGGTGAAAAAGTTTCTATAGTAGGCCTATAGGCCTATAGAGAATATTATAATATAAACATATAGTAGGCTTATAGGCCTACCCGGAATTGACAATTTTTATGTAGGCCTAAGCCTAGTAGTGGGGGAGTAGTTCATCTAATCTGAACTCGGCGATGCGGTCCGATCTGATCTTAGTACGCAGCTGCTAAGCCGCGGACCAGTGCGCCCCCGCGCACGTATACATCTTAAAGTAGTTCCGTGCGCGCCGTAGGCGCGCACGCCGCGTGCGCGCCTTTTCCCATCTCGCCCGTGTCAGTATGCCGTTTTCCCGCTCAGCGGGAAACCTATCAGGGGCCGTTCCTGCCAACGAAATTACGCGCGTCAGATGATCTTACGCGTATCGATAAATGTGACGCGCATCGGTGTTAGCTAATTAGAAGCTCTCAATCTGTCACGTGACTTTCACTCTGACGTCATATGTTCAGGATTCACGCGCCTCCAGAAGGTAGCAACTAGATAGCATGTTGAGAGTTCGTCGGTATAATTCAGAATAAAAATGGATCTAGTTGTAGCCGTTGGGTATAGTATAGCCGATAGCTTCAGTGCAATCTACATCTCATCGGAATTTAGTTTAGATTGGTTCAATTCTATGAAATAATGAGTATTTTAGGCATAAACAGCGATCCATGGTACTTGCACGTCAACAACAAATT
This sequence comes from Harmothoe impar, assembly GCA_947462335.1. NCBI lineage: Eukaryota > Metazoa > Annelida > Polychaeta > Phyllodocida > Polynoidae > Harmothoe > Harmothoe impar. The sequence continues at coordinate 75,981,963 of OX381704.1, read as the reverse complement.
GGGCCAGCTTTGGGTCATCATGGAAATTCCCTTCTCAGTGGAATAAAGCACCGTAGCGTGGTTTTTACCTACCAATATCTAAATATAATTACATGTTTCACGATTCACTTTAAAGGTTAAATAGATTAAACAGGTAAATATGATGTATTAATGTATTTTGATGCTGCGGGCGGACATCAGATGGTACGCGCGTAAGTTCTCAGTTGCGCGCAATTTCGTTGGCAGGAACGGCCCCTGATAGAAACCCCCCTACACGTGGCAGAGTCTTAATTATTTGAGACTGTGCTGGGAGAGTGGGGAAATGGGGATGTTGGGCGCTATTCGCCAATCGGCGCAGAATGCCAATCCGCAGTGCGCGGTAGGCCTATACAAATAGATGCGAGAATCTAATCAAGATATTTAATAAGGATTAATATTATTATAACTTTTCCAATTATGAGGGCCGAATGTAGGCCTTTACAATCCATCAATTATTAAGACGATGTTGTTGTCTTTGAACTAATCGGGGTTCAATTGAGTCAAGGACTTACAAATGAAACAGGTACTCGCACATTCCCCCATACGAGGTAGCCTACCCCCTACCCCTCAACCCCCTACCCCATACCCCCATCTCCTCCCGCCCCCTGGGCGTCCCCGCCCAGCGCTAACGCAGACTACATTACATAATATGATATAACGGGGCCAGTCGATCCGCACTCTCCTGCCATTTGCCAGTTGCCAGCAATACACAAACAACAATAATTGAGCTTTCAAACTCGCCTCCCTCCTCAGTTGAGCGTCGTCCTATTGACACACACAATTAATCACTCCTCTGTACTTACATGTAGGGGGGGGGGGTGAAAAAGTTTCTATAGTAGGCCTATAGGCCTATAGAGAATATTATAATATAAACATATAGTAGGCTTATAGGCCTACCCGGAATTGACAATTTTTATGTAGGCCTAAGCCTAGTAGTGGGGGAGTAGTTCATCTAATCTGAACTCGGCGATGCGGTCCGATCTGATGTGGCCCTGTCATCTAATCTGAACTCGGCGATGCGGTCCGATCTGATGTGGCCCTGTAGTTTGTTGAGTTGGATGCTGCACAACTATGGGGGAGGGCCCGGGGGGGGGTACTTGAATTTTTTCGGATAGGGGTGTGCGGCTGGACCAATGACAAGCCTTACCCTTGCTAGGGAGATTTTGTTTCAAAAACCTACCCTTGCTAGGGCATTTTCGGCTGAAAAGTCCTTGTTTTGAAGAGGAAAAACACTAAATGATCATGGATCAGTAATTTCACCGAGAAATTTTACCCGTGTCCACAAAATTTTGGAAAAAAATGGGCAAAAATGGGACATTTTGGTGAAAATCGGGTCATTTTGTTGGAAAAGTGACCCTTGCTAGGGAGATTTTGTTGAAACTAGACCCTTGCTAGGGAGATTTTTCTCTGAAACAGGATCCTTGCTAGGGAGATTTTGTTGAAAAAGTACCCTTGCCAGCCGCACACCTGTGTATACAAAATATACTAAGTGCCCCCCCCGGGGGGGAGGGGCGAAAATGTTTTATAGAATAGGCCTATAGAGAATATTGTAATATAAACCTATAGTAGGCCTATAGGCCTACCAAGTATTGACAATTTTTATGTAGGCCTAGGCCTAGTGGTGGGGGGAGGCAAAAATGTTTCCATAGTATAGGCCTATAGAGAATATTATAATATATACCTATAGTAGGCCTATAGGCCTACCAAGTATTGACAATTTCTGTGTAGGCCTAGGCCTAGTAGTGGGGGAGGGGCGAAAATGTTTTATAGTATAGGCCTATAGAGAATATTATATATACCTATAGTAGGCCTATAGGCCTACCAAGTATTGACAATTTTTATGTAGGCCTAGGCCAAGTAGTGGGGGAGGGGCGAAAATGTTTTATAGAATAAACCTATAGAGAATATTATAATATATACCTATAGTAGGCCTATAGGCCTACCAAGTATTGACAATTTTTATGTAGGCCTAGGCCTAGTAGTAGGGGAGGGGCGAAAATGTTTCTATAGTAGGCCTATAGGCCTATAGAGAATATTATAATATAAACCTATAGTAGGCCTATAGGCCGACCCGGAATTGACAATTTTTATGTAGGCCTAGGCCTAGTAGTGGGGGAGGGGCGAAAATGTTTTATAGTATAGGCCTATAGAGAATATTGTAATATAAACCTATAGTAGGCCTATAGGCCTACCAAGTATTGACAATTTTTATGTAGGCCTAGGCCTAGTGGTGGGGGGAGGCAAAAATGTTTCCATAGTATAGGCCTATAGAGAATATTATAATATATACCTATAGTAGGCCTATAGGCCTACCAAGTATTGACAATTTCTGTGTAGGCCTAGGCCTAGTAGTGGGGGAGGGGCGAAAATGTTTTATAGTATAGGCCTATAGAGAATATTATAATATATACCTATAGTAGGCCTATAGGCCTAACAAGTATTGACAATCTTTATATAGGCCTAGGCCTGGTAGTGGGGGGGCACAAATGTTTCTATAGTATAGGCCTATAGAGAATATTATAATATATACCTATAGTAGGCCTAGGCCTATATAAAAATTGTCAATAGTTGGTAGGCCTATAGGCCTACTATAGGTATATATTATAATATTCTCTATAGGCCTATAGGCCTACTGTAGAAACATTTTCGCCCCTCCCCCCTAACTAGGCCTGGGCCTACATAAAAATTGTCAATACCGAGTAGTACCTATATGTAGGCCTATCCCCCCCATGATACAAAATCCCCCTATACCCAAATGACATTGACCTATAGGCCTACCAAGTATTGACAATTTTTATGTAGGCCTAGGCCTAGTAGTAGGGGAGGGGCGAAAATGTTTCTATAGTAGGCCTATAGGCCTATAGAGAATATTATAATATAAACCTATAGTAGGCCTATAGGCCGACCCGGAATTGACAATTTTTATGTAGGCCTAGGCCTAGTAGTGGGGGAGGGGCGAAAATGTTTTATAGTATAGGCCTATAGAGAATATTGTAATATAAACCTATAGTAGGCCTATAGGCCTACCAAGTATTGACAATTTTTATGTAGGCCTAGGCCTAGTGGTGGGGGGAGGCAAAAATGTTTCCATAGTATAGGCCTATAGAGAATATTATAATATATACCTATAGTAGGCCTATAGGCCTACCAAGTATTGACAATTTCTGTGTAGGCCTAGGCCTAGTAGTGGGGGAGGGGCGAAAATGTTTTATAGTATAGGCCTATAGAGAATATTATAATATATACCTATAGTAGGCCTATAGGCCTAACAAGTATTGACAATCTTTATATAGGCCTAGGCCTGGTAGTGGGGGGGCACAAATGTTTCTATAGTATAGGCCTATAGAGAATATTATAATATATACCTATAGTAGGCCTAGGCCTATATAAAAATTGTCAATAGTTGGTAGGCCTATAGGCCTACTATAGGTATATATCATAATATTCTCTATAGGCCTATAGGCCTACTGTAGAAACATTTTCGCCCCTCCCCCCTAACTAGGCCTGGGCCTACATAAAAATTGTCAATACCGAGTAGTACCTATATGTAGGCCTATCCCCCCCATGATACAAAATCCCCCTATACCCAAATGACATTTTTGTATATATAATTATTATAGGCCTATAATAATTATAGACCTATAAGAGTGCAACACTTTGTTAACCATTGTTTTGGGAGAGGTATGCCATTTATACATTGAATCAGAACTCTCTGACCTCAGAGAGGACCCCTCTACATCCGGACAGGGGGGGGGGGGTCTGGTAGGCCTAGACCTACATTCAAATAGGCCTACTATAGGTATATATTATAATATTCTCTATAGGCCTATTCTATAAAATATTCTCGCCCCTCCCCCACTACTAGGCCTAGGCCTACATAAAAATTGTCAATACTATATTCTCTATAGGCCTATAGGCCTACTATAGAAACATTTTCGCTCCTCCCCTACTACTAGGCCTAGGCCTACATGAAAATTGTCAATACTTGTTAGGCCTATAGGCCTACTATACGTATATATTATAATAGTCTCTATAGGCCTATACTATAGAAACATTTTTGCCTCCCCCCACTACTAGGCCTAGGCCTACACAAAAATTGTCAATACTTGGTAGGCCTATAGGCCTACTATAGGTATATATTATAATATTCTCTATAAGCCTATACTATAAAACATTTTCGCCCCTCCCCCACTACTAGGCCTAGGCCTACACAGAAATTGTCAATACTTGGTAGGCCTATAGGCCTACTATAGGTATATATTATAATATTCTCTATAAGCCTATACTATAAAACATTTTCGCCCCTCCCCCACTACTAGGCCTAGGCCTACACAGAAATTGTCAATACTTGGTAGGCCTATAGGCCTACTATAGGTATATATTATAATATTCTCTATAGGCCGATACTATAAAACATTTTTGCCCCTCCCCCACTACTAGGTCTAGGCCTACATAAAAATTGTCAATTCCGGGTCGGCCTATAGGCCTACTATAGGTTTATATTATAATATTCTCTATAGGCCTATAGGCCTACTATAGAAACATTTTCGCCCCCCCCCCCACTACCAGGCCTAGGCCTACATAAAAATTGTCAATACTTGGTAGGCCTATATGCCTACTATAGGTACATATCATAATATTCTCTATAGGCCTATACTATAGAAACATTTTTGCCTCCCCCCACTACTAGGCCTAGGCCTACACAGAAATTGTCAATACTTGGTAGGCCTATAGGCCTACTATAAGTATATATTATAATATTCTCTATAGGCCTATACTAGAAAACATTTTTGCCTCCCCCCACTACTAGGCCTAGGCCTACACAAAAATTGTCAATACTTGGTAGGCCTATAGCCCTACTATAGGTATATTATTATATTATTCTCTATAGGCCTATACTATAAAACATTTTTGCCCCTCCCCCACTACTAGGCCTAGGCCTACATAAAAATTGTCAATTCCGGGTCGGCCTATAGGCCTACTATAGGTTTATATTATAATATTCTCTATAGGCCTATAGGCCTACTATAGAAACATTTTCGCCCCCCCCCACTACCAGGCCTAGGCCTACATAAAAATTGTCAATACTTGGTAGGCCTATATGCCTACTATAGGTACATATCATAATATTCTCTATAGGCCTATACTATAGAAACATTTTTGCCTCCCCCCACTACTAGGCCTAGGCCTACACAAAAATTGTCAATACTTGGTAGGCCTATAGGCCTACTATAGGTATGTATTATAATATTCTCTATAGGCCTATACTAGAAAACATTTTCGCCCCTCCCCCACTACTAGGCCTAGGCCTTCACAAAAATTGTCAATTCCGGGTCGGCCTATAGGCCTACTATGGGTTTATATTATAATATTCTCTATAGGCCTATAGGCCTACTATAGAAACATTTTCGCCCCCCCCCCACTACCAGGCCTAGGCCTACATAAAAATTGTCAATACTTGGTAGGCCTATATGCCTACTATAGGTACATATCATAATATTCTCTATAGGCCTATACTATAGAAACATTTTTGCCTCCCCCCACTACTAGGCCTAGGCCTACACAAAAATTGTCAATACTTGGTAGGCCTATAGGCCTACTATAGGTATGTATTATAATATTCTCTATAGGCCTATACTAGAAAACATTTTCGCCCCTCCCCCACTACTAGGCCTAGGCCTACACAAAAATTGTCAATTCCGGGTCGGCCTATAGGCCTACTATGGGTTTATATTATAATATTCTCTATAGGCCTATAGGCCTACTATAGAAACATTTTCGCCCCCCCCCACTACCAGGCCTAGGCCTACATAAAAATTGTCAATACTTGGTAGGCCTATATGCCTACTATAGGTACATATCATAATATTCTCTATAGGCCTATACTATAGAAACATTTTTGCCTCCCCCCACTACTAGGCCTAGGCCTACACAAAAATTGTCAATACTTGGTAGGCCTATAGGCCTACTATAGGTATGTATTATAATATTCTCTATAGGCCTATACTAGAAAACATTTTCGCCCCTCCCCCACTACTAGGCCTAGGCCTACACAAAAATTGTCAATTCCGGGTCGGCCTATAGGCCTACTATGGGTTTATATTATAATATTCTCTATAGGCCTATAGGCCTACTATAGAAACATTTTCGCCCCCCCCCCCACTACCAGGCCTAGGCCTACATAAAAATTGTCAATACTTGGTAGGCCTATATGCCTACTATAGGTACATATCATAATATTCTCTATAGGCCTATACTATAGAAACATTTTTGCCTCCCCCCACTACTAGGCCTAGGCCTACACAGAAATTGTCAATACTTGGTAGGCCTATAGGCCTACTATAAGTATATATTATAATATTCTCTATAGGCCTATACTAGAAAACATTTTTGCCTCCCCCCACTACTAGGCCTAGGCCTACACAAAAATTGTCAATACTTGGTAGGCCTATAGCCCTACTATAGGTATATATTATAATATTCTCTATAAGCCTATACTATAAAACATTTTCGCCCCTCCCCCACTACTAGGCCTAGGCCTACACAGAAATTGTCAATACTTGGTAGGCCTATAGGCCTACTATAGGTATATATTATAATATTCTCTATAGGCCTATACTAGAAAACATTTTCGCCCCTCCCCCACTACTAGGCCTAGGCCTACATAAAAATTGTCAATTCCGGGTCGGCCTATAGGCCTACTATAGGTTTATATTATAATATTCTCTATAGGCCTATAGGCCTACTATAGAAACATTTTCGCCCCCCCCCACTACCAGGCCTAGGCCTACATAAAAATTGTCAATACTTTGTTAGGCCTATATGCCTACTATAGGTACATATCATAATATTCTCTATAGGCCTATACTATAGAAACATTTTTGCCTCCCCCCACTACTAGGCCTAGGCCTACACAAAAATTGTCAATACTTGGTAGGCCTATACCCAGCTAACAAAAAAACGTTATTTTACGTCAAAATAACGTTATAAAATTTCATATAACGTTATGCCATAGTAAGGAGACTGAGAGAAACGTTATTTAACGTTATATAACGTTATAAAATGTTGTATAACGTTTTTTGTTTACTGGGTAGGCCTACTATAGGTATATATTATAATATTCTCTATAGGCCTATACTAGAAAACATTTTCGCCCCTCCCCCACTACTAGGCCTAGGCCTACACAAAAATTGTCAATACTTGGTAGGCCTATAGACCTACTATAGGTATATATTATGATATTCTCTATAAGCCTATACTATAAAACATTTTCGCCCCTCCCCCACTACTAGGCCTAGGCCTACATAAAAATTGTCAATTCCGGGTCGGCCTATAGGCCTACTATAGGTTTATATTATAATATTCTCTATAGGCCTATAGGCCTACTATAGAAACATTTTCGCCCCTCCCCTACTACTAGGCCTAGGCCTACATAAAAATTGTCAATACTTGGTAGGCCTATAGGCCTACTATAGGTATATATTATAATATTCTCTATAGGCCTATACTATAAAACATTTTTGCCCCCCCTCCCACTACCAGGCCTAGGCCTACATAAAAATCGTCAATACTTGGTAGGCCTATATGCCTACTATAGGTATATATCATAATATTCTCTATAAGCCTATACTATAAAACATTTTCGCCCCTCCCCCACTACTAGGCCTAGGCCTACACAGAAATTGTCAATACTTGGTAGGCCTATAGGCCTACTATAGGTATATATTATAATATTCTCTATAGGCCTATACTATAGAAACATTTTTGCCTCCCCCCACTACTATACCCAACCCTGGACCCCCCCTCCCCCACCTCCCATGCTGAGTGGAGAGCTCCTCTGACGTCATTCTGCTTACGTAAGATGGTTACCCGGTCGCTGGTACTTCCGCCTTTTAGGACTTGCCTAACCAGCGAAATATTATGGACGATTACGTAATGGGGTGGCCTAGTCCGCGCGTTAACGTCTTGCTACTTCGTACCCGGTAGATACTGGCCTCTGGTGTCAATTTCTCGAACCAGAGTCACATGATCTGTTTTGATCATGTGACTGCACACCACGTCCGTACACACCAAGAACACGGCCACGCAAAGATGCCAACACAAGATACAGAAATACGATTAGGGGCTGAACGAAAAAGTCAATGGACAATACATCATGTGACCGTGTTCATCTTGACATTCATGGGGCAAGTAGGATTAAACATTTGTCCACAAAATGTTGAGAATGAGTTCACGAGTTCCTGTGCTTGTCAGTATCACTCACATTCAAAGTCACACTCACAGTCACAGTGAGTCACAGTCACAGGCACACAGACATGATAGGCCCTATTGTTATTGATAAATCACAACTCAACTGTACTTGGTACTGACATAGGCTCATAGCCTACTAGTCTACTAGTGCTAGTAGTTGATCCAGGCCTACTGCATGTCTTGTACTGGGGCCTACTACATGTCTTGTACTGGGTCCCCATGTCGCATATCGATTTTAACAAATGCCCATGTCGCCATATAGGTTTTAACAAATGGTCCATGTCCCATGTCACTCCCCGGATGTCACTATCTATTTTTTCCCATGTCCCATGACCATGTCACTAAGGCCTAAAATGGCCCATGTCGCCGTTTCGAATTAAGGGTCTAGGGCCATTGTACTAGTACGGTACCTTGCTAGAAGGTGAGGAAGGCAAATAGGTGACTTTAACTCACTAGTGACTTATTTTAAAGGCCTATCCAGTGTTTTAGAGGTGATAAAGAAGGGAATATTCATAAGCACTTCTGGGCCGAAAAAATAGGGATAAACTGAGATAATAGAGTTCAGTCCCTGAGCTAATAGTAGGCTCACGTACAGTGTATCCATAGAGATATATCTGTCACGTCCTTGGTGTATCATAGCGGTTCGGGAGTGGTCTTCTTTCTTTTTTTAACAATGGTTGGGGGGGGGGAGAGAGAATCCGACCCCTTGACCGGGGGGTGTAAAATATTTCAACCCCTCCTTGGGTGGGTGGAGTAAATAAGATTTCACCTGTTTTGAGCGAAAAGGCCAGGGGAGGGGTGGGGGGGGGAAGCTGCGATGCTGCCGGCATTGGGTCGAGGGGTGGGGGAGGGGGGGGAGAAAGCTGTGACCCACCGGGGGAGGAATGCCATGGGTAGAGCTAGAGGACGAGGGTAGGTGTGACCCCCCCCCCTCTCCCCATAGGGGCTAGCTGGGGAGGGGAGGGGTGATTTTGAAGCAATTTCCAAATTCCAATATATAAAAACCCTCGTACTACCCACACCTAGACTATGGGAGAATTCTATTACCCACACTGGCGATTTGGTTCGCGTACTACCCGCGGGTAGTACGCGGGAATTTACGGTACTAGGCTTCAACGCCTAAGGGCCCACACATACCCATTTGCAACCGATTGTGTGGGGGGGGGGGGGGGGGTAACACATTTCACCCCCTTGACCTGTACAGATACAGATACACGTCAACACAAAATAAAAATATCTCAATTGCATGATTTAGAAAGCTAAAATGCCCCATCTCACTCTCAGTACGGACGTAGCTCTGAGTTCAGGAAAACGAGGCGCTGGGCAAGACACTCAGTAAGATTATCATGGGTTATTCGTGGGTCACATGCGATGCAAATCACACAATCAATCTTTAAATGTGGACCCGCTTGATGTTCCTATGCTTAGAAAATATAAGGTCTCGATTTCGAAATAGGTCTACGTTTAATTGACCCAGGGAACCCTGGGTCTCTGTGAGACGGTTTTCCCACAAAAAAAGTAGATTGGTCAGCTGACTTTGAAAATTCACCCTGCTTTTGTTTCCTGGTGAAAAAAGACAAAAAAAAAATGTCAAAATCAACCCAAAAAACATGTCTCTGTGAACTAATGCTGAAGATAGGCCAGTGACCTTGAATCCTGACTTTAAAAGATGCACGTTCACACAGACACCCATAGAGCTCAATGCTAAACAGGAGGTGAGACGTTTTTATGAGACGCTTTTGGTGCTATTTCCACTCTAAAGCAAGGTCAGTGGGGACCAGGTGATCTGTAAAGGTCACAGTGGTGGAGGGTGTTTTGGCATGGGAAGGTTTGGGGGGGTTGGGTCTTTTCCAAAGTGGTCTTTTCCAAAGTGGTCTTTTCCAAAGTGGTCAAGTCACCCTTTTCCAAAGTGGTCCTTTTCGAAAGCCCTGGGTCATTTGTGAGATATAAATCACACAATCAATCTTTCTAGAACAGAGTCATAATTGGGTATGTGTTTTGTGTTACAGTTATGCCTACTTCCATGCAACACGGAAGTGTTTCAGTAATGTCAAGAATACAATCAGCGCGGAATGGACCCCCAGCTTTGGCAATGCAACAGTCAGCAGGCCACTTCCCAATCAGGTATTCATCATTTTGATCACCCATATAATCTGTTCTTTAAACAACAGAGGAGGGGTAAGACAAAGGAGTTCGCACCTTGGTTCTTTCACATATCCTCACATAACCTTACAGCTTTGGTTTAAGACAGATAGACAATGCTTTAGATACGAGGGTAACTATAAACATAGCTACTGTAGAGTGCAAGGGTGCCAGCCAGTTTACTGTGTTTATGTTTAGCTACCCTCTCATAACCATAGTCTATCTATTACATGTTGTTGTAAAAATACATAGACAAATGCCAACGCCCATTGATACTGTCTCTGTTGTATTTCACGAGTGGGGGCTGGGGCCATATCCCACGAAGCCGCAGAGACAGTATCAATGTAGTTGGCATTTGTGTTTATTTTTTATTTGAAGCCATTTAATGAAGAAAATTAATATTTTCCCAGCCCATTGAATACAGCCACATTTTATTCAATGGGGGGCATTGAATATGGCCCTTCAGTGCTAAAGCATAGGAAATCTTGTATTTCAAAAAAATTAAATGATTTTCTGTCCAATTACCGTTGGTTATTAACTGTATGTTTACGGCGCATCAAAGGATTAGTAAGATATGGTGATAACAGGTGCAGACTTATTACAATGCACAATGTACGATTGCTATTATACGATTCTTAATTATTACTGATATTTGGTGAAGTATTATGACAACGTACGGATGCATGTAAGGGAATAAAAATAGGCGTGTTTCAGGTTACATCGTCCGAAAATCTAGGTAAACTAGATAGGTCAGATTTTCTTTCAAACGTTTTAGACTGCCATGAGCTTACTTCTTTGGATTATGATAACATAATATGTCCTTGTTCAAATGAAACATGCAGACTTGGAACTCACGACATGTGTTTCCTGACGATAAGAAAGCCTCAGTGTATCTGGGAGGTCTGGATTCAGCATTCCTTCTCTCCTACGCCGTGGTAAGTCCTTCATGATTTTATTAATTCCTATATTTGACATATTGATCTTGAGATACATGTAGTTCAACTATTATTTTGGGTTGTAGCAGGGTTGTGTAGAATATAGTCTTCTACATTTTGAGACAAATCAACACTCATGAGTTTTCCAGAATCATTCAGAATGTCGATAACGTTTTCAAGGAGATGGGATATATAATGTCTTTGCGGGGATCAATCCGTCCATGTCTGTAGTCCTGCATTTATAAAGGAAAACGTATAGGAAGAACGGGTATCGATACATGTCCAGGTTTTGTACACTTAAGTACCGGGTGTGTGCCAACCTATGTGTGATTGATGGATGATCCACTTGTACGGCATTATGCATGTACCGCATCTGTATTGTTCGTTTAATCTTGTGCTTTATAGGGTCTATACATCAGTGGATTTGTCGGGGACAGGTATGTATTTTTTTGTGTTTGTTAAACTGGTGGGACGAGAAAATAACGAATGACAACTGATAGAGTGAGCATCATTAGTAATGGGGATTACGCTTAATGGGGATTACGCTATTCAGAGACGTGTTGTATACAATGTACACACAGACATGCATGTATGCCATTAGCGAATATCTTTTATACATATACCATGTAAAAACCCAAATTATTAAAGGGAAACATCGTGTTTTTTATATTCGTGGACCAACACGTACAATATTGTAGTGATAGGCTTATCAATTTCTAACTACATGCATCTAGAACTATCACTACATGAAAGGGCTAAGTAATAAATCTACAATTCAATATATTTTAGAATAAATATGCGACTGGTGCTGTCGTTTGGAATGTGTACATCTGCAGTCAGTGTAAGTGTGCCACTCGGCTGTACAACAGAGTAGTACCCGCCATGTGCCTCTCATTAGGACAATGTCTAACATAATGAGGCACTCAACGATACCTAGAGAACGGTATATTTAAACTTCTCTGTCTAAATTACCAAGCATTGAGAAATATGATGAGGGCGCTTTTAAACGATTGTTTTTTTCTCTGATAGCTTGGAGACAATCGGGTATTATATGGCGATGCATGCCCAAACAGAAGAGTATTCTTTGTCTAACCTAGTTTAAAAAGAGTTGAAAGAATGTATGTTCTCTCCACATCGGCTTTAATTTGATACCAAATATGCCCAGATATCATAATTTCTATCATGAATATTATATCATTGTGAAGCCTCCATGTGTATCAGCAGCCAGTGTTACTTGTTGCAGGTGTTTATCTTCGGCTACGTGAGTGAGGTGCTCCACATCTACAATGTCTACTTCTACATGGCCTTCTGGATCATCAACGGGCTCCTCCAGTCCACAGGCTGGCCCGCCATGGTGGCTGTCATGGCAAACTGGTTCGGCAGGTCAAGGTGAGGCGCCAGGCATATAGTGCTATAGCTTTCTGTAATGATTATCAACCCTTTGGGCACATTCATGCATCATGGTGTGTATCAACCCCGTAGAGTGGGATGGTGATTGGATGAAGCCCTGGCGAATGGACTTCCAATACTGCGTTCCTACATCATGACGACACATGACAGCGTTTTGAAGCACAATGCGGCTGTGAAAGGGTGAAATTGTTGTAATGCTTAGTGTCACTGTAAAGTATATTCGAACGTATCGGTTACAGCCGGTGTAAGTCTGCAAAGACATGCCATTTCTTATACCTTTTAAAACTGTAATAGTACAATGGGTTGGAACAAGATATTTGCAATATATGAATATGTTTATAGGATGAATATTTCATAGGTATAATTCACTGTAAAGTTGAGCTTTGACTTTCTTGAAATGCCCAACTCCAAACTGTCGATTAAGACTCGGGGTGGTAACATGTATACATGTATATGATAATCATTCTTTCTAGCCGTGGTTTTGTACTGGGTGTCTGGAGTGCCTGTGCATCTGTAGGTAACATCATTGGGTCGCTCGTGGCTTCTGGTGTTCTGGACTTTGGTTACCAGGTAGGACTACTACAAACATGATTAAACTTTATCCAATATCGGGTTCTGGTAACCTTCACCTAAACTCGGCACATCCGCGTGGGGGATCTAAGTGTGATTCCAAAGTATGTACACTAGTAAATGTTGTAAGATAGTACATTTTTTTATTCAAGCAGTAATCACGGTTTACACTGCGATTTTCAAAGGCTGAAAAATCAAATATGTACATGTCTATATACAATACATAGATTGTCATGGTGTTGGATAATTCTCTGTGAAATACTGTTCGGTAAAAATTGATATATTGATCCAAGATAACATACAGTCGTGTGTTAAATTTAGTGTTACATTGATTGTTTCAGTATGTCTTCCTTGTACCGGCCAGCATGCTGTTTGGTGGAGGAATTATTACTTTCTTTGGACTTGTCCCTCATCCACACGAAGTTGGTGAGTGTTTGATTATTTCATCTTTGTTAAAAATAGGTATTGTAACCTCCCGTGTATAACCCGCATCTCGCATATAACCCACTACCGACTTTGTGAGAACCCTATAATCCGCACCTGGTGTCTGAAAATTGCCGTTTTAGATTTCGTCCGCATATAACCGGGTTATACACAGCCAAACTCAGCTTTATGATACCAAAGATGCCTATATAGAGTGCGGCTTATATGAGGGTTTTTATTTTTTTGTTTCAATGAGCCCTCTCGAGACTCGTTTATTAACAAAATACACGTTCGAAACGCAGCATAACTTTTGTTGACATATGCTACAAAAACTAAATACTCCGAGAAAAGAGTTATCACTATAGAACAGTACTAAAATATAAGATTTCTGATCTAGAAACGCGTTATATGATTTTCTTGAGCTAGGGGTGCGGGTTATATGCGAGATGCGGGTTATACGCGGGAATTTACGATATGTACCACCGTGTACTATATATGGATGTACAACCATACTGTCGGTATATCCTTTCTTTAATAGAGATTGAATAAAAACAGCTCAATAGCAAATTTGTGGTTATCCTTTTTGTTTTATGATTAGTTTAATGTAACTTTTTTTTTTCCAGGTTTAAAAGGTCCTGATGAAGAGGAGGATGAGACACTTGTAACAAATTCAGCACCAGAAGGTTTGGATCACATGGTCTTTTCTTTTTTATGTGCAAATAACTTATAGTAAAAGTCAAGCACGACCATTTAACGCCGACCGACTATCACAGTATCCAGCTCAAACGTGAAGGTTGAGTTTATTCCAGTCCCTTATAAGGTAAAACTATTATAACATTATGCTATAATACTCTTTTCACATGTGTAGACAGAGAACCATTACTGAGAGAGGGCGGTCCAGAATCAGAGGAAGGCCTTCTCGCAGACGACAATTCGCCCACCCCTGTCATACCGGCACGTGAGGCGCTGGGCTTCTTCAAGGCTGTCCTCCTGCCGGGAGTCATACCCGTAAGTTCGCTAGGACATGATATCAGAGATGCCAATTCTACTTTTGCTGAGATTCCTACATTTTCGCTTGAAGTTCTGCATTAAATCATGTTTATTTCCTACAGAAAATTGACCAAAATATTAGGATTTCTTACTTTTTGTCGACCAGAGAGTGGGATCTCTGACATCTGAAACAGAGCTAGGGATACACAGAGTAAGACGCAATTCAAACTATGTCAAATCGAACGAAGATTGCATGATTGTACACATGCTTGCCCTCTCCTTTCAGTATTCTCTTTCATACGCGTGTTTAAAACTCGTCAATTACGCCTTCTTCTTCTGGTTGCCGTATTACCTGACAAGTAAATATGGCTGGAAGGATAGTGTGTCTGACCAGATATCGATATGGTATGATGTTGGTGGTATCATTGGAGGTGCAGTTGGAGGCTTCGTATCAGTAAGTTATGTATACCTTATCGGCTTATGGGCACGAAGTACATTGTAGTAACAGATTTACTTGAAGCAACTGTCATAGTAATCTTCTATTAATATCACTTTAAAATGTTCTAGTATTGAAGATAAGGTCATTTGTGCGGCACTACATAATTTCCTACATGTATTTTTGATAAGCAGATAATATGTTTATTCTCTCTTTTGTGCATAATAAGATACATGTGTATTGCTAAATATAAAATTCAAATATATAGACAACTGCCAACGCCTATTGATACTGTCTCTGCCGTATTTCACGAGTGGGGGCTGGGGCCATATTCCACGAAGCCGCAGGCTGAGTGGAATATGCCCCAGCATGCACAAGTGAAATACGGCAGGGAAGTATCAATGTAGTTGGCATTTTCATTTATTTTTTATTTGAACCATTTAATGAAGAAAATCCAGCTTTTTCTTACCCCATTGAATACGGCCACATTATATTCAATGGGGGGAATTGAATACGGCCCTTCCTATAGTTAAGCATAGTAAAGCTCGTACATGTATTTCAAAAAAATAAAATAGAAATAGTTTCGTCTTAATTAAATAGAGTACTAGGACATTTCCATGTGGATACTAGCCCAATGCACCCTTTTTTCTGCAGGATCGCGTAGGTCTGAGGGCGACAGTGGTGACAGTGATGTTGCTGCTGTCCCTCCCATCACTATACGTGTACAGTAGTAAGTATAATATGGATATGCAATTATAACAGAAGTAGCACAGAATGTGCTAGTATGCGCATTATTTTTGGTGGTCGCCATGATCAGAGTCATACTTATTATGATGTTGTAGTGCCAAATCTATTATGACACTTGAAGTCTGTACTGTATAGCAGTATTTACCGTACAAGAAGACTACAAAAGAGGCGTAGTTTAGAGAACAAATTACCCGGTACTATGTAATTTGGCAATGATATGTATGAACACTACTTTAAGGTGTATGATATTGTATTGCAGTTTCCCCTGATAACCAGACGATCAACTCCGTGTTAATGGGAATAACTGGATTCTGGATTGGAGGTCCTGCTAATCTTATTAGCTCAGCTATCTCAGCTGACATTGGTAAGCATAGGGGGGATCGAGGGAGGTGGTTACGGCGACACACACTGATACCAGCTGATACGATGGGTACTAGCTTGTACATCGATACGGGCATTACCTGGGGATACAGTGCCATCATGGTGTCCTTTACCAGTGTATTGCAGCATGCTAACCTAAATATGATACGGAGGCCGGAGGTTGCACTAGTTGTCTATATTGTACTAACGGTCCCAAAGGAGCTAGCTATTAAGTGTCTACTATTAAGTGCACTGTTAAACTGTTTATGCAATATCCATGTATTTCCAATACTGCATTTGGTGAAGTTCGGTTCTGCTCTTGATGATTTACAATCGGATCTGATAATAATATAAGCCATAAATATATTCTTATATCACATTATGGCCAGACCTTGGCTATGAGGAGGGCCTCTAATGACTAACTACTCCCCTGGATCACCCACTTTATTCTTATTATTACTGACTACTCCGCTGGTTCACCCACTTTATCCCCCTTATGACTGACTACTGCCCTGTGTCACCCACTATCAGATCGCCAGTGCGGCTTATAGGATCGGCACAGAGTCGGGATGCGGCTTATGTGCGATTTTTTTATGCCGAAGTGGTGGCGTAGCCACCTGGTGGTGCCGCCAGGCACCACCAGAACGAGGTATATGATGTTTGCACTTTGCCAGAAGTCAGAACGGGCGCCGCCATCTTGGATTGTGCCGCCATCTTGGATTAAGGTGTCACAACACAAATTTATGCTATGGAATGACAAAAATATAAATCAACCTTTGATAGTTCCTGAGGTTGATTATAATCATACCTAACCCCCTAATATGGACCCAAGGATTTCAAAGGTTCTATTGGTTTGTTGCTAATACAGCTGGTTGCCTAGCAACGGCTATTCTAATTGTTTATCTGCCTAGCAACACACATTTCCAAGGTCCTGAAGTTGATTATAATCATACCTACCCCCCCTAATATGGACCCAAGGAATTCAATGGTTCTATTGGTTTGTTGCTAATACAGCTGGTTGCCTAGCAACGGCTATTCTAATTGTTTATCTGCCTAGCAACACACATTTCCATTGTCCTGAGGTTGATTATAATCATACCTACCCCCCCTAATATGGACCCAAGAAATTCAATGGTTCTATTGGTTTGTTGCTTATACAGCTGGTTGCCTAGCAACAGCTATTCTAATTGTTTATCTGCCTAGCAACACACATTTCCAAGGTCCCAAGGTTGATTATAATCATACCTACCCCCCCTAATATGGACCCAAGGAATTCAATGGTTCTATAGGTTTGTTGCTAATACAGCTGGTTGCCTAGCAACGGCTATTCTTATTGTTTATCTGCCTAGCAACACACATTTCCATGGTCCCAAGGTTGATGATAATCATACCCACCCCCTAATATGGACCCAAGCAATTCAATGGTTCTTTCGGTTTGTTGCTAATACAGCTGGTTGCATAGCAACGGCTATTCTAATTGTTTATCTGCCTAGCAACGCACATTTCCATGGTCCTAAGGTTGATTATAATCAAACCTACCCCCTAATATGGACCCAAGGAATTCAATGGTTCTATAAGTTTGTTGCTAATCCAGCTGGTTGCCTAGCAACATATATTGTAATTGTTTATCTGCCTAGCAACACACATTTCCTTACCCCCTGACATGGACCCAAGGAATTCATGGGAAATGCCATATTTGAAGTAATATCATCCTTCCCCCTGATAACCCCTTCCAGGCCCTGCTTTTTTGGTGTCTTGAATGGGTTCCCTTCAAACATACCAACCATGTAGACATTATGTTTCTTCGAATGCAAGAATTGCGGTTGTTGCCGCGTATAAAAATGCCTGAGGCATTTTTTTACGCGGCAACAACCGCAATTCTTGTTTTGCGATTATAATACAGTATTAAAATCACCATATTCAGATCGCCAGTGCACCTTATACATTGTATGATTGGTCTAAAGTCGGGGTGCGGCTTATACGCGAGTTAGGCTTATACGCGAGGTTTTACGGTACCATAAAGTCTTGTGTACAAGCTGCGGCTTCTATGCGAATCAGAGCTAGCTTTTATTTGATACCAAACATGCCTATATAGGGTGCGGCTAATATGAGGGTCTTAAGATGTATACTACAGTACTAAACTTGTCATAATCATACTCTCTGTTTGGCTTATAGGATTTTCTAAAGGTAAGGGTGCAGCATATATGAGGGTTTGGCTTATACGCGAGACTTTACAATACTCCCCTGGGTCATCTATATTTCTCTATGACTACCCCGGTAGTACTCCCCCGGGTCACCATCTATATTCCCATTATGATTGACTACTGTCCTGGGTCACCCACTATATTCCCTATGACTAACTTCTCCCATTATTACCAACCTAAATAGGTAAGGACTCCTCAGTCGGCAACAACAAGGAGGCTTTGGCTACCGTAACGGGGATAGTGGATGGTACGGGCAGTGTAGGTGGCGCCATGGGGCAGGTAAGCTGTCTGGTTGTCATCATCAGTTGATTTTCAACATGTATGCCTACCACATGATTTGTATAAAAAGCACTTTTTCAGTTGGAAGGACTGTCAGCTTAGACATTCACGTTCGTATTGCTGTTATAATTGCAAGGAATACATAGAGTATAGTTCCTCACTGAAGGTTATTTCACGAGGCAAAGCCAAGTGGGGAACTCTACGAGTGCTCCTTTGTGTTTATTTCATGTCATTATTAATAAAAATTTGTGAAAAATCCATTTAATTACTCTGAAAAAAACTAATTTATAGTGGTTAAATCAACAATTTTGATTATATGACAGGCCGTGAAATACGGACCAGGGCTATTTCACGGGGGGTGTTGCCTTCCTTGGTTAAGTCAATGGGAGTGCCGTATTAACCATGAAATAAAATCAATAGTACTTTGTGATCTACTTCTCTCTGATGGTTGTCTTTTATTGTATGGATCCTTTAAGGGCTCTCAACAGGTTTGTACAAATTAACACATATGCATGCATTATTTGACACAGATATGTTGAGACTATACACATTGTACACTAAATTGATCATTTGTAATGTTTCTATCAAATTAGTTCCATTTTGGAAGGTTTCAGAGGCTATGGAGTGCAAATGGAACAAAAACGTTCTTTTTTCTTAAAACAGCATTATGAGATGGAAAAAGAGCACTTTTATAACTTTTGATAATTGGAGAGTAATATAGGGGTCGTTTCCTGGAGACCTTTTCTTCCTTTTAGCTATATCTCAATTATTAAGCTCTACAGAGCTGTTCAAAGTAGCATAGTTACTTGAAAATTGATGATTTTTCATGAAAAATGGCAGAAATCGCCTATTTTCCCCTATTTTCGCCTGTTTTCAACAATTTTCAACCATTTTCAAGTGACTATGCTACTTTGAACAGCTCTGTAGAGCTTAATAATTGAGATATAGCTAAAAGAAAGAAAAGGTCCCCAGGGAATGACCCCTAGATTAATCTCCAATTATCAAAAGTTATGAAAGTGTTCTTTTTCCAACCCATAATGCTGTTCTAAGAAAAAAGAACGTTTTTGTTCCATTTACACTCTATGGCTTCTTAAACCTTCCAAAATGGAACTAATCTGATAGAAACATTAAATATGATCAATTTGGTGTACAATGTGTATAGTCCGAACATATATGTGTCAAATAATTCATGCATATGTGTTAATTTGAACAAACCTGTTGAGAGTCCTTAAGATAATCTCTTGATAACTGGTATCTTATCATTTATACAATTCAGTGTTAGGAAAAAAGTGGCAGGGGGCTCACTTCATCACCGTCACACTCAATAGTATCTGACAACGTATGGAATAATAATAATGGCTTAATAATTTAAGGACTACATATTCATGAATAGAGAACATTATCATTTCAGGTCCTCATACCAATAATAGAGAACAAATTCGGATGGCAATTCGTCTTCTATCTCTTCATGCTGATGGTGAGAAACGTACATTTAGGGATCTTAGAGGGCATATTGTGCACAATTAAAATGCAACATGTGATTATAATTATATGCTCGTTGATTATGGTTCAATATATGAAAATTTATATTGTAGGGGGGGAAGGTTAAATGCAATACGAAAAGTAATCTTTCAAACTCATGTACGGTATTTCTGTTCTACCTGTGAAAGATCATAATGAGAATTAATAATATCTTGGATACAAATCATTCAAGATTGTAGCAGTACTACAATGATGGAAAGATGAAGTATTTAACAGCCCTTCTTTTATCTGCTGTTACATTTAATACTACTGTTATCATGTTAACCTCTCGCTGTAATGTTGACTATTTCAGACCAGTCTGACAGTTGTCTGCATTGCTCCAATGCAATACAAAGAGATTACTTCCATCAGGCGCCGTTGGTTGGCGCGACGGTCGGGGACGCTACCCCCACCCTGCACAGACCCAGATAATGCACAAATAGTGGGGCGTTATGAGGGGTTATGATCCGTAGACAAATACTGTGGGAGAGATTATTTCTGAAAATATTGTGTCAGAGTAGGATATTCTGTGAGGGGGAGAGGAGGTAGCAATAGTGAGGTGATTATAAAGCTATACTTACTAGTATGCATTGTTACCTTGATACCGCATAATACATGTTCGCATTGTGTATGCGTCTTTCAGACATGGGACTTATTGTTTCACACGTTCAATCTTATTTGCAATTGTAAGGAGCATTTTTCAGAAGCGACTGAATGGATGCCGGGACAAATGAAAGTGCAATACAAGTCAAAACATATCTCTAACTTATGGCTCAAGAAATATGCTGGCATACTGTAATGGGTTATCTTTATATGTGCCATAAATGTATTAACTATGTGGTGTAAAATGGAGAGTCATGTGTATAAGGTAGTGCTGTATGGAATTATATAGGTTTGTTTAGATTGATACCGGCTATCTGAATTAGACTGTACATGTATGTACATATATTCACTATATAGTAGAGGTGAGCCAGATATTACATACAATAAAAATGACATAAATGTCCCCACTGGTCTCAAGTTAATCCTATTGTACTATAGCCCCAGTTGTGGAATATATACATGTATAATATTGCGGTATAAGCTCTTTTTAAGGAGGGCCTAGGGACTAGACAATGTTGCTCCTTGAAAGCAAAGTTACTTATAACCAATACTATTAAAGTATATAGAGAACTGACACTCGGGACCATGGAATCATGCTCCTTCGACCTTGTAACAGGAACCCCCTTCCACCAGTCCTCCTTATAACGAGATTTCACTGTACTTGCACTTTAAACGGTTTTTCATGCTACCCACACAAACAATGCGCGTTAGTAAAGCGTTCAGTCTGCATCGATTTTAGTCATTCGAACCAACATGTTGATCTCCAGTAACAGAAATTTCTCCTGTGGAAAAAAAGAGAATTATCAGACCAATGAATATTTAAATGTATCCTGGTGTGTTTCCATCTCTTCATTTGATAATATTGACGCTTATTGACTCAAGTAGACGGTCCAAGGAGTTTGCACCTGATAAATCAATGTCCTGCTCCTCCGCCGAACACCTTGTGTTCTGACTTGTTCATAAACCGTCTACATAGTGCAGCTCAAAAAGGTGTCTACACAAACTTAAGTTAGGAAAAGGTTACAGAATACTATCATAAATGTTCTTTATCCTTTTTATACATTTTCTGAATGGTTGGACGGTGATGTGAACGAGATTAATATAAGGTATGGCTATATATATGTGTATGGGTTGGAATGCACATATCTATAGAGAATGGGTTTAGAAATGGTGAGTCGTCATGTAGAATTAGGCCTGTACATATATATGCCCATTGCAAACTACTTACTAGTAACACATGATAACGACACTTACGTCTTTACCAATGGTATACGTATCTATTTAAGAGCAGTGCAATATTTTATTTTCCAAGAGGACGAGTACTATAGCTGACAATGTTGTGGTACACTTTTAGTCATATTATTGAGACTATCGCTTGCAGAGAATAACTGGTGGAGTATTTAAAAAAGCCAGATATGCCATGAAATTGAATATACGTTGTGTATACCCCTTTTTTCCGTATATTAGCATATTGATGTAGGTTTACATTTACAATACAGATACATGTATCTTAGACCATGTTGTATGCACTTGGTTACTTTTTAACCACTGGTCATACCATAATGATACGGTTTAAGATGATACCTTACAATTATTATGTACATGTACCGTATAACACATTGGTTGGCGGTTGTTGCCGCGTAAAAAAATGCCTCAGGCATTTTTATACGCGGCAACAACCGCAATTCTTGCATTCGAAGAAACATAATGTCTACATGGTTGGTATGTTTGAAGGGAACCCATTCAAGACACCAAAAAAGCAGGGCCTGGAAGGGGTTATCAGGGGGAAGGATGATATTACTTCAAATATGGCATTTCCCATGAATTCCTTGGGTCCATGTCAGGGGGTAAGGAAATGTGTGTTGCTAGGCAGATAAACAATTACAATATATGTTGCTAGGCAACCAGCTGGATTAGCAACAAACTTATAGAACCATTGAATTCCTTGGGTCCATATTAGGGGGTAGGTTTGATTATAATCAACCTTAGGACCATGGAAATGTGCGTTGCTAGGCAGATAAACAATTAGAATAGCCGTTGCTATGCAACCAGCTGTATTAGCAACAAACCGAAAGAACCATTGAATTGCTTGGGTCCATATTAGGGGGTGGGTATGATTATCATCAACCTTGGGACCATGGAAATGTGTGTTGCTAGGCAGATAAACAATAAGAATAGCCGTTGCTAGGCAACCAGCTGTATTAGCAACAAACCTATAGAACCATTGAATTCCTTGGGTCCATATTAGGGGGGGTAGGTATGATTATAATCAACCTTGGGACCTTGGAAATGTGTGTTGCTAGGCAGATAAACAATTAGAATAGCTGTTGCTAGGCAACCAGCTGTATAAGCAACAAACCAATAGAACCATTGAATTTCTTGGGTCCATATTAGGGGGGGTAGGTATGATTATAATCAACCTCAGGACAATGGAAATGTGTGTTGCTAGGCAGATAAACAATTAGAATAGCCGTTGCTAGGCAACCAGCTGTATTAGCAACAAACCAATAGAACCATTGAATTCCTTGGGTCCATATTAGGGGGGGTAGGTATGATTATAATCAACTTCAGGACCTTGGAAATGTGTGTTGCTAGGCAGATAAACAATTAGAATAGCCGTTGCTAGGCAACCAGCTGTATTAGCAACAAACCAATAGAACCTTTGAAATCCTTGGGTCCATATTAGGGGGTTAGGTATGATTATAATCAACCTCAGGAACTATCAAAGGTTGATTTATATTTTTGTCATTCCATAGCATAAATTTGTGTTGTGACACCTTAATCCAAGATGGCGGCACAATCCAAGATGGCGGCGCCCGTTCTGACTTCTGGCAAAGTGCAAACATCATATACCTCGTTCTGGTGGTGCCTGGCGGCACCACCAGGTGGCTACGCCACCACTTCGGCATAAAAAAAGCCAGATATGCCATGAAATTGACTATACGTTGTGTATACCCCTTTTTTCCGTATATTAGCATATTGATGTAGGTTTACATTTACAATACAGATACATGTATCTTAGACCATGTTGTATGCACTTGGTTACTTTTTAACCACTGGTCATACCATAATGATACGGTTTAAGATGATACCTTACAATTATTATGTACATGTACCGTATAACACATTGGTTGGCAACAATCAATTGTGTCTAGTATGATGAAGAATGTGTAGTTGGTCAGTCCTAAATATTCCACATATTTAATACTCATCTGACATTAGCAGTAGTTGGCGGTGAAGGGGGACGCACAAGGACACGTCTCGTTGTGATATAAACGCACTACTCAGCAGGAGTCCAGTCGTAGGTCACCATACATCTGACACTTATACACACCCAAACTTCAATCTGCACAATTTGAATGCGCCCAAGCGTCAGAGGCATGGCGAAACGTCGTGTCATACATGTAGTAGTGAGTATGACTTCACATAATAAGTACATATGTTGTCCATGCCATTACATTGTTGTAATACTGAATGTGCAATGTATTAATCCAGGTTACTTGCATGCTTTATTATGTCAAAGCTCATCTTTTCATTATTAATGTGCAAACGGTTTCCATGAAAAGCAAATAAAGACTTATTATGCCATGCATGGAATACTTTGTGTATTGTTTCAAGCATAGCGTTTATCCTAATACATTTCGACCCTAAATCCATTCAATCGATGACACCAAAGGGGCGTGTTAAATCGCTACATCAACATGCCTGTGCAATTATTTATACTTTAGTCATGCTGTTTCTATGACTGATTATATATCTGTCTACTATATTATCTCCCTTATAGACGTAAATTCAATAATGTATACTTAATTTAACAGATGTTGTACTACATGTGATGATATGCCTCGCCACATTTAATTAGACACATCACCCTTTAAGAATTGTCCATCCATTTCCGTTCAATATGCAAAATCCAATGTATGCGATAGCGTGCCCAATATGAATGGGATGTAGAAACGTCCAGGGGAGGGACGACCAAAAGTGTCGAAAGCTCAGGAAAGTTGACAGGTTCCCACACAGTTGGCCGGCGTTCCCCGTGGTGACTCGTTCAACAACCGGTCTTCTAATCACATGCTCCTAAACTGTAGGCCGGGGCCTCTAATCCTTAGTCCTGAATTACACTAGCAAAGAAAGCATGTCGATAGGAATAGGTATCCGATTGAAGCAGATTACTAAACTTTAAAGTTCGTACATCCGATGTGTGGGACAAATTATAGATTTCCCTAAAAATGAGTCAGAATGTTCACAGATAATACATTTGACTTCCTATCTGTTCCGTTCCCCCCCCCCCCTAATTCCCTCCGATTTTGCTCTAATAAATTATATTTTATTGCCCCCCCCCCCTATTGAGAACACACTAGAAAAGCCCATAGTACATTGAATCTAAAACTTAAACTTAAACTATCAATACCCGTTGGTGACATTTAAATTACCTCTATTCTCTAAATATTACTTCAGAATACTAGTGTTTGGACAACATTTAAGTAAGGTTTAAATTTTGAAGAAAAATGGGATAAACCCACTTTAAGTATCAATACCCTAAACATGTGGTTGATGCCAAGGCATCGCCATGTGCCTGCTTGGTTTACTCATTTTGCTGTTTTGGCATAAGTTACTGATTTTAACAGCACATGATTCTCCTCAAATTACATTCTACATACATGTATCAGTGTACACCATCACAGTGAGCTCCCTCCCCCGCCCCTGGTGATTTCAGATATTGTCATGCACTGCCGTGAAGTCTATTTAGTATTCACATACGGTGTGGTGTGGCGTCCACAGAATGTCCTGACTAGGCCTCACCTTCCCCAGATCGGACATTGATGACGCTATAGACTGAAAATGTATTACAATTTCAGCTCTTTCCATGGTGCAAATTGTCGGTGTTAGTATTGGTGCAACATGTATCAGTCCCTCCTGCACCACTGCAAATGCTAGTTTTGCTGATGGGATGTGTGATGTACAGCGGGAACCCAACCACTTTCAATAAATAGTTGGTCCATATCAATAGTTATATTCATATTAGCGCACAATCTCACGTGTTTCAAATAAAATGAGACTATGAGTCTTATTAATCTAAATGAGTGTTATCTGCAAGTTTCTAGCTAAAACCAATTGTTAACCTGCTACCTGCGTGCGGCAGAAGGCCCACCTACCTGAAGCGACCAGTCCACAGTTATCATGTCCATAACTCCTAGTGCCCCGTCGGTCCATCTCTATTTCTTTTCTATAAAAAAAACCCTGCAATTTCTGATGATGAACTGGCTATACTGAATACCACCACCTACTATAATGGTACACCCCGTATACCCCTCCTCCAGTGGTGCATGGCCTACCTTTGCCCCTCCGTGTCACTGACTGGTCCAACTCCAACAAGCCGTCCTCAAGTCTGCTGTATCCAATAAAACTTCGATCTCATCAGAAATCATTGGAAAATCACGTCCCTGCCGCCCACCCCCTGGGTCTACCCCCCCCCCCCCGGTCATTATACCCCGCCCCACTCTCACAAAGCACCCACCCCCTCCCCCATCCACCACTCCTAGCACCCCACCTCGCCACCCATGCACCCGCTTCTCCAACCCCCACCGGCTGCGTATCTATAGGTGGCGTGGATACATCGATAACACACCGTTATGTACAACCCCTCTGATCCACGACTAAAGCAGCTGTAAAGCAAAATGCTCACTTCTCGGACTCGGAGAGGGATTAGGGTGGGCCACCTACACACCCCGGCTACACATGCATCCTGAGTGTTTTGTTCATCCTCATTGTTTGATGAATGTTTTATAGCTATACCGTATTCGACGTAATAAACGCACAGGGCGCTTAAAAAATTATTCTGGATACCTTTTAGTAGTTAAGAGTTTAATTGGGGTAAAAAATTGAGATATTTTTGGTTATTTCTAGTTTAACAATCGCCCCAAAACAGGGGGTGTGCGCTTATTACGTCGAATACGGTATTAGCAATTGCCTAGCTTCATATTTGCCGCGCATACATGTAGAATACATGTATGTAGGGCAACATGCAACACCTTATGTTGTATTGGTTTAAATCTGCCTATGTGTAATCATCGATTGTATCAGCGTACCCGTTATTGTGGCAAGCCGAGTAGGCATAACTACATTATAATAAATTAATGGTGAATGAGGCTATGAACCAAAGCCAGTTAGGTGAGTGGGCAGGAACCGTTTATTCTATTCAAAATTAACTCGCTTGAACAAAGGCATAGGAGAGACATTAGGTAGGGGTGTGCAGGGTCTCGGTGAGGGGATCCCTATTACTGTAACGATAACATTCTATGAAGGTTTAAAAAGAGGACCCTCTTAGCCCACACGTAATATCCTTCGAAAGCCCGGGGTTGGATTTCGCTAGGGGTACAAACATATATATGTTGTATGGAGGGGAGGTAAAACTATTTTCTGAATGAGAAATTCCACCGATCCCCAATTTGTTAGAAAATGATCGCTCCCAAATGGTAGGGGGGGTCAATTTTTTATGAACTTCAATTTTATTTGCGCTAACTATAATTGAACGTGGTATTAGGCACATGTATAATGAGAACGGTGCGTAGTAAAATGTTTGACGCATTATCTGAATATTGTATTCACTTTAACTTTCTAATACACCCCCAGATTGCTGGGAAATGTAGTACAATGTAATAACAATATAACTTTCACGATAAAGAGACATTGCTGAATGGTTTCTTAGAAAATGGTACTTAATTTGCTGAGTTGTCATCTGGAAATATCAGTGCTGAAAGTTACCTATATGGGGCTCCTTTAGGGAGTTTGCCATGTATGTTGGAATAATAATTACTATGGGAAATGAATCAGAAACGCAGTATCATACAAAACCTTTTTTATTCAAGATCAGTTTACAACACATGTATTCAGGATGGTAAGGCTGATAAAAACACATTTCATGTTTAGTATGGCCATCTTCGGCAACAATATATGTTTCTTTGTTTTACCGTCATATAAGATACACATGCTGCATAAAATGCCCATGCAGCAGTATACCTACATTAAAACTATTCAACTAGTACCGTACCGTCGCGATTTATCGCCGGGGCGCTCTTCAATTCGGAGGGGCCATTAAACCCAAGATAGGCGCTTATTCGAGATCCTATTTCAGTGCTTAAGGAATATTTCAACACCCCGGTCCCCCCGGCGCTTATACAAGACAGGCGCTCTTTCGAAACCGGCGCTTTATCGCGACGGTACGGTACCTGCTATGTGCCAATAGTTCTAAAAAGAAAGATCATAAACGACTGTAAGAAACGACTAGTACGTGTGTCTAGACGCCCCCCCCCCCCCCAACTCTCCACAATCTTACACAGCACATGGAGACCCCTACAGACCAAAGACGTAAGGAATCACCGATGTGTGACCAAACCGCCTTCACCCTATGTGGGGGAGCAGTTGCTAGCCGCTCACGGGTTGAATAGGAGCTGCTCTCTGGTCGAGTGAGCAGCTCCTGCCCACCTGCCCAGGTGTGCATTGATCCGCCTTAACACTACTTAACGGGTTGTGTAAATCCCGCTGCATTGATTCCAGGGTTCGTCCGGTGCGGGCAGCAACAGCCTTAATTTGCATTCACACAGGTATTTTAACATTTATTAAAGGTCAAGAAAGCATGGTATGGTAGATTGTCGACAAAATGCAGTAAGTCCCCATTCGCACTGGCACTTACAGTAATGCAGGAGGGAGACAGTGGGGTCTGCATTAAGTAACCAACGGACTGGTTTGAGCAGGTTCGCCCGACCCTCCTCCTTAACTGCTCAGACCTCATCCACTTCTGCAATCATACCTCTCCATTAGGGTCCACCCCTACCCGAGGACCCTCCTATGTGGTTCTTTCCTTCCGCTCCCAGCCCTCGGATCCTTACTCCAGGGTCGCACATCCCTGGCCTTTCCTACATATAGTGTCCACAACTCATGGTTAACAACCTCTATACATACTGTGATATTTCGACTCTCCTCCAGCGCCTACAATCCTCAGGGGCATAGGGAGTACATTTTGATTATGGGGCCAAAGGATCTCGGTTATAAGGCATATCTATATGGTTGTGTATACCCAGTAAACAAAAAAAAATACATCCAACGTTTCAGAGCGTTTCTCTGTGGCTCATTATTCCCCTCCATCAGCCCCCTCCCCCCCCCCCCCCCACTCCTCATGTGTGTACTGCTCTGCAACTTGTTAAACATCGTTGTAAACAAATGGGTGATACCCTTGTCGCATCATTCTTTGTTTTTTATTTCAAGAAAAATGCTGAATTGTCGCGAGGCCCATCGAGGCATTCCGAGAAGAAATAGTTTGTTTTAAAACAGTACTTAGTGGGATCATATATATTGTCAACAAAATGTGATACAGAATTAATTTATTGGGTTTTGGTCGTCACTGTACTTTAAGCCGTAAAACAAACTTTCGAGCAGTTACTAACGAGAGTATCATAATACTTTATTGATAATGTGCATGTCAATGTAATATGCCCTCACTCTATATTTAGGGTCTACCTAAAACTACAGTCCCTCTCCATACACTACTTACACTCGGTGCATAAATACTGCTAGAGACTACAGTCACTCTCCATATACATGTACTACTTACCTTTTGGTACATAAATGTCCATACGATACTGCTAGGGTCTGCCTGAAACTATAGTCACTCTCCATACACTACTTACACTTTGGTACATACAATACTGGTGGGGTCTACCTGAGAATATAGTCACTCTCCATACACTACTTACACTTTGGTACATACAATACTGGTGGGGTCTACCTGAGAATATAGTCACTCTCCATACACTACTTACACTTTGGTACATACACTACTGGTGGGGTCTACCTGAGAATATAGTCACTCTCCATACACTACTTACACTGGTGGGGGTCTACCTGAGACTATAGTCACTCTCCATACACTACTTACACTTTGGTACATACAATACTGGTGGGGTCTACCTGAGAATATAGTCACTCTCCATACACTACTTACACTTTGGTACATACACTACTGGTGGGGTCTGCCTGAGACTATAGTCACTCTCCATACACTACTTACACGTTGGTACATACTCTACTGGTGGGGTCTGCCTGAAACTATATAGTCACTCTCCATACACTACTTAAATGTTGGTACATACAATACTGGTGGGGTCTACCTGAGACAATAGCCACTCTCTATACACTACTTACACTTTGGTATTTCTGGAGTGCTTACAACTTGGGCATATTCTACTACTGTAATGGGTATGTCATTGATAACTGGAGTCTGGCCTGACTGCTACACACAGGACCAGTGGCCGAGACACGTCAATACAGGGCTCTGGTTGACAAAGACGCTCTTATTGCCTTCCTCCTCGTCCTTGTCCACCAGCTCCAGGAGGATGTCCGTGAAGGCCTTCTCCACGTTGACGCCGTCCCAGGCCGACGTCTCCACGTAGTAGTGTCCCCACTCTATGGTGACCAGCAGGTCTGAGGTCTGTGCCGACATGAAGCGCCGCCCCTCCTCCACGTCACACTTGTTGCCGACCACCACGATGGGTGTCTTGCGATCTGCGCCGCGCTGTGCCAACACCTGCTCCCGCAGACGCCGCACCTCCTCAAACGACTCCTCGTCATCCACGCTGTAGACGAGCAGGAAGATGTGTCCCATGTCGATGGCCAGACGTCGCATGGCGGGGAAGCAGAAGGCGCCGGCTGCGTCCAGCACCTCCATGTTCCAGCGGACGCCGTGCGCGCACCACTGCCCACAGTGCATGTCCTCCACCGTGGGCGTGTACGTGTCAGGGCAGTGGCCGCACAGGAAGCGCGTCACCAGACACGTCTTGCCCACTTTTGCCGTCCCCATCACCACCAGACGGACGCGGTTAGTGGTGACGGCGCCCTGGTGGAAGCGGTGTGAACTAGCGGTCCGCCGCTCCTGGTCATGGCGGCGTCGCACGCTGGCCTTGCGCCACCCCTTACTGACCGGCATGGGCTCTGTGATGGCATTACGCCGCTCTGTGATCACCTTACGACGGATAACTCCAGCCATCTCCTGTACTAGGGTCAATGTCTCCAAGCGTGGGTTGTAGAAAGTACCATCAAACACTTACATCGATAACGGCTGTGTCAAAGGGACCACTTCTTGCCGTCTTTGTCCCCCGGTAGTTACTCAAAGACTAAAGGCGATTTTTTTTTGTTTCGTGAAATGTAGCCAGGTCGCCATGGAAACATTTCCTCTGACAACTAGATGGCTAAATTAGCCACCTAATTAGCAACGTGCTTGTGCCCTAGGAACCACTAGACTTTTCTTCTCATGGCGAACACAAATGTGAAACAATGGCAGTGTATGTGGAGGGGTGTTAATGAGCGTTAATGGGTCCCCGGACAAATACAGTACATGTATGAAGAAACTATACATGAGGGAGACTGAAGTAGCACTTTGTTGATTTACATTGAAACCTGACCTCTAGACGTATTAAAAAGTAACGATGACCTGTGTTTCTTGTTCCTACTGGTGATTAAACACAGCCCCGCGCTTCGAATGCAATAACACAGATCGTGAGATGGATGTTCCACCTCGTAAATGGTCATTTTAGAGCTTACTCATAGAAGAATGTTCATACTTTACTAGGGGTATTCTCAGATTTGGTAAGAAGGGCCACCATTCCTGAGTTTAGATATGGTGCTTTGACATGATGTAAGTGTACGCTCTCTCCAATCATATTGTATATACATTCTGTAGAATTAAAACACGCACGATACATGCTTTCAAGTTTACATCTCTTTATTAATTATTTGTACTTACAGTACAAACCTCCATAGCGTATAGGCTATATCCACTTTAATAATTATGTTCCACTTTTTATTTTTTCCCCCC
The DNA here is from genome assembly GCA_947462335.1 of Harmothoe impar. Taxonomy (NCBI): domain Eukaryota; kingdom Metazoa; phylum Annelida; class Polychaeta; order Phyllodocida; family Polynoidae; genus Harmothoe; species Harmothoe impar. The sequence continues at coordinate 75,950,205 of OX381704.1, read as the reverse complement.
ATCTATCAAACAATAAACCCATCGACTATTTACAACAAGCATACTTTAAATATCACCCGTTCCATGGACAATGCTGTGCACGTCCATAAAGCACACCCTTGACGTCCTGTTGAAGTAATATGAGAAAACACATGTAAAAGTCATTTAAATTCAATTCGATTCAATCAAAGGTTCATCCGTATATGTCTAAGTGTACAAACGCACAAAACAGACCTTACACAACCACACACGGCACACCTACGCCGCATAATTTACTTACACCATAGATATGTAGCTATAGAATATGCTCACACAAAGCGTACAGGTAAGGAGTGGGCATTTATCAATAGCAACGTGGGAGGGGTGAAGTTATGGGATATTTCCCGTGGTCCGAAATGTGCCCCCCCCCCCGCCGCCTTTTGAAGAATGACCGTTCCTTAACCGGTGCACGTAACATGCATCACACTATTTTCTCATTTTTTTCTGACTATCATTCCACCATCTCCCGCAACTGATAGGAGTGATAAAACATCACCCGTTACCTATTAAGCTCTCCTTAATCATTAAGCTCCAACCGCCATGGTATACACACATATATACAACTTATCTCCTAATCTAATATATCACATGGGGACTGCTCTCTTCTAGCTATACATTCAGAGGCTACGACAAACGATGTTAGTTACCAGTAGAGAGCTATCATGGGTGGTAACGCCCCTTTGTGTATGTATCAAAAGTAGAGATACCGGTACACTAGTACATAGAGGAATTACATTCTCATCACCTTTTCCATACACTTTCTATACACAAGCTACATATACATACTACACACATCCTTCTTACAATCACACTTTCAATTAAATTATGTTTTGAAGGAAATCCAGAGAGTATGAGAGATATAGATTAACCAATTGATCTGCCCATTTCTTCACATTCCCCATCCGCTGGACTCTACCACTGTATGTCCACTGGTCAATAATCACGATACAGAAATGTTAAATAACTTTAGTACAAAATTGAGGTACTGCATTCTATGACTCACCGTATAAACATGTGCCGTGTTAGGATATATATATATATACACTTTATCTAGGTCTAACCATTTGCTATAAAGCGTGTACCATGCATCTTAAATTTGTCACATTGGTCGGTAGGGTGTAATTACAGAATATATAAAAGGGACCCTACTAGTCTATTGGCCGCACTCCTATCCATTTCAGTTCGGCTAAGGTATCTTTGTGGTAATGCTGTTGGGTGTATCCGTTTGACTGGGCTGCTGTAATAATTAATTGATCCCCTAAACAAACTCTCCATGGCATGCATGACTCGACTACAGAACTTTTAAACTCTTAAGTTATTCACGCTCATACATGTGAGACAACGTAGACTTTAATCTTATTGAATGATTATCACTCCAAACAATTCTGCCTCAATGCATTAATAACGCACAAGCAGCCGCCGGTAAAACAGAAATGCGTAGCACTGGGCCAGTTTTGTGACGGTTTTAAATTCTTCTGATAGTACGGATCTGGACAATAAAACTGGACATTGCAATCACACACATGCACCGGTATTTCAAACCCATTTAGCATGCAAAATCACATTTCTATAAGCTATGAGTGATTCATCATTAGCATCCTCACTCGAGACATTGGAGGCAGTGGTTACAGCACACCCACCTCACCTAAACAAACTAGTCTTTACAAGACTATAACAAATCTCTTTTTCATATCTATCATATTAGACTTTTTAATTTGTATAATTAGGTAGTTTTAAGTCATGTAGACACATGTAACTGTAACAAAGACATTCAAAAAGTTCTAGGTAGGTTTAGATTCATCTCTTATAACTTCTAATAATTATATAATATTTCTTATAATCCAGTGACACCTGGTAGACGTGCAGGGCACCCGGGGCCCACTGTCTTCTCTTCTGTTGACAACTGACACGGAGTCTCCAGATTTATACAATGAGAACTAACACTTGTCAGCCCAGCTCAACCGAGTTAACGGGTGATACATCGAGATAAAGAGATATTCGGTAGTTTCTGATGTCACATGTGACTTACGATAAGATTAGGCCACCTGGTAGACACCCTTGACGTGTAAATGTTCAGTGCTGACCTCTATGGTGAGGAGAAGCAACCACAGGGGAGTTAGTGTGGGTAAGTGGCAGCTGGTTTGAGCAGAAGTCAACAGTAACAAATAAATAGCTATACACATGTAAAACATGTCATGTACAAGACGCGGAATCGCCAGTACTTGTTGGCAAACCTATCACAAAGTTCAACGCCTGCTCTGAAGGTATACAGTGCGACAAGAATTCTGACGGTCTGAAAATTGTTTGTTCTGACAGAGGGCTAAGCAGAAGTACAATGTAATGTACGTTTGTCGAAGAACTCCCTCGCAAAGTAGTTAGTCCTAAACTACAGGCAACAAATCAGGTTGCAAATTGTAACCCGAATAGTACAAAAACATATAAACAGTTCCATATATAAACGAGATATAGGCAAAACATGACTGGGAGGTCACTGAACATTCTGAACACAGACGGAGAGACGTAGTGAAACCGCTGGTCACCTCAGGGACGTGTCGTTGGAGATCGGGTTTTGGGACGAGTCGGTCACAAGGCGCTGAATCACTTTGCAAACTGCTCGTAGAAGGCGATCTTGACCTGCTCAATGTGGTGACAGAGTTTGATGGCCGGCCCCAGCTTCAGGTCGAGGTGGTCCTGGACAGCAGGGAGTGTGAGCAGCAGGAGCGCCTGACCATCTATAGCCTGCACGTGTTACAAGTTAATGTACATGATTAGGTCAACACAGCTTACAACAGGCACCTTCACCGCCCTGAGAGCCTCACCCCTCTGAGAGCTTGAACCCAACATCTCCAACATTTGTAGAGTATGCGATTAAGTGGTAGGCATTTACCTTATTTCTATTACTTAGCCAGGGGTAGACACTAACGCTGGCCCGGGAGCCAATGGCCCGTAATTTTGGGTCCGGGCCCGCAGTTTTCTTCAAAATAACCTTTCCATGGGCCCGGGTGGCCCACAGGAGATTTTACAAAATATTTGCAAGGAATATACTTGATGTGTATAGTCATGTAATATGTCGTTGGAAAGAGAAAAATGTGAGCAATTGAAGCAATTTGGTCTCATTTTAACATAGATAAATCAGAAATATATATAATTTTCTCTTTGAAAAAAAATAAAATGTGGTCTCTGGCCCACAGCTGAAAATCCTGGCTCATAGATCTTTGGAGCTACGGGCCCGGGTGGCCCACGGCTGATAAAGTTAGTGTCTACCCCTGTTAGCCTACTGATATATCTATGTGGAATTTCAAATCCATTATTAATAGGTAGAAGATTATTTTAACTGCATTCATTAGCAGAAATGATGGCTATAAATGAGCTGCATTCACTCACTTGGTCCCTGAAGAGGCGAGCAAGGTGTGCACAGTCGGTGGTCTTGATGAATTGCACCACGTCCATGACAGTCCAGTACAAGGGGTTGGACTCAAGTTTCGGTATCTCCTCTTCCTGAAAATACAAAGCAACAAGGATGGCATTACAATACATGTACTAGGCATATGTATTAATGGCATATCAAGTTAATCCCAAATATAGCAAAGTATTTATATACATGTAGTCAACGTAGCATATATTTCAGTTTTGTTTCAAGCTTCATACAAAATTTGTCTAAATCAACTAAATTTCTTTAAAACCCATTTTAAAACTGCTATGGGAACTGCATATTTGATATATAGTTTTGATTACTTCCGTCAAACAGACTGGACAGAGACAGCTCTCCTTACATTATAGAGAGGTTCTTTTTTGGGCGACATGACAATGGCCGACGTGTGCTGCGGAGCCCGATTACGGCCAGCTGGTGGAGGTGACAGCATGATCTTCTTGTGGGTGCGCCGTTCAAAGCTGTATCGGGGCAGCTTGGCACCACGCGTCTTGATGATGGACGGTGGCAGGATGCGGTGCTCATACTTGCGCTTCTTCTTGGCCAATGCAAAGTCGCTGTCGTGGTCGTTCTGGCCAAGGCTGCTGTACGTGTCCGTGCTCCGCGAACTCTTGTCGTCCTCAAAGACATCGTCCTGATCTCCCTGGGTCCCGTTCTGTATGCAATGGAATAGCATTTAATGAGGTTATACTCCGAATTTAAGTTTCCGAATTTATTACATGAAGTTTACGTGTGACAATATATATCAGTGGAAATCTTAGCGCATAGCATTAATTCAACTGTCTTTGGAACAGTCTTATGTGACGAGTGAGATGCTTCCGTTCACCATGACGCTACCTAATACAATCTGGTAATAATAATTTAAAAAAAAGTCTTTTGAACACAGAAAGATTTGATTTAACACATAATTGGATCTACAAACCTGGAAAGCACTGCGGTCGACGGTCGAAGATTTCTTACGCACAATCAGGTTCATGCGGCGTTTCCGTCTTCGCCTGCCAAACTTGATTGGACCGTTCTCCAGGTTAGAGTGGCCACCAGGAGGCCTACCTATCTTTCTCTTTTTCTTCTTGCCATAGTAGCATGCTGAAGAACCAAAGTAGGAGAGGGTTTAGCGAGAGCACAAGTAATCAAAGACTGAATAAGCATGAAATTATGACAGTGATGAAACATAGGATTTAGGCACACATTCTGTGACTTGACAAGGTATCCTTATATACATATGTAAAGGGTATAAGATCAGTGACTCACTATATTTGGTCTTAGTCAGCTGTGAACAGTTTTCGGGACAGTTTCCATTGACAAAGTTGGCTGAGAAGAGGTTGGGACAGCACTCCAGTTTAAGACAAGCCGAGCGACAAAACTGTTCAATTTGTCCAGTCGTCCGACACAACTCCACTACAGCACAGTAACTCTTCCCTTTATATCTGCCAACAACAAGAGATCATGTAGGGGTGAGATCAGAATGAATACATGCATAGTGTGAATATGTTTTATGTTAATTCTCTGCACGTATTGGGAGCCAACAGAGAAAATCCAAAGTTAACTCTTAAACTTGTCTGGGGAAAGTAATCATCAAGTATGCGAACTTTAACTATCTCACTGCCTAGATAGAATGTCATCACTGTTGACATACAACATTTATATTTTACCACATGTTGACAAAATAAAATTTGTGGACTAAAGGCATGAGAGCTTACTTGGCTTTAAGTGTCTGTGACTGCATGCTGGGGTCTGGTGGTCCCTCCTGCTGCAGCTCCCGGAGTACCCGGCTAGACTTGTAAGCCACATTGATGAGCATGGAGAGCACCTCTTTAAGGACGAGCGGTATGGGCCCGGGCCCCACACACCGGGGCAGCTCGGCAATACGACCCTTAGAGAGGAACGGTCCCGAGAAGCACTTGTGGTTGAAGTAGATCTTGGGGCACCACGAGCTGCCGCCGTCACCCGCCTTGATCTGGCTGTATGTGGCATTGCGGTACTCGTCAGCACTCATCAAACCCTCCGCACGTCGACTGCAAATGTTAAGTTTATTTCTTTTTGTTATTACAATTTAATATGGAAATCTCAGGGGAACGTGGCACCTCTGCAAAGCCATATGCTGTGCCTCTACATGGGTGAAATTCGACACGGGCGACACAGCGATGCAGCCGTTTTAGGCCCTTTTTAAAATCGACGGACACAGGGAAAATAGCGATAAAAATCGACCTACAGGGATTTTTCTCAAAGTTCTTATATACCTAAAATTCGACACGACGACACAGCTCTCTTGCTTGAATCCTACACGGCGACACAGTCAAATATATGGGTACCCATGTAGAGGCACTATGATGTCACAGACAACTGCTTATTCGTAATCTTCAATGTGACGATATATTATCTGTAATGAAAAATTAAACTTAACACTCACTCTGGTTGGACCACGGCTACCTTCTTGCCAGGCTTACGGAAGCACGACTTGCGTGGCGGTTTGAGAGGATAGCCGTTGCTGGCACACCAGCCGACTGGGAAGATCTCCTGTGACGTAATGGGCACAATGTGGTTGGCCATGATTTTGGCGCAGGAGTCGAGGTGGATCCACAGCAGGTGACCGATTATACGTGTAATTGTTGCCGCACAAATCTGACCTGCCTGGCCAGGGTTTACCGCCTCAAACTTCATGTTACGGGCAAACTCTAGTTCTGGCCATTCCTTCAATAATAAAGAGCATAGAAAATCATAATCATGAGGAAAATCAACCAGGGCTTGACCCTTCAAATTTACCAGCAACTTTTACTCTTATTCTATATTATACTGATATAATAAGGGAGTTACTCTGAGCCTTACTTACCGTATTGAAGGCCTTCTCAGGGGCAGCCACTGCACTACATTCATTCAAGTACGTTTCCCAGTCGAAGTCTTGCTTTTTCCATCCTATAAAGAGTGTGTGATAATAACGTCTTATGTCAGAATTCTGGTAGTTAAGTAGTGTTATTCAATATACCGTAAATTCCCGCGTATTACCCGCATCTCGCGTATAACCCGCACCCCCAACTCAGGAGAATCCTATAACCCGTTTTTCGATCTGAAAATCTCAATTTTAGTACTGTTCTATAGTAATAAAAACCCTTGTATAACCCGCACCCTATATAGGCATGTTTGGTATCAAATGAAAGCTGAGTTTGATTCGCGTACAACCCGCGGGTAGTACGTGGGAATTTACGGTAGATCTTGGTATATCGAAGTGACAGCAGCATCTATGTTATCTTCAACAATTCGTGTACTCTAAGCATGCACATGATGAGTTTCGAAAGTTGTGCAAGTACCCACCAGTTGGGGGAGTGAGTCGTACACCATTACTCTGGGACCATCCAGACGGCAGGATCCTGGGCGACTTGCCATGACAACAGAACTGCGCCTTTTTATTTGAGCTATCGTCGGGCAGCACAGAGTCAATCTCCACGATCATGTACTTGCCGACCACGCGCTGAACAGTGGCCGGGCACACCTGGAAACTGTGGTGAGGGTGAAGAGCCTCCAGCTTCCATCCCTGCTGGAATGTATGTGCTTCTATCGTCTCCTGCTCCTACAAGATATCAGAAAATACATTCATTTCACGTCACGTTAGTTATCTATGGGAAGGGTCATTCTCCACGGTAATGTTATCGAGTTAGTTATGACACCAATGTCTTTCTCCTTGAAATAGAACTATGGGTAATCAATAATTACATGAGACGGGTTCCAAGTGCCTTATAGTGGTCAGAACCTATGAACCTATGTCTCTATATATGTACCAGCAGCATATATGTTCGTGTACATATCACTAAAATGCCATATACAATTGTACATGGTAGTTATGCGTTTAACGTGTACAGTCTTCATGGACAAGTGCTATTCAAATCCACAATGCTTCACAAACATCAATGTATGTATGTAACATCATAATAAACATACCTTGAATACAGCCGGGGGTAAGACATTTGAAGAAGCTTCTTTCAGGGCGGCATGGAGGATTTCTGACCATTCTGAATAATTTTGATGCTCAGCTAATATTTCTGAAACAAAAATTAAATAGTTCAAGTTTTGGAATCTTCAACAATTCGATCGAAGCATGACCATTTCCAGTGCGTGTTTAAACTAAATATCCGGATTCTTCATTATCGGATCAGAGCTCCACCCAGTTTTCTGGGTCAAAACATCACCTACTCAAACAGAATACCCCGCCTGCTAAAAGATGCAGTGCTTACCTTCGGGAGGCTTGTAGATACAGTCATTGTCCTTTGCCCAACCTATAGGATGAAGGCGGTAGTGCAGGTAGAAGAGCCAGAGGTCGTGTGTGGCGCGGTCGGTGCCCTCATAGCGCAGGAGGAGACGGCCGCCCACGTTCTCCAGGATGCGCACCACCCAGACCGAGCCTGGGGCCAGCTCGTGCTGCACCTCCAGGCGCTGACCCGGCTTGATCTGGTCCACCGGGGTCACCCCATGGTTCTGTGGTACAAGCACAATGTTAACATGAGGCCATCAAGGTGCAGTCAACTGGCTTCATGTTGAGATACAGCCACACCTGGGACATGTATGTATAAGGGATGACTGCTGCGTTGGTGCTTAGACGAGGTCACCTCTACACAGGATACGGGAGGGGGGGGCGGTTGGGGTGGTGACATATGTGAGAGAAATTGGTGACACATTGTTCAAAGCTAGTCGTTACGAAATCGGATTAAGAATTATTTATTACGCACTTAGATTTGGGTATGACACTTACACTATCAAGCAAATAGCCAGGGACCACGGTGGCACCTGTAAGCTTTTCCTTTGCGAAACTCGCCCAGTCTTGAATCTTCTCTCGCAGACCTATTTGAAATGGACAAAAGTAACTAACATGTTAAAGTAATACGTGTTGTTATTGTTGGCTTTATTGTTACACAAGAGTCAACATTTTTGGCTATTTGGTTGCTATATTATGTACGAATTGTGTTTAACAATGAAGTAGCGGATGGATGAAATATTCACTGAGTTGATTTATTTTCTCAAAAATAAATGGTGTAGGCTTTACCTTCAGGAGGTTGTGGTTTACGGTTTGACTCGACGCCCCAGCCTACTGAGTGCATATCTGGTGAACCAACATCCAACCAAAAGTCCTGAGCACCTTCCTCGTAGCCAGCATAACGTAGACGGAGCAGCGGACCACACGTCATGACGATGGTGGCCAGCCAGTAGGCGTCAGCCGCCACGTTCCGCGACACTTCCACCACCATGCCCTTCTGTATGCCGCTCTCCAAACTCGACTCCACCTGTAGGTTATATTTATATTGATTTGAATCCATCACTTAAAGTCAAAACTATTTTGTGCTTAAAATCATGAACCCGACTTTTTTCAGGTGTCACTCCCCGGCTTACAAATAGCAGGAAATTTGCTATATTGGTCATATTCTTTTTTCAGGAAATTAACTGGTAATTCACTGGGAGTGTCCTGTAAAAACGTAGGAATTTCTGCAAAAGCAGATAAAGCGGCGTCTCTTTAATAAATATAATTCTAATTCAGGCCCAATGAGTTGGAGACAATGAATCTTATTACTAGTAAGATTGAGCGTGTGAGTGGCCTCACAGATGACTCAGGGTAAGCTGGATAATTATGTAGCTTATCATGTACTTAGATAAAGTACTGCCTTATAATCATTCGTTGGTCAATTCTGGCATCAGAAATGGATTCCTTGTTAAAAAGTACCCTCAAGTCATGTGTTATTCCATTTCAGGCCAGCAGGTGGGTGTGGGTGAGCAGGTGGGTGTGGGAGAGCAGGTGGGTGTGGGTGCAGTTGGCCGTGTCAAAAAACAGGTTAAATTTTTTAGACATTTTTTTGCCCCCCCCCCCGGTCAAGGGGTCCAATCGTTTTTGACCCATCTGCACTCAGCTTTGGTGTCTTAGGTTGAATTTAAATTAAAGAACCTAGATGTTTTTTTACTGTGTATAAGATTGATTGTGTGATTTACATCACATTGACCCAGGGCTACGATAACCCATTAAGAAACAATAAATAGATCATTCTTAATATACAGTAGTCCAACATTATAGCATTCCAATGCACTACATGTATATGGAAATATATCTAAAACTTAATATCGCCATCCATGTAACAGAAAGCTATATTCAGTCTCATCAAAGAAGAAATCCATGTTGCATTGCCATAATTCGAATTACAGTAGTAGGTGTCGACATTGTGAAGGTACATCACCTCCTAACGTAGGCCTACATACAGTAACCTGCAACTGGTGTGCTGCCATCTTGCATTACCATAACTCGAATTATAGTAGTAGGTGTCGACACTGTGAAGGTACATCACCCCCATACGTAGGCCTACATACAGTAACCTGCAACTGGTGTGCTGCCATCTTGCATTACCATAACTCGAATTACAGTAGTAAGTGTCGACACTGTGAAGGTACATCACCCCCTAACGTAGGCCTACATACAGTAACCTGCAACTGGTGTGCTGCCATCTTGCATTACCATAACTTGAATTACAGTAGTAGGTTTGGCCTTTACAGATCACCTGGTCCCCACTGACCTTTCTTTAGGGTTGAAATGATACCAAAATCGTCTCATAAAAACGTCTCACCTCCTGTTTAGCATTGAGCTCTATGGGTTTCTGTGTGAACGTGACTCTTTTAAAGTCAGGATTCAAGGTCACTGGCCTATCTTCAGCATTAGTTCACACAGACTTGATTTCAGGGGTATTTTTGACTTTTTTCAAGAGCGTTTTTCTGCTACAAATATTATTTTCTTTACAAAATAAATATAAGGGGGAGATACACTTTGTTCCAATCTATCGCCATGTCTTTATTTAAATCAGATATATGAGATAAGGAAGGCAGCAGAGCCTTTTAAACTCAGCTGACCAATCTGCATTTTTGGCTGGAAAACCGTCTCACAGAGACCCAGGTACCCTGGGTCAATAAAGGTATTTCTACTGTAGTAGATGGCATTGCTGCATGTAAAGAGAGAAATATGGGGCAGTTTGGCTAAAAATGTGATTTCTATCTTTGGTTTAACACTGAATCCTATGTACCTTTCATTTAGAGGGTAGCAATTTAAGAGTACTTAACAGTTTAACGAAAAGAGAGAAATCACTACCTGAAGATCGTAGGCCAATTACAGCATGAAGGAAAGACATTTCAAATTTCTTTTCGAAGGAAACATTTGTCCCCCGACCTTGCCCATCTGTCTTTTTTGTCATCTCATGTCCGTCTGTCATACAGGCTGAATGACAGACATTCTGCTATGTAACAAAAACGTCTTAAACCTTGGTTGGGTCGTTTAGTATTACTCAGTTACCCTGAGTCAATAATGTTGTACAGATGGAAAAACGAAAGAAGAAAAAAAGATGTATAATTGGTAAGCAAAATGTCCCATTGTCCAACTCACATGAGTGAAGGATGTCGGCGGAGCGGCCTGTGCATTGGTTTCTTCTAAGAAGTCCTCCCACACAAAGTCTGGGTCGTCATCCTCCATGTCAGCCACTACAAGTAGTAGAGCGCACACTGAGATACAGCAGGACAAGTCTGCACTTACTGTACCGCTACATGCTGGAGGCTCATGGCGCAGTAACCCAATATCTAGTGTTGTGTGCCCCAGAGTCTCAATACTCGACAAATATCTGCCAGGTGCCCTGGACCATTCTACTAACAATTATCAAAATCTACCTTGTTTAAACTTCTCTGGCTGGATGTCTTTCTTCAATAGATTAGATACATATTTAAAACGGTGCCTTATACATGTAGTTTGGATTCCCATTCCCACCATGTTTCATAATGTTTATGGAACTTACATGTTCTGTTAGTTGGATTGGCACTGTCATCTTTCACAACGACAGTCTCCTGGTTCTTGATACCACCAGCCGGTGAGGTTCCATTCGGAGCACCATTCAGGTTGGGCGTCACTTGGTGTTGATCACTATGGGTGGTGGTAGGTACAGGTTGTGGGGGAGTGACTGCTGTTGGTATTCTTGTAGTTGTCTTGGTGTCTAAGTTGAGCGGTATGTCCTCTGCTGCAGTGAGCTGGGTTATCCGTAAGGGTGATGTGACACATGTGGGTATGCGGAGCTGCGTGTCGCTGCCTGCGGCACTGGCTGGGGTGAAGCTACTCCTACCGCCCCCATGCCCCCCAGTGGTAGGTGAGGTGAGCAGCACCGCCCCCTGCGGCTGCTGACCTGTCTGCAGCACCTGCATCTGAGCATGCTGGTGACCCTGCGGCTGGATCGCTACAATCTTTGTTTCCCCAGCCCGCAGTGGGTGAATTTCCCGAGGGCGAATCTGGGGCAGTGCTGTGGCAGCACCCACTGTTCTCTCGGGTGGTGAGCGCATGGGCTGCTGCAGCACAAAGGTGTGCCGTGGGTCTGTGTTACCGCCCATCCTTAAGGCCTGGAACTGCCCCCCGGGTCGTGCCAGCCGCAGCTGGGGAATGTTGAGCACCTGTTGGGTGGGTAGACATGGGGTCCCTGCACGCGGGCCCTGACCAATGGACGCCGCTACCTGCGCTGTACTCACCACACCCCCTAGTGAGTTAACAGGAATTGTGATGGGGTTGGCTGAGAGGGATGTGGAGGGCAGGGTTGTGTTAGAAGCACCCACCAGGTGCTTGATCTTTGCACCTTGGTGATGGCCTGCGGTGGGCATGGTGAGGACAGCGGTGGGGCGCGGCTGGATTGTCTTGTTATTGAGGGCAGTGTTGAACACCTGATTGACACTGACTGGGTTGAGGACTGAACCAGACTGTTGGAACGGCATGAGGAGGGCTTGTCCACCCTGTCCGGCTGTAAGCTGCACTGGGGTGGAAACCATCTGAGAAAACATTCAAGTCTGAGGTTAGCTGCCGTCCAACCACACACAAATGGTTAAATCATATTTTTAAACTGAGAATATTTTACGTATGTACTTATTATTGGCAAAGTTTAATGATTCAAGAGAGCTCTCACAGATTGATACATGCTAGTAAATATGAAACATTATCTTTATCAGAGAATATTTTATCTGCTCATCAATTGCAATGCAAAGTTTAATGCTGCACGGGAGCTGTCACAGATTGAAACTGGGTAGTACATCTGCAGTGAAAATCTTTGATATATGGCTGAACCATAACACCAAGAAACTGAAGTTCCTATTTAGAACATCGAACACAAATGTAACGATGTAGGCTGAGAGTTATTGAAGGAGTAAGAACAACTAATTAATGAGTCATTAAGTTGAGATATGAAACAGCTCACCATATAATGAACTATAAATTAGAAATGTATACTTTAAATTCAGCCAAGAACTATGCAATGCACATATTACATCAACGCATATGAATTTTCAATAAAAAAAAAGAAGATGAATAAAATGAAATAATGAGAATTGCATGGTCACCTACCTGTTGGTAGCCACTAGTGGTCAACATCTGTATTGGCTGAGAGATGAGCGTGGCCCCTGCTAAGGAGGGATTCATGTTAATGAAGGTTGCCTGTGTGTGAGCCCCTGATGCCATGGTTACTATACCTGGCTGTGTCTGTCCGAGCATGGTCTGAGCGGATGTTAGTGACAGGCTGACTGCTGCCATCTGCTGAGGTGGTATCAGCGACAAGGCCTGCCGCGGAGACAAGGCCCGCGCGGTGGACAGTTGTGCCTGGCTGAGTGAGACGGGTGTGCCGGGTTGGGAGAGACGGATGGAACCCTGCGGCAGCCTCATGTGTGTTAGCGGCAGCCTTACATGTGTGACCGGTAACCTCATGTGTCCAGCCGCTATCTGAGTCTGTGCCATCGACGCCTGCGCCAACGAACCCTGCAGCATCTGTTGTTGGGGTAGGGCACCGCGCAACATCTGTCCTTGGACCACATTAGCAGACTGAGCGGCGAGACCGCCCGGTACATGTTGGGAGAGCTGGGCTTGCGTAAACTGTGGCTGGCTGGTGAGAGGGATGATGTGCTGGGAGGACACTGATTGCATGGGGTACTGTTGGACTATGAGATTCTGACCAACTAGAGTAGTGTTCTGGGCCTGTAGCTGTATTGGCGCTGCTGCTGTTGCTGGCTGAGACTGTGACCGGGGGTTCTGTGTGACCAGTGGCTGCTGCGGTGCTACAGACTGGGAGTTCACCAGGGACTGGTTCTGGCTCAGTGCCTGAGGGTAGAGTTGTGGTTGTGAGGTGAAGGAGGGTTGCATGGGTGACGGCGACGTTATTGGCAGCTCTCCTGACGTGCTGAGGTCCATAATTTCTGATAGGTCCTAAACGGTAGAGAAAATGTCGTTATATTGGGTTATAATTATGGTATTTCTATGATATTCATCAAATATTTTGTCAGTATTAACTCAGCAGTATCTGAGGGCGAGAATGATTTATCTGTCATAAATGCCGCATCAAACTATGAAGATCAGGTTGTTGTTAGAATATACATGAATGAATGGTATCCTTTGACTTTAACTTAATGCTTACTTTAAGAGCCATATGACATCCACAAAGTACTTACTGGTAAAGGAGTGTGAGACGTCTGCATCTCGGCTAACTGTTGTTCCGCTTCGGCGAAGAGGTCCTTGTTGAAGTCTGTGTCTATGAAGGCTGGGGTGGAAGGCGACAGCAGAACTTCTTCGGCACCGTCTCCAGCAAGTGTTGCTAGACTCGGCAGGGGGTTGTACACGGAGGGTGGAGCTTGACTGGCTGACGCTTCTGTCTGCTGGCTGCTGGACACAGGGAGGTTGGCAATATTGCCCCTACCACCTCGGCCACGACCGAGTGCTGAGAAGTTCAAACGGGGTCGTCTTTGTCGTGATCCACGCGATCGTGCGGGCCGCAGAGTGTGCCGGTGAGGGACCTGTGGCTGAAACACTGGCGGCAGGGTGTGGAATGCTCTCGGTGGGGCTGGGTGCCTAGAGAAGTCCGTGCCACCCGGCAGAGGTGGGGCAGACGGTTGTGGGGCAGGTGCACGCTGCATGTGCTGAACCCTGGGCCCACCTGTTGGGGCAAAGCCAGGATAGAGGGCACTAGACGCGAACTGTGTCACATCTGACGTCTGTTGGGCACCAGGAGAAAACCGTGGCACTCCCGACGTCTGCTGGGCACCAGGAGAAAACTGGGACACTGCCGACGTCTGTTGGGCACCAGGAGAATACTGGGACACTGCCGACGTCTGTTGGGCACCAGGAGAAAACTGGGACACTGCCGACGTCTGTTGGGCACCAGGAGAATACTGGGACACTGCCGACGTCTGTTGGGCACCAGGAGAAAACTGGGACACTCTCGACGTCTGTTGGGCACCAGGAGAAAACTGGGACACTGCCGACGTCTGTTGGGCACCAGGAGAAAACTGGAACACTCCCGACGTCTGTTGGGCACCAGGAGAAAACTGGGACACTCTCGACGTCTGTTGGGCACCAGGAGAAAACTGGGACACTCTCGACGTCTGCTGGGAACCAGGAGAAAACCGCAGCACTCCCAACGTCTGCTGGGCAGCAGGAGAAAACCGCGGCACTCCCGTTGTCTGCTGAGCACTAGGCGCAAACTGTGTCAAACCCAATGTCTGCTGGGCACCAGGAGAAAACTGGGACACTCGCGCTGTTTGCGGGGCACCAGTGGGGAAACGCGACACTCCTGCTGTCTGCTGGGCACCAGGCGGGTACCGTGACACTCCCGACGGCTGCTGGGCACCAGAAGGATACCGCGCCTGTTGGGTGAACTGTGAGAGGTTGGTGCCCTGAGGAGGCTGGAAGTGTCCCCCACCCGGAGCCGGGAAGCGGGGACCACTCGCCTGCCTCAAGCCAAAAGCGGACTCATCAGGGATATGTGGGGGTCTCAGCCAAGCTTGTGCTCGGGTACCTCCAGCAGAAAGTGCACTACTGTAAGGAGGTGGAGGGGGTCGGTCAGCCAGCTCACCACCAGAGGCCACCTTCTTCAGCTCAAAATACTCCGGGAGTTCTGTAAAACAAAAGCGTGGTGTGTAAGTGAAGGCACAGAGACAAAAAAAGGACTGCCTCAAGAGTCACCTTAGGAAATAAATATCATTTTGAAGCCAATCTTTCAGACATAATTTGTCAGGTTCCCTCTCTATGGAAATGTGATACACATGTAATGAATATGCATTCTTAATGTCCTGCTTTGGACTTGGAGGTATGATAAATATGTCTTAATAGCAGTAATCAAATGAGAACCAGAGCTCATGGCATTGTATTCCTCAAGTCAATCGTATAACAGATTACACATTTCAGTTACACATAAATCCGCAATTTCAGAGTGCATATATGGTCGACCAAGGACCTTACGGTGTATTTGAGAAAATCGAAACAACTGTACAGAATTACACAGGTTGAAAACAGTGCATCTGTGTGTAACACCGAGAGGGAGCTTTCTAAATGAAGGACAGTGTCTTGTGAATCATGGACTAAGTACACCTCTTGTCTGTGGCATCCACCTGTGGCCATCTGTGGGCTCTCTGTCAGACAGCCTACAAAGATCAGTGGTTAGCATGCATCACTTTCATAAAGCAGCAAGCTTCACCAAGTCAGTAGCATCAAGCGTCAGTTATTTATGGGTACACTACGGGGACTATACAACAGGTCTGAGACTTAATGTGGCGCACATTAAACTGATACCACCAGTTGGTGGGTGCTCAATGAATCACAGGAAGCCTGCTATATATAGTATATCTGTTTGTCTTGCTCGAAACTGTATCAGTATATCATGAGAGCAACTTCACTTCAACACTTAATTCACACAAGTGTTAGGGTCCATATCAGATCAGAAATCCATCAATTACAGTGGCCTCTGATTCAAAATAGGCTAACATATTTTCTGCAATTTCTTTTCTTCTCATTTGTACAGTTGAGAATGTCACTACATGGAAACACCACCAAATTGCTTCTAAACCTTTTAAATTACCAAACTCAATAGATAGGCTCTCACTTCTATTTTAGAAGTCTGCTCGATAAAAACATTGTTTATCTGTCAAATTGGTCTTCAAACATATATTTTGGTCCTAGCCTGCTGGAGAAGTTTCTTGACACCAAAACTGCAATACCAAAACCAAAACCAATCGGACACCAACGTATAAGACCATGTTAAATAGACAATCAAGGTGGCAATGGTAGGCAAAGGCTTGCCCAATGAGATTAAACGTGTTATTTAATATCGGTTATTATGTTATAGTTTACCCTCTGTTGATATAAAGCTGTGGAGATGGTGGTTATGTTACAATACATCGTAGGGGGAATCCAACACCACTCCATGAACGATGCGTTCGTGTGCAGCACATATTAATGTAGTTTGTACCGGGTATACCGTATGTGTTACCAGACCAAGCCCAAGGAAATGTAGACCAACCTTCCATAATTTCGTGCTCTCAGACGAAGATATGTTGACCTATAACAATAAGGACACGAGAACACTCCCAGGTTAAATTCATCCGGGTTTCCTACTTTTTATTGTGTGAAGAACATTGGAAAAGGAAGTAAAGCAGGAATACTGAAACCACATAATGTAATATACACATGTATAGCATTTGGTCTGGTGAAGTGAGTATTGAGATCCGGAATCAGCATGCATTCATGATACAGTTTCCCTGCAGTGTCTCTATCCTTACCTAGACGCTAGTCACACTGAAAGAGTGGGGATTAAATCGAAACCTGGCTCAGTCATGGCTAGCCATTTAAGGGCAGCACTATACATTTTTGTTGTCATGAACTGATGCATCGGCATGAATGCAGCAGAAGGAACTTGTTATTTCTGTTCATGCACTATGGCGACCCTTAGAGGTTGATACACATCCAAATATGCATGATGCACCAATGTAGGGCACGTGAGTTACTTGCCGGTGCTGCGTTGGTGCATCTTGACGAGAAAGGAACATGTTAAGTTATACATCATGCTATCCTCAAAGGGTAACTCTTTCCACCTTGTAGTTACTGAAGTATAATGCATGTGACCTTGAGATCAGGTGCTTACTGGGAACATACCCGATGCATTTATTGGAAGCTACACCCGGAAACTACACAAGCTTTCACGTGTAACGATTACACAGTAAACTATAGGGAAGTATGAGAAGTTGTTACAGACTTCGTACTTCTTGCCTATCTATACATGGGTGTGCTTACAATGAAATGCCAGTCCAAAAGATTATCAACATGAGCTTGATAGAGGATGTGAATGATTCATACATACCATTCCCTAGATAAGCGACCGTCTAAAACTAATACAAAAGTGTGTGCAAACTGATAGAGGAACTAGTTTCATAAACCATATTGATATGGCGAGTACCACGTATTACAACGTATAACAGTATTGCAACTCTGACCCAAGTAATATATCGGTGCTTAACCCATGGTGTTGGGTGAGACAAAAGAGACCATGGTTCTATTGTATAACCAAGTAAACATAAAAATGGTAGAGTGGTTGGCACCGTACCAGTCTATCGTGGTTATATTTACAGAGACTCAGGTACTTGTGATCTAACCTTTACATACCATATGTCCCTCTCGAGCTATCCCTTTCATAAGACTATATTACATGAATACACTGGATTATACTTCACCTTTCCTGTCAAATCCATAGCTTAAATTCAAGATATATTTTGCCTGCCCTCTCCAAGTTGTATATTCAATAGATACATATTACAAAATATAGTAAAATAGTATTGCCAATTAATGAGTGAGTGCTTTTTAAACATCATTTTGGTTTTCACTACAAAAAGAAAAGGGGCAAAACGCCCTCCATAATCTTAACAAAGAATCGACCCTCTGGCTCTATCTTTTTGGTCATGTTACCTGAGCTGTATTTCAGGTCTATTTGTCTCTCTGATTCCGTTTTTTTAAAACGGTAGTTATGGATAAGGTGCATGGAATTCTTGTTATTATTGTTCTATCATTCAACATTGCAAAATATAATGAGGTCTTCTCCATGTACCGGTACCTCCCTAGAGGAGACACACAGGAAGGTCAACTGAAAAGATGATGTACACTTCTCTAGGATAAAATAAAAAACTTATGAACTTGAACTTGGAACTTGAGGCGGTTACTGTATAGTGCTCTTTTTTAGAACTGGCAGGGCATTTTTGTTTAAACGGTGTTTATTTCAACCTAGGACAAACATTCAGCAGGACCGATCTCCCATGATGACCCTAGCGGGTAGCTCGTGACAACCCGCACCCCTTATTTTTCAATAGTCATAAAAATAGAGTTCATAACTTGTCACGATTTATTATCTGTCTAATCTGAGCTAAGAGTATTGGGAGATATATCCTGTTATATAATTGGGACCTAACGGTATATTTAAGTTATGATATTGCTTTAAGAATCTGGAGCTATATCCAGTGGGTCCGCCTTTTTAAATTTCGGTGGTTGAGGCTAAACCCACTGATAACACATACCACTGTGGGTATAAATAGGGGACAGGCTTGTAACAGTCTTATCAGCTCTCATCAGTGCTTGTCGCCATGACCAGCGCACCTTCCTATATACAGACCCCTATATGCTAGATACTCATGATCTCAGAGCACATTATTCATGGTACATGTCTATCTAGCATTTGTCAGTTGTGACAGGAATTCTGGCCCAGTGTGCTTTTACATAGTCTCTTCGACTCTATCCTAACAAGTATCTCCCAGATGGTGTCACTGTGTATCTGTATAGGACGATAATGTGAACAAACACAAGAATACACATCTACTAACACCTGATGTAGCTACATTTTTTCTTAACAAGTTGCTAAATGTATCAAGCCTGGAGAAAGCAGTGTTAGTGTAACCCACAGAAAAGTGTAGCTCGGCGCATTTACTAATTAATAGTTTAGCAGCGTGCCACAAACAGTGCCAAAGCTGACATACTAGTAAATCATTATAAAAGTCGAACTTAAAGCACAGCACTCACATAATTATTATATGTACATAATAACATTGGTCGTGTATAAATGCACTCAGTGCTTTTGACGTTTACATTCATGAAACGTGCGTAAACTGTTACCTCCAAGCATGTACATGGGGTGTGGTGGGTGACATTAGTAATGGAAACCGACGTATTAATTAGAAATACCATTAACCATCGTTTATGGAGCCTGGTAAATTTCGTACTTCATTCCCAACCTGACAATGAAGTACGGTTCTCACAAAGTAAAAGACCCCCCACCCCCACTCACCCAAGTTTTCGAGTTTGAAAAATACATGAAGAAGGAATTTACTTTAAAAAAGGGGGGCAAGCGAACATCTCTCTCTGACAATAGTTCCCAGTAAACCCATGACAACTCAGATAACATAACCGGTAATACCTTGCTATTATGAAATCGTAATTCTTGAAAAATGAGGCAAGTGAACTCATAAAATTGCATATACTTTGAAGTCACCCTTTTTTGGAAAGAAAAAATCCGTCGGTGTGAGATTTTCAAAAGTCAGCTGAATAATTGGCGATTTTAGGGGTCTTCTCTACTGAGTAAGCAGTACTTGAATGGCTGGGTATGTCTGCATGTCTAATGATGGCAAGGTGTTGAGGTAGTCAGGTGTTAATAAAGCAGGTAACCTTAACAAGTCCACTAGTATAAACTTGGCCGCTTACCACCGGTTACCACTTCGTCATCACTAGCCTGTTCAGACAAATGGACAAGGACGCTCAATCTCTTATTTGAAGTCAAACATATTTATTCATACATGTCAATCATCGAATGAGTCACTTCTCAAACCATTCCAAGCAGACACACGTTCTGCACTATGACCAAGAGACCATGATACTTTTTTTAAATGTACATGTATGTACCTTTATCTGGATGTATAATCATTTGAGTCCTATTGTAGAAACCAGAAGCGCCCACCTTTCTTTTTAAATATTATTCAGGCCAACACACTCACTGCCGGGTCTGTGTTATATAACGAGTCATTAGGTTTTAGGCCGAATCATTAATATGGGAAAGGTGTGTAGTTGAAAAGGGGTCCATAGTGGGGGCGGCCAAAACATAATTAGCACACTAGGGGAGAGAGTCAAAACTACATTTATAAGGTGGAAAGTCTGTATAATTTTGACAAAAGAATAGCGGCTTATACATGTACAAATGTATTAGGCTGTATCTCATGAGATTGTAACAATTGAAACGTCTTTGACCGGGTGTAGTCTTTGACTGGTGTAGTCTTTGACTGGGTGTAGTCTTTGACCAGGCAGCTTTAAAATTAAACGTTTTATTTCTTTAATCTTTTTTTTGATATTTTATACATCTGTACGATGTAAAATAGTTTTGCCAAATCTTATTGCCTATTACTTTGCACAGTGCAGATGTTTATATATATATATTGACGTCTTTGACCGGGCAGCGGGAAATAAAAATCTAGTGTGTGATCCTAATCACAAAAGACTCAGGTATTTGTTTTTCCATTGGATAAACCTACCCGAAGTCCCCCCCCCCCCAAAGTGTGTGTGTAATATGTGTGAGTGTAATATGTGTGTAGTGTAATATGTGAGTGTAATATGTGTGATTGTTGATGTTGAATCGCTGAGATTGAGTGCTTACAACCCCCCCCCCCCCCCACATGCACACACAGTGCCGATTCCCAATGATCAGGTACCTAATTTCCGTACAATACATTATTTCTCATTTCTGACAGCAGAATCATAATCTCCAGGAAATGCTGACCCACTTTGATATGTCACATGCCTTATTTAATCAAATTCCAGGTGAGCCAGTGGGTGTGGGCAAGCAGGTGGCTGTGGGCGTCAGCGCCCTGCAGCACATAACTGCCGTTTTACGTCTCAGCTGAAGAGAGAGTCGGTCGGAGCGTAAATGGCGACAGCATCTCCGTTTCTGTTTTGCCGTGTCTGTCAGCCGCAGGGCAGCGTGTGTTGCAGATGATTTTGACCGTAAAACCGATTTCGTCCAACTCCCAACCCTACCAGAGACATTTACTACAGTTTCATCTACAGATACAATACTACCACTGAATTATGCTATTTATGTACTGCGTGTCCTCTTTTGTCCACAGATCGCTTCCCGTCCTCTTTTATCGAACTTTTGGTCTTACAAAAGGTGTCTCAAGCCTAAGGTCTCTTTTTAGGTGAGAATAGCATATTTTGGCTTATAAAACATGGTTTAAATGTTCAAAATTAATGCATATATATTGAACATAGAAGCATACCGACAGTCTAAGAGTACTCCCCAGGAAAAAACATGTTTTTATCACTTTTCCCCCCACAATTTTCATCACTTTTCAGTAATATATCAGCCCTCCATGGGCTAGACAGCGCATTGTTAGTGCTTTTGAAACGTGTTTTTGTCTATTTTTGTATCCTATAATCGAACCATAAAAGTCATTATATCTAATGGGGTACCATTAAAAAGCTTGTGTCAGTATGCTTCATATGTTGTATTAATCATCTGAATCTGATGATCACGGAGGTGAGGGTGATGTATACAAGGTAGATATGGCTAAAACCGCACATTTTTGGAGTTCTGGGCACGAAAGGGTTAAGAGGGAGTTAACTGTACTATGCTGCCCATATAACATGTACATGTTGAAAATATTAAGAAAATAGAGGGTCCCAAGCTAGAGGCAAACATATTCCTCTTTTACTCTTCCTTTACAAGACTCGTAATAAAGACAACCCTACTAAAACGGACTTTTCAGAAGAAATCCAAATGGAATATTGGGCTATTCAAATCAGAAATGCATCTATGACCACACAAACAGCATTAGATAAACAGAAAGTAAGATATCGCAAATCTCCCTATGTGTACCAATAAGAGAGATAAAGCCTAATTGATTAAGTATCCGGATCTTTAAATTTAAAAATGTTCTCAAATTTCAAGTTGTTCTCAAGTGCAACTAAAAGTGAACCTATCTCCTTTGACCACACAACTTTTTTTGCGATTCCAAACTTTTTTCTCGCCAAATTAGCCGGTTTTAGAAAAATTTCACTTTTTTTTTTTGCGATTTCAAACTTTTTTTCTCGCCAAATTAGCCGTTTTAAATTGATATTTCACTTTTTTGCGATTTTATTTTTTCTCTCGCCAAATTAGCCGTTTTGAGTGAAATTTCACTATTTTCCGATTGAGAATTTGTTCTTGCCAAATTAGCCGTTTTTAGTGGAATTTCACTTTTTTTTGCGATTTCAAACTTTTTTCGTCAAAAGTTGCGACAGAACCTGTATTCATGCTTGATCCCACTGTTGGACACATGGTGGAAACAGATCTATGCATAGATGCACAACTTCACAAAGGTCAAACTAAAAAGTGCAAGTCATGTGTTTGTGTCCCCTCCCCAGTGCACAGGACCCTGCACCCTTTTAGCACTTGGAAGTGATCATTTATTAATCACAAGGTGGGGGCGGGGGGGGGGGGGGGTTAAAATCTTGCATGAAGGTGCGACAACTTTTTTCGACCCCCCCCCCACCTGGGCATGGTTTATTTTGTGCCACCCCCCTTGCCTAAAATTTTTCATCACCCCCCCCTTTAAACTATATACTACCGCCCTGCATTTTTGCTAAAAGGGGGTATGATTTTTTACATCCCCCTCCTCAAGAGGAGTCAAGAGTCTTTTACACCCACTGTTGTGCAGGGTTTTGACCGCGCACCGGGTTTTGACCGCGGCGGGTTATAACCACGATCGATTGCCGGGTAATGTCCACGCACCAGGGCTTGACCACAACCATCAGCCGGGTAATGTCCGCGCACCGGGTTTTGACCGCGACCATCTGCCGGGTATTGTCCACGCACCGGGTTTTGACCGCGACCATCTGCCGGATATTGTCCGCGCACGGGGTTTTGACCATGATCATCTGCCGGGTATTGTCCACCCACCAGGTTTTGACCGCAACAACTGCCGGGTATTGACCGCGCACCGGGCTTTCCTGGTGTTGTCAAGATGCCCACTCCTCTTGCAATCTGTGAACAGGCCAAAAACGCTATTGACTGTATAAACGGTTAGTAGTGAAAAATGTTTCTCATACTGAGAGGTCGCGGAAAACTTAGTCATTGGATCGGCCGGGAATCAAACCACAGACCTCTCGCACTGGTGACAAGCCTGCTCAGACATGGAGATATCACTGATCCCCTTCACTCTCAATAGTGGAAGACTTCTGTCTCATTGATAGTTCTCACCTGACCTTTGGGTCGAATTCTAAATTTGAGACTCGGCCTCAGAGTCAAAATCAATCTCAGAGTCAAAATTGGTTGGGAGTAAAAATCAGTTTTGAAGTACAAAAAATTGGTCTTGGAGTCAAAATTTTCAAAACCAGTTTTGGAGTTAAAAGTGTCCAAATTAAGTCAAAATCATTTTTTGCAGTAAAAATCGGGTATGAAGTAAAAGATTGGTTTTGCAGTCAAAATTGGTTTTAGAGTTAAAATTGGTTTTGCAAAACCTGGTTCGTGGACAGTACCCGGAAGATGGTCACGGTCGAAACCCGGTGTGCGGACAATACCCGGGAGTTTTGGTGGTCAAAACCCGGTGCACGGACAATACCCGACAGATGGTTGCGGTCAAAACCTGGTGCATGGCCAATACCCGGCAATCAGTTGTGGTCAAAACCTGGTGCGCGGACAATACCTGGCAGATAGTCGCGGTCAAAACCCGGTGCGTGGACAATACTCGGCAGATGGTTGTGGTCAAAACCCGGTGCATGGACAATACCCGGCAATCAGTCGTGGTCAAAACCCGGTGCGCGGACAATACCTGGCAGATAGTCGCAGTCAAAACCCGTTGCGCGGACAATACCCGGCAATCAGTCGCGGTCAAAACCTGGTGCGCGGACAATACCTGGCAGATAGTCGCAGTCAAAACCCGGTGCATGGACAATACCCGGCAATCGGTCGCGGTCAAAACCTGGCGCGGTCAAAACCCGGTGTGCGGTCAAAACCCGGCACAACACCCCCACCCTTCAGAGGGGTTGAAATTTTAACTGGTAACTGTAACTGGTAAATGAACACTCGCATGACTCGATATTTTTCTTAAACCCCCAGCTCCCATATAAATAGCATTCACCTTGGGTATATGCAAATGACCTGCCAGACCATGGTTTGTCAGAGGGAGATCATATATTTGTACATTGACTTGAATATAGCTACTTACCACCTCTATATTTTGTCATGGTAGCTTATGAATGTTTGCTAGAGCAAGCTATACCAAAATAATTGTACATATGCCACTTGAATTGGTAGAATAATAGGATACAATTCCAAGTGTATGTGCTGAGTGGGTGGTAGGGGCTGTGTGATTGACAGATGCCCCGTGTTGTTTATGTATACCTGGGGCACAGAGAGCATGGGGCTGAGGTCTGAGTACACCTCACAGGCCAGGATCCACACCTGGGCAGGCCCCATGACCTGCAAGTTACTGATTAGGTCACTGTACAGGTCTGCCCTCTGTGGAGAAAATTATGGCACTAAAGACCTTACTTTAGTGTAGGACCTCCCCTCCTACTGCCCCACTGTGGCTAGTTATACACAGCACCTGTCCGTCACCTTACAAGCCACTCCCCCAGACCTTGCTGGACGTGCAGTAAGACCTGCGGGTTTAAGCCTAAACTAAAATACCCACACTATAGGGCCATCAAAAGCTATCTGAACATGACATCATTTAACCTTTTTTGGTCCCGACAATTCTGAGTTGATATATGTAAACACATTGCAGGGGTAGACACTAACGCTGGCCCTGGAGCCAATGGCCCGTAATTTTGAGTCCGGGCCCGCAGTTTTCTTCAGAATAACCTTCTCATGGGCCCGGGTGGCCCACAGGAAATTTTGCAAAATATTTGGAAGGAATATACTTGATGAGTATAGTCATGTAATATGTCGTTGGAAAGAGAAAAATGTGAGCAATTGAGGCAATTTGGTCTCATTTTAAAATAGATAAATCAGAAATATATATGGTTTTCTCTTTGAAAAAAAGTAAAATGTGGCCTCTGGCCCACAGCTGAAAATCCGGGCCCATAGATTTTTGGAGCTACGGGCCCGGGTGGCCCACAGCTAATAAAGTTAGTGTCTACCCCTGCATTGTATGAAAAATGAGAATTACTATGCATAAAACACCCTCCATTCACTTACACATTAAAACTGAAACTTCCATACTAACACATACAAATGCCCAGAAATCTGGTCACTTTTTCAACTTGAAAATATTATGAAAACTGTACAGTAACTTTTTCTATAAATCTGGTACCAGTTAGCTATACTAGTTTACTATCCATAGCAAGTACTATCATATCTGCCACTAGTCAACTTCACTGTCATAATCATGATATTAGCTTCACAAAACAGCTCAAAATCTGCTTCAACCTGGGAGAAGGAACTGTGCATTGATTACATAACGCTATAGAACCACAGCGGTCAATCAATCCACAGTGATAATATTATACTCTACTATGCACAGTATGCTCAGTATACGGGTCAAGCCGCTGACTTATGTAGGTATTGAGCTGGGGAAGGACAAATCAGAAACCTCAGAATATCTTTATATAAGTTTATTTTATTGAAAGGTATATATCTTGGCTCCGTGAAACCACCGCCAGTACGCTTCTAACCCTAGCGGTTCAATTTTTATAACAATGCGAAGATGAGTGGGCATTTTTGGTGTTACTCCGTGCTTTTAAGTACAGGGACACCTTATTTTCCTCTTAAATACAACACAGCAACTAATAATTTCATTTACAGCATGGCACGATATATATCCTTAACCTCAATAAAGGTTGAAATGACGAAATTAACAAATTCTGAGATATGGGCCTGTGAAATTTGTTTTTTTTTGAAAAATTGAAAAGTTTTATCACACTTCCCCACCTTTACTCCTACTTCTTCAAAAGGGGTCAAATACTCTTGTTACTCACTCTGTATCATCTTCAACATATCTACTTTTGTGTAAAGCTAGTACTTTAGCCCATTCCATCACCCACCTTTCACAGTACGGGCCTGAATATGGCCAATATCAGCACTTTAAAGCACGGAGTAACACTAGTTACTCCGTGCTTTTAATAGAATATTAAAATAAATAGTAAAAGAAATGTGAAATTCCAACATTTAAGGGTGCAGACCATCTAAGAGGGTTGGTAGCAAAGCAATGGAGTGGTTAAAACTTAGATATATTGGATATTAGCATTTCTGTGAGCCTTTATTTTTTTCGAGAGTTACTCCGTGCTTTTAAGTCAAGGTGAATTTTCAAATTACCCACAGATTCTAGATATGTGAAGCATTGTTGATTATGAAGCATTAAAATGATCAAGGAGTGTTGTAGGCACCCTCTGGAGCACAGAGAAGTTAATTATTAGTGAGGATTTGCCTGCTGCTACTTAAAAGCACGGAGTAACACCGCAACTTAAAAGCACGGAGTAACACCATCCGGGATTCAAATTTGTCATAGTGAAGCATTTGGGTGTGCATGGGTGCATGCATGATCTACCATAGCTATCAAGCACTAAGCCCCTGTCACCACAAGTCCTTTTGGAACATAATAACTCAATATATAACCAGAAATAACCACAGGAGAGAAAGAAATGGCAATTGTTACTCCGTGCTTTTATGTTGTATCAAATATGCATCTGCTCCTGGAGCCTAGAGGATTGGATTTTTTTGAAAGTTTTCTTTTTCCAGAATAAGGCCCACATGTTATCTCAACATGAGGGGTAAAATAGTTATGCTGTGGTATCTCTTTAATTACTGTATGAGGACACCAATATAATAACATAGATTGACAATAAGTGACAAATTCACAGCAAAAAGTCTACAGTAAAAAATAAAAGATACATATCATGGTAAAATCTCTTGAATCCATCTACTATAACATAGGCCTAATGGTAAAAATTAATTGGGATGGGCTATTGATTCCTTAGATTAAATGATTGGCATGTAAAATATGTCATTTTTGTCATTTTTGTCATTTTTTAGGGCTTTTTTGGCTTCGGGGGGCCATAAAAGACAAAATCTTGGTCCAATACACAAAAATATTTTTTTCCCTGAAATGTTAGGATGTTTTGTCACACATGCCAAAGAATATAAGCATTTGAAGCAAAAGTCTTAATTCTGTAGGCTTATAAAGCTTAAAAGGCCTGAAAAGACCAAACCTACATAAGTCAGCGGCTTGACCCATATACATATAACAAAATTGACTTCCCAGCTAACAAAACTGGTAGTAAATGGCATCTTTTATACATAATTCTGTGATGGGTGATGACATCATTTAATGATGTCGGTTTTGGTCAAAAATATGTCTTATATGCAAATGGTCTTTACATGGTTCCATGTTTTTTTCTTGCATGTATTTTACATCAAAATAAATTACATAAAAAAGACGCTCAGCGGTGATACCTTTTAATATAACAATAGTGACATATATATGACCAGCTGTAAAAGATGTCTAAAACATTTAAATTTGGACATATCAGAAAGTAGTCTGACATATTCTGGCGCTTACTGCGCCAGAAATCATGTGCCTTATGGCTAAACCATTTTACTCAGCCAGACTGGATGAGTAGGTGTTTAGATAGAAGTAATCACTGTCAGGTTTAATTCTTGCAGCCACAGTTTCCTTAGTGTATTTCCTTCAGTTTAGCATCAGTGTTGCCGGAAACTTTTTATCGACGCAGGCCAAAGTGGCCTGCGTCTTTGCGTCTTACGCAGGCCATTTCCCTTTCACGCAGGCCATATCAATATTGATATTTAAGGTGCCCATATAAACTTCATTATAACTGCAAAGAATTTTGAAAATATTTGAATATTAGACAACTTCACTAAAATTGCCCTAGTTTCGCTTCTAATGGGCCGATTTGAAAAATTCTTTCAGCAATATGAAGCTGAGATGATGGCAGGCCATTCTAGCCTGCCTCCTCAGGCCCTACGCCGGCCATTGTGATTCTACGCCGGCTTTTGCCGGCGTCATTTCGGCAACACTGTAGCATACATAATCCAGTTGTAATATATGAGAAGCAGTATATTCCAGGCTTTGTTTAAATTTCCCTCCACAGTTTGTTTCCTTTGGTAGCCATTTGCATTTTTGAAACTGCCACCTTGTGGCAAATACCCACACCAAAAAGTCACCAGGAATCAGCTGCAGTAATGCTTAACTACTTAGCTGATTCCTGGTGACTTTTTTGGTGGGTATCTGCCACAAGGTGGCAGTTTCAAAAATGCAAATGGCTACCAAAGGAAACAAACTGTGGAGGGAAATTTAAACAAAGCCTGGATTACACCTGAGAGTAGGTACCTCACTCAAAATAACACTGTGTTTTTTCTCACTAGACTTTCAATCTAGGTGAAGTCTACAGCTGTAATACAGCTGTTAAATACGTCGACTTAATCAGAAAGACGTGATATGAAGATATCTCTGGAAAATTAGGGGAGCATGTTGTAGGGGTGACATTTATGCCAGTTTTGACTATACCCGCCCACAGTAGGCCTAGTGATTGTAAATCAGCTAGCAAGATTAGGACACTTCTGAGAGACATTTAAGACATCATAAAATGATGTCTATTTTATGTCAAAATCTGACATGTCCATAAGCACTCTGTACAGGAAGTTGCAACGCCTGGTCTGTCAAAGACATTTGCAGGCATTTGCCAATTCCATAAACACACATTTTTCTTAGCCAAAATCCACCAACCCCCCCTGTTGTTAAAAAATGACCACTCCCTTATGGTATTTTGGGGACGGGGTTAGGGAGTGCTCATTTTTTAACAACAGGGGGGGTGGGTGGTGGATTTGGGGGGGGGGGGTCAACAATTTGGACCCCTTGACCGGGGGGGGGGGGGTAAAAAATTTGGACCCCTTCTGGGGGGGGGGGTGAAAAAATTCAACCTGTTTTGAGGGAAAAAGCCCGCTCGTTACTATGCTACAATTTAAAAGGGGCGCGAACGCGCGCGATTTTCGGCCTGCCGGGGGGGGGGTTAAAAAAATTTGACCCCTCTAGCGGGGGGGGGGGGGGGTGAAAAAATTTCGCACGCCCCGCGCGAAATCTCACCGCCCCCCCCCCCCTGTTGTTAAAAAATGAGTAATCCCTTAGCCCAAAGATTCTTTCTTGTAAAATCAATATTTATTTTGGGCTCATCAAATGGGCTTACATCAGATTGCAGGTCTGAAGCAGACTTTTCAATCTGTCTCACTGTGGAATTCCCATAATCGCCATCTAAATTGTTTTGTATATATGAAAGCTGGCTTTTTATATGGAAATACCCTGTTTAGAGGGGGAATATTCAAAATAAATTTTACTCTTTTCGATGGGGGCATGTTAAGAGTATTCTATGTCTTCCTGGTATGTCAGAAGCATATTGTGACTTTTATATTCAGTGTAAAAAGAGCCCCCATATACATGTACCCATAAAGCAGCAGTTGAATTCTCATGACCTCAATAAAAACACTCGACGTGCCACCTTCAGTGTCTTGTGGTCCCTACTGTGCCTCTAGATGGGGCCTAACGACAATTTTGACCATGTCACTGTGTCAATTTTTAGCTAAAGGGCCGTGTCGTCGTGTCGATTTTTAGGTAAATAAGGACTTAAGAGAAAAATACCTGCATGTCGATTTTTACCCTTTATTTTACAGTGTCCGTCGAAATTTAAAAGGGCCGTGTCACACGTGTCGACTTTTAAAACGGCCGCGTCAGCGTATTGCACGTGTCAATTTTTACCCATCTAGAGGCACCCTACTATTAAAACCTGTGTTATAACTTACTCTCAAAATTCACCATTTCAAGCCCTATAGACATCTATACATTTTTCCAAATCTTCCCACCAAAGTAATGCCCCAACTCCAAATGTAGAGGAAAAAATATCAGCCATACTATCTAGTCTCCAGAGCAAACGATAGCAAATCTATCCACGTCGCTACGCTATGTTACTAGGAGCCAGAGTCTGCCGCACAGTAAGTCAAATATCGGAGCTTTTCCTCCGGTATTTTGAGCTGACCAATCACAGCGTTCGAACGTACCAGGGTCGCCAATGAGGCCCGACGTAACAACTATCCGCGGCAGACACTGCTCCCAGTAATATAGCGCAGCGACGTGGGTGGATTTGCAGTCGTTTGCTCCGGAGACTACCATACTATCAGAATCCACCATTTCCAGTCTAGACATTCAAAATGTTCAGGGTCTGCCGCTTGCGATCCACACGCTTTGCTTGCGAGTCAGTTGGGTTTCACCGCAATACTTTCATGCATAATTATTAGTTCATTTCCAGAAAACTCACTCTTGCTCATCCCCAAAGGTTGACAACCCTGGTCTATCCTACACTGAATCTGAGGAGCATGCAGTCCGGAGAATGACCAGTGCCGCTACCTAGTGTCAAATGTATGAAATGTAACCAAATGTTCATGTGAAGGTTGATGAACTTGATCAGCCTCAATATGAAATTATATGAAATAAGGGAGCGTTCATTATTTATGCCAGGTGGGGGTGTGTGTGCAAATCAGGGGGGGGGTCATTTTTTTTAGGCGTATTCGGAGGGGGGGGGGTCTTTTTTTTTCCAACCTATTCTTAGGGGGGGGGGGGGGTCTTTTTTTCCAACCTATTCCGAGGGGGGGTCTTTTTTTTGGGGGGTATTTATTTGGAAGGGGGTATTTTATGACACAACGTGACGCAAATTTCACGACAAATGTCATGAATTGGGGCATAAATATACATGTCTATGATTCATAAAGAAAGCAGAACTCTGCTAAATTCCTTGCCTACCCATCGACACTTTGAATGATTCACCACTTTTCTATTCCTAAAACAACAATAACTGGAGAAAGAACATTAATTCAACATGAGAATAGGAGTACAGAATGTAGGGGGTCTAAACAGCAAAGCTAGTATCAGTGTGCAGCTAGATGAATGCTATTGTGGCGCTGAAATATGACAGTACGGTATCTGAAATAGTTTGAGTTAATTGGCCTTTAGCCTTGCCCTATCAGGATTTGGCGTCCATATGCAAGGGTGAACTTGCCTACCGGTACATGTCTAGACCCTGCCTTTCTTCCCAATAGAGGAGCACATGCACGGTATGCAAGATGCAGATCTACCTCATATATTGATACATTGTAGCTTAGGTCCACTCCACCAGTCAAAGGCGTGATTACACCATTCATGATACACACTTTTCCTCAGTGTCCTGTACCAGACCCTGCTCAATGGGCCACAGCGTTCTGATTGCTGAGTTCTCAATTTTTTTAAACTTCACCATCTCCCTGATAGCTGCCTGCTTCTCACAGATTCTAGGGCTTATAGAATTAGTAAAATCATACAGTAAACATGATCATCCCCCTATAAATCAGTGTACCAAATGCCTTGAAATGTAGCAAATAGCCACTCGATCCACAAAATTTTCTGCTGCTCCTTCTTTTGCCAATTTCTAAACCTCCCTCTAAATTCATCTTTGGCTTCAACAGAAATCTGGCACTGAATTATCATTGCTACTCATTGCTCCTTGGCCTCATCAGAATTTTTACAGCTCTATATTTCGTTCTGCTCAAGTTGCTTCCGACGCTCTGCAGGGTTATCAGTGACTTATTCATCACTATTTTATAATTATACTTTTTTGGAGTCAATGCACTCCCAAGGCTTGGTCATACTGACCACACCATAAGTTAATTATAGAGCCACTCCACAGGATCCAAACTGGCACTGCTGGGAAAACATCATTAGCATGATATTCCCCCTACAGTGTCACATACCATAAAACTTCACGCATAGGCCACGGCAAGTATGCAAGTCAGATTGCCAGTGCACCTTATAGGATCAGGACAAAGTCAAGATACAGCTTCATGCGGGATTTTATAGATTATACTAGAGTATTAAATTAACGATTTGGGCTTAAAAGATTTGTCAAAGTTGGGGATGCTATAATCTTTCTTTTACTTATAAGTCAACACTTGACATGGTCTTCCACCACAAAGAAAGACAAGCGCTACTGCCCACACAGAGGGGAGGGTCCTTAGGCCTACCCTAGAAGTTTAAAGGCAAAACCTTTTTTTGGAAACGTGAACATTCTAGACTCAGAGTACTCAAGAATACACCAATCTCAAGGTAAAATTCCTAAAATTTTCTTGAATGACATGCTCAAATTCCCTCAGAACACATCAATTTCGATGTAAAATTACAAAATTTTCCATGGATCATATAGTAGACGTCAGTCCACTCTGAATGCACTAACAATAAGTAACATAAAGGTCAAATTCCTAAATATTCCTGGGGCCTGCGGCCCCAAAACAACCATTTGTTTCTCCCTCCAACCAACACTTATCAGCTGGCTTTGGGAGCTGGACCCCCGACTTTATCCACCTTCAGCTCCCCCTGAGCTGGGCGATTTCATGGTACTTCTACCAAACAGTATTAGCAGGACTTATACTCCCAATTTTAGCAAAAAAATCAAACGTGGCACGGAACCAGAAAAATGTGCGCTCTCCACATGTGGCAGATTTACCATATTGTTGTGTCCTATAACCACTCCCTCAAATAATGGTTAAGCACATGCTATAATAGGTTATAGTATAGGATTATGTAGACTTTGTATGTCGTTGATGCCATTATTAAGTATTTATAAATGTCTATGGTGAGGGGGGGGGGGGTCATTTTTTTTAACCTATTCGGAGGGGGGGGCTTTTTTTCCCACCCATTCGGAGGGGGGGGGGGGTCTTTTTTTTTTTTACCCATTTGGAGGGGGAGGGGTCTTTTTTTTTTTACGCCCCCCCCCCTGCCATAAATAATGAACGCTCCCTAATGTCTATCAAGGAACAGCTCCAGATAGTGAGGTTGGGATTTATAGTAGATGACTACTGGTAGTCTATGTAAACTAGGTAGATTAAACATGTGTGTTGTAAAAAACTGAAAATGCAGTAATTAAAAGTCCGAACTCCCCGTTGAAGAACCAGTAAATCATTAATAGTTTAGACGATATTAACCAACCACCAAGATAAAACGTTTCAAATCATCAATATATTTCCGCGCATGTATATGAAATATGTGTTTAGTCTGCCACTATAATAAATAACAGATCTGCATTTCTAAAATTTCTAAAGTCTAGCTTAGTCTCATGATGTGTGACCGGTCTACTGCTGTGCTGTGCCTGGTGACTGACTTTTGCTTTTGGGAATAGCCGTCTCGGCAGGGCGAGGCGCTGTTCAAGAACAGGGATTTAAATGTGTAAAACTATGATAAAACAACGAAAAATTGACACCAAAATAATCTGTAACGCGTGAGAAATGTTGTATTGAAAAGCAAACATTACCTTCTTTAACTCCAAGGCCATTCTATGAAGAAATAAGACGAGCCTTCAATTTTCTGAAGTCGTCGCAGATGTCCAAGATGGCAACAAACACGTATTGCGCATGCGCATTGAAAGCAGGTGCGTGCTAGTCATGACGCTTGTTTTTCATTTATTTTAATCTAACTTAGCGAAACTGTATACAGAAAGGGGGAAACTTCTTCTATTTACATGTTACACATTTTCCATATACTTGTAACGTGTTTCGTCATAAATTTATGGCGGAATATTGGCAATGTCGGTGTTTTGATTATTTGACCTAATTAGGAGAGCGGCGCATGCGCAGATCATATCGGAGATTCCCCGGAAGAAAAGGTGTTGATTTTGATGGCCAGACCTCACGACTCGACAAGATGCCCATGAAAGACAGTTGTTACGTGATTTGCTCAAAGTTATATAATCACGTAAGCCTACCCGCTGTGAAGCGGAGTTGATGCTCATCAATCTATCTGAATTTGTAGGTTGATCACAAATCCTGGACGCTATGTTTCTTTTGTCTGATCTACACGGAGACAGGGAACGGACCGCCAGCGTAGTCAGTGGCGTCGGTGGTGTAGACTTGCGTTCTCAACATTATCAATTGTTTTACAATAATTCACATGTCAATGGCGTCAACGCGATTGCGGATAGTGTAACGACTGGTGTATTAAATGGCCACCACGAAACACTGACCAAGGGTGGTTTTCATTGTGGACATGGTGACTTGTTGGGCCCCCTTGGACTGCTTGTTCAAGGCATCCTGGCTGTCATTGCCTTCAGTGCTCTAGTTGGTGAGTAGACGACTTGGCCTATTTATTAAAAAAAAAAAAATTTTGGAAGAGCTGAGCAGCACATAAAATTAAAGTTATGGTTTAACATGAAGCAAGGAAAAGAGTTCATATCTGCTAAGCTGTTCTTCCAAGATATCCTTTTGGGAGTGTTCATTTATTAATTACAGGGCCCGGGGGGGGGCTCCCCTTGGAAAGCGCATAGAACTTTTATACCTCTCCGCGCCGAAGGCGCCTGAAAATTTCGCCCCACCCCTTTATATTATAATTACGCGCGGGCATTTTTGCTTATAAGGGGCTGCATTCTTTTACGTCCCCCACTCAAGAGGGGTCAGAATTATTTACGACCCCTTCCTCGATCAGGAGGGGTCGAAAATCTTTACGCCCCCTGTAACTAATAAATGGAGACTCCCTAATCCGAATGTGTCAGGGAGATGAGAGATGGTGTATCATCATCCAAATATTGAAATAATTGGCGTTGCTCTTGAGTCTTGTCTCGGGAAGGGAGCCTCAAGAAAATGAAAGCTGAGAGTGAGAGGGTCCTAAAAGTGAAGTGTGCACTTTTCTCTATTATTGGCAAGCGCTTAGCACCCAGTGCTAATAATGTGGGGGTTGATGGCTAAATTCGACACGGCGACATGGCCATTTCTTAAAATCGACATGCGACATGGGGCTTAGTGACGTGAGGAAAAAAATAAGTGACATGACATGGGGTGTTTCTTAAAATCGACATGGGACATGAGAGGTTCTTAAGGGTGACATGGGACATGAGGATTTAAGGGACAGGCAACATGACCATTTCTTAAAATCGACATGTGACATGGGGACCCCCCCATCTAGACCCCCAATAATGTATTCATCAAATTGTTTATGTCGCTGTTTGACAAACAGATTGATCCCATTCCACTATACATGTACTATATGGCTGTCCATATAGGTCCATGTAGCAATTGTTGGGCAAATGTACATTATGTATAAGTATGGATTTAAACGAGCTGGTGTTGGGACTTTTCAAAATGCTAAATATTGAGGATGTCAATGTTTTATCATATAGATTTTATATGAAGAAGACAGAGGTAGTGTTAAATAGTTACTCTAGATAATAAATATACTGTATGTGATAACATCTAATTCCTGTCCTCAATCAGTAACAAGCCTGTCACCCTCAAAATTGAAGATTTAAAATTGAAGATTTAACCAGCAAAAAAGGCTGCCCAGTGGAGAAGTTTTACTCTTGCACTGAGAGCTAGGGAGATTTTCCTATTGAATCAAAATGATTTTACTCAACATATTGTACGCCAACTGGCTGAGGCTTGAACAGGGTTCATAAATTTGCCACTGCTCATGACAAGCATCGTGATGATAGAAAGGTCTCTCAAATATTAGCTGTAGAACCTTATTGTTTATCATCAAACAGGCTGGGAGCCATTTATAACTGTATATATTCCCATAAGAAAAAAAACTGTATAATCATTAATGCCATCAATGCTAACTCGGTGCCGAAATAAATGTATCATGATTAGAATAGTCAATAAAGCCTTCTTGAATCCCTCATCTACAGCGTGGCCCTTATCAGGCTTATCTCGTCTAAGGGAGTGCTCACTTTTAAACAAGGGAGGGTGGGAGCTGTGGATTGCGAGGGGGGGGGGGGGGTAAACAAAAAAATCAATTTTGTACTCCTTAAATTACCCCTTAGATATGAGACGCGCTTTGTTCTAATGACATTATCTGAGACACAAGACCCTTATAGCATGAGAAAGTCAAGATCTATCAAAAATTAAATTTTGACCAAAAAATATAACTGTTTCTAAAATTCTCGACGGCCATAGCTTGAGCGGAGTTGATCACATTTGAGTGAGCATTGGTACTTTATACTTTTGATCAAAGTCAGTTTTAAGCTGTAAAGCTATAACATGAGAGTACAACTTTGGGCCAACATCCCTTTATGGTGACGTCACACCAACATTTGCGCATAGGGACAAATGAACGTTGGAACATATATATTGGAGCAACCTTAGTATTCAACGTTTGGTCAAGGTCAGAACCCAGTATCATGTTTAGGCTCTAAATATGGTTTGCTAGACGTTGGTAAAAGCTCAAAATCCGAGGTTGGAAAAGAGGCAGTGGACAGGGGGCGTGGCATGCAGGGAAGGAGAGCCCACACCTCACTCAAGGAGCGAAGCACGGACCTAGCTAGCAAAGATGCGTTGGACCAACTCTGACTCTGGATGGACTGATGTCAGATATTGTAGTTGGTCCAATGTTAAATGCTCTGTTTGAATGACATCGCCATGAAATTACGTTGGACGAACTTTATGCCAATCTCAGATTTTGAAGTATTGAAATTGTAATCCGTTTTTACGATAAGCCTGACAGTGACACATGAATCATGATATATTATTCTCGCGTATAACCTACCGGTATGAAAGATTTACGACCAGGTCAGTTAATTAACTACTGTAAATTCCCGCGTACTACCCACGGGTTGTACGCGACCCAGACTCAGCTTTCATTTGATACCAAACATGCCTATATAGGGTGCGGGTTATACAAGGGTTTTTATTACTATAGAACAGTACTAAAAATTGAAATTTTCAAATTCAAAAACGGGTTATAGGATTCCCCTGAGTTGGAGGTGCGGGTTATACGCGAGATGCGGGTAGTACGCGGGAATTTACGGTAATAGGGATTTCATCATTTGTGAACGTTCCCTAACCTACAATACCATGAATTCCTATATATAATCTGCACCTTGCATATACAATGCACCCAGACTATGGGGAAAATCTACGACCCACACTGGCGTTCTTTCTCGTATAACCTGTCATGTAGATAATATGAGAGACTTTATATAGTAAAACCTACTGGTAGTCATTTCTTGAGAATTTAATCCGTCTGGTACAGTGTCGCATCAGATCAATTTTAATATGATAAGGCGTGGGAATACATGTCTGTTGAACGCCACCTTATCAAAGTCCCATTTCCTTTATCTGACCATTTGAGACGTTCTTACACAGAGCACATAGTCTAGATGTTTAAAATAGCAAAATCAACAATGATCAGATATATGGTAATATTACTACCGGTACATCCTATTTTCTTCATGGAGATTCTATCAATTGTCCTTCCTTCTGTTGATCACGGAGTAGCATTTCTTTATATGGTATAGCAGGATAATAACTGTATTTGACTAGTTGTAATGTGCTCGGGCATGTAAGTAATATACCGGGTAATGCAATGGTCAAATCCAAAAGATTGCTAAGTTTTTGATGGTATCCCGTGTTGTGAGAATTAGGTACATGTGCCTGCAGTTCAACGAGTTTTTATTTTTCAAACTTTCGAATTATAATGAATGCTTACTGATAACAATGTCTTCTGCCCATTCAGTGAAGCGATTTTGTGAACCAAAACCAGAAAGAAGACCATGGAAAATCTGGTGAGTCAAATACATCTACTGATTACTAGTCCCACACCAGGTCTCCATGCACCATGAAAATGGTCTCTTAGGCCACTTAAAGTCGAATACCAGCTTTGCGGATACCGCACGCATCCTTTAAAAAGGGCCGCATTGGTCTTTTTTTTCATCTATTGAGAAAAAAGGCCAAAAAGGGACGCATCTAAAAATAATTAGAGTACAAATTACAAAATGTTGAATATGTCAGCCGTTAATTGGGATAGAAACGTAATTTAAAAGGCATTTTGGACCTCATCCCCACATGCAGAACACCAATGTTCTAGAAAAAAAAAAAAGGCCCTCCCGCTCCTCTTGAAATTAGGCAAACATAATAAAATAAAAGGCGCCCTCCCGCACCCCTTTTTCCCAAAAAGTGTCCGCAAAGCTGATAATTGACTTTAAGTGGCCTTATGTCCCACCAAAAATCTCAGATGGTCTCAATGTTCATTTGAACTACGTTTATTATTTGGGTACCGTAATAATTGCTCCCTGACAGACTTCGATTTTGGTGTTATTATTGCCCAAGTGTAGAGAATTTTGATGCAGGGACAATTTGTTATTAACCCTATGGCACTGAACATATATCTTGGTCCTAAATCTGTTTACACTGTCCAAGCAAAGACATATCCGATGCAAAAGACAGCATGATAATATCTCTCTTCTGCTATAACTTGAAAACACAACAACTTGATCACATATCGGTTAGCCAGTGACACTAGTGAACAAATCCGGGCGTACGCCCTGGTCTAATATAGAATAATCGATTATTATGAGAGGTTATATCATCGGCTGCCAGATGGCCGCAGCCCATTACCAATATGGTGTCATGAAGCGTCCCTTTAAGGACCGCATAGTGCTTCAATGCATTATGCCCCTGCGAGAATGCGGCATAGGCGACTGCTGCATTCGTGCATCATGACGAAAAGGGACATAGCCCTTAAAGGGCTGATGTTTTGAAGCTGTTATGAAGATGGTTATCAATCCCACAATCTCTATTTCTGGTGTAAAAGTAATACATCTCTCAAGCTTCAGCCTAGCAATTGAGGTTTAATAGTCGTTCACTCCAGCATAGAATAAAGTGTGCATCTGAAATATATTCTGGTTTATATCTGACATTGTATAAAATTGGTTGTCTAATTGGCAGGTTCTTTGACACGTCGAAGCAGGCCATTGGCGCGGCGGTAATACATTTCGCCAATGTCTTCTTGGCGGATATGTTCAGTGGAGATCCCTGCACATGGTGAGTTCTGACGTTATTCTGATCTCTTTGCGCCGCCCAAACTACATATTCCACAGATTTTAGAACTGAAAAAAATGTTCTGTCTGTTTTGCAGTGTAACAAGCATAGATGCGTTCGATGAGTTGCTACCCTATTAGTCTAATATTAGTATGACATTAGATTCACCGCCCGTTCTGTTCATTCCTCATGCAGGTACATTGTTAGCTTCTTGTTGGACTCAACAGTTGGCTTGTTGGTGATATACATAGGGCTGAGGCTGACCCAGTATGTCGTTATAAAAACTGGCAGGGATTACTTGGTCTTTGGAGAGTATGGATCGCCCCCACAGTGTAATGCATGGGCTGGTCAGTGTGGACTCTACATCGTTGTCATGATCTGCGAGAAACTGCTGATGACTCTGCTCGTACTGTTTGACTTCTGGAAAAAGGCAAGGAGTTATTTACTAATGCAAGGAGTAATTTTCTCATGCAAAAGAAAGAAATATATATATGCACATAAAACCAATAAATGATATCCACATGATTGAAATATAATCCTTAGGTAATAACTCAGCTTTGCAATTGGGTATATGAGGCTACAAAGATTACATGCGGTTCTCCACAGATTGAAAAATTCCACCGTAAAACTTAATGGGCATACAATATCATATATTAACTAAAACATTGCAACTTCGATATGATGAACATTGATAATTAGTCTTAACCTAAATCCATTATCTTTACAAGAAATTCGAAAACCAATGGAACGTTTTAACGCTATTAAAATTACCCTGGAGGCCATCCACGGTATTTGCAACCTGAGCAGGAGCCTGTTGCATATCACTTAATTTCAATATCATTTTAAGTTCTAGACGGATGCAATGTTACAGAGATTTATTGTATTGAAACACATATAAATCTACAGTGCTATGATACCTTATGGTGGGGCCTTGTTATCTTCATGTCAATTTGACACTAATTTCATCACTTTCCTCTCCAACTGTTTAGGTGCGGACCTTTATTATGTATCCTATAAAAGACCCGCATCTGGAGCTCATCATCGTCATTTTCATCGTTCCCTTCATCGTCAATGTAAGTTACATTCGTAGGCATTAAATATATCAGTAGAATTAAGCGTCAATTAAAAAAAAATAAAAGGAAAGTAAGATACGATTTGTGTACATGTATAGGACATACAGTGTAACTAGTGTAGTTTTATGTTGACTGATGGTGCTGCTGTATGAGAGTGGGTGTGACTGACATGGGAAAAAGTATTGACCGGGATATGATCTGTATTGATTCATGTAAAGATGACTGGGTACCATGGGGCCCAAGGTTATAGATACTGTAGTCGCAAAGAATAGCACCTGACATATGTGTAATAACATTGTGCTTGTCTACAGATATTCAGCTGAAGCTGACTCCCACTTTAGTTTAGTTTCTACAAGAGCGAAAGTTTCATCTTCACTTAAGATTGCAGGCTACAATATTCGACTATAAAAGAAAATAGTATTGGATGCCTTTAATGCCTGTAGAGACAAAGCAGGTAATGTAGGCATCGGATGTACATTTTGTACAATACTGTTTTTTAGGAGTCTAGAGCCATACCCAGTTGGTCCACTATGCAAAAGTTCTCTGGTTGATGTTAAAATCACTGATAAGACATGCCATGATGGGAACAAACCATGGACAGGCTTGTACCAGTCTATGTTAGTGCTTGTCGCCGGAACCAGCGCACCTCCCTCCAGCCCCATATTGTACATGTATTTAGAGGTTTAAAAACAGCAGGAGAATGACGTATGTTGCTGACCCATATTGGGGGTGCCTGACCTACTAGGGGTGTGTGGGTGACACTGGTGAGCAGTACTCTACAGCGAATAGCTTGTCATCTATTGTGATATGTCCTTTAGTACGGGGAAATCGCA
Source organism: Harmothoe impar (assembly GCA_947462335.1). Classification (NCBI taxonomy): domain Eukaryota; kingdom Metazoa; phylum Annelida; class Polychaeta; order Phyllodocida; family Polynoidae; genus Harmothoe; species Harmothoe impar. The sequence continues at coordinate 75,909,212 of OX381704.1, read as the reverse complement.
AAACTAGTCAAATGGTATAACACAAGTAAATACCCCGTAAAAGTATGTCCATAAACCCATATTAATAATTATGTCCCCACACACACCATTCAAAGGTGGATGGTCGGATTTTTTCGCTTTAATGTCAGCCTTATGTCAGACTAATCATAGATTTCATTGATGTACAGTATGGCATCTCTGGTTCATAACTATGAAGTCGCACTGAACGGATTATTACTTAGTAAAACAGATTGTTCAAACTATATCTTTTTCACTATACCCAGAGTTGAATGCAGTTTATTTCCCAATTAATGCAAACCACTATAATTGAGTGAAAAACACTAGCTTTTAAGCAGTGGTCGAGGCACTTATATCAATCAAATCTCACAGCATCTTCCATTTTATTCTTTTGCAGGCTATCATTTTCTGGGTGGTAGATAACTTTCTGAAGAAGAAGAAATGGAAAAAGGTACATTCGCCCATTAATAGCAATGAAAGTGCTGTACGTTATTTCTCGGCGGTGGAGAAGGTGAAATACTATGAGAACACACAGTGTGCTGATGAGTCTGAGTCGGACGTGCTGCTGTCCTATGATGAAGAAGCGGCTGGAGAGCCGGATGGGCAGACGGCCATGCTGCGGGGTCGGGCTCCGGACGGTGCAAACACCAACACAAGTGTACAGTACAGTCTGTTAACACACACCATCACGTGATAGACGCCTACCCCATCCTCCACCATTAGTGGAGATATGTCTGTGTGATAAGTTTGTATGTCATTAGGATATTTCAGATCAAACTTAATATCATAGGAGGTTATTCTTCTTGCCAAACACAGTGAGTGTGGTTGCTAGTAAGATAAAGGCACATGTGATGGAAGTGGGAAATTCTATGTGTAGGATGTTAGGATCTGTCGGAAGTCCTACTGTAATGAAATCCACTGTTACGCTTGAGCTGGTAGAGGGTTTATCAACGCTGTCCTGATTTTATATTTAGTATTATACTATTCAAACGTGTTTAAAGATCTGCATCATTGAGAAAATCACAGTTGTACCAGAACATGAACTGGTAGTTTGAATTGTTTCATGGTATCTTTCCAGCCAGACTAATAGTCATGTTCAATTCACGGTTGTTCAATGATGCTTTATACATATACATGAATATATAGTGATTGTAATATATTGCATCAACATTCAGTAAACGCTACGAAGAGGGGTTTGGCGTGGTTCTGATTACAATTGGTGTACTATTCCAGTATGTGGATGATTGGTTGCTGTTCGGCAACAGCATGAGGTAAACCGATAAATTGACATTCAAAAAAAAAAAAGATAAAGAAATCAAACTATTAATGTATCAAAACATCATATGACATCATATGCAGCTGAACCATAGCCTACAGGTTTCCAATTGATATATGAGTAAATATCGCATGAAAGACAGCGAGTATAATGCGATTGGCATAATACAACTGATTAGGGTAGGGTATTCACTTAATCAATGTGTAATGTATATAAAACTTGACCCTGCCGCACTGCATGACCTTACGGTACAATCGGCTGGTAGATTTTACTGACCACACTTTGGATCTGTATACAGCACTGGTCTAGCAAAGAGATTTTATTTTAGCTACTATCACCTGTGTGCGTATTTAAAACATGGTGCTGTAACAAGGGATTTGCTAGATTGAAGAAAGGCAACTTGATGTGAATCTCCACTGCTTTAGGCCACTTAAAAAAGATTATCAGCTTTGCAGACACCGCCCGCATCAGTTAAAAAGGGCCGCATAGGTGCTTTTTATTTCACTTTTTCATAAAAAATATGGCCAAAATTCCGCATGCATGAAGAGAAAAACATGATTTACAAAACTAACCATATCCCAACCAATAATTGGTCTAGAAACTAGATTTAAAAAGCAGTTTCCTCCTTATTGCAGTGTCAATGTATTTAGACTATTATTCAGATCATTTATGATGGTTATACTAGGGATTATCATATGAATTGACCAATCCAAATTTTCTCAAACCTAAATAAAAATAAAAATGTCCCGCCCTCATGGCCTAAAATAGGAATATCAAATAAAATAAAAAGCCTCCCGCCCTCACCTCTTTTATCCCAAAAGTATCCGCAAAGCTGATAATTAATTTTAAGCGGCCTTATGTTTCATTCACCATAGTTTTATGTATACTCTGCACCATTTGTGGTGCCCTCGGCAAAATTATAATCAAATATCGCCTTACCCTGGTAAGTCTCATTTAATTTCACAATTTCTCATATTGTTTTTGTGTGTCTTTTACCTGGTCATCTTGGTAAGGCACTTAAGGTGGGTAGTCCCCATAGTGTAGAAGTACTTAGATTTCGTCAGGATTTTCGCCATGAGGCCCGTATTATAAGTAGTCTCAAATGGTGTAAAGAAAATAGGGGGGTCCCCAGCTAGTTTCTGAGATATCTGGCTTTGAGTTTGGAGTGATCTATAATAGGATCATATTTAGATAGTACATAATTATGTGCATGGAATAGCATCTTAAAGTAATTAACTTTCCCTATAGTTCACTCAGGATATAGTTTATAATCTTTTACACCCAAAGACAATATTTTGAACATATGGTCCCCTGCATATTTCAAAGGTTTTTGGTGTTTGAAATAAAAAATATATAAATGGAGCACACAGTCTTGATGTGGTATAGGTATAGATTTCAGAATGCCTACTACCAGAGCCCCAGTAGAGTAGGGGTAAAGCCTTAGACTCACATGCAGGAGACCCTGGGTTCAAGGCTCGGTCAGGTCTTGGAGGGTAATTTTGACAATACATGAAAATATATATCTGATATACCAAAAGATGACCAAAGGCACCCCCTGGTGTCTTCTGAGACAATTACATGTGCATATGCGCACTGACTTGCGCAGTTTACGTGTTTGCAATGGGGTCTAGCCACCTTAACAGTTGAACTACCGGTACTTTGACACCAGTCATAAAGTAAAGTATACACATTATTAGGGGAGCCTCTCTGTAACTCCCGCAGCCAAAATGTAAGACGCCTAAATAAGCTTGTATCATTATACTTACCGGTTGATAGCAAATTACATGCACTTATAGATATAAGCCATGGTAAGGGATTGGATGAGGCGTTCTCTGGATCCTGTGGCAAAGGCTAAATCATTCGTTGACTATCAAGTGTTCATCGTTTTGCTGTACTATCAAGTTATTCCATATTTTAGTGACTGGTTTTAGTTCAGGAATATAATCTTAAGTTGTACTGAAATGTTCTAGACTTAGGACCATTTAATATGGATATGTACACTTCAATGTAAACATGTGTAATTGGAGTGGTAGTGTGAAATCCATGTGTATTATAACCTTAATTTTGGTTATTTCTATTGATTATTGTCTCCTAACCGCGTACAAAAACATCTTATTTCATACAGACGTTTTGAAAATTAGTGGTGTTAGAAGATCGGAAGAAGCTAAGCAGTAAATTAGTCGACTGCATTATTTATTTTGTCAATGATATGTTATAAGAAATTAATATATATCTATATATTTATGTGACCACAGTTGTTTTTTTTTACAATGGATATTGTCCGAATCAACATATTTTATATATGGGTAATAACCCTAAATGGTCTGGCGATAAGGGATCACCTATACCATGACGCATTCCATACATACCGGGTTCTATAGACATGCCCAAAGGAGTTGCCTTTTTGGAAAGGCATTTGAAGTTAACTCTGTGATGAGGTCCAAGCTATATTAAAGTGCTTTATGTACGAGGTCATTTTGTTATATATGGTACTTTAATAGCACACATACAATGTGTCCGGCACTTCCTGATTCGATAGTTCTTGCCAAGTCATTCATCTACAGACAACCTTGAATTGATAAACGTGTTGAAGGATCTGAGCTGAATTTCAGTAACTTGCATTTCTCGTGTAGGCCAAACGGTCATGATGGATTTCCTCTCAACAGTTGTTCAAATATATTAGTGCTGGTGTTGCAGCCGTGTATTGGTTCAGATGAGAACTGCCAATTAAAGATAGCAATTCTCCATTATCTCTTCATGAATCTTGAATCATGAATGGTATTCCATTATTTCTTCAATGATCTTATCTGTCTTCTGTATACACGTGTGATGTAGCATTTACATGGGGTACATTTCCTTTTCCTTATCAATGCCCTTTGAACGAGGACTTTCGTGAGCTATTCCATTAGTGAAAGACATTTTATGTATACATGTACCTTGTATATAGTTTAAGGCCTAATATAAGTGCCCTGTAATATATAGAAACAATGATGCGTCAATGATACAGCTGATACGGTCCGAGTGAATGTCACAAAGAGTACATTGTGGTTCATGTGACATTTTACATCTACCGGGATCTGGAAATGTGTAAATATCTTTTAACCAGAAACAGGCGCCGTCAACAATTGAATAAAGGTATTTAAGGTAACAGTATTGTGGATGACACGAAACTGCCTCTCGGGACTGACAAATACTTAGTGTGTGTGCGTGTGTGTGATAATGCGTTCTCCAGGGATACTTACATAAGACATTGGTGCTGTCTTGTCAATAATCTTAATACGCAGTGTATTTATTTACCAAGTGTTTAATTGTATGTTTCCATAACAGTATTGTGTTGTGGTGCATGTAAATTTGCTCAATGTTTTCAGCTGTGCTCAAACCCCAAAACTAATCAAGCATAATGACTTCCAAGTTTGAAGAGGTTTATGATAGGTGATAGGGAGAAGGATATCATGGTGTTCTATGGCATCGGTATGTACATGCCTAGACTCGTCCCCGTCTGTGTATGTATGAAGTGGCCTTGCAGAAAGAGTAGGAGATGTCTACTAAGGACCAACGAAGCAATCACAATTTGGTCAGTTTTATCGGCCATACTCTCGCTATAGGCATTTATTGCAAATGTGTAGACTGACTTGAGCAAGTCGAGACATTTCTGTAATACTAATATACAGGATATAAATACAGGTTATTTTGGTAAAATACCGGTATGCTGAGGAATAGTTCATCAGTTATTAACTTTCGACAGAGTCAATGCCTATATTTTGTTTAGGTGCCAACTTTTGATGTCTAAACAGACAAATATATATATTTGGGGTGTCCATTGTATTAAATTAAAAAGAGTGCAATTTGTTGCACTGCGAGCCCCAAGATAAGTTTGTAATGTGATCGTAGGGGTGTACTTCAAGTTGAACCTGTAGACAACTTTAGACCCCACACGACAAAACCTGGCTGCTTCATATTTTAGTTCATAGTTAACTATAAGGATTTGAAATGTTTGTTGCAGCTTCAATGTTAACTTTTAGTTCCATATTTAGTATTAGTAAAGACGACACTTGGTGGAGTATACAAGTGCCAGATTCCCAGTGTCTTAAACAGTGTGCTGCTGTACGGGCGGAGCACGTGGTGCTGAGACTACATTCCTACAGGGCAACACACCACCAGGGGCAGGATTAATACAACTCACTTCTAATTCACTAATGCTCTTTGTACACATCCTACTCACTGCGCCTAGGGCAGGGTACATAATCCAAGTATCCCCAGTTGAATAGAACCCCAAGTATTTTATTAGTTAGTACTCGTTTGATCCAGAGAGTGGGAGGCGTATTTAGGGTTTTAATTTCTTGCAGTCCGTTTAGTATTCGCCTAAGGCGTATGATTTGAAAACCGTCCCGTAATATGGAGTACGTTTGTGTTTTAATTCATTCATGGTTATCCGGGGGGGGGGGGTTATTCTAACTGTATACATTATAACGCCCCCCCCCCCCACTTCTTTACATACTACCGTAAATTCCCGCGTACTACCCGCGGGTTGCACGCGAACCAAACTCAGCTTTCATTTGATACCAGACATGCCTATACAGGGTGCGGGTTATACGAGGGCTTTTATCACTATAGAACAGTACTAAAATAAGATTTTTCAGATCCAAAAACGGGTTATAGCATTCGCCTGAGTTGGGGGTGCGGGTTATACGCGAGATGCGGGTAGTACGCGGGAATTTACGGTACATCAAATGTGAGTTCTCTCAATCCCGTGGTATAGTCATGTTCTATTGTTTAAATGTCTTGATAGTAAGATATTAGTGTATGAAATATCCGAAAAGTGAAAACGTCCCAGGTTATAACCCATGTCCTTATGACTGTAATGGTACTAGTCATCACCCAAAGAGTTTGGGTATCTGACCCGATTGTGGCCGCGGTGGCGGACAAGTTAAACATGTGATAACCCGTATGGCTAGCAGTGAAGCTCTGAAGTGGCCCTAACATTGTGTGATTAATATAAGCTGTTAATTTAAGAAATGTCGCGATGCTTAACAATAAAGTGGTATGCATTTTAAACGTAGTCTTGTGTAATATGTTACAAACCGACTACGAAAACGTTTTGAATTCACATTTTATTCTTTGGTGTGAATTTATTGTGTATTATATATGGATGTTTCCTTTTTAGGATGAAACATATCTTACTTAAGTTAAGCTGTCATAGTAGATTCGTTCATGATACCTGAGTATAGCCTTAGGCCAGAAATGAGCATGCCTATGAGATATCAAGTTACCTAGCATATCTAGACATCAGTCACATAGGATACCTAGGAGACATGAGTCGCATAGCATGCCTATGGTGCTGTCATCACATAGTGTACCTATGAGACATCAGTCAAACAGAAGAGCTGTATAAAGGTACAGCTGAAGTGTAAACCCACTTTCACACCTGAACATATGAGCTAACTCATGCATACTACTACGGTACATGTATGTACATCCATACATGAATAGCACGTTAAGAGGTAACCATTTGGTCTAATGACACAAGTCTTGTGGATAAGGCACAATCCAAGTTGTACATCCATTTACAAGGGTGATAAGTCAAGTCGATGAGGTTTAAGTTATGGACTAATCTAACATGACTGAATGCTTGACGAATCCCCTAATGTATAGAACAAGCTATAGATTTATGTAACCGGAAACACAAGTCAATACAATTGTACAACAGTAATCAAATAGACTAAATTTATCACAGGTATCATTGATTCTTCTCACTATGGAGCTTTTCTGCCTTGGTCTTCAATTTGTAAAATTCCTCTTCCGCTATGTCTGTCAATGTTTTCCGGGTCTCCATCTGAAATGCATACAGTTACCATGACACAATATACTGTGAAAGTACTTATATTCACGGGTGTAAATTTTCGCTGAAGTAGAAAAAAAGACTACCCGGTAATTCGTGGGTATTTATTCCATACTGAAGCATATATAGAATTTCGCGGATTTTTCATTTCTGTGAATATAGCGAAAATATATACCCAGCGAAATAAAGTACGACCACAGTAATATACTGAAGTGGCAGGGTAAAGCCGACTAGACAGAGAGCGTCAGCGTGAGTCGCGTTTTTATTGGGTCGAATGCTACAGACAAAACACAGTAAATGGCTGTGTCTCACGACCTTGGGTCAATGTTTTTGTCTCTGACTGGGTGCCAGCTCTGACCGGGTGCCAGCTCTGACCGGGTGCCAGCTCTGACCGGCCTGAATAAAAACGGGTTATTTAGGGCAGATGATGATAAAAATGGACAACTAATGACTAGTTTAGGGCGTTATAACATCCATTAACCTTTTCAGACAAATTCTATCTACATCTGCCCTAAATAACCCAATTTTATTCAGGCCGGTCAGAGCTGGCACCCGGTCAGAGCTGGCATCCGGTCAGAGCTGGCACCCGATCAGAGACAAAAACATTGGCCCAAGGTCGTGAGACACAGCCAAATATGTACTAGAGCATGTATCAAAAAGATTGATTGTGTGATATACATCACATGTGACCCAGGGTCCCACACCTCCACCCCTACCAATATTATTTGTACCAAATGTAGTGGCCAGAGCCAATGGTTGAAGACAAAGTCTTTGTGCACCACCATTGGAGTTTCTCTTGCTGTTAAAAGCGTCTCATATTTATCTCACCTTCCCTTTAACACTGAGCTCTATGGGTGTCTGTGTGAACGTGACTCTTTCAAAGGCTGGATTCAAGGTCACTCTGCTATTCTTTAGCATTAGTTCACAGAGAGGTGTGTTTTGACATCAAATTGACTCTTTTTCTCCATCTTTTTCACTAGGAAAGATTAATTTTTTTCAATCTTTGGATGAAGGGGTAGACAGACATAGGTTGTAAGTTAGTTGCAATGCTATTCTTCATTCAAAATATGCAACAGGAAATGTATGCAGTTGCATCAAAGTTTGACTGCAAATCTACTCATTTTCGTCAAAACCGTCTCCCTAAGACCCAGGGTTCCCTGGGTCAACTAGCATCTGGCGTATTGCCTTCCCTCTGCTAGTGCCATCGTTTTGGTGTGGCCTAAACATTGTTTGACTTACAATACGCGCAGACTTAACTTAATTATTAGGTTTCTACTTACTGGAGAAGCATTTGAATCTCTTAGTTGTCTCATTGTATCAGCTAGGTCTATGGGGTCGCCATAGACGAGTGTCACCCTCTGAAACAAGATAGTACTGGCTGGTAAATCATACTCGCTACCCAAATAGGCCACCCCTTTCCTGATCGGAATTTTGTCATTCAAATTCAACGCACATTACTACAATCTTTGGACAAATTAAATCAATATTTATCTACCGTTCTAAAGGCTCATGCATGACCCATACCTCGTGTATAACCCGGACCTGGACTATAGAATATTGTATAACCCGCACCTGGGACCTGAAAATGTACTATTACTACCAAAAATCCACGCATCATGACCGTGTGGATGAAGTATATCACGTATATTAGTTTGTGAACCATCGATGGGTTACATGCGAGCCTTTACCGTATGTCACTGAGAATTAATATAAGATTAATCGAGTACTTACCATTTATATAAGTATGAAGATTAATCGTTGTTCTTCGAGTGACAGACAAACATATCTGTTTAGTACACAGGAGAGAGAGGGAGCACTTCCGGTTCCGGTCAGATTAGCGCCCACATGCAGTGAATCTTTTGCTGAAAGTAAAACATCTGGAAATAGTACACAGTAGTGCTCTTTTTACTTAGTCTAAATAGCACCCTCATGAGTAGGTGAGAGATTATACCGCTAGTAGTAATCTTCTTCATCCTGGGGATGGATGGGTGGGCCTGTGTACTAAACAGATATGTTTGTCTGTCACTCGAAGAACAACGATTAATCTTCATACTTATATAAATGGTAAGTACTCGATTAATCTTATATTCTTCTTTGCGACAGTCAAACATTCTGTTTACACAGGAGACTTCAAAGTTCAGCTAGATTCACTGCTTATTTCCCATAATGTTACTCTCCCATAAAGGACTGTAACTTCTCATATAGGATAACAGAAAATAGATACTTTATTTCACCTAAAGGTGATGTTCTATTGCCTTGTGATATGGTTTTGACTAGGTTGCATGACATTTTGCTATATAGCAAAGAAGGCATAGCTGCCATACAGTTCACCACTGCTGTGGCAGTGTAATTGTCCATCATAGAAAAAGTTTTATCACATACAGATACTGCTGCCTCTAGTAAGGCTTATGACTATGATCAGCCAATAGAGTTCATACAAACTATCGTTACGGCAAAAGGGCCAAAATTCTCCCCTTTTGAGGTGTGTCTTTTCCCCCAAAAAGGCTCTGAAAATTTTGTTCCCAGCTACTCGATTGAGTCCTCCAGGAGGATCCTGGCTAGCGTCTTGGGAGGCTTGGGGTTCTCGATAGGCTTGTTGTAGTGCTTAGCCATGGTCTTGGCACCTTTCCAAGACCCATGCCTAAGCAAAGCAGCAGTCGATACACCGAGTCTCCCTCCCGCAGAGGTGCTGGCACCCCTGGTGGAGTGAGCTCGGTATACCCTGGTGTCCACCCCAGCTGCGGAAAGCACCGCAAGGACCCATCGCTTTGATGAGTCCTGCCCAATCTCGCCAAATGGCTTGCAGAAGGACAAGAAGAGCGAGTGTTTCCTTCGTCCTTCCTTGTCCAACCTGACTGGCTCCGTGACCCGCACGTAACGTTTCAGGGCACAGACGACGCACAGAGTCTCCTCCTCATGGAACGGTTCCAGGACCAGTTCTTTGAGGGGTTCCCCCGTACGCGCTGTTTTCATCAGACCCTTCAGAACGAAACGCGCAGACCCCGAATCCAGCCAAGTCAGATTGCGGAGATCAAGCGCTGGGATGACCTGGCCTCTTTGGCCCGACACCAGCAGAATCAGCATCGTTAGCTTGAACCCCAAGAACTGGGTGGACAAGCCTTCATTGGCACCCCAACGCTGGAACATGCTGAACACCAGCCTAATATCCCAGAACTTGTTATATCTGGGAGAAGGAGGATTCCTTCTATAGGCGGTGCGGACGGCCCTGCACACCCAATAATGGGTGCCCATGGTCTTCCCGTTGTCAAGGTTTTTCACTAAAACCGACAACGCACATCTGGCAGCGTTAACAGTGCCAAAAGCCCTGCCCTTTTCCGAAAGCAAGCGGTGGAAACGACAAACCTCCAAAGTCGTGGTTGACAGCTGCAACGTGTATGTCATGATTGACAGCTGCAACGTGTACAACGTGGTTGACAGCTTCAACGTGTCGGCATGTTTGACAGCTGCAAGGTCTATGACGTGTTTAACAGCTGCAACATCTACATCGTTATAGACAGATGCAACATCCTGGTTGACGGCTGCAACTTCTATGACGTGATTGACAGCTGCAACATCTAAGACGTGATTGACAGCTGCAACGTGTACGACGTGATTGACAGCTGATGTGTTTACAATATAAATGTCATCTGCAACGTCTACTACTTGATTGACATCACATGTTTGCCGGCGGATTGACAGCTGCAACGTCTAGGACGTTATTGACAGATGCAATGTCTACGACATGGTTGACATCTGCAACGTCTATGACATGGTTGACATCTGCAACATCTTCTACGTGATTGACAGCTGCAACGTGTACAACATGATTGGCAGCTGCAACGTGTACGATGTGATTGACACCTGCAACATGTATGACGTGATTGACCGCTGCAACGTGTACGACATGTTTGACAGCTGCAAGATCTACGTGTTTGACAGCTGCAACGTCTACGACGTGATTGACAGCTGTAATATCTACGCCATAGAATGTCGTCTGCAATATCTACAACATGATTGACAGCTTCAATGTCTGCCACGTAATTTACAGCTGTAGCGTTTACAACATGAGAGAGAGCTGCATCATCAACAAATGTGATTCACAGCTGCTACATTTACCACGTGATTGACATCTGCAACATGTGCGACTTACAGCTGCAACGTCTACAACATGATTGGCAGTTGCAATAGCTACTACCTGAGTGACACCTATATCATCTACAACATAATTTACAGCTGCAACTTGCTTGACAGCTGCAAATGTCTTTATCGTGAGTGATAGCGGTAAAGTCTACAACATGATTGGCAGCTGCAACGTCTATGACGTGATTGACAGCTGCAATGTCTACAATGTAATTGACACCTGCAACATCTGCGACTTGCTTGACAGGTGCAAACGTCTACTTCATGAATGACAACGGCAACGTCTACAACATGATTGACAGCTGCACCTGAATGATACCCCAAAACAAAGAGGTACAAAACCCTAACCAGGTAAAGTGCACTCAAGTATCCACAACTCTTAAGTGATCCAAAATTGTGGGTCTTTTCGGAAACTAGTCCAAACCAAATACAAAAGCGGACAGCGGCTGCGTCTGTGACGTGGATGAGGGCTTAGACAATTGGATACTTAAGAGTATATTGTCAACTGTAACATCTACGACGTGATGGGCAGCTGCAGCGTCTACGACCTGATTGCCAGCTGCAACGTCTACGACCTGATTGTCAGCTGCAACGTCTACAACCTGATGGCCAGCTGCAACGTCTACGGCCTGATTGTCAGCTGCAACGTCTAAGACGTGATTGACAGCTGCACCTTCTACGACGTGATTGTCAGCGGCAACATCTACGACGTGATTGACAGCTGCAACGTCTACGACGATTTGACATGCAATCGTCTATGACGTGATTGACAGCTGCTATGTCTATGACATGATTGACAGCTGTAACGTCTACGACGTGATTGACAGCTGCAAATTCTACAACATAATTTACAGCTGCAACGTCTACGACGTGATTGACAGCTGCAAAGTCTACAACGTGAATGACAGCTGCAACGTCTACGACGTGATTGACAGCTGCAACGTCTACGACTTGAAAGACAGCTGCAACGTCTACGACGTGATTGACAGCTGCAACGTCTACGACTTGAAAGACAGCTGCAACGTCTACGACGTGATTGACAGCTGCAACGTCTACGACTTGAAAGACAGCTGCAACGTCTATGACCTTATTGACAGCTGCAACGTCTACAGCGTGATTGGCAGCTGCAACGTCTACTACGTGATTGCCAGCTGCAACGTCTACAACGTGATTGACAGCTGCAACGTCTACAACGTGCGCACCAGCGGCTACAACTCTCTTGAGCGCCAGCGGCTATGTATTTTATGTGAGCTCCAGCGGCTACGCCTCAGACGTGAGCGCCAGCAGCTACATCTGCGAAGTCCTAGATGAACATAGTCTTAATGTGCGCCGGCTGATATCGAGGCCAGCATCTATGCCTCCAACATGAGCACCAGCAGCTATGTCTGCGACATCCCTAACATAGACTGGATGTGCGCCAGCTAGTATCAAGCGTCAGTGGCTAGATCTAGGGCATGATTGGCATCAACAATAACGCCATCAATGTGATCATCATTAACGTGAGACCATTAATGTGAGCAACAGCTGCCACATCTGGGATGCGAGCAACATCGCCTGCTTGTGGGACGCGAGCACCAGCGGCCACGTCTGGAACGAGAGCGCCAGCGGCCACGTCTGGGATGCGAGCTGCTATGTCTACTACATGATTGACAGCTGCAACGTCTACGACGTGATTGACAGCTGCAAAGTCTACAACTTGATTGACAGCTGCAACGCCTACAACGTGATTGACTGCTGTAAAGCCTACAATGTGATTGACAGCTGCAACGTCTACAACGTGAGTGACAGCTTCAACGTCTACGACGTGATGGACAGCTGCAGCATCTACGACATGATTAACCGCTGCAACGTCTACGATGTGAGGGCCAGCTGCAACATCTACAACGTGATTGACAGCTGCAACATCTACAACGTGATTGACAGCTGCAACGTTTACAACGTGATTGACATCTGCAACGTCTACGACGTGATTGACAGCTGCAACGTCTGCGACGTGAAAGACAGCTGCAACGTCTATGACCTTATTGACAGCTGCAACGTCTTCAACGTGATTGGCAGCTGCAAGTTCTACAACGTGATTGACAGCTGCAACGTCTACAACGTGATTGACAGCTGCAACTTCTACAACGTGCGCACCAGCGGCTACAACTCTCTTGAGCGACAGCGGCTATGTCTGCGACATCCCTAATATAGACTGAATGTGCGCCAGCTAGTATCAAGCGTCAGCGGCTAGGTCTAGGGCATGATTGGCATCAACAAGACCGCCATCAATGTGATCATCATTACCGTGAGACCATTAATGTGATCAACATCGCCTACGTCTGGGATGCGAGCAACATCGCCTACGTCAGGGATGCGAGCGCCAGCGGCCACGTCTGGGACGCGAGCGCCAGCGGCCACATCTGGAACGAGAGCGCCAGCGGCCACGTCTGGGACGCGAGCGCCAGTGGCCACGTCTGGGACGTTAGCGCCAGCGGCCACGTCTGCGACGCCAGCGTCTCCTACATGAGGATCAGCTGCAACGTCTACGCCGTGATTGACTGCTGCAACGTCTACGCCGTGATTGACAGCAGCAACGTTTATGCCTTGATTGACAGCTACAACATCTATGACGTGATTGACAGCATCAACGTCTATGACGTGATTGACAGCGACAACATCTATGACGTGATTGACAGCCGCAACGTCTATGATGTGATTGACAGAAGCAACGTCTAGGACAAGATTGACAGCTGCCACGTCTACACCGTGATTGACAGAGGCAACGTCTATGACGTGACTGACAGCGACGTCTGTGACGTGAAACCCAAGGAATTTTTGGGCATAAGGTGTGGGTCTTTTTTGGAAACTAGTCCAAACCCAAGGTACCTCCACAAGAGTTAAGTCATCTTGATGTTCAAATCAAAGAGACATGTGTGCTAATAGTGTTTTAAGGTGGGGATTAAAACACAAGGCCAAAGAAATTTTCGGCATAAGGTATAGGTATTTTGTGTTACCAGTCACAAACCCTAAGCACATAAATGAGACCCTATAAAAGGTGGACCAGTTAAGTCTCTGTGTTTTCTTTTCACAACAACACAAACTTCTTAAATGCCTAACTCAAGGAATTTTTCGGCATAAGGTATGGGTAAACTTGTGTATTCAACACAAGCACTCAGTGTGGATCTGTATCAACACAACTGAGTTATTTAATGCCTCAAAGAAATTTTGGGCATAAGGTATATGTCTTGGTAAGGACTGGTCCAAACATGTACAAAGTACAACAAGACACACCTGACACTGACTTGACAGTTCACCTCACTCAAATCTGTATGAGTGGAGAACAACCTCAAATGTCATTCTTCTATAACTGAGTTATAAGAGAATAACTGAGGTGTCAACTACAAAGTAGCAAGCAAAGCTTTAAGTGTCTTGACTTCAACCAATATCTAGAGTCTGCCAAGCTGTTATGACAGGTAGTAGTCGATATTATTCTGTCTTTGACCATGCATAAGACAGTGGTAAGTCCTTCCTGGTTCTTTATTTTAAAAGTGTATTCACTAATAAAACAGAGATCTACAGTGTATAACAGGATAAATTTCTATCTCTGCAGATATGAGTTTATCCCATCACAATTTCATTCCTTATGAAGGCTCGTTTCGCTATTGAAACATTCCTCAACAAATGAGGCAGCAGTACTGCACTATGAGCCAACATAACAAATAAAAAGCCAACATAAATCAGTGACCCAGTCTGAAATCCAAGATGGATGACTGGTCTTGCTGAATCATGCCAGCCCCTAGCAGCAACTAAGCTCTACACTTCTAAACTCCAATTTTTCACTATAACTGGATGACAATTTTCCAAATTATTGTGAAAAACTGAACTATAATTGCACCTTTGAGAAATTAGAAACATCTGGATGACCGTTCATCCTGATTTCCGAAATCCCCAATTTTCGCCCACCGGCGGATTTTCGGTCACATTTTCGGTCACTTTCCCGGCAATCTGAAGGAAAATTTACAGTATCAAAGGGTTGATATTCCTCAAAGGTGCAAATATGATACAAATATGAGCTAGATAAAGGTAAATACCTGTTATATTCCTCCAAATATGTGTGAGAGTTGCTGCTATGGGCGCTGACGATCTTTCCTTCCCGAATATCTGTCCGGAACCGGAAGTGCTCCCTCTCTCTCCTGTGTAAACAGAATGTTTGACTGTCGCAAAGAAGAATCGCTGACCACTCAGTGGCCGCTACATGGTTTAAGGTAAACAATGAGGTGGACTCACCTTGCCTATCCGTGGGATGTATGGTTTGTAATTAGGTAGTATAGAGTCCATTCCTATAAATGTACAAGAACATGAATCATTTTCTATTGGATAATGATTGATGGAAATATGTGCGGAATTACAGAGTCGGATCCGGTACTATAGAAGTAAATGGTGGCCACCTTTGTCTGAACACGTCGTCTGAATGGAGCCTACACCAAGAAGTCAAGGCTTAACGAAATACGTTTGAAGTTGTGTAGGGAGTATCTACTTTAAAACATGATTTGATAGCTATCCACAGTTGAGTTGGTTTTGAGTAGTTGTTTTTTTAGCAACAAATATCTCTTGGTATGCAGTGCGTTCTTCCAATAGGGCCATACTAATAACCTAAATGATAAACAATACAAATAATCTGTACTGACTGTACTTACCTACGTGCCATATTGGTATAACTAGCGGGGCGTTTTTACAGTCTGCTATCAAACGTCCAATACCTACGGGATGAAAGAGTGTTATAGTGGTTAACATCACAGTGGACCCAGGGCAGTTATACTTCAAAATTGTTGGGTTATTTCAAAATTGGGATAATATACGATTTAGCATGTGGTTGACAAATGACCCATGGATAGGGAGCTAGTACATCCGGTGTTTGGGACCAAAAAATAAATTATTCTACAAATGAGTCAGAATGACTTCCTATCTGTCCCATTCCCCCTAATTCCCTCTGATTTTACCCTATTTCGATTTTATTGCCCAATATATGATCATTTTGGAATAAAAGCGTGCACGCATTTATTCCCCCAATTGAAAATACAGTAGAAAAGCCCATGGTTGCCCCACGCTTAATTCAGCGTTTAAAGAGCTTATTGGAGCCGGGCCCATTGGTGGACGCAATTCTATCAATTTACGGTACCGGTAACACAATGAGTGACCTGCGGTCTATACCAAAAATAAGGGAAAAATCAATTATAAAATTTGAATTCAGATTAAGAGGTAGTTGACTGCAGCCCCTAACGTTACATATCAAACAGGGTTCCATATAAATTCATAATCTATCTTCTTCTCTGTGAAGGTTTGTGAAGGTTTTAGTTGCCCACACAACTTACCCCATTTTAGCCTCAAGTATTCGTCTGTCATGTTGATCTTGCCTTCAGGGAAGGTGTGCACCCATTCTCCTGCATTAAGTTTGTTAACCATGAAATCCATGCCCCGCTGGTACACCCCGGCTCCCCTGATGACGGGTACACACCGGCCTCTAGAGAAAAACGCAGAGTGCCACTCCCGAGTGAAGACGATGTCCGCAGCCGCCACGGTCCAGCGTAGTTTGTGCGTGTCCCACGCCATGTGACGCCACGTCATCGCGCTGCCTAAAGAAAGTGACATACAACAGGGTTCCCATAAAAATGTTATGATATAATTATGAAATTCCCCGACCAGACCAAAATACTCCATACATTCTTCTGAAAAATACCATATAATTTTTAAAAGAGGGCTATTATTAAAATCCTGACCCTTATAGCAAAGTGATCCAGCATGCCTGATTGGTAATTCTACTTTGAGGAGTTAAAGAACTACATATATATTGCCTTGTAGAAGTTGTGAAAATGTAAGTTTCCTCTAGCTCACTGGTACTTTTCTATTTTTAATCAGTGGGGCTGGAGTTGTAAAGAAATTACTGTCATGAGAAAATCTAAGGCCACCTCCCACCTCACCCCACCTTAGGGATGTCATTGACAGCCCCTTTTGTCGATTCCGATTATCGCGATTGTTTGTCTCGATGTCAAAATACAGTAGGATAAAGCATTAAACAAGCAGGCAATTTTATGTAAAGTCTAGTGCCAGAAAAATTGTGTCTCAAAACCACAAAGGAACGTGTCAATGTCTTAAAGTCAGAAATAATACAGTAATTCTATGTCTACTTTTCTCCATTTTAACTCCATCTGTCACCTTTTACCAAATGATTTTCCAAGGAATTTCTGTGTGGGGGTTGTGTTTGAAATTTGAGGGAATATCTACCATGGCTATTAAAAATTCTGACCCCTCTTCAGGCCCCATTTTACCAAAACCACTGCCGACAGTAGGCCTAGTCCTGAAGTCAAACTTAATATACCTAGACCTAATAATGGGCGGGGTAGGTAGGGCCTAGATCTAGCCCTGAATTTATGATATAGGCCTAATATGACAGAATAATCAGGGGCAGTAGACCTAGATCTAGCCCGAAACTAATGATATAGGCCTAATAATGATCGGGGCAGTAGGACCCTATGGGGGAGGGCTCACCCCAAGATGTTTCAGCTCCCCCTCCCTACAGGTCAGAAATTTTCCAGCCCCCCTTTTGGAACAGGAACCAAAACTAACGCTTGGCCTTTTTCGCCCAAAAAGGGGAATTTGTTTTAGGCCTACCCCCTTCTCTCGCTACTAAAATGTATCAATTCGCCGCCACTAAAATGTATCAATTCGTCGCTACTAAAATGTATCAATTTGCCGCTACTAAAATGTATCAATTCGGGACAGGAGGAGGGGGGGGGGACCGGGAGAGCCAACCCCTCCATCCCGCATATAATCTGACGTCATGTTTCACGTTGTGACGTAACAAATCTGATATCTGCGCTGCCGAGATGTGGGTCACCTAGATTACCATGGAAACACCCCCCTCCCCTGACCCGCCCCCACACCACACATCCCACTTCTCCGCCAGCGTGTCTGGCCACTATCCCACGGACGGCGACGCTTTTGTAAGGCATTCCCACACTCCGTCTGCATAGAGATTGATGGACAGAAAACATAATAGAGCAGGGGCCAGCTTGGGAAAGCCGAAGCAAATAGCCATCGAACATCGCTTTGTCAGACGAAAACATGCAATACAAATTGCCGCTGAACTACATGAAGAAAATCACTGAGGATATGGGGATAAAGACAGTGCTTTGCCCGAATCATTTAAGTACACAGAGAAACTATATCTGGAAAGAAATATGTTATGTGAGCTACTTTATTGCATGTACAGTACTGTGTACAAGGAACACACAACACCATGTTAAATCCCCATAGGAAATATTAAGGTGGAATCTGGGACAATTTTATTACTATTTAGGAGGTAGCCAGAACAAGGACATTTTGTCATTACCCTTGGCCAACACCCATATTTTATAGCTGCCTAGTTTTTATTCCAATTAAATGCATTTGTTTCGCCCTATTTGAGTTGGAACATTGTGACAGAATACATAAAATGGACCAAGGGATGAAACAGCTGCTAAAAACCAGAAAATGGTGCTGTGTTTAATTAAAACCACTATTTTTAGGATTTCACGGACTGAGATAGATAAAGAAAAGAACATAGAACATATTTGCAGAAAAAAATCTTTGAAAAAATGGTTTATTAGGCATAATTTTAGCAAATACCAAATCAAAATAGTGGCTCTCAAAACGTTAGTCATGTTGCCATCGCGGCAATATGAGCTGGCGTCACAGGGGATGAAACACAACATTGACACGTTAATTAGCTCAATTAATGTATACCGGTATTCTACTGTATGTGTATTTGGAGCATGATGCACTTAACTTTGATATATCCTGTTGAATCCAGAGTGCCACAGATCTTGTGGTCATGGATTGATATGTACCTTTATAAGATTAATTGTTAGTCTTCTTAAAATGAACTGTTAGTCTATGTTATGCTTGTTTTGGGGTCTTCATTTCCTATCAGGATTCAGGTGATATATAAAGTTCTAGTGCCACGATATCTACGAAATTCTTTCAGCTTCAAAACGAGAATTTATCATGCTTTTCAGTGATTGATTGATTGATTGATTGAGATGTTTAACGTCCAGACGTACATCAAGTACCTCACGGGACATCTCAAGTTTGCAAGGAGTCATCCACAAATAGTGGTAGTCTGCCTTGCAGTAGTAGGACAGATATTTATGCTGCTTGCCCAATACAGCAGTGACCGCATCTATGGATGATCGAATCTATGAAATGAATGACCGCATCTATGAGGTGAGGGAGAAAACCGCTACCGGGGCACGTCCCCTACTCTTTTCGAAGGATAGCAAGTGTTCTTTTATTTGCCTGGTCCTAGCTACCTGGGCTAGTACCATAGTAGGCAGGGCCAGACAAACCATGGCCTTTGATATCTCAGACGTGGTTCACTGAGATATCAAAGGCCGTGGTATCTTTCAGTGGTAAAATAGTGTATGGATATAACGATTTTGTCTATGCGATATTCGGAATTTTGGAAATGTCGGTATTTTGATTTTGTGTGTATCGATGACATCCCTTCCCCACCCGACTTAACGTTAAATCTTACCCTTACCCCATAACACAGGGTCGTCGAAGCATGATTTATGGTTGCTGAATGTGATGAGAGGTGTGTCCTTAGGACGATTCACGGCACGCAAGAACACGTCCTGGTTGTAGGCATCTATGTGATTCATCCATCCTGTAGAAATGTACCATAAGCAACATGAAACGAGGGTTCAAAGGTGAGGATCAGTAATCAGGATCAGGATTATGGTTGAGGATTGAGTTAGAGGATTCTTTTTTGAGATCGTTAATTTGGTTAATACCACACCAAAGGTGTGAGGACCTGGTCCACTATCTAGTGACACAGAGTTAAGTGTTAAATGTTGATTACATAAGATAGGCAAGGTCACATGACCTTAGAAACGGTTGTTTCCGATCAACATATACCAATGGTTATTTACATATTGACTTTTCACTCCATGTCTGAAATATGGGCCCTGGGTGAAAACGCCCCTTTTTTAAAGCGCTGATATGTAAAAAAATGACCCTAGAATTATTTTAACAAATAGATAAGTAAAGTCCAACTTCTAACTTTATGATTTTTTTTTTTAAAGTAGAAAAAAGGAGTTTCAAAGAAATTATACCAAAAAAATGTCTTTTCTTCTGTAACTCGGTAAATAATGGCCCTACGGAGCTGAAACTCTGCCTATAGACTCCTTGTGTATAAACACCTCCCTTTAAGGGCCGCAATGCAGCACCACCAAACACCACCCTGTGACAACCTGGCTTGCATTGAGAACGGGATAAACGGAGAACGGGATAAACGGAGAACGGGATAAATGGAGAACGGGATAAACGGAAAACGGGATAAACGGAGACCGGGGATAAACGGAGAATGGGATAAACGGAGAACGGGGATAAACTGAGAATGGGATAAACAGAGAACGGGAGAACGGAAGAAAGGGAGAACGGGATAAACGGAGAACAGGATAAACAGAGAACGGGATAAATGGAGACCGGGATACACGGAGAAGGGGATGAACGTAGAACGGGGAGAAGCGGAGAAACGGAGAACGGGAGAGAGAGATAAACAGAGAACGGGAGAACGGGATAAACAGAGAACGGGGAGAACGGCATAAACGGAGAACGGGATGAACAACCATTGAGGCCGTCTGTAGGACTGCTAAAGTCGCTGGTAGTGGAGGTAGGGTCGGTGCCCACCTCTGGTGTGATCAACAACCATTGAGGGCGCATGTAGGACTGCTAAACTCGCCGGTAGTGGAGGTAGGGTCGGTGCCCACCTCTGGTGTGATCAACAACCATTGAGGCCGTCTGTAGGACTGCTTATAGTCTATAGCTGTTTTGCAGCTATATTTTCATGGGTGAGGATAGAGTGTGACAAAAGCTCCCATTGAGTTATGCAAGCAGGATTATAGGACCACTGGTATAGAGGGTTGGGGACCCTATGCTCTTTGTTCCTATGGTCTATAAGCTAGTACTTAGCTTACATACCCAACACTGTCTCACTAAGGCCTAGGCCACGCTGTGGACCAGGCCAATAAACAGATATAGAATTATGATGGCCAAAAATATATTGAAGGTGATAATGTTACTAATGCAACAGGGGGAGGCTGGTGGATTTTGGGGGCGGGGGGAGTGGGTCAAAATGTCGAACAGTTGACCTCCCCCGGCCCCTACTAGGGGAGGGGGAGGGGGGGGGGGGGGGTCAAGGGATGTTGTTCTTAAAAACAGGAGGGTCCTACATTGTGATTGCTTCTGTTTCGGACATAGGACATGGGCTTAGCCTTAGTAAGGCTTAGGGCCTACAGGAATATTGCCAAGTCACAAGTGGGAGACTCCTGAGGCTCTTGGGAGTATGAGACTCTAACGACAGAGAGCGGCGTGAGAGAGCACTACTTCTAGGCCTAGGGGCGGATCCATGTAGGGGAGAGTGGGTTACAGTGAGACACAGGGCACAGTGAGACAGAGGGCCTGGGGCCTCTGGATTTAGGGTTAATAGCCAAATATAATTTATTGTAGATAATATAAGTTACAAATAACTTCTTTTTTTTTAAAACGGGAAAAATTTGATCACTACAAGTAGGTTTTCTATGATTTAGGCCAACATTTTTGAAAAAGTAAATTTCAGAAATTTACGATGAAGCTGGTCATCATGGCAACCAAAAGGAATTTTGGTGAATTTTCCCATAATTTTGAAGAACAAGAATGTACTTTACAAAATTATCATTTTGGATACATATTATATGGACCCATAAATCTGTGACATATAATTGTTGATTAGATGGCATGATGGGGCACAGGGAGACAAACCATAGGAATAGCATAGTAAACAGTGGATTGGCTGGGTCACGGGGCACAGTGAGACAGATAAAATAGTGTGGACATTTCAAGAGATCGCAACCTGAGGAAATTTTGGAGTGAATAACTATCAAAAAGTGTTATTCTTTAGGTTAAAAGTTTAAAAATATGGTTTAAGTTAGATTTTTCATATATTCGCCTAATTACATGATCTATCACAGTGTACCATAACACTGTCTCACTGTGCCCCACCTTGCGTCTCACTGTGCCCCCTGATTTTTCATAGTGGGGCACAGTAAGACAATATTTTGTTTTGACCATAGGTCAAACCCCACTAATCACAGCAAATATGTCGCTAACTACAAAAAGAGTGCAAATGATACATTTTTGAATGTTGACATCAAAACATTTGTTTAATTCAGAGTTCAGGCCCTATGGGGAAAATAAACTTTTATGTCTCACTGTACCCCACTCTCCCCCTAGGCCTACTTGAGAGGACTTGACCCCCCCCCCCCCCCCCCCCACACACACACACACACCACCACAACTTCCCTGGATCCGCCCATGACTTCTGACAGAGTTTGGAAGACCTACCTGCCCAAACTTTGGCATAAATCCCAACAGCAGAACACACCACCCGGCTTGATCTTGTCCAGCCTCTCGGCGTTTTTTTGCAGGGGTAGAATGGCCACTTTACGTCCATCGTTGCTACGATATACACGACTGTGATTTGTGTCTTGTATATCTCTGGTGCAGGTGAGAGGATAACTCTTTATACCACAGTTGGAACTGGAGTTGGAGGGGAGCCGGCCGGCCGGCCCGCCCCACCGTGACCGACGGACCCCGGGCCGACGGATCAGCGTCGAGGTGAGACGAGGTCACTGACGTCGAGTAGGATCTTGGGAAAAGTACGCTGTAATTACCTACTTCTTTTAGATCTACAAGAAGACTTTGACAAATGGAGTCTTCCCATCACTCCGTATAGGAGAAGAACAGCATAATTAACTCATATCATTGACTGAGAAAGTTAGAAGGATGATATCTCACGTTGCGAAGTGTCAAATTCCGTACCGGAGGTACTTGTCGCCAGCTAGTGGTATAATTATGTACTAATAGTACGTCCGGGAAATACTAGGGGGCGTTAGTGAGTCAGCCGCGTTTTGCTTCGCGCCTCTGCATTCAGATTCGCCGACTTGTAGTTTCGTTCACTTACACAGGCCTGAGGTGAGCCCACTACTCACACACCTTGTAGGGCAACTCACTGGGGGTACATGTATATATGTGTAGGCCTACTAAGACTCGAGCTCTGTCTATGAAATGATGGGTCTGCCCATCAATAGCTAGACCTTAGGGAGTGCTCATTTTTTAACAACAGGGGGGGGGGTGGTGAGATTTCGCGCGAAGTGCGGGAATTTTTTTCACCCCCCCCCTCTAGAGGGGTCGAAATTTTTTACCCCCCCCCCGGCAGGCCGAAAATAGCGCGCGTTCGCGCCCCTTTGTAGCATAGTAACGCGCGGGCTTTTCTCCTCAAAACAGGTTGAATTTTTTTGCCCCCCCCCCAAGAGGGGTCTGAATTTTTTACCCCCCCCCCCGGTCAAGGGGTCCAAATTTTTTACCCCCCCCCCAAATCCACCACCCCCCCCCTTTTGTTAAAAAATGAGCACTCCCTTAGGGAGTGATACTTCTTTTATCAACAGGGGGCGGGAATGTGGACCCCTTGACGGGGGGGGGGGGATGAAAAATTTTTGGACCCCTCTTAAGGGTGAGTGAAAAAAATGTAACCTGTTTTGAGCCAAAAAGCCCGCGCGTTACTATGCCTCAAAAGGGCGCGCCGATGTTCAACCCGGAAAGGGGGGGAGGGGGTAATTTCGACCCCTTGACCGGGGGGGGGGGTGTAAAAAATTTCGCGGGAAAACCCACCACCCCCGCTGTTGTTAAAAAATGATCAGTCCCTTAATCCCCCCTTCCAAAAAAAAGGTACGTTTCAGGAAAGAAAATGGGTAAAAATACTAAAAGGGGGGGGGGGCGTAAAAAATTTAGCCCCTTTTTAGCAAAAATTACTGCAGTTCAAAGGCGAGGGGGGCGCAATACTTCCACACGCTCTCGAGGGAGGGGGGGAGTAAAAAAATTACCAATAATAACATAAAGAGGCATGTACATATGTTCGTACCGCTACAATTATAAACCACAAACATCTGATAGGAGACCGTTATTAGTTTTATTGACAATGGATACAGACAACAGAGATTTGATACAATGCTTAGTACACTGTGCCTGGTTGTACGTATAATGTAGGCCTAGATTGTGTGGCACACAATTGTGGACATGCCACGCATTTTAGGGATCTATAAATAAGTTTGGCACCGTTCAGCAACATGGGTGTGGGGGGGGGGCGGTGTTATCACAGATATCCTTTCAATTCACATGTAAAATTTGAATGATTAGTCACAATTTATACATTGAAGACGAGCAACCAGATCCGAAACGTCGATCAATTACTATCGATATCTCTTATTAATTCACATCTCTTATTTATTGACATCAACTGTTTTTATGAACCTTCAACAAAATGAAATCAACCTCGGAAATTTACAATTGGAAAAAGTCTTTTGTGTAAAATATATATATATATATGATTAGATTGAAATATCTCAGAGTAATAATATATCCAGTATGGCTGTGATTCGATGTCAGGTAGAAATATATTCAATAATGTATATTAAGGCAGTGTTTACAATAAGGTGAAAGAGGCGTTTCCTGCACCCATGTCCAGTCAGAAGAGCAGGGTGGCAGGGACTACCTCACACCCCATGAGTGGGCGGGGTAGCGGCTTGACATCCTTCTCCCAGGTAGCACTGGTGATGTCATAGCACTCCATGCTGTCAGAGGTGGTGGACGTCTGAGTCGACATCCCGCCGACCACGTACAGCTTGCCATCTGGTGAAGCAGAGAAGAGTTTCATTTAGCATTATCTGAAAACAGCAATGCTATCGGCCATCCATGAGTTTTTTTTTGTCTCAAAAAACTGTGGGTACATGTTACGATGTACCATTTCTATGCAGAGACGTCTAAATCTCGGGCTAAATGTCAATTTAAAAAAAACATATATAGAAAAGAAGAGGATGCCATACCCATAGCTGTAGTTGCGACCTGGTGGCGCGGGACTGCCATGTGGGTCAGGACTGACCACGTGTCTGTTTGCTCGTCGAACACGTCTATAGCGGCCATGGACATGGTTGTGAACTTGTTGCCGGCTACCCCTGTGGGCTGTAATCCCCCACACAAGTAGAGCACGTCCCCAGACTCCACCAGACCGCCGTGACACCTCGCTGTGCGCAGAGGCGATTTCAGCACCGAACTGCAAGCAGGCATGTGAAACGCTTTATTTGTGTTTGCTTCAATAGCATGTACATTTTTGCGTATCTACATCCCGGATCGACATGTTTACCTGGTAGGCCTATCATATACGTCATAAAGGCCTCCCAGCTAACAAAGATACGTTATTTTGCGTCAAAATATAATGTTTTGAACGTTATAAAAGGTACTTTGTATAGAATTGTGTCCGTGCGGAAGGTAGACTCTTGCCTTTTGAGGTACATAGTACAATGTAAGTAGTATATTGAGTTGTGTCATTGTGGCAGGTAGACTGATGACTACTGAGACACACACAGAATGTAAGTAGTTTATAGAGGTGTGTCATTGTGGCAGGTAGACTGATGACTACTGAGACACAAACAGAATGTAAGTAGTATATAGAGTTGTGTCATTGTGGTAGGTAGACTGGTGACTACTGAGACACACACAGAATGTAGGTAGTATATAGAGTTGTGTCATTGTGGCAGGTAGACTGATGACTACTGAGACACACACAGAATGTAAGTAGTATATAGAGTTGTGTCATTGTGGCAGGTAGACTGATGACTACTGAGACACACACAGAATGTAAGTAGTATATAGAGTTGTGTCATTGTCATGTACTACTCACCATCCAGTTTCTGGGTTGATGAATTCCACACTGCTGAGAATGGAATGATTACCATTGGCTGAGGGACCATAGCCCCCAGCAACTACCACCTGCTGGTGGTACGTGGCGACACCAGCACCAAGTCTAGGACATGTCATTTTCGTCACACTCTCCCAACTGTTAAGATCTACATCATACCGCTCAACACTGGAGAGGACCCTGTCAAGAAATATAAATACATGGCATGATCAATCCCACTTTTGAACCAGCGTTTTTCCTGTTTCAAAAAAGAGTAGGTAAATAAGCGGATGAGAAATTATTATTTCAGGTTTTCTACACTTGACGTGACCTAGTACAATATGTGGTCTTATCCGCAAAGCTGATATTCAATTTACATTAAACTGACACCAAATGCATTACCCTTTTTCGTCTCGTCCACCAATGACGTATATCTTATCATCCAGGACACATGCCCTGTGACGCGTTCGTGGAGTGCTCAACGGTGCCACCTGCTGCCATTTCCCCGCCTTAATGGCAAAGGCAAAGACTGTATTCTGTGGTACGAGGGATCCCTGGTCTGTCATTGATGGGTCACTTCCCCCTGGGGTACCAAAAACAAATCTATCATTCAATCTTTGCTTTTTAATCCACGATAATTTTTAGGTAGTGACATATTTGCTGAAAGAGGTAGTAATGCAGTGAGCTAAAAATAACTTTCATTTTCCTCGCAACGTTTTGAAAGTTATTTTCTTAATGATTTTTTTAATATCAGGTTGAGCCATACTGACCTATGACGTAGATTTTATCCTTTACAACTACAGTTGCATGGTGGGCACGTGGTTCCGGCATGTCGACATGTGACATCCACATGTGGCTAGCTCGGTTGTAGGTCATTGTCGCATTTGCTGTAAGGATTGAACAATATCGCGTCACAAAAGAAAATATGGAACACTCTTGTCCCAACCACAATATCACAGTGGTGATGGGTTTTATTTTATGTAAAACAAGGAAACTTAGTCAATTTAAGTCCTGTTAACAAGTGAGTTCATGATATATGAGCACATCCTGATAGTTACCTTTATTGTCTATCTCATGTCCAACAGGGTCATAACCTCCCAGCAACATGAGCCTTCTCACACTGACAGGGGGCATGCGTCTATCTGACTCTTCACCGCCACAGGATGTGACACTGATATCGGAACCTGAGGAATCTTCCCCCTGCAAAACAAGGACACCTTTAGGTTAAAATGGGAAAAATTACCCCGTCATTAAAGGATCTAGGCCAGAGAGAGGCAGGCAGATGCATTCTATAAACCCATGTAATGGCATGTATTAATATCATTCAAGTAAAAATATTCATCAATTTACTAAAGAGATATTTAAATAGGTAAACTATGTTGAACTCACTTCAGGATTTGGATCAACGAATGTAACCCGACTAGATCTAGGACCATTATTTTCTTCCATTGCGAAGTTCTGCTTTGCCTGCTTTGTTGACTCACGAACTTGCTCACTTGTTAATGGTATATTGCCATTTCGTTTGGTTGGTAAGGCTGTTTTTAGACCACAGGGTAACTCCAACTGACGTCCTGTGGCAAACCTATATTAAAGAGAGTGGCCTGAATGTATGTAGAACTGTATCATCTTATTTTGACTGCAAACACAATTTGGTTTTACTATTAGGGGCCTTTGTAGCTGGCAGTTAGATGCTGTTTTCTCTTCTTTTTTTTAAGGGAGGGGTGGGGGGTAGTATGACCCTAAAGCAATAGCTGCCGGGCCTTGAATATGTGCCTGATTTTGATTATGAGCCGAGGGTGCAAGGGTCAACTAGCATAAATAGCTGTACGCTTATACAATTCTTGCAAGGGTGTCTAAATAAATAGCTGCCCCAGCACCTAGGCAATGCGACAATACGGTCTACAGAGTTGTGTCTTTGTGGTAGGTAGACTGGTGACTACTGAGGGCACACACAGAATGTAAGTAGTATATAGAGTTGTGTCATTGTGGCAGGTAGACTGATGACTACTGAGACAAAGACAGAATGTAAGTAGTATATACAGTTGTGCCTTTGTAGTAGGTAGACTGATGACTACTGAGACACACACAGAATGTAAGTAGTATATAGAGTTGTGTCATTGTGGCAGGTAGACTGATGACTACTGAGACACAGACAGAATGTAAGTAGTATATGCAGTTGTGCCTTTGTAGTAGGTAGACTGGTGACTACTGAGACACACACAGAATGTAAGTGGTACACAGGTGTAAGCAGAATTGTGCATGGATGCTGTGGAGGGCAGGTGTGATGCTGAGATGGACAAGCTCAGTCCAGAGAATGTGCATATAGTAGTATATAGAGAATATAATAGTATATAGAGTTGTGTCATTGTGGCAGGTAGACTGGTGACTACTGAGACACACACAGAATGTAGGTAGTATATAGAGTTGTGTCATTGTGGCAGGTAGACTGATGACTACTGAGACACACACAGAATGTAAGTAGTATATAGAGTTGTGTCATTGTGGCAGGTAGACTGATGACTACTGAGACACAGACAGAATGAAAGTAGTATATGCAGTTGTGCCTTTGTAGTAGGTAGACTGGTGACTACTGAGACACACACAGAATGTAAGTGGTACACAGGTGTAAGCAGAATTGTGCCTTTTTTGGTGGACAGACTTATGAACAATGAGATATAATTATAAAAATTGCTAATTAAGTTCTGTAGTATACATATAAAAACTCGACTTTTTTATGATCCTATCAGCCAAACTGGCGATCTGACTTGCGTACTAGCCGAGGCCTATACACAAGGCTTAACGGTACATACAACACTAGTCATATGTGTCCGATTCACACACTTACCAATTTGCAGTCATGAACATGTGCTGAACTTCTTCATTCTGAAAGATAAATTCATCTTTGTTGACGATGTTGAAAAGTTCTTCTGGCGTCATTAAGGGCAGGCGGATGCAGGATACAACTCGTGCTGTATAAGGATATCGTTCCAGTTCATCATGACGTAGCCATGCTATTGCAGCCGCCCCTACGTCATACTCTGATTTAATAGGTAAATCATCTCTTGATAATAGCTGAATGAGGCGTTCAAAATCTAGTCCTAGAAACGGCAGTGACTTCACAACGGTTCGAAAGTTCTTACCAATGATCTGAAAATGAAAATGATAAATGGCATATGGATTGTGATAGTCATTCGTTTTCTCCTTACTCTGGGATCATAGAGGAGAATTTTTGGGAAAGAAATAATCCTAAAATCGAAAAGAATCTCGCAGAAATAGTGATCGTGAAGTAGGTAATAATTGTGTACAAGGACGTAGAGATTTTCAAAGGAAAAAGGGACGATGAGACATAGATCTGAGTTGGGAAACACACGGGAGCTATGGTCGACAGTCATGATTCATTTTTTTCTTTTATAAGGGGATGAGCTGAGAACGGAATGAAGGGAGAACGGGATAAAGGGAGAACGTGATAAACGGAGCACGGGATGAACAGGATAAAGGAATGAACGGGATAAAGGGAGAACGGGATAAGGGGACCACGGGAGAACGGGATAAAGGGAGAACGGGATAAAGGGAGTACAGGATAAATGGCTTACAGGATAAACGGCGAACAGGATAAGCGGCGAACGGGATAAACAGCGAATGGGATTAACAGCGAACGGGATTAACAGCGAACGGGATGAACGGAGATGGGGATGAACGGTGAACGGAGAACGGGATGAACGGGATGAACGGAGAACAGGATGAACGATGAACGGAGAACGGGATGAAGGGAGAAGGGGATAAAGGGAGAACGGGATAGACAGAGGAATAGATAAACGGAGAACAGGATAAACGGAAGGGGATGAACGGGATAAAGGGAGAAGGGGATGAAGGGAGAAGGGGATAAAGGGAGAATGGGATAAAGGGAGAATGGGATAAAGAGAGAACGGGATTAAGTGAGAACGGGATTAAACAGAAAACGGGATGAACAGAGAACAGGATAAACGAAGAATGGGATAAACAGATAAACGGGAGAACGGGATAAATGGAGAACAGGATAGACGGAGGACAGGATAAACAGAGGACGGGATAAACGGGGAACGGGATAAATGGTAAACGGAATCAACTGGATAAAGGGAGAAGGGGATAAAGGGAGAAGGGGATAAACGGCGACGGGAGCACGGGATGAACAGGATAAAGGAATGAACGGGATAAAGGGAGAACGGGATAAGGGGACCACGGGAGAACGGGATAAAGGGAGAACGGGATAAAGGGAGTACAGGATAAATGGCTTACAGGATAAACGGCGAACAGGATAAGCGGCGAACGGGATAAACAGCGAATGGGATAAACAGCGAACGGGATAAACAGCGAACGGTATGAACGGAGATGGGGATGAACGGAGAACGGGATGAACGGCAAACAAGATGAACGATAAACGGAGAACGGGATGAAGGGAGAAGGGGATGAAGGGAGAACGGGATAGACGGAAATAGATAAACGGAGAACAGGATAAACGGAAGGGGATGAACGGGATAAAGGGAGAAGGGGATGAAGGGAGAAGGGGATAAAGGGAGAATGGGATAAAGGGAGAATGGGATAAAGAGAGAACGGGATAAAGTGAGAACGGGATAAAGTGAGAACGGGATAAACAGAATAAATGGACAACGGGATAAAGGGAGAACGGGAAAACAAAGAACGGACATAAACGGAGAACAGGATGATCGGGATAAAGGGAGAACGGGATAAAGGGACAACTGGGATAAACAGAAAACGGGATGAACAGAGAACGGGATAAACGAAGAATGGGATAAACAGATAAACGGGAGAACGGGATAAATGGAGAACAGGATAGACGGAGGACGGGATAAACGGGGAACGGGATAAACGGAAAACGGAATCAACTGGATAAAGGGAGAAGGGGATAAAGGGAGAAGGGGATAAACGGCGAACAGGATAAACGGCAAACGGGATAAACGGCGAACGTGATAAACGTAGGGCCGGATAAAAGGCTAACGGGATAAACGGCAAACGGGATTAACGGCAAACAGGATGAATGGCAAATAGGATGAACGGAGAATGGGATAGACGGAGAACGGGATAGACGGAGAACGGGATAGACTAAGAACAGGATAGACGAGGAACGGGATAAACAGAAGGGGATGAACGGGATAAAGGGAAAATGGGATAAAGGGATGAACGGGCTAAAGGGAGAACAGGATAAACGGAGAACGGGATAAACGGAGAATGGGATAAACGGAGAACGGGATAAATGGAGAACGCAAAAAATGAAGATCGAGAGGATAGACGAAGAACGGGATAAACAGAAGGGGATGAACGGGATAAAGGGATGAACGGGATAAAGGGAGAACGGGATAAAGGGAGAACGGGATAAAGGGAGAACGGGATAAAGGGAGAACGGGATAAAGGGAGAACGGGATAAAGGGAGAACGGGATAAATGGAGAACGCGAAAAATGAGCGTGTCCCATCTCCCCCTCCATGTCTCATGCTAAAATGTATCAATTCACTGCTGCTAGCTACTAAAATGTATCAATTTGCCGCCTACTAAAATGTATCAATTTGCCGCCGCTACTAAAATGTATCAATTTGCCGCCCTACCAAAATGTATCAATTTGCCGCCTACTAATGACCTTGACCTTGACCTTTGCTGACCTGACCTTGACCTGATCCCTTGACAACAACAAACTTACAAAACTCGCCGATTTAACAACAAATTCACCGATTTAACAACAAAACTCGCCGATTTAACAACAAAACTCGGTAATACAATAAAGAATAAAGTTAAATTGCCGAGTTTTGATATTGAATCGCCAAGTTTTGATGTTGAATTGCCGAGATTTGTTGATGAAATAGAAACCCAAGCCAGCTGTAAGGAGGCTTCTGATTGGCTGAGAAAACGGGCATGATGACGTCATCAGGTCTCTTGTCCAATCAGAATGCAGTTAACAATAGACATTGACAATTTTTGTTTTTGAATTTCTGATTTTGTTTTCAAACAGGAACGTTGACATTGCCATTATTTGTGATTTTACATCATTAAAATGTCTTTCTCGATTATTTTAAGCTGATCAATACAGGTAAATAGTCTATACATTCAATAGTGTTGTTTAGATATACGATTGGAGCCATTTTTGGCTTAAATTTAGGCTGCATCAATTTCGGTCAATGGCCTCCATGACAGGGATTGCTTAAAAATAAGACTTTTCAGTTTGAGATAATCTGCAGAATAGGTCCATTATTGATTTACTATGCTTCCTTTGGCATTGTCGGGCCGCACTACTTTACTTTACATACCACAAAATATCTAAGTGAAATTGTGATTCCTTACTCATGAAAATGATGAGTTTGTGATCTCTTTTATTGGGGTAAAATGAAAAAAATTGACAAAAATTAAATTTCTTTCCATTTTTTTAATCTTAACACATACAAAAATAAAAATCCGCAGGCATGTACATCAAGTATAAGCCTTTCATGTTATGCAGTTGGATTTTTGTAAAAATATTTATTTTTGTCAATTTTGGAACATTTTCAATTTCAACCCCCCACTACCAGAAGCTTTTGGTTGACATGAAACATTTGAATCTGTTTTGACGTTTTGAGAAAAGGTTGTCGACCATAGCTAAAAATCATTCTATAGACAATGGTCTAAGACAGATGCTTACCTTAATAGCCTTAGCAGTGATGGCATGCAAGTTGTTCCTTTCAGCCATTTCCCAAACGACGAGCACATTCTCTGGACTGAGCTTGTCCATCTCAGCATCACACCTGCCCTCCACAGCATCCATGCCCAGCGTCAGGGATGCCGAGAGTAGCTCGGCCATGTTCTCTGGGTCAATCTGCATATCTGACAAACAAATTGACTTCCATATAGAATGTAAGTCTACATGCTAGAGAAAAGGGGGCAATTTCAATTTGATATAAAACCTTCGGTATCAGCATTCTTTAAATGACAGGGAATTTCTGGAGGGGATCTGCTTTAGGGCTTACTTACTTCATGATAGGCATATCTAAAAATTTGATCAGTTTTATCAAAGTGATATGGTCCGATGATTAGGGCTCAAAAATCTATTTAGTTATAAATTTACCAGGGTGCCTTGACCACAGTTTCATATTAAAGCCATCCTCAACCAAAACTTACCTCCAGTGTACATGTAGTCCAGAAGAATGTGGAAAGCAGTAGGAGAGACCTCTGGGGACAGATTAACGTGACGGTGATTGTCAGCAATCATCTTATTATCCAGCAGGGCACGACAGAAAAAGGAACTGTGACAAGCCAGTGTCACTGCATGGGCACTAAATGTG
This sequence comes from Harmothoe impar, assembly GCA_947462335.1. Lineage (NCBI taxonomy): Eukaryota > Metazoa > Annelida > Polychaeta > Phyllodocida > Polynoidae > Harmothoe > Harmothoe impar. The sequence continues at coordinate 75,875,866 of OX381704.1, read as the reverse complement.
TATGTACCACAGTGAACGATGACATCAGTCAACTGGTCGTGTTCATACCTGCAAAATTGAAACCACAAACATACTAGGGAAAATTAAGAAAAACATTGATACTGATAGTGTGATTTACATCACAAAGGACATTGGTGCGATCGTGTACAGGATGTTTTTTTTGTTTTTTTTAAAGTGTTTTATTGGGTATATCATTGGATTCGGCGCATTGCCGTTCTGCCTCCAAGCCCCCTTTCTCTTTTTGTAGGGATCTTGAAGTAGAACAACTCACAGTCATGCCGGTCTATATATAAAGAAAGTTACAGATTCATGGGCTAAAATAAACATACATTTACTACTGGCGGTATAAAATTGATGAGATGAGATGAGGGGATGTTGTCAAATAATACTGTTACAAATACAGGGGATGAGTGTATCTAATATTGTGCTACTTACATGAAACAAGTATTATAGTTTCTTTTTATCGAGAATTTAAAGGTATTAAGGTCTTCAATCAACGTGTATTCAGCTTTAAGCCTATTCCACACATTAATTGCTCTACTCACACAGCTTCTAATAACTATCGGTTTTAATGACCGTGGTACATGCAATCTTTTACCTACATGTCTACGTGTTGGTATAGGTCTATTATCTACATATCTATCATCCTTTGAGAGAGTAAAAGCGTAGAAGATTAAATGAATATCCCTTCTAATGTGAAGTTCAAGACAGTGGCTCATGGCGTGCAACTGAGCTGTGGTATATACAGGGTTCTGCTCCAGCTTAACCAGGTAAACAGTCCTTAAGCATTTGTTTTGTAATAATTGCAAGGCCCTATTCTCCCCTTTGTTAAGTCTATCCCATACATAGTCTACATAGTCAAAAGAAGGCAGGACCATTGTCCTGTACACAGTGAGAGCAACATCTGTTTCCATATATGGTCTAACCCGAGCCAGTTGACATAATTTGTCCCTGATATTACGTGACATTTCTTTTCTGTGTTCTACAAATTTTAACTCTGGATCTAAGGTGAGACCTAGGTATTTAAATTTAAAAACTCTCTCAATCACCACCCCATTTATTTGAAAGATTGGATGGATATGGTCGACATTATTGAAGATCATCCACTTAGTCTTATTCTCATTAATTGTAAGGCTATTAGTTACACACCATGAGGACAGTTTGAGTAGAGCTGCATGCATACATATCTCATCTTTTACGGAGATTACTGCATCATCTGCATACAATGTTATGTTATAATCATACAGGTCTGGGAGTGAATTTATATAAATAGAAAACAGAACAGGACCCAAAACTGAACCCTGAGGCACTCCATACCTGATCTCTCTGTTGCTTGATATGGTATCATTGGCAATCACACACTGTGTTCTTCCAGTTAGATACTGTTTAAACCACATGCATGAGTTTTCATCTAGTCCAAATTCTTGAAGTTCCTGAGTGAGTATAGGGTGCGAGACTGTGTCAAACGCTTTCTTATAATCAAGATACAAGGATATATTGGGTTTATCTAATATAATGGTGTCTATAATATTGCTAAGGTGAGCACTGATAGCTGATTGAGTTGAATGATTTTTTCTGTAACCATGTTGGCTTGGTGTTAACAGGTTGTGATCATGCATGTGGTTTTGCAGCCTATTACACACAATTTTCTCTAACCGTTTGCCTGGAATGGGCAGTAGACTAATTGGTCTTAAGTCATTAACATCTAGTGAGTTGGCTTTTTTCGGCAAAGGAACTATAGTGGCACATTTCCAGGTATCTGGGAAAGTTGACTGACTAAGACACTTATTGTACATGCAATGTATAACTTCTGATATAGCCAAAAAGGCATCTTTCACCACAAATGATTTTACATGTTCAATAGAGGAGGGTTTGTTTATTTTGATACTTCTGACATACTTCATTAGATTGCCATAGCCAATCGGTTGCATGATGCTACATGGCTCAATCGGGGCGTTCACGTGTGGCGCTCTTACATACGGTGGAGAGGGCGGTAGCTGATTGGCTAAATTTTGTCCACCATTAGAGAAAAACTGATTTATGTGATCTGTTTGTTTGTGTAGTTTAACGTCCCACTAACAATGCAGATGAGACTTACCCAAGTTTCAGTTTTTCACTAGTAAAAAGTAGGCCAAAGGCCTACCTTGGATGATTGTATCCAGGATGATTGAATCTATGAGATGAGCCAAAAGATAGAAATCCCGCATTTACCGAAGCAAGGGTTCTTTAACCTCCGACACCACATAGACATGGTGTGAGAGGGACAGGCCTTTGTCTACCACAGCATTGGAAAGCGCAGCCATAGGTTAAGTCGGGAAGCAAATCTCACTTGTTCTGCTCATTTGAGCTTTTTCCTCATTGTCACTCCTTTCAGTTTGGGTTGAACCGAGTACATTGTATTATGGCATTTTTCTTTGTTCCATGCAGCTTGCCATTTTGCTTTCATGTGGTTATCTATTGATGGTAACAGGTCAGTGTATGGAATGGGAGTTAGGTGAGGTCTCAGCAAAAAATGATGTAGCCTAGCTGTGTTGCAAAGGGTCGTTGAGGTTGAAAGCTCAATTAGATGTAGCCTAGTCTAACTAGTGCACATGTAGAAAGTTACAAGAAATAGGGACTTCCCACTGAGGGACTTCACCCATGTCACTACTATTGTCAGGAACACCCACCACCACCACCACCACCACCACCACCACAAATACCTGTTTTCTGTGGTGCATACTTTAAATATAATTGATTGATTGATTGATTGTTTATTTCTGATTATCCTGAGGAAATACATAATCCGTTATAGAATGTGTTATAGTATTCCACAGCAAATAGTATATATATATACTATTCCAATGAAGCAATAATTAATGCTCAATTGGCATTTATAGGATGCGGAACTGTGCCTGTTCTTAAGCCCAGCTACCTCTTAATTAGTTTTACTCAAAAAATTAGCACATATTTTTGAATAGATAATTTTTCAATATAATTTATACATTGAAGCATTTCTATCTTAATTAGTTGTTGTTTTTGATGTTATACAACAGCTTCTTATGGTATCACTTTCGTTACAAAGTAGGGGATAGAAGTAGAGAGAAAAACAATGTAGGTTTCACTCTGTGCTGCCCCTGCAGCACAGGATGAAACCCATTATATAATAATAATTGATCCAGATGTGGGCCACATTAGTGGCCCCCCCCCCTGGATCACATCTATGCAAGAGCCTTAATGATGGTACATATCAGCATTTGAGTTTACTTCTTATCTTATAGGGTATTGTGTGTGTGGATTTACTAGTCCACCCCCGCAGGAGTTTTGATAGACAACGCTTTTATATGGAGCAATGGTAGGATTACCGGTTGATGTCTGGTAGTGCTTTCATTTTCATATTCCTTTTTGAGCCAAGCTTTAAACTCAGTCTCATTCTTGTATCTTCTAACTGTGTTATCTAATCGATTCCACGTGGATGCTGTTCTGGATAGCAAGCTTTTTCTGAACACTGGGTTTTTATCTCTGATATGCCTTATCAGCCTTTCATCATGGGCTCTTGTTCTTATAGGCCTATGATCAATCCTATCATATTTTAAAGAGGCTCTAAAGCTGTGAACCAGTAAGTGTTGTTCCCTTCTATCCACTAACAAATTCAGGTCAGCCAATTTATGCAACTTCTCATGATTCCTGGTGTTCTCATTCCAATAAACTGCACGTAGGGCATTACTCAACACTGGCTGTAGGGTGTCTGTGGTAGTCTTAGGGGCCACATCATAGATTATATCCCCATAGTCCAATGCTGGAAGCATCATTGTTTTAACCACATCTAGACTGGCCTTTTGAGGCATGTCCTGTCTAGTCCTCCTGTCTATATTCTTTAAACCCGTTGTGAAGTTGTCTTTTATATAATTTCTATAGGAGCGACCTGTAAACTTTATTGGAAACTTGGGTTTCGAAATGTGACATCTCGTTAAATAGATTAACTCATGATCACTGAAACCAACCCCATGTGTCCCCACCTCTGTAATGCGCTCAGAGTTAGTGAAGATTAGGTCAACAGTAGTATGATTACCTGTTATGTTATACCTTGTAATTTTTTTCACTAGCTGTTTTAGACCAAGTCCATTTGTCATTTGTCAAGTTTATCTTGATCTGGATTAGGGGTCCTAAAATTTACATTAAAATCTCCGCGCATAATAATTTCTGTATATTTATTTCTATCCAAGAGCATAATTTTCTCTTTTAATATTCTGATTGCAGTGGGCAGGTCGCTTTCCTTGTTTGGGGGTCTATATGGCTCACTCTCACCAAATCAGTGCAAGTGAAAAAGTGGACGTACATGATCGGTGGACGTACATGATCGGTGGACGTACATGATCGGCAGAGGACAAAATCCATCTTTTACCCCCTGCACTACGATGTTTAACTCTCCCAACCATACCTACAGGCTGTAATGTATCTTTGGGGAGTTAATTAGAAAAAAACAACTCCCAAAATATTTATAGGGGCCGGAGGGGGGGGGGCTCAATGTGTAACCGATCATGTACGTCATGTGACGTACATGATCGGCTTGGAATGTCATGTAAAATTTCCTATTTACCCACTGCTTGACTTGTCTATGATTACACATATTTAGACCTACATCATATGTACACCTCACTATGATTGATTTATGTTTTAAATATGGTCAGAAAAGGTAATTAAAGCAGTCAATAAATAATGGCCGATCATGTACGTCACATGACGTACATGATCGGTATTGAAATGTCATGTAAAATACTCTTACTAGACTCATCTACACATTTAAACCATTTGAAATACCAAGACAGACATTATATGTACACCTTGGTAAGGTTTATAAATGTTTTATTATGGTCAGAAAGAGTAGGGCAGTCAATAATCACCGATCATGTACGTCACCGATCATGTACGTCACATGACGTACATGATCGGCATTGAAATGTCATGTAAAATACTCTTACTAGAATCATTTACACATTTAAACCATTTTAAATACCAATACAGACATTATATGAGCACCTTGGTAAGGTTTATCTATGGTTTATCCTGGTCAGGGCAGTCAATAATCCCCGATCATGTACGTCACCGATCATGTACGTCACCGATCATGTACGTCACCGATCATGTACGTCCGCCGATCATGTACGTCCGCCGATCATGTACGGCCAAATAAAAGTTGCATCGATCTGGTGAGAGTGAGCCATATACATTCATCAGTAATATGGGCTTAGCTTTACCTTTAGATACCACTAGCATCTGTAACTCTACATCTTTATCATTTTGATCATTCTGCCCCTTATTATATCTATGGTACGAGATCTCATTGCTTAAGTAAACCATGAGACCACCACCTCCCTTTACCTTCCCCTTATCATTGATAACTTCCCTGTCATTTCGAACAAATTGATACCCTGGGACTATAGCTTGATTATCATCAATACCAGTATTAAGCCATGTCTCAGACAGTGTTATGCAGTCCAGGATTGAGTCACCAATCTCAATGAGAAGCTGACCCTTATCACTAAACATACTTCTGCAGTTCAGATGAGCAATATGGAATCCACGGGAATCGCTCAGCTTAAGAGAAGACACCCTTGTACCAGTAATCCTTAGCCAATACTAACCCTGCTCCTGGGATAGTAGACTTTCTCTCCACACACACACCCTCTCCCTTGTTTAAATACTCATATTCTGGGTTTTTGCTAATTTAGCTACCATAAAATGGGGGTGGATGCTTAAAATCGACACATGAGAGCTTCTTAGAGGCGACATGGGAATTTTAAGTGACATGACATGCAAATTTCTTAAAATCGACATATGACAAGAGGGACCGGACCCCCCCCCCCCCTATCTAGACCCCCTGTAAATGCAACATTTTTCTTTCTCTCCAGTGTAAGCCAGTGATAGATCTATCTTAATCATCTGTAATTTCTATACATGTGTATGCAAAAATGCATTTAAGTTCATTCATTAGGGAGTGTTCATTGATTAATTAAAGGGGGGGTGGTGAGATTTCATGCGGAGGTGCAAACACTTTTTACGCCTCCCCTCAAGAGCACGTGGAACATTTTGCACCCCCCTCGCCAAGGCGCCTGAAAATCCCCCCCCCCCCCCCCACCTCTTTGAATTATAGTAACGCACGGGCATTTTTGCTTAAAAGGGGCTGAATTTTTTATGCCCCCCCCCCCACTCGAGAGGGTCAGAATTATTTACGCCTCCCCCCTCAGGAGGGGTTGGAAATTTTTACTCCTCCCCCCCCCCCTGTAACTAATAAATGAACACTCCCTTAGCTAAGATTAGGCAGATAAGTTACCGTGACAAAGCAGACTATTAAAGGGTCAGTGTATACCTCAGCCTATCACTACTAGCGCCGCTGTTCAGCCCTGCCCCTGCATTTGTTCACGCCCAGTTCACCCTAGACTGTCAGGCCTGATCCTGTGTACCTTGGATAGGGAACGCTAGTGGGAGTGGCCAGGGCAGGGTAGTCCAGTATCACCCAGTAGAGCTGTGGGCCTACCTGTAATGGGGTGGTGATGACCAAGTGGCACTGGACTGATTGATTATATAACTATGCAGGCAGCAACACCACTGTCCGACCTGAGTGTAGGATAAGGGACTGGTCATGTATACAAATGTGGGGGGGGGGGGGGGTGTTACCTTGCAGTATGGTGGCTAGAAGCAGGATCCATTTTACAACAAATTACTGAGTATATATATTACACAGGGAGGAATTAAAATTAGGGAGAGGTCTGCCTGCAGAACATTACAGGAGCTATGCAGTCACCTTGTTCCCTTCTTGTCAACCCACCAACCCCCACCTCCTGCACCAACTCAGGCGGACCCTATATACAAATGTAGCAGTCTTTTGCAATTTGGCTTAGGGTGGTAAAAGAAGGCACACATTTCCCAACATTAAACAAAGTGTTTTTCACTGAGAGAACAGTAGTTTCTATAGGATGGCGGGGGGGGGGGGGGTGATATTGGGTGTATAGGCTGGGTCACAACATGGTTTATCCACTCTACATGCACCTTAGCCCATCATCCCAATGCTATACAAAAACTGTGCCCTGCTCCTCCCTTACCCGTCCCAAAGGCTTTCCCTACCTGTATTATACCTTCTACCTCCACTACCCTTACCTTGTCACCCCCCCCCCCCACCCACACCACAATGTATAATATAATAGCCACTCCCTGCCACAAATAACCCAGGTGTACTGAAACTGGCACACAGAGGTCAGTTCAGGTGACCCAGATTCTTGGGTATTTTGCATGCCATGACCTGTGGTGACCTGTGGGCGGGATCCACTATGCTGTGGGCGGGATCCACTATGCAAAACAGGGTGAAGGTCACCTAAAACGGCCAGCAATGGCGGACAAACCCACGTATACACTGTCCCTTTAATGGTTTCTATTAATGAGATCAGCAACAGGTGTGCTAGCTGTCACGTGCTATAGTATACCCCCTAGGGACAGTAGGGTCATCATAAATGAACACTCCCTTTAATACATCTCACACTTGCCAGTCTTGGACGTGATGAAAACCAATAGAGGGGGTCTAGATGGGGGGTCCCCATGTCGCCTGTCGATTTTAAGAAATGCTCATGTCATTTGTCAGTATCTTCGTATTTCTCCTGTCATTTGTCACTAGGCTCCATGTCACCTGTCGATTTTAAGAAAAGGCCATGTCCCTTGTCAATATCTTTTAATTTCTCCTGTCATTTGTCACTAAGTCCCATGTCGCCTGTCGAGAAACGGCCATGTCGCCATGTCGATTTTAGGGGTCCACCCCCATAATACTTAATAGACCTAGATCAAATGAAGTCCCAAATGAAGTGCCCTAGCTGGGACATTGAAAGATATTTGTTTTAAAAAGGATAAGACTAGTAGGCCTATACCAACTCACAGGTGGAATAAAAACTCTCCAGTCTTGGCAAAATGTGCTTTGTGTGATGACTGCAGTTGATCTCTTTGAATTTCACAGTCAGAAGCGCGGGGTGGAAGCCGTCTAGAAGTTGGAGGCCTAGATCTACTATGACTACCACTACCAGGCTGAGAAACAAAATCGAAGGCCCGCTGTGGACTACTGACAAGGCAGTCAGAGTCTGCTTTCAATGCCTTCACCACCAGCTCTTCAAATACGTATGGCTTCCGTTGTCCAATACTGCCATCTATGTGATTTTGTTGGTTGTATTTGTACTCAAATTGCCGTTTGTCGGCCATTACTCTTCCAACTACGCCGACAAAACCGGAAAACGGTGGCGGAGGAGGTGGGGGCGGTGGAGGTATTGGCGGAGGGCTCCATGTCTCTTGGCTCCTTTGTTGCTTTGAGGTAAAGGCTGAGCGAATCGTTGCCCAACCTTGAGCTTTAACAGCACTTGGTTTTATGCACGAGGAGGATTCCGGTCCATTCAACTCCATATCCATCGATATCAAGCGTTCAGGCTAGCCCTAGGTAGCCTAAGACCACTGACAAGACTGCTTGTGTTTTTTTTTACTTTTGGTGTTTTTGGATGGCCCAGGGCCTGGCCTTGGTGTCGCTATCTTCAGTAGAATCTACTCCAGCACTCGCAGCGGCATTATGCATCAGTACCACTGTGTTTCACCATTCGCTAACTGGGAAACCACCTTAAAATCAGGTAGTTCCTTTAAATAAATGTTGGTTCGATGTCACCTGAGGGCGATGCGCCGTGGTTACTAGGCCTACGGTCTCCAAGAGATATGCAAGGTAACTTAGTACCATAGCAACGCTGCTAGGATGGATTGCTATGATACATGTATCTGGGTCAGTTTATTCGGGGGGTTTCTTTATTATATTCATACAAATAGGTTGCAATATATATATATGATATACTAGTATATAGGGTTTCTATACGAGACGATGAGTAAATTCAAGCAGGAAAAATAACGCAGACGAAAACGTTGTTATCCGCTGAGATAGTGGTTCCGTTGAATTCCGCCAGGTGTGCACTGTGCAGCGCGATCAAAGTTTTCAAGGTCTGCAAGGAAACATCAAGGGCTTACGATCAGACTAGGTATGTTTTACTTGACATATTAGCCTAGATGTCTGTATAGATACACATAGTACACCAAGGAGAAGTTTGGGTATCAAACAAGTTGGTTTGATACACGTTTTTGTAAGCTTGCGGTCAGTCCACATTCTCGTGGGCGATAATTGGAAGCTATCCCATTGATACTACCAAAGGGGGGGGGGGGGAGGGGTAAAACTTTTTGCGCGCTCCGTGCGGAAACCCACCTACCCCCCCTTGTTAAAAATTGATCACTCCCCTAAGCGTAATGCTACTAATGGAAAGAACCCACAAAAAATTCTTTCCATTACGCTTAGGCCGGGAGTGATCATTTTTTAACAACAGGGGGGGGGGGGTGGGTTTCCTCACGGAGCGCGCAAAATTTTGGCCAGTACGTAAATATCTGCAGCCTGACCAAACAAAACAAACCGCAGGAACAGCAGAAGCAACAACAGAAACAAAAACCTAAAGTCAATGTAACCGGTATCCAGACAACTCGTCCACTCACAAAGTCGCCCACTACCATGTCGCCCACTCACAAAGTCGCCCACTACCATGTCGCCCACTCTCTAAGTCGCCCACGTCACCAAGTCGCCCACTTACCAAGTCGCCCACTAACCAAGTCGCCCACTTTCCAAGTCGCCCACTTTCCAAGTCGCCCACTTACCAAGTCGCCCACTCCCTAAGTTTTACTAAGTTGCCCATTTTGGGACACATTTTCCTGTTATAAAGCTATTAAAAAGGCTTATTTGCCTTTTATTACCTCCGCTCATCGGAACAGATGCTGGAGTAAATAAATTAAATTCAAATCAAATCAAATTAGGACTAAAATATGGTGGGCGAGTTGGTGGGTGGGCGAGTTGGTAGGTGGGCGAGATGGTGGGTGGCGAGATGGTGGGTGGGCGAGATGGTGGGTGGGTGGGCGAGATGGTGGGTGGCGGAGATGGTAAGTGGGCGACTTGGTTGGTGGGCGACTTTGTGAGTGGGCGACTTGGTAAGTGGGCGACTTGGTAGTGGGCGACTTGGTAGGGGGACGACTTGGTAAGTGGGACGAGTTGACTGGAATTCAATGTACCATCCCCTACGCCAGTCCCCTTAGAGAATCGATTTACGAAATTAGCAGGTGGACTTAAAAGGGGCTGAATTTTTTACGTCCCCCCCCCCCCCCCCCCCCCGTAACTGATAAATGAACATTCCCTAGGGCTAAGGGCCAATTAAATTAAAATTGGATGTGGCCCTGGAAAAAATTGAGCCTACATCATGTCATTCATGGGTCTCTATGATAGGTGACGGTTTGCTGGAATTTGATGCTGGTGGCTGGAGAAGATGAGAGGATAGGCTCACTGATAGGTGACACAAGTGTTTCAGTCTTTGTGATAAAATTTCCAGTCATTTACGCCGCATTTACGTCATGTACAGGGTCAGTAGTGGGTGGAGGCACCTGTGGATATGTAGGGGCAGTCGAAACAATGTTTATGAATCCAATATGGGTGTTCACAGAGGTATTACTCTCCCAGCACACTAAATGAGCGCTTCTTCCGCATGTTGTCAAATATCTATGCAATACCATTGGGAATATGTACATGAAAAGAGAAGTAGATTGGCAGAAGTAGAAGAGAGTAGATTGATATGTTTTTGGTACTTCTCTATTTTCCATTTAACAATAGATACTACCGGTACTGTGTTTAACTGTTTTCGAATACTCGGTACCATTGATATTATAATGTTCATGTTGATATCCTATTTTTCAGTCTTGGACCACCTACCATGAATATGCTAACTCTGGCAAGATTAGCACCATCCATTAAGAATCCATGCTCTAGAACGCTGTTCGAACACATCACTTGGCCATGTAGACAATGGGAATGGTTGCCAAGGAATATCAGATCAGCTTCATCCTGTTCCAAAATAAGCAACTCATTTAGCACCTTAACAAAGACTCTGTCTGTGTCACTGCTCCCCCGACGAACAGCTCAGCTCTGTGGACAAAGGAGTCGCTGTCTTCGTACCGGTCAGCAGGTCTGGGCGAGTCGCTCCAACAAACTCCCTTTTGAAGTGGATAGCAAAGTGGCCATAGACACATTACTCTACCAGCACACAAATGAGCGCTTCTTCCGTATGTTGAGTGTCTTCGGCTTGGCCCAGCTCGTGTTTTGGGGCCAGCTGGCGGTGTTCTCCTACACTAGTCTAGATGCTATTGACACTGAAGACTCTCAAAGTGGAATACAGAAAGATACGTTTTGGGGCAAGGTTATCATGATTCAAACACAGTATAAGAAACGAATAGCTGGACTTTGTGTTGGAATTGGTGAGTGATACATCAATTTGTAGTACAATCTATTCAAACCATCATTTACGCTCATAAACACTCTCTATTTCTTTCAATAAATGTAAAATAGCTGCGGAAATCTAGATAGAAATAGACTAAACAAATAGAAAAAAGTCCTTGGGATCCTCCTACAAGAAGGTGCGAGATGGCGAGAGTGGGTTCGTGAATTGCAACCATAAGAGGGTCTATAATAATTATACACATATATTTATTGGTTGCCTCCGGTCTGCTATTAAAGATTAAAAAAACAATACATATATCGGTATAGCTGTATTGATAATACAGTAAAACTTTGTTGTAAGGAGGACCTTGGGACCCGTGAAATTTGCTCCTTATAAGCAAGGTCCAGCAACAGAACACTCCCTACATGTGTCCCTTATACCCTTATAGACTTGATTTGAATACAATTCATGTACGATTTGAATACAATTCATGTATCATTTCAAGTAAAACCTCCTTCTAGATCCCCTTCATGGAGCTTTTGATCTCCCTTCCTCCCTAGGGAAGCTACAAACGTATTCTCCCCACCTCTATGGGATGGGGCAGTGGGCAATTTTAAGCAGTATGTAACTGTAATCCTGAGAAATAACTTCCCTGGGTAAGGTTTGCACATACAAAATAAGGAAATGAGCCAAAATTACCTCCTTATATCAGAGGTTAAGGTAAAAACACCTCCTTCTAAGAGGGTTTTCTTACTATATAAATGTATAGAGAAAAATCGGGACCACACAAATCTGCTCCTTATAAGCAAGGTCTCCTTATATCAGAGTTCCTTATAACGAAGTTTCACTGTATAGCGACACAGTGGTGTGTCCCCTCCCCTTTCCTAGTACATTGGAATGTATTACTATTAGTACATTGGTTTGTAATGCCCCGGCCCACTTCCCCTTTCTTTCACATTCTCATGTCCGCCACTACCTCATGTAATCTATACAATATCAACCAATTCTAATGACACAAGTTTCATTTGTTTCATCGTTTTCTCTACATTTTAGGTACATTGGTTTTATTCTTTACATTCATCTACCCCCGGAGGACAATCCGTCAGCTGATGTTGCTCAAGGGAGGGCAGAACCTATCGGTGACGACATACACTCACTTCGGCAAGACTCAGTCATTCATGGTCCCAGTGAATCATCTGAGCGTGCTGGCCGCACGGGCAGGCAAGGCCTCCCAAGTCTCCTTCAAACTCAAAGGGCACAAATTCTACTACTTGATGGACAAAGCTGATGGGAAATTCCATGATACGAAACTTTTCGACCAAGCAGTTGGCATAAAACGAAGCATATAACATACGCTATAGGCCTTTATGAAGATGTAATTTTTGAGAAATGAATGAAGTAAATTAACTTCTCGTGTGATAACACACCATATGAGTGTCCTGAGAATTGTGGATATGTGGATATTAATAAATATATTTGTCCAATTTGAAATGAAGACTATTATTCCTGCTTTTAACTTTATGAAAACCATCACTTATTAGGGTAGATTCACCTCTTTCAACCGGTCTGATCCATGTGTTTTTTTTAATTCTTTATCTCATGAGCCATCTTTAATGTAATTAATCCATGGGGTATATATCGCTGATTGATCTAAGAGGATGTTGTCCATAGCCTTATGCTATTCCCACCCATTTGGGCTTTTCACACTTGCGCTCTATACACTACACAACAAAGGCTGGTACCCTTAAACCCCCAGCGCCCCTATATATAGGGCTGAGTTTCTGTCCCGGCTCCACTCCGACTGCCACTGGAGGGGTACCGAGATCTGCGGCTTTAACCCTGAAGTAAAATGGGGGATTCCCTCACCCTTGCGAATTCCCTAAGTGCACGCTATAAATCCACCGATTGAAAATACACTGTAAAAGGCTAGACCTGTGTTGATGGGACCCTCTTAATTGTCCACCAATATCTTGTGCCCTACCCTCCAAATATGATATTGTAATAACATTTTGAACGACTTTTAATAAATGGAATTTAAAATTAATGTAGAAAAAATCGGGCTTTGCCACTTTAAATTAAAAGTCAACTATCTCAGACACAAGCTCGGGACAAACCCATTTTCTTTTGATTTTTGGAGACTGTATAGGCCTACCCTCAGGATCACATGGTAGGAATATGGTGAAATCGTAGTTACTCTTAGCCTTAAAGGGATACCTTCATCCACAGAAAGGGCTGCCCGCAACACTAGATTAGAGTATTCTATATCAGAGCTATTTCTTTTAGAATCAGTCTGTTATGCCAACAAATCTGATATAGAATACAGTGTGATGGTGCTTGGAGCCTCTACAGCCCAAGACAGTGCCCCCTATTAATATTCAAATATTTTCTCAGTTGGTCTGTACAAATGATCACAGGGTGTCCCTTTCAGCATGCAAAATTCCAAATTTCCCGAAAAATCTCATGCCTACATTCTTGCCCTTAAACCAGGAAGAATTCCCATGCTTGCTTAAGTAAAGAAAATAACAATGCAACTCAGTTCTACGGTGTTATTCCATATTCATTTTTATTATATTTTTAAGAAGCATATTACAAAACAGTTGTGTTGGAGCTTCCCATCAAAATGATGTACAGTATCTGGAAAGCTAAAGAAAAGGGTGTCTCGAGTGCTTTGAGTGGCAGGTTATGCAGTAGTAGCTGTAGTAGTAGTAGACCAGATAGTTACACCATACGGGAGCGTCCGACCGCACCACCAACTACCCACTACAAGACGACAATGCGAAGGATTCGTGGAAGCAGAGAAATGTAGATCTAACGAGACTGTGAGGGGTACTCGTTTCTTTACTATTACCATTATTCAACCCAGAATCCACATTTTATAATTATTCCGTAAAAAAAAAAGGATAGGAAAAAAATAAGTGTGATTACCAGATGGATGCATGTTACTCTAACAATATCTTAACCTATGATCATATTAAGACATCAAAAACAATTTCTTTTCCAACAACAAGGACAGAACGAAACTTTATGGGAGTTTTTTTTCTGTAACACTTTTTTTTCTGGCTTGTTTTTTTGTCATTTTTTTTAAAATCTGTAATGTGCTTACTAGTATAACAATGAGATAATTGGCAATGTCACCAACGTGCTTCACCTTGTACATGCCATCTTGCTGTTGGGTGGCTGGCCTCGCTGTTGGTTGGGCTACTGTGGCGCAGGTTACAAGAAGTGACTTATCATCATACGACAGCACAACATCAACATCAGTTGCTCTAAATGCCCACATTTATACATGGATAATTCTCGTGTTGTCGACTTCTGATAGCGGCGGATGAGCGAGGAAGAGAATGTCTTACAATCGTATATATAATATATGCACCATTGAATGCCACGTAAGGCTACAGCCTGCCGTTACTTCTAACTCAAAATGGCACTCCAAGCTTGAGAGGCAAGTCATCAATAAAGTGGAATAAAGGGAGCTATTACATCATGATAACCGTGTACCGGGCATACACCAAACAAAGCAGCAGCCTATTTGTATGTTCAATGGATAGCACTGTAGGCTCCTTGCTGTGGGTACAATGACAATAAGGTAATCTCCCGTTCCCAAATAGTAGTATTCTGTACTTCATTTCAGAAGTACCTTCTTCCTATGACAATTCTAAGCATGAAGCTTTGGGTAAAAATGATTCATTAAAAGAACTCATATTTGATTTGCACATATGAAATAGGTCATGGCAAAAATTAAAATCTTATAGACACTGTTATTATGACAAGGAGCAACTTTGACTTTCTACTACCGCAAATATTGATTTCTGCTTATCTACACAAAAGCCCCTAAAATGTAAAGTCAAAATTCTCTCCGTCTACAAGCATGCACCTTATCTCTCTAATGCTTTGGAATATGCCTCTGTACCCTTGGTTGCACCAATATTGATCGAAGCGAGGCTGTTACGCTTGCTCTGATTGGCTACAATTTTTAAGTTCAGCAGCTTGCCTATTCGAAATGTAAAATGAATGATCTATGATTTAATCGTTAGCCAAAATGGTCAGGAAGTGCGATTATCGACGACTCGTAGAACAAGCCTAGAGACGTATAGTGTACATCGTTCACGACCAGTCAAGTGCCGTCTTCATTTAACCCAATTGAAATAAGTTCCATTCACTTTTTGGTCCTTGCATTCTTCCTCTTTGTCTTGTACCAGGGTAGATATATAATTTATTTTACAGCAAAACATGGAAATCGATTAGTACCATTCATGGAAGCGAGTTTCATTTGGTGAATTTGACATTACACATTTTCCGTCGGTAAGATTTCAATGAGTAAGTAAGGTTAGATGATTTATTTTATCTGGAATCTTTTACGCTTCATCACGCTCACTTGGTATTATAGAGCACTCAGTTACACTCTAAACAACAACAGCTGCTTCGACTTACTATTCCTGCCAATCGGCATAGACTGAAATCTGGATAGGTCACATGATAAGCTTCCATTACACTACACTCAATAATCGTCAATGAAGAACAAGACGCGGTCTGTCTCCACAGCTCTCGGTTCACATTCTTGTTTGGAGAGTAGTCGCTCAATGATCAAAAAAGACAATTAAACCTTGAAGGAAGTTGCACATCCACATCTTTGCATAGGTGGAATGCAAAACACCAACACACACACATCATGATGTTGAAGAGTATGATTCTGAATCAAAGCCGCAAGCTAGA
Organism: Harmothoe impar; assembly: GCA_947462335.1. NCBI lineage: Eukaryota > Metazoa > Annelida > Polychaeta > Phyllodocida > Polynoidae > Harmothoe > Harmothoe impar. Next base: position 75,859,856 of record OX381704.1, on the reverse strand, counting down.
TATAATCCAAAGGTGATGTCATGCAAATCCTCTGTGGTGTTCGCCTTCCTCTCGGATGAAGCCGTTTACTCTGATCCTATGCGCTTGTCTCCAGACTCGACTGTCCCATTACTGCTGGGCACATCTCTGCGTGGCTGCAGGCAATCAGCTGCAATGGGACAATGAAGCCATTCCGCCGGTTAATACAACTCTCTAGCGCAGTTCAAGTTTTGCAATACCAGTGCTCTCTATGAGGGATGTAGTAGGGGAAAAACGAAGAGGCCTTGAGGGCTAGTCTCTAGACGGCGGCTCTCTGTGGGGGAATCTCCCGACCTTGTCTGCTTGGCATGGCCAACTAGTGGCACCTTTTACATTCTCTGACCACATATAAGGCAAATGGCAACTCTACGGTTACAGGCCTACACTACACACTGCTTGTATGTACAGTCACCCCGCCGTTAGCTTGGTCAACTCAGCTTCTGACTACAGATAGGAAGGGAGAAAGAGATGGGGGTGGTTGGGGGATTGTAATATGCACTTTGTTATATGACTAGATACAGAAGCCGCAAGCTGTCTTTCCTCGTTTGAATTGCAGCAGAAGAAAAGGCCCCTTCAAATGTAATTGATCGACTGGCGAAATCCTCATTCTTTAGCTAATTAACATAGGCTCCACTGACAGATATCTGATGATAAACTTGGACGATTTAGGTGAAACACATTTGTCCATGCACTCCTAGGGTTACACAATGTACTCTCGAAACGGCCTAGTCATCGCTGGGCTGGTATTCCACCACCGGGGGGCGACTACCTTCTACATCAATACACTGATCCATACACGGATTTCATATTCATAAGCTTCTGTACAACTTGAATGTATAAACTTCCTTTTCCTCAGTATCATGCAACTCATGCCTCAGAGATCGGAATCATTAGAAGAGTGTTAAGTAGTCTCTTTAAAAGCTGTTTCCAATTGGCTATCTACATTTAGGGGTTGACCCATGACAAAGTGGATGAGTTAAAATCAGAAATAGACGGACCCCATGCGTTAAACCGAGGGGCAGTATATGTGTACATTTATATAGGTGTATATGTATCGTGACATGCTTAGCTTAGTATGGTTGGGAACATTGGTATAGAAATCTAAACAGCTTTCCATGGCGACATCAACAACATTAATAATCATTACAGTGGTGTTACAAGGTCCATGGATGGTCCATGCCAAGCAGTTAGAGTCAGGATTGGGCACACCCCAGCGCCGCGGGGGCGCTATCACGGGGCGACACTTCTGTCCTTTCGCTCCTGACGACACAGGGGGAGGAGGGGGTCGGGTTTGACCTTCACACCCACACAATTCAGTTTACTTTTTCTTTCCCATTGTGAAGAAACTGCGTCGTTTTGAGTCATCCTTCTTGCCGGTGCCTGATGATCCAGAGGCCGGTAGTGTCTGTGCTCGTGTCGGGGAGGCGGCCTCTCCGCCTGATGCGCTGTTCAGCATCGGAATCCAAGAGTTCATCTCCTCCTGTAAGTCCAAACCACAGGCATTAGCTTTAGTGCATTTAGCTCTGACTACATGTGATACTAACACTGTAAACTAAAAACAGATCAGCGTACTGTTTTTAGTTTACTTCTTTGAGATGCTAAATACATCAATCTCAGGGATGTAAGTCAGGACAGGTGGAAAAACAGGAAGTCGGACCAGGCCCTCCCGGTCAGCAGAACAGCCTTGGAAGGTAGCCCCATTGCTCCTGTGGCCCTCCCCGCCTCCCCTGCAGTCCCTCCCGGCCAGCAGAGCCCCTCTGAGACGGTCTCTTTTGCCCTCCTGGAATGTTCCCAGTGAGTCGCTGGGAACATTCCAGGGGGGCAAAAGAGACCGTATCGGGGGCGCTCTGCTGGCCGGGAGGGACTGCAGGGGAGGCGGGGAGGGCCTAAGAGGGGACAGGAGACTCTCCTGGGCCATTCTGCTGGCCGGGGGCATTGCAGGGGAGGCGGGGAGGGTCTATGGGTAGGAGATGGGGTGGAAACGGAACTTTTTGCCAATGGTAGAACAAAAAAGTACAGAAATACAGATAATTCTTATGAAAGAGAGATTCCAGGAATTCCTGGAATTCCAGGAAGACTTACATCCCTGCAATCTTATACCACTAGTATTATGAAACTATGCTAAAAGCGCAACAACGACTAAATTTAGAGCTTTAGCCTTAGGCTTGCTGGTAATTATATTATACTGGTGAAGAGACTAAACTTACTTCATCTTTGCACTGGAAGAGGTATTCTCCGCCTGAGGCCAACTTAAGGCGGAACACATGTGGCCGCTTGGTGTAATTAGAGGCAATAGCGCAGGTTGCCCCACTCAGATCGATCGGCGGCTGTCCGTGGAAGTAGCTAGTAGGCTCCTGTCAAACATTAGGTAAAACATGATGCATTGATGATTATACATATATATAGATACACCAAAATCAACAACTACCTGGTTTCCTCATAAACAATAATGTATTCAAACAGAGTTGCCACTCCCTTGTTGACAAAAAGTAGGAAATCCTAAGGCTAAGATGTGGCTAAATTTGCTGGGAGAAATCAGCTCAATTCAATACAGAAATTGCAGCAAAAAAGTAGGAATTCCTACAAAAGAAGGATAGGTGGCATCTCTGATTCAAAGCAAGTGTCATGACATAATGTCCTTCTAAATTACCATTTTAAATTAGACCATTATTAAAATAGGTAAAGAATTTGCAACCCCCCCCCCCCCCCCCCCCGGGACCCGGAAAAATCCTCATCTGTCACTTACCGCCTTGGCGTGCTTTCCATCTTTGTAGAAGGCAAGTTGTCCACCATCCAATTGACAGAATATTTTATCCCAGGATCTGGTGATAAAAATTACGTTTATTATCAACATGGGCGAAAAGTGATATTAATGCATATCAGTTTCATCTGTACCACGTAGACTATCTAAGTCATCATTAAACGTATCACTTTGATATTAAATGCACAAGCCAACCTCAATTTTATGACGACTTAATTGAATAAATCTTAGCTGTGGCGTGGACCAGTAGTTTCCGCATAATCCAGATAATTTAGATAAAATTACTCACCGATTACTAGCTTTCTTTGTCGTGTTCTCCCATTCGTGTTTCCTGGTAAGCATGCCCTCAAAGTGTTCGTCCGGTTGTTGGCCAGGCACTGTGAAAGAAAAGGAGCAATTAGTTGGTGATACACTAACATTTAAGTAGCTAATAGAGGAAGTATATATTGCATTTGATTTTTTTTTTCAGCGAGGGTGGTGCGAGAAGCATCATAAAGCGTAATGGATTATATTTAGGTAGCTATAAGAATATATTTGTGAGATAAAATTAGGCGGTATGTACAATATGTATATGTGCAAAAATCAGCAACCCGGTGTACAACATTTCCATTTCACACTTTGTATATCTATGTCTTTATGTGTATGAAAGGGATAGAAACCATAAGACAGAGCAGATACTCAAGATGATATAAGGAGGAAAGCTACAAGAGGTAGCGTTTCTCTATTATATTAACGTACATTTTATGGCACATTGTTGCATACAAAGTACAGTATCATTCATACAATAGGCCCAGCAATGGAATTGGCAACTGGGTTGTTGTTTTTCAGGAATACACATTGATGCATGTTATGAAGGTAATGTATATAAATTGTGTCAAGAGATCGTTATATTCATAGGTGGAATGTGATATTAGTTTCAGCTTTTTTTCACAGGAATGACTGTATGAAATGTTAAGTACAAAATGTGTCACATGAACACCTCAAATAAACCATACAGCTACAGTAAGTTCATACAATTTCAACCACAGAAAATACTGAAATGAAAGTATAAGGTGAAAGTATTGGGAAATAAGAAGATAAGGATGAAATATATAAACTGTAAAAAGACATATATAAAACACGTTTTCTCCTTTGTCTATGGATATAGTAGGTCCTAGCGCCCACGAAGTATGAACCTGTACAATGGGGGTGTACGACTAATCACATACAGTGCACGGGTAAATACCCAGTGTATGGCTTCAAAACAAAGAAGGTAGAAAGGTGTACACTACAAGTCATAGAAATACTATATCTCTCAAAAATACACAATTAACCTGGAGAGTGACATTTTTGAATGTCACGAAACTATTAAAAAAGTCAAAGTGAGGCCTTAAACTGAAGTATTAAATATTTAGTTTAAGAACTATTCATTTGTGACCATAACATTTCTCTCGTCCTCTACGTGCACCTATCAAACTGTTGATTGCTGCAGCGTGTACGCGTTGTACTTGGACTAATTTATTAACGTATTACTTAACTATAAGATTCCACTTTATACTGCCAAACACAACAGCTTCATATTTCATTATCTATGCATTAAAGCATGCAATTTAGTTTCATGTAGTTGATTTACATAATCTGATTAAACTAGTGTGCCGTTACTTCTTTGCTGTATTATCTTAGCGCTTTGCAAATACTGCAGCGAAATTCGTCAACTCATTAAATGTAAATCAACAAAATCATTCTTGCGAAACAGTGCGGAGTAGCCTAATATATTTCTAGACGGCTATGATCATTACCCCACCCTACAATGTTACATGAATCGTTTCTTGTATTTTCTTTTAATGATTGTTCTTATCCATTGGTAGGCAAATTGTTCATTTCTGTATTCCGTTCTTATATCTTTCCTATGACTTGTGGCTCTCACAGTTGCCAGGTGATCAACTGGAGTGATATTGTGATAATTATAGTGTCCAGCTATACCCAGAGGAGAGGGCCCCGTCCCCATCAAGGTCTCGTAAGTTAGTGAGAGAAAACCCTAGGTAGTAAAGACATAAATATAATAGCAATCGAGCTGCTCTCAAAATATGACTGGTTGATAGTTAATCAACTTAGGAGGTGTGCATCAGTGACCCCCCGTAGTACAGTATCAGACATCGTGGGCAGTAATTCGTTTTCTTGTCAAAACCTGCCAGTCACTATCCTCACAATGAACTGTCTCGCCCTGAAGCTACTTCCACTCAGCATATTAGCATTGCCTGAGCAGTAGAGACACGATGAAGAGATCTCGAGGAGAGACCATGAAATGAGCAGCTGACATGAGGCCCAAAGAACCCCACCTCTCCGAGGGTAGTAAGACAGTGGACAATGTCACTAGGACACAAATGATGAGATTCCAATGGTATTCTGACTGAAAACTACTGTTTTCATAATCATAGGAGGGGAACTAGTTGCTGGTGTTAAAAGATGTGTGATATTCATAACATGTGATGTTTAAAACAGCTAATGTCAGACAAGATTCTCATGATTTGCCCGAGTGTCAGTATCCAACATATTTAGAGGAAAACCCAAGGGTATTTTTTTGAGTGCTGATAGGATGTTCCGACATACTCAAACAAGAAGTGCCTCTCCCACGACTAGTGTAGAGAGGAATGTGAGGAGTTGGGGGGAGGAGGGAGAGCCCTGATAGTGCCACGCTAATTGTACAGCCTGCAGCTAGGTGCGGGTAGAGCGTGGCTGATGTCAGTCAGCCACGCGATTACCTGGTGGCATTCTTATAGGTTTAATATCCTCGCGTTCCATTGAGCGGGCTCTGCGTTTGAATGGCGATTTGGAGCGCTTCTCCTCTGTTGAGACGCAGAAAAGCAATACATCCGGGCATTAGAGCTATATCGTATTGATTGATGCAATAAAACACAAGTTTATTGGTGACCATTGGAACTGCCCCAGTATGGTGAAAAAGGGAGTTATGGCCCAATAAAATTAGATTAGAGCTAGCATGCAGCAAGCAACCAGTAAAGAGCTATGAATCGCACCATATATGTACAGCAGGGTTAAATGGGGGTTGTGTTTTTCACATGATCAAATATGCCGAGGGTGGGAGGACGCATGCAAACGAGGAATAATGTAAAATGAAACACAAAATGCAGTAGTAGAGTGTGTTTGTTGTATGTGTTGACAAGTATGATAGGGAAAACCAAAGGTGTGGAGAGAGGTGTTTTGATTCCCTAGGTGAAATTTAATTATTTTCATTTTGGTTACTACAAGTACACTCCATCACTGAGTCTTGTGTAAGTAGAAATCATATATATATGTGTGTGTGTGTTTCAATTACAGTACATAGAATAATTGTAAATTATCAACTTCTATAAACGTCAGCATTAATTAGCTTTACTTGAAGTCTACGTAAAATACTCTTCGAAGGAGAAAAATAACACGCCACATTAAGCCATTAAGAACAGAACCAATTTAAAGCTTGAAAAGGTGTAGATTAATGGAAACAATCTTGAAAATTCTTTTAATATAGTTTTTTTCCTTTTTTTAATCTAAAGCAAGTTTTGAGGCGGCGTTTCTGCTCTAAATAACCCTGAACCATCACAGTAGCGAGGAGCCAGCAAAGCCTTAAGTCTTTGGCGTCTTTGTGGTGGTTGGGAGGGTTACTTACTCTTCAGCGAGCTCGCCTGAGATTGCGGCTCGGCTTGAGTTCTTCTCGAGGTCTCGGCCTGGGACGAGCGAGGGTGCTCCGCTGACAGAGTGAGAAAGGGCATCATTGCAACTTAAGGACAACACACAGAAAAAACTGCCGGCTCTAACGATGTACTGCTGCCAGCGTTAGAGCCTTCACATAAAAGAGACTGGAACATATGCAATCAGAGGCAGGCAAGAGTGACAAACTGAGTTGTTGAACTATGAGAGGTGAGAAAACTAAACAGTGCTGTACCTGGTGCATTGGTTGAGTGATTAATTACACTTTCGTTATATATTCTTTTGCCACAACTTGTTAGGACTTAACCATGCAAACCGCTTTTCTTTGGTTAACTTTCCATTCGTGAAAGAGTTAGTTGATTTAGTAATTTACATGTTTACATTACATTCCAAACCCAATACTTTGTACCATTATCAAAGTTCAGTCTGTTAATACATTGTAATTTTATGATAAACATTACTTCATGCTGTCAGTAGACAAAGACAAATCCAGAATTTAAGTTAACATTTTCAGTAAGTATCGTTAAATAGTCAAAGAAACAACATTTCAAAACCCTGGGCCCATAATTGAATGCATGATCTGAAAGGAAATATCTACAGCGCGCTTGTCCTACCGCATATGACTTATCAAAGTTACTTTCCCTGTGGACGTGGGCTATTGTTTCGCGCATGTTGTCTGGCTATATTCTGTGTGAGTGAGTGTTGCATGTTCTTGTGTTCATGTTGCAATTATTTCTTTCTGTTTGTCCAGTAGGTCTTGATCTGTTTACACCAGTTATCTGTTTCATGTCTGTAAATTATGGCGATTTGAAGAAGCTCACAAGAACTCATAGCAAGGTTAACACAATCACCGTGAACTGAAATGAGGAAGAGACCTAAATTAATAGGTGCGTTATGCTGATTAAATCAAAGTTTAGCACATGAATCCAATGCAAACCTTGACACGAGTTTCTAGTTTCACACATCATCTTATGTGCTCTTTTTCTTTCTTTCTTTTTTTTACCTCAGTTAAGTCCGTAACTGGACTGTTCCTCATAGACCGTTCATGGGATTAGTAGCGGGGAGGAGGGGGTTAGTATTCACCTGGGACGGTAGACATGGTTGTCGGAGCAGGACTTTGCACTGCTTGTTGAGTGACTGGCTCGGCCAGCTCGGCGACACGCGGACTCATGGGGATGCTGACCTGCACGTCGCTGACATCAACCTCGTCTGCTGACCACAACACAAGAGTTTGACGACTGATGCCGATGTTAACACACAAGCCTGCTTGTTGCTGTGAGGGGTGGGGTGGGGGACTCAGGGGGCCCTAAGTAAAGGCGACTAGGCTCTGAATACTTTGTAGATGGGTTGATCAACATGTGGGATGGCGGGGTATCTATCGCGCTCTTGTCACTTACCGTGCCTAGTTCTGCATCCATCGGGGGTTTGTCGTTGATCTGACTCTCATTAGTAAGGTTACCAATAACCCGATCAAGTTTAATCTATGTTAGGAAGGTGCAACAATTAAACTATGTGTATTACATGGTGCAATGGTGCATGCAGTCTAATGAAATAATTGTAAACAACATAAAGTACGACATAATTCCTTTACAGAGATTTGAGTTTAAAAAATAGTGGTGATCCTCATCTGAAGACTTTAAAGGTATTGTGTACTAAATTTTGTCAGACATTTGTAAAAATAGAATTTCCTCTGAATGATAAATGTATTTCACTGTACTTATCGCAACTATTAAATCCATGATGGCCATTAAACTCGCAGCGCCATCTATAATCAATGATATGATAAATGGTCTCCCTCCCCCCTTGTTTTCAAGGCTTTACATACTTTTATCTGTAGCACTATTATATCACAGCAGTTTCAGATATCTTAAATGGATTTGAAATTCTTGAGGACTTGACTAATCGACTTACATCTTATAGAAGCATAGGTTGGAAGGGTAAAGTGCAACATAAACTCACAGGACCAACAGAGATACAACAAAAACATAAAACATGCAAGAATATTCAAAGAACATGCAACATCCTAATGAGCAACATAAGATAACTATAATCTATAAAGAAAACAAATTGCCTCTATCATTACATAATAGAAATCATACATAAACTACTATTAATATGGTAGGCATGCAAAAGTATTAACTGAGAAAATTTAACCATAAACCAAACAGGAAACGTTTACTGAACTACATTATACAATGTATCATTCTCAAAAAACAAACCTTATCTTTGTCCTCTATGATCAGTTGCATGCCTCACGTCAGCTTTTGATAAACCTGTTTTATACTTTGTGGGTTTGATAAGGAACAAGCCGCTTGCCTGTAGGCGGCTTGTAATGTATACATATGTACCAGATGGCACAAGGAATGGTAAAACCATTCACTCTTGGCTGTAGCTTGCTCTGGCTCTGGCCAGGAGTAATGTGTTTTTAACCAGGTGCACTGTTCCTTACCTTCTGCAGCGGCTGCTCCCTGTGCGTCGTCATGCTCCTTGTCGCCGTTGGTTAGCCCCTCCGGCTCACCCGATCCACCATCGTCACGGTCAGGTGAATACTGAGGTTCGGGTTCAGGTTCGGGCTCAGGTCTGCAACAAAATCACGGATGGACATATCATTAAAAAGAACAAGATCATTTGTGGGAGAAATGCATGATATATTAGCAAAATACATGAATTATTTTTCTTTCTAAATTGGTTTATTTCCTAAATCACTACTCCTACTCTCATTCTCAAAATCAAGGACTTTTATTCAGCCAATACTCACTCTGGTTCTGGAGGTGGTATAAATTCTTCCGTGTATTTCTGTACGTAGCTTTGCTTGTGTGGATAAGGCGCGTCTGGGTGTTCCCGTCGAAAGTCTTCCTCTCTTCTCTTCTCTCTATCTTTTATCTCAAACTGAAGGGTGAGTAATAAACGTGCTTAATATCTAAATTTACGTTAGATTTCTCGAGAAAATTCAAAAATATAGTTAGTTTTGCTTTTGCTTGAGGCGGTTGATATCTTCACCATAGGTCGTGTCCTTTTGTTTTCGTCAGATTGTATGACATGCAATTTAAATGTTGAGAAAAGGCTGACAGAGGGGGTGTATAGTGTGTATCTTGTCTACTGAAGCTTTTTCTTTTTGTATTTTGGGTATAAGAATGTTTACAAAGTATCTGTACTTACTGTTGTTAACCTCTCTAGAGCCGCGAATCTCTCTTCTTGTGTTGCCGCTGATTTCTCAAAGGCTTCGTGCTTCTTAATAAGGGCTTCCACTGCATCAAGACTGTCCTAAAAACGCAAGCAAGAACCAAATTGATAAGTATGAATACTGATAAACGGTGTTTTTTCCTAATCGGTTTATGAATACCCTCGCTTGAAAGCAGTGAATACATCTTGGAGGTCCTCCTTTGTAAGTGAATTTTATTATATATTGAACTCATCTCGAACTATGAACATCCGTTTCTTTATATACGTGCTTGAGACTTACCCCACAATCTCTGCTCTGTAGACAAGGTTCATGGGCGGCGAGCCATGCCTCTGCAACAGCGGCATCTCTGGCGAATTGGTATACCTCAAGTACTGCAAGACAAAGTGGACATCGTTAACAAAAGGCTTTGGTTTTTGGAATCTAACACGATCAAGGACATGTCGCTATTTTTGTTTATGATAGTGATGAAACTATTATGTACCCAATTGCACTGTTTATACGTATCATCTTTCATTGGTTAGAATAGATATCGTCCATACACATTAAAATAGTTATGTAGTGTGGGAAAGTGTAAATATTTTATTTCATAGTACAAGACATGTACTTACTAAGTTGGAGGTACTCCCAGTTTCCTTCCCATTGTTCCATCATGTTGCCTCTCTGTGTTCCTAGTTGGATCAATTTGTCGCGTACCTGGCACGAGAAAAATTAAAGTTGACAAACTTTTCAAAGCACCTACAATCATTCAAGTTATTTTATTTTAGTAAACGCAATATGAAGACTAAATCACAAAATAGATAGTCTCGTGCTGCATCTATAATATATACCCACCTCTGGATGACGGTAGTGTTGGCGAGCTAGTAGGTCACGTCCCAAGTTGAGGCAGATGGCAAAGTTCTCTTCGCGTGCGTCAATCTCAGCCTTGAGACTCTGGTGGTTGTTCATGAGCAGCTCGACGCCCGACACGTCACGAGGCTTCTCCTGGGTGTTCATCTGCCGCTCAATGTCGTTCATCCACAGCATCAAGTCACGCACCAGGTTAAAGAATCTGAAATAATCGTCAAAGTAGACATAAGAAAAAATCCATCATCTTCTAGGTTCTGTTGGATGCTGTGTTGCGAACTCAGTCCGGACCCTTCAGCCTGACGGCAGGTGGCAGCACCTGCCTCGGGCTTAGGGTATGGGCAGAGGTCGCTATAGGCTTCCGGTCTGCGTGTGCGCGCGCAGGCTGGCTGCCTATATATAGCCAGCATCCGATAGGACTCGTCGGTCACTCTGGATCCACGCTTGGACAGAGGCCCTGCGATGATATCGGCTACGAGCCTACTGACCCTGATATAGCTTTGCCTGTCTAGGTTCCTGAATAAACCTTTGATTCGCAACCTGTACACTTGATCCGAACTGTGTCGACTTTCGTTCTTTACTTAATAATCTATCAGTGTTATAAAATTTAGGACAAAGTATCGTTTATTACATAAATAAAAGGAAATATTTTCAGAAAAAAACACACCTATTTCAGTGATAATTGAATGAATAATGACCAGACTGCGGTCATATAATATATTTAACTGCTATATTTATTTGAGAAAACATGTGTCCTGGCTTAGAGTGTGAGATTGTAACTAATAGATACAGCAACTTACCTATAGAGGTCACTAGTGTCTCCCAGTTTGTTCTTGCGCTCTTCTACATTAATTTGCAGGTTACGCCAAGCATTGACGACCTCGGTCTCACGGTCCTGAATCTCACGGGCTTTGTCCCCAGAGTATGCCACTAGTAATTTGTTGGAATCTTCCTGTACTTGCTGGACCTACATTGGAAATAACAGTCTAACATTGAAAACACTACATTTCAGATTCACCAAGTAAAAACAGTGAGTCTAGTTTGGTGAGGAACTTATTTTAAATACGGAAATACACAGGGGTTATTTGTGAATATAAAATATCCAACTATCATACTGAATGAGTTCCAAGACTTGTGCTATTTTTGTCGTTTAACTCCTTAGTAAATCTGCTACTATGTTACAATCATTTATTTCTCATGGCTTGTCAGCATGGTTGTCATCCTAACAGCCACTGGATGCATACCTGTGTTCCAAGTGTTACGAGGTCGTGTTCGAAAGTTGCATGTCTTCTTTGGAGGGCGGCGACGCTCTTTGCGTCTTTTCCTAATTCTTCGGGAATAGAGTGTTGTTTTTCCTGTAACAATGAGCATAAGGCAATGTTATTTTATTAGCTAAGGACTTTGTTATGGTCATTACTCACTGATAGTATCAGGACATATATAGACTTTCTGAGCATCTTGGGTTTATCATAGCAGCATTTAGTGAAGTATCATAGAAAATGTTGGCGGAAATATCCTTTTATTGCTACAATGTATTTGTTCATGTCCAACATCGGGACTCCAGTCAGAAAGTACAGAGTGTATCTATGCAATTATTAAGTGGTCACTTACATATATTCTGTCGAGTGTTTCTTTGCAGTCATGGAAGAACCTGTGAAGCTCCCATGAAGCGGCAAGCATTTGTGTGCGTGTGTCAATAAGCTCCAACAGGTCGGCCCACGCCTCATTAATTTGGTCTTTCCATTCTGCGATGGTGGCAGCGTCTGAGTGGCCAGCTCCGATCAGCTGGTCACAGATCTCATTTACAGCTGCTACACGTTCCTGCCCGATAGTCTCTGTGTCACGGGCAAACTCCTTAAAGCGGTCCCTCAACATCTGCGAGAAAAAGATGAAAACAATTAATGCTTATCTCTTTTATTATGTCGATAAAATAGGTTAATTTCATTCATGTTTTCTTGCTAACATCAGTTCTGTTTTGTGCCTTTCTTGCTTAAAGTGTTAATATTTGCGAGCTAAATATGTTGCTCATAGCTTCCATACAAGTTACATTATGCAGGTGACAATATCGCTAATTGATTACTCACTGTAACATGTTCATAATCCTGCCCAAGCTCGTGAGAGCCGGCAACCACTTCCCGTTCGGCGATCCACTGTTCAAGGTCATCAATTTCACGGTTAAGCATGTACAACTTGAGAACTTCATCGAGTTTACCTCGGCGTTCTCCGGCTAGGTCCTTAAGTGAAGCGTACAGCTTGTCAACTTGTGATTGTTTGACGGCAACCTGGGTACTGTAAGGAAAAATGATTTTTCATAAATATATGAATTAACTCTATTGACAGATTCTCCATCTCGGGAGACCATAAATGATAATTACTTTCCTTTTCATCATGTAAATTCCTTTTCTACCACTGATGATATTGATTACAGGCAAGACAATTGTCTAGTGTGCGCCGCCATAATTTGATCTAGTAGTGGCTAGATAAGCACTGAAAACAGCTGTCACAATGGGTAGCAGTTGCAACCTGAGAATTCTGCAGTGAATTATTTCAGAGGCCTATACAGCTTGGTTCCTTTCTCGATGCCATCTAGCATACTTCAAGATTAGGAATGCTCCTTACCTGTCTGGATGTCCTTGTTCAGCGAAATTACGACTCCGTTCTCCCAGTTGCCTGACTGTCTCGGCAAAGTCCTCAACGGTCTTCTCGAGAGTGGCATGTTTGTTCAGGAAGTTTCCGGCACCCATTTCATCCTTAGCACGGTCTTCGCCCATCATATAAAGCTCCTGTTCCGACATCCAAGCTTCGGCTTCTGCCGCATCGAAAAAGTACTGAAAAAGATAGGGCATTATGTGTCAAATACTACGTATCAATATTGAATAAATTCAATCATAATGAAGATAGCAGAAAGAATGTTCCTTTACATTTGAAAGAGAAAGGAGAAAAACTTCTTTTTATTAGTGACCACAGACTCCTGGTATTCAACAACTCACTGCATCAAAGGAATATAGGAGTCTATTGTGTGACACCAAGATGGCACTAAAATATGCCATGATATACTTACTTGTTGCGCAACCTCTGATAGCGCTAGTCTCTCTTTCCTGTTCTGCACCGCTGCAACCAAGTCTTGCCAGCGTTCATTCAGGGTAATAATCTTCTCCTCAAACTCTGCAGCCTGTGGGTGTCCCTCCTCAATAATGCTGATGCCGGTCTCGCACACGGCCATCTTGCGTGGCTCGTGGCTGTCGATCTCGTTCTGCAGGGACTGGTTCTTGGTGTGTAGCATCTGTACACTTAGCAGGGAGTTGCCATAGTCTGTGTTCAACGCCTGCGGCATCTTCTCCTCGATCCACATATTCTCGTCCTCGATATCACGCAGGAACTGCTGGATTTTCTTGACGCGCTCCAGCTGCTGGCGGCGCTGCTGTAGCGGCGCCAACACCTTCTTGAAGCGCTCCTCCACGCGCGATTTGCGGCCCCGGATCTCGTCCTCCTTGTCCGGATCTAGCTCGCGCAGGTGTGAAGCTTGGCTTTCCAGCTCCGACACCTGTTCCTGCTTGATCTTCAACTGTGATTCTAGGATCTGTGTGAAAGATGGTATGGATATTATGGTAAGTTAAATATACAAGTATAATATACAAGTTCTGTTTGCTGGTCAGCTTACTAAATATCATTTGCTTACGCATTTACACTTAAGAATTTGACATTTTCAGGCCCTATCATAGCTATTGAACTCCAACAGTGAAATGGAAGATGACTATTGGATGTTCAGTTTAGAGTACCACCCCGAACACATATATACAGATACACTGGAAATCTTCTGATCCTTACGATTCTACAGGCAATTATTTTGTATAACTAGTTACTAACTATTTTTACTCACATTCTGTTTTTGGACGAGAAGGTTTACAGTAGTCAAGTCATGCCCGGTGTCCTCGGTGACGATTTGAGACTCGATCTCTTGAATCCAGCCGTCGATGTCATCACAGCTTTGCTCATAGAGCACGTGGCGATTGGCATCAAACAGCTTCTCACCCTTTTGTGTGGTTGTCTCCTCCAGTTCGTTCCACTGTCTCCGCAGTTCCTCGATTCTGGGGGTCACTGCCTTAGCCATCTCAGGCTTCTGGCGGATAAGCTCTTCTCCCTCCTGAATAATGAAAGACATGCGTTACATTTAAAATGTCTCTTTTGAGGCCCTTTATGCTCATCCTCAAGTAGATTTGGGATGAATGGCTACTCGTGACATGTAAGGTTATCTTTTTTTTATGTGTTAATATTTTTCTAACCTAGTATACGATTGCAGCAGAGAGGCATCCCTTTCAAATAAGAGCTCTTTGCTGTACAATATTTGTATATTGTATATTATAAGTTTGCGTGCAGTTCAACACCCACCTCTATGAGTTTGGCCAGACGGTCTTTGTTGGCGGAAATCTCGGATTCGAAGGCTTGATGGCGTAGGTACTTTGAGTGAATGTTCTTTGCGTCACGGTAGGTTTCATCCTGTGCTGCGATCATCTTGTCCCCTAGCCACTCGGTGAGCTCCTCACAGTCCTGCAGGTACTGCTGCACCTGCAGGCTGTCCTTGAGCCGCTCCAGCTGCTCGTACGCCCTCTGGCGGTTCTGGTTACGTCTAGCGGGAAAGCATCAGTGGCAGTTAGTATCAATTATGGATATCATCTTAAAATAGAACCCCAAAATGGGTTTACTATTCTGAACTTGACTTTATCCACGATATAATGCCTAATCAAGATGTATTATGGGATTGCTTTGCTTTTCTTACATTAGTGTTGTGTAATAAATGATTGAAACATTCCCTTGGATTAGAGACATCTGACTGGAGAATTTTGTTATAATCCTACAGGACAAATACACTGCACACTAGATGAATTATAGCAATTACAGAAAACATTTACTAAATGGAAGACCATGAATTGAACCACATAAACTAATCTGAATATAGCATTTTCTCGATTTTTTTCTGCAGTCTAAATTCAATTTCTTGTACATTAATAGTAGTAGCAGAACAGTTGACAATGACTAATTAGTCTTAATACAATAATTGCCCTATCTAAGTTGACGCTCAAACAATCTAACATTCGTTATTGCACGTACAAAGCATTCTAAACACGACTTTTCTATTAACTCGTTATAAAGCCATATATAGTACTTTCTCGCCAATATTTCTCTGCTCCATATATAAAATCAGCTCCCAACGTTATTAACATGTATTTTGTTAATGCTATAACACATGATATTTATTAATTAATCTGTATGATTAATAAAGAAAAACAGCAAATGATAGTACGAGAGGCTGTTGAGACTAGTTTTACTCTACGTTACTCACATTCGTTCACTATTGTGAATATAGTGTGTTGCAAATACATAGTATGGCATTGGAATGACATGTTTCTTATTGTTTACTGTACTGCTTTGTGATAGAGTTGTGTTACTGCATGGGGCTGGGCACAAGGAATATTGATTTATGTTCAAGAGTTATACACATGTATCTACTTGAAAAGTGTATATTGTATACCATATTTAAATCGCAATCAATATATTTTGTATTCTTATATCAAATACTGATATATTACTGTGGGTAGACATGTTGTTGTATGGTCTGAATGTTGTGATGTGTCATATCAGTGTTACCATATGACAGCCTTGGAGGATCTGTCTTTTACCACAATCGTATAAGTAAAAGTATAAGTTTTTACAGCCAAACCGCTAAACCTTCAATGACAAGTAGGACCTTACCTTTCGGCAAGCTGCTCAGCCTTCAGTTTGATCTTGTCGCCCGCATAGTGGCTGTCCTCCTGGAGGCGCTGCGCGAACTGCAGCACGGCGTTGATCTTCTCGTCGTTGGCGTCCATGGTGGTGATGAAGGCCTCATGCTGCTTGATGATGTTCTCAGCAGCCTCCAGTGAGTGCTGAATGTAGACAAGCACACATGGTGAAACCAATGTACAGGATCTACACACACCTGCCACCATCTCTCTGATACAACTACTTCATCATATACCGTTCATATGTTTCATTAGATACCTGATTTCAAATATCCCATGTGTATTATTAATACCACATGAAACACTTTGCTTTTATATGTTATGGATTTTACATATCAATCATACTTTATGACTCTCCTTGCAATATATTAATTTATGGCTAACCTATGGATGAATTTTAAACGAAAGAAATCAATCTGGAAATACATTTATATTTAACTACCACCAATCAACAATGGTAGAAACTCAACGTTACCACATTGTTGGCCACTGAAATGTCTAATATCCTCGCGTAATGGTCAATTGTGAATGGAACACGAGGTTATATACGACTTCTTTTTTCTTTAAAAAAGATTCATATATGCTCGTAACCCAACGCCAACTTATCCTTTTCTTTGATTGTCGACAAGATCACTATGTTCAGATTGGGTTGAGTTTTATGGTCTTCAATAGTCATTCACATTTGACAAACTTGAGGAAATGAAAGGAAATGAATATCTGGCGCCAAAAGAAGCATATTTCTGCAAGAAATACATTCCTTTCAACAAATAGCTTGGGAGAGAAAGAGATTTGATCAATTCATTTTTTAAATTAACTTTTTTTTTAAACAAAAATGTTTATCTAGCGTTACCAGCACGTATAGTTTGTTCACATAACAAAAGTCTGTAAAATTTAGTCTCAGAAACGTAAGGTAATTGTCAGTGGGGTGAAATGAGAAGTAGATTGGTAACACTATTATACCTATTTTCTAATATGGTATAATTGTGATTGTGGTAGCCGTGGGGTTTCTTGGACTTCTGTGTCGTACTACAGTAAAGTATCAACTGTTTGTGCACCAGTGCGTGGATTTGGGTGTACGTTATTGTTGCATTGAACAGAAGCAACATTAGCATGCATGAATCAAACTGATTTGTAAAATAAGTTCCATTTTTTGTATAAGTAACTTTGTTTTGTATTTTAATGGGTAAATTCATAGATTTTCATCTCTTTTTCTAATTTAGTAATCTACCACATCGTCTTATTTTTCATCAATTGTTGTACATCACATAGCAATTATTTTGAGTATACCGATGAAGATAATATATTGATGGAAACATCAGAAATGTCCACAAATGTGCTGTCGCTGGGTTATATAAGCCGAGTTAGGACACACAGAACAGTTCATAAGACTTTTTTGGTGATGCTGTAATATCCCATGCACCACTTCGTTAGTGCCCGTCTGCCAATCACTGGTTAATGGCGCTAGCACAGCAGTGAACGCACCACGATCTCTCCACTTAAACAGTAAATCCCCGAACGTGATAAACCAAAGGTGAAACAGAATTGGGGTCCCACAACTGCAATCATGACAAATGAATGCTAGAATAATTCAAAGGAGTTCCCACAAAGAATCACCACTTTCAGATCAGGCAGGAAACTAACCGGAAACCAGGTTGAGGGTAATTGGTGAGAGGGGGAAGAGCAACAATATAATACAGAGTACTCAATACAGTGCATTGTCATCCCCAGTTGTAAATTCATGCTGGGCAGAAAGAGTCATCATCAGATAAACAAATCAATGCAGAACTTATCAGTCTATGGATCGTTCAATACAAATCATGAAATCATCCACCCAACAGAGGCTAACAGCTACAGCAATCGAGCATTCTACTGAAGTGGAGTTGCAGCGGCGAGCATAGCCGGAGACACGGTCCAACTACCACACCGAATCAACGTAGCGGCGGTTGAACGGTCCGGCTCAACATAGGATTAACACAACACAATGACCGCCACTGCTGTCTTACCTGTTCGGCTTCTTTGCGGACACACAGTAACGGGAACACCAAGACACTGCGCCACGTGCACACTGGCACACTCACATATACATTGATTTCCCGATCACAGAAATAAAAGAACCCCTAATGTAACTTTGAGAATTAATGAGATATGTCAGTGGTTGTGTGTGGGTGTAGTGTGAGGAGGTAAGAGTACTCAGTAGTCCAGAGAACCCGGGCCCAAGTGAGAAGTGAGTCTGAATGTGAGGCTTACAGAAATGCTACATTCATTTAAATCTGTGTTTGAGGGGAATGAAAAGCTGCATTCATTTCTTAACATTGGAGGTACTGTTATAAAATGTGTGTGAAAATCTCATCAATATAACGAGGAACCCCATTACAACCTGTGTGCCTGTATCTGGGGTAATTTTATATGGCTACTCAGGGTCGAGTGCACTGTTACATTAGAGCAGCTCTTGAGATTTTTTCCCATACAACTTTTTTTTAATGAATTGGTGGTACACTTTCAGAAACAAATGCAGATCGGTGGCCTCCAGAAAAGTAAGATCATATAACTAAAAGATTAACTTTAAAATGTGAGAAGATGAAGTATAATTGTGATGTAGTGTGGATGTAGTAGCTGTGTGAGAGACCCGTTCCGCTTGATACAGCAGTGAAACAAGGAGACATGCAGGACAAAATATTTTAACCCAAATTTGGTTCTTTCGCACCAAAGGGACAACAACATGAAAGACAACAAGGACATATAAAGACAAAAGACTCGGACCAACACGCACACACACATAGACACGGTGACAACAACTTAGGCTGTAGACGGCAACACCGTGAGGCGGGTGTCCCCAGTGGGCGAGGCGTCTTTACCTGCTTATCTAATCCGGGGGTAGTCTGTGCAACGAAACACAAAACCAAGTCAGAAGCCAGCACTACTACTTATGTCAGGACACCACATGGAGCAATGCCACGTAAGACACTGCTGCTATTGGCATCGACCTTGTCAACATGTTCAGAAATAGTCCTATTTAAGTATTATTACATCTAGTTACCGCTGCGCATTATTCTCTGAGAAGCGTTAATCTATTCTGAATGGTTAAAAAATACCTAGGGGTCATCTATATGCTCCTAGAGGTTTTTTGTTCTATAAATAATTACATAATTTTTATCCGGCTTTCTGGCGTACTGAAATCGGAGCATCGAACCAAAAAATGATGTGAAATAACGTGAAAGTATTTGATTCAACAACTCATTAAATTTGTAGATAATTTACATGTCCATATGATCTTTTGATACAAATAGCAGCTTCAATGTAGGTGGGGGGATGGTCTATGGGGGAGAATATGGACAGCTATCGAAAGAGAACAACCGAAAACAGGTACTAAAGATCCCCCAAAGGGAGATTATACGCAGGCAGGAAAATCAGAACATGTTGGTGGGGAAAGAAAATCCAAGAGACAGGAAAATAGAAGGGAAGTACATACATAGAAATATTTAATGCATATGCATCTAACAGTTTTTATATTTTGTTTAGATCAAAGAAAAGTGTGCATGTCAATTATCTTTTGATGTAACTGGTTTTGTCTTGATGTAAAATGCAAACATTGGACCAAAATTACAAATCGTTTTTTTTCCTTCACCAAAAGTATTCTTTTAGCTAAATGCACGGTTTCCTTTTGGAGAGTTGTGAAATACATTTAGACCACACACACACAGGTAAGTCAAATGAAACAAAATGATATAATTGGTTCCCTTCCCAACCATACATCAATATCTTGAGTTTGCAGCAGTCTGAAACAAAGATATGTCAAGGGACCTCACCATTGGACAGAGGGGCATTCGTCAAGTGAACAAAGTGCGACGTCAACTTACCGGGACCTCTTCCTTAGACAGGAAGTTATCCTGCTGGCTCAAAAGGACCTCGGCCTGCTTGGCATCGCGTAGGAATACCTGCAAAAAAGGTTTAAAGTAAGAATGTTGTCGGTTACCAGGCTATTCACCGCAATATCCTTATCATGGGACCAGGGGCAGACACTGCATATTCGGGTATAATCCAGCTGGGCTCATAGTTCTATATCTATCATTGTGTAGCAAATTAATTGAAACCTTAGAAGGTTCATATATCCAATAGCTCCCAGGCAAGAATCAGAAGCTACCCCTATGGGACTAGTATAGTGATTTATATCATGTCTAATAGCTTGATGATGGCGCTATTGCCTTACCTGGAGGTTCAGGCTCTGTGAGAGCAGGTGTTGTTTGTTCTCCCACATCCTCTGTACATCGTCCCATCCATCGTCCAAGGCCTTCAGACGCTGTTTGTAAAAAGGGTACAGGGAATTAATAGGGTACAACTCAGAACAAACTGGGTTTTTGATATTTACTCTTTCAAAAATTAAAAGATTAAAGAAAGTACAATGTACCACCAAATTGCAAGGATGGTATATTTCTTTCTAATATGGCTACTGCTTTTACTATTTGAGCAGCCTTTACATTGTCTGCTAACCTTCTTTATAGATAAATAAAATGTTGTAAGTGAGTTGTCATACCTCTCTGAGGAACATGTGCTGCACGTCCTCTTGTCCGTCCACGACCTTCGTACCATAGTCGTGCATCTTGCGGTACTCCTCTGCGTACGCATCAATCTCCTCCTTAATCTGTTGGTGTTGGTTCAGCAGGCGCTCGGCCTCAGCCAGATCTGTCGGGATGTCCTCTGACGCTACGGTGGTCTGCGTCTTGGTCAGCCACTTTTGGAAGTGGTCCAAGTTCGCCAGGAAGTGCTGAAGCTCGCTGGCCTCTCCAAGGCGCTCGTCGCGAAGCTTCAACTATATACGGAAAAGGAGCATTGAAGTGCGGGTAGTGTTATTCCAGGCACTAGCATATAGACCATTCTATTGCGACTATATACTGGCATGAATTTAATTATTACCGGAAATGAATGTATTCTGTATTCTTTATAGTACAAATGTTATCATCAGTCTGTTTAATAACTCTATACATGCAGAACATACATACCATTGTCTTTAGTTCAGTCCAGAGTTCGGTCATTTCGTTGATCTTGACCTGAATGGCTTCAGCCTCCTCTGGTTTCTGGTCTTTTAACCGGTCAGCCTCATCTTGCAGCGAATCAAGCTAAACATGAAAGAGAGTTTCATCTTTAATATGAACACAATATAACACTGACATTATGGACTATTCGCTGGTCTAGAAATGAGCGATGTATGTAATTACTAACATGAGCTAAGTACACCTGCTTGCTATGTACATGTGTTTTGTTGGAGGTACCGGTCGTTTTGGGTCCGAATAACTTAAAGGAGAACTTACCTTAGCCTGAATGGCCGCTAAATCTCGCTCCAATCCAGACAGACGACGCTGCAAGGTCATGACGCCAGCAAGGTCGTTACCCAGTTCATCCGTGGACTCAACCAGCTTGGCCTTCTCACGAATCCAGGACTGCAAGGGCGAGATAACATTGCTTACAAATTCAGGGATGTAAGTCAGGACAGGTAGAAAAACAGAAAGTCGGACCAGGCCCTCCCGGCCAACAGAACAACATGAGAAAGCAACCCCAGTGCTCCTGTGGCCCTCCCCGCCGCCCCTACAGTCCCTCCCGGCCAGCAGAGCGCCCCCTGGACGGTCTCTTTGGCCCTCCTGGAATGTTCCCAGTGACTCACTGGGAGGATTCCAGGAGGGCCAAAGAGACCGTCCAGGGGGCGCTCTGCTGGCCGGGAGGGACTGCAGGGGCGGCGGGGAGGGCCTCAGAGGGGACAGGAGACCTCCCTGGGGGCGTTCTGCTGGCAGGGAACACTGCATGGGAGGTGGGGAGGGTGGAAACGGAACTTTTTTGTCAATGGTAGAACAAAAAAGTACAGAAATATAGATAATCTTCATGAAAGTGAGATTCCAGGAATTCCTGGAATTCCAGGAAGACTTACATCCCTGCAAATTGATTCATTTCTAAGAGATGCACTATTCTGCAATAAATCGAATTATTTCATTCTCTTATTTTGATATCATGTTTATGTGGATTATCATAGCATAAGCTTTACAGAAGGCTCTGGTTCAGGTACCGTTCAGGAAGACTGTTAGAAGATACTGGGCATCTCATATCACAATCACAAAAGATTTGACTCACGATTGTCTCCTGGCATTCAATGTGCCAGGTTGTTACACCATGGGCCAGGTTGAGCGAGTCTCTCTTTCTGTCAGCCAGCTCACGAAGTTCGGACCACCGTTGGTTGAGCTGATTCTGTCGTCCGATCACCTCGTCCGAGTTAGGGTGCTCGTTATGCAGCAGTTGCCGCGCGAGCTGGTTAACAACGGCCACTTTGGAGGCGTTGGAATTCATCTCCTGGTCGAACGTGGCGAAACGAGCCTTGAGGATCTCCACATCCTCGATGTCGTCCGTCGGCTCCATTGAAGCCAATAGTTTTTCCTAAAACAACCAGAGATGTAAGTTTAGTGTCAAGGCAGGCCTTTCTTAAGTTTATGTCAGTGACGAGAGGTAGGTCGGCCAACAACTTATTTACAAGTCCTTCAATATTAATCGTATTTATATAAGCTTTGTCTGTCTTGGACAAACTTATGCTATTATACATGATAAACCTTGGACTTTACCTTTTCTGCGATCCATTGTTCCACTCCGTCAGCCTCGTTGAAGAGTTTGTATAGAGCGAGGGCATCAAGAAGGCGCTGCTTTCGTAGCTTGGCCAACTCGAGCAATTCCTGATAGCGACGGTCAATGGACCCAAGCCGTCCGAGCACTTCTGGGGATTCTTTATCCTAAAAGACATGAGGGGATTTATTAGTTCAGTCTACTTTCAGCTATTCCATAGATTATTCAGCCGGATCATCATTTACATTGGTGGCTTTATTTAATATGCTTTATTATTCATTTCATATAGCGCAGAGCGAAAGTTGGTTCATGCAATTTGTGGACCAGTTTCTCATATAAAATTCTCCTTTTGAAAATAATGTAATCCTATGAACGGATTTCGCTTGCAGTACTTTCTAAAAATCAAATGGAGGTTCTAATTTTGGTTGCACGGTAATTTCACAAACACTGCTCGTCTTCAAATCTAATTAAAATGCTTTTTCATTAATAACAAGTTTCTGCTTGGACACCCAGCGGTACAGCTATGAGTCTAGCTCACTCACCTGCTCGCCCAGATTGCCGGCCTGCTCGTGGAGGGCCTGGATGACGCTGCTGTAGTTCTGCAGGTCCTCGCTCACCTCCTGCAGAGAGACGGGCACAGAGGGGTTAGTCAGTGCAGTAGGTGGCCGCTTACAGCTAAGTACTAGGCACTTATAAGCACAGCCACAGCCAGTAGCAGTTGCACTTGCACGCACAGGCCTTTTCGAGTTACTCGAGCAACTACAACCAGTATTCCCTTAATTTCACTATGCCTAGAGTGATTTAATCATGAAAAACTTAAAACTGTTATGTTTAAACAAACTAGGTTAGAACTAATTAATCTAAGTCTTAGAGTCACATTACATTATGCTTACACACTACATGCATTTTATTAATACTTCCCAGCTCCCTTTGGTTTATCATGATTGAGTTTGTGCATCTTAAGTTAGCTTGTTCCCATTGATTACTGCCTTTTCTTTTTACATTTACAGAGGACATTGATTTCCATTTATTCATTGTGCAGTTTTTTTCCAATCATACTACACACAATCCGGTTTGAGTTGATTCTAAAGCAAAGCTGATATTGAAACAATCAGCGCATTATGTTCAACGTTAATCTTTTACTTAAACCTAGGAATACCTCTTTTTTTAATTCACTCTCGACTATTAGTACCTGCTATGTGATTTGAATAGCTCTTTAGGAGAAGAGTACATGATGTATGCATCACCTTTCTAAAGCATTTACTTCACGTACAAGTGACCAGAAAACAAAAAGATCGGTTCTATAAATGTTGACAGTTTGTAAATAAAATTGGGGATATTAAATGGACCCGACAAATTAAATCAGGAAAAATTTCAAGACAATCTTATTGAGAAAACAAAAAATGGTTTCATCTTTTATAAGAGAAACCAGAATACTCATTTCAAAGTAACTCCTACTAAAAGCCAGAATACATGCCATATACAGGGAAAGAATAAAAAAAAACACGTTCAGTGAAAAGGCCCAACAATTTTGTGGGCAAATGAAAGAAATTACTAATACGGGAATAAAAGAAAGAATATAAAATTGGGGAATGGGTAAAAAAAGGTTTAAATATATAGAAACCTGAAAACCCTGCATAAGTCGGCATATTATAAAAAGGAAGATTTGTGTGACTAGTAAGCTATTTATCTGCAATGGCCTGACTACTGCATGTCTATATACAACACACGGGAGGCACACGTATATTGCAGTCGCCTGCATTGATTCACGCATCACTCTGCTGCGGTGACAAACTAGTGACACACGGGTTAATAATACGCATGGCGAACATGATGCCCACACGGTCTGTTAGTGGAAATATGCACAGCCGACCGAGGGCTCGGACCGTACATGCTTTCAAGATGGACTCAGCCGTTCTACATGCAGCGACTGCCAATCCTGGAAACTTATCGTAACAATAATAATAACCGCACCTAGAGAATGATTGAGGGACGGAATGATACCAAATCGTACGTATAGGGCCAAAGACCTTTGCCGAAAGGAACAACTTAGAAATTTATTACATGTATTATTTAACTTAATATGCAAGGCCTTAACCAACTCAAACCAGACTAAAAATTAGTTTCAGTGTCAATCAATGGAGAGGGGAAGGGCAGGGGGGGGGGGGAGGGAGGGACAATTCAAAATAATAACTGATTGTAACTAGCAAACCATTCACAAGGCAGAGGATAACAGAGGACAGATGATAGGCAACAAATCAATAATGAAGGTGTAGAAAGAAGGCAATAAAAATGTCGTCTCATGCACTCACAGGTTGCTGTGCATTGAGGTCATCTTCAATTCTCTGAAATCACACGGGCACAACATAACTTGTTAGCACTCACTAACCACACTCCGTTTCTTCTCCCCTTTCTGCAGCGCTCTCCTCAATGTGTTTAGAAGTATGTGCCTCTAGCGCACCAAAATAGTCATTCATTTCCATCGCCCACACATAATGGAGGCCTCAAAAAGTATGGACAGAGTTCGCCTAAATATAAGATTATTTATATATTTTTCATTACCGATTTCCGATGAAAGGAATTTGTGATGATTCCTGGACCAAACTTTCTATTTTTGTTTTGGAGGTGTTTTTTGCATCTCCCTCTTTTTTTTTCTTTTTGCAAAAATAAAAATTATTCGGGTGTAACCTAGGCTACTTTACAAAATGCATGCACGCACTCAATGGCTATGAGATTGATGGAGACAGAGGCTATAGTCAAGGGGAAAGAATGAGCAAGATCTCAACCAAACGTTAGAATAAAACATTTACACGAGTCACGTGAGCCCTTTAGATCTGCCACATATTTATTGGTTATCTGCTCATATTAAGTTTAATTCACCAATACGGTCTAATGGTTAAAAGATATACATGAATAGAAATCGAAGCAAGAACAGAAAAAATATATTTTGTTTCATGTCAAAGGATTCTAGTAGACAGAATATAAAATAAATGGTAAATTAAAAGTGCCAGAATGTTACTCGTGGTAGAGGTCAAGTGTGAATTTCATTTTAGAACAGATGCTTTAGGAGCAATATAATGGTGCTTGTGAATTCTTAAGGAATTTTAAAGAGCAGATATGCTTATAATTTTCATTAAATCTTGTGCCGAGAAAAAAGGCCAAAATGGATATGCAGTAATCAGATCAACAAATGATAATAAAAATTAGTTTTTAAAACATTCTCGGTTTCAATAAGAATCCAATATGCAGTCATTTAGCAACAGAAACATAATTAATATTAATGGTAACAACGAAAGAAACAAATGGGGAAGGTAAAGAAGCTGCTTATAAATGATCTAAAACTACAATATTCAGAGAAGTTTTATTAATAGTTTAGAAAGGGCACGCAAAAACCTTCAATCAAAGGTCCACGTTCAAATTCCATAACAGATATGAAACCAGGGAGATGCCTACTTTGTGCTTCTTGAGTAGAGACTGCACAGATGCTTCGTCTTTTCCAACGTCTTCGCTTGACACAAGACGAAGGGTATCCAGCATCCAGGTGTCGACATCGTCCGCATCAGCAAAGAACTGTTGAAGATCACAAAGACAATGTCATCTACATATTTAAGTGCTTCAAAGGTTCCACAATGGAATACACATTAAAATTGAAAAAATATTCTTAAAAGTAAAGATATATAAATTGGAGGAAAAAATCCTTTATCAAATACAACTAAACACGTCATACCTGATAGAAGTCGACCGCCTCGAGCAGTCGTTTCTTCCGGTAGGCGGCCAGATCGATGAGGTTGTCCCACTGCCCGTTGATCTCGTTGATGCGCTGTTGGATCTTGTCAGCGCCCAGGTTACCGGCCTTGATGAGGTCCTCACCAACCTGCATCACTGACTGCAGGTGCGAGTGGCGGGCCTGCATGCCATCCTCGTTAGACTGAAAACATTATCAGAGCTAGTATTAGTACCGCTTTCACGTACGTCACGTATGTTAGAAATTAGGGGAAACCCAACATACAAACTGAAAACTCTGATGAATATGAACAGAAACAAAGAACTGGTATTGGATATTGATCATACAGACTCACATTTTGTCTGCCACAAGTTTCAATAAACATTTAAATGAAATCAAGAGGTACAATAATATTACAATAAGGTAATTTAAATATCCAATGATCAAAATGCAAAACTATCTAAAGAATAAGAATTGAAACTAACTGAAGTAAATTGAAATTGACAACTTATATGTATTAAGGGGGGAATTCTTAAATGAGTCTTTTCATCTAATTCAAAATATACCATCTATATATTATATATGTACTACAAAACCTAACTTATATAGCAATTAGCTTTATGATACAGTTTCTATAGGAATTCGCTGTAGAACAATCACTAGTGGCATATAAATCTAGACTTTTCTTCTAATTTGGTAGGGGTTCTGGGGAAATCATGGACTTAAACGTAAATGGAAAACACACATTAACTTTCAACTTGATAAGCAGGAATATAAACAGTAACCGTTTAAGAACATTAGGACCCATTTCCTAGCCAATATTGTTTAAATACGTGGATATCTGCTGCATGAATACTGAGGTACGAGAGCATTGGTAAGAGTGTCCTCTATTGTTTCCCTCTTTTGCGTACCACTATAAATTCAATACAGCTAGCCATCTTAATATGTCTGTTTTGGAACTCTAAGTCTAATTCTTCTACATGTATGTGCACTTCTCTGTATCGGTTGTGGCTTTGGGATTGGGGTCTTAACTTAAAATCCAAGAGTTTCTTAGTTATAAACTCCACCTGTTCTGGAATAGAATATGCCTGAACCATATCTGATACAGGCTTGATGGCTGCCTCGTGTAGGGCAAACTGCTGGGTCATTTCCTCATCCTCCGCCTATAGATAAACATACCCCAATCTTTTATCCAACTGTTTGTCTTTCCATCACTTGAGCACAGCCCATAATGACAACCAATCACTAATATGTACATGCATCACAAATTTCTTTAAGAAATATACAGCAGTCCAACATTATAGCACTCCAATGCACTATATGGATATATATCTAAAACTGGACATCGACATCCATGTAACAGAATCCTTCTAACAGAAAGCTATATTTAGTAGAATTAGAAATCCATGAATATCTATATGAAGGAGAACACCATGTTCATGCCTATGAATATGTCTGTGTGTATGTTCATTTCAAAATTCAAGATTGCAACCATTCATTGAATGCCACCATGCTTTCAATGTAATCTTGAATTGCAGTTGCAGTAATTTGATACTAATAAAAACAAACTATTCTATTTTTCTTTCATGAACAGTTGGCATCCCATAGATTCAAGATGACTATCACTCATTAAATGTCCGATGCTTGAAATGCAATCTTGACTTGTAGTTGCATTAATTTGATACTATCAAAAAAACAAATCCCATTTGATTTATCCTTCATTCAACCCATTCAAGATGGCTACCATTTACTAAATGCCACAATGCTTTCAGTGCAATGAAGAATTGTAGTTGCATTAATTTGATATCTATACAAGAAGATTTCTATTTGATACCTTTTTCAAACACAGTTGGCACCCCATAGGTTTAGGATGGCCACCATTCATTGAATGCCACAATGCTTTAAATGCAATCTTGAAATGTAGTTGCATTAATTTTATACTGTTAAAGAATTCCAATTTAGTTGTTTTTTCCATGAAGAGTTGGCACCCCATAGGTCCAAGATGGCCACCAGTCATTGAATGCCATAATGCTTGAATGCAATCTTGAATTGCAGTTGCATTAATTTGATTCTTAAAAAAATACTTTCTTTTTTTTCTTTCATGAACAGTTGGCACCCCATACATTCAAGGTGGCTACCAGTCATTGCATGCCACAATGCTTTAAGTGCAATCATGAATTGTAGTTGCATTAATCTGATACTGATAAAAAAACTAATTCTATTCTTTTTTTTTAATTCATGAACAGTTGGCACCCCATATATTTAAGATGACTACCATTGATTGAATGCCCCGCTGCTTGAAATGCAATCTCGAATTGTAGTTGCATCAATTTGATGCTAATAAAAAACAAATTCTTACCGATTTTTCTTTCATGAATAGTTGGCACCCCATAAGGTGACTACCATTCATATTAATGCAAATACAATGCTTTAAGTGCTATCACGAATTGTAGTTGCATTAATCTGATACTAAAAAAAATAAAATATTCTATTTGATTTTTTTTTCATGGACAGTTGGCACCCCATAAATTAAAAATGCACCCAGCACCCAGGTCAACAGCTATATACGGACACGTGTACCTCCCCTGCCTGTTCTGCTTCAATGCAGAGTGAAGAGGGTGGGAGGGGGTGACCATCAACAGTGCATAAACACTTTGATTGGATGACAATGCAGTTTTTATATTACAACCCTAAATTTGTGCAACGAAAATCATCTAGAAATACTAAGTATTTTTTCCAAAGAATAGCTTTTCTAGAATGGCTCGATACTCAGAAATCCTACTGCGAATAAGAAAAAGTCAAATTCTGATTCTAAACACCTGAAAAGTGAGAAATGCTGGCGTTCACGGTTTATGTAGGAAATGTACTGAAAACACCAAAAATATGCAACAAAACCCTAATTTTCTCAAAAACTGTTCAATAGGATTTTTTCTAACTGAGGTTCCAGTGTTTTCTACCCTCATGTTACACATTGGCATAGAGAATATATTGGCACCTAGTCAGGATTTTGCCCTAGAAGCAATCTGTGAGGCAAAAAACAGCCAAAATGAGCCACTGGTCTGAAGTATAAAACTGGGCATCGATCACTATAGAGCTACAAAGAGAGAGAATCGATGTCCAGTAATTATTCTACATTTGGAAATAAAGGAGAAACTACTTTGACATACAAAAATAAGCATTCATATACATGACAACGGAATTATCGAACTTGGGGGTGAATTATTTGCAATATTCCTTTTTTTTAAATTGAAATTGTCCGAGGAGTAGAGAGCATATTTTTTACCTTGTGCTTGTTAAGCAGCAAGTGTACTGAGGTGAGGTCATGCCCGAGATCGGGGGAAGACATGAGCTGTTCCTTCTCGCGGATCCAGCCCTCCTCGTCGGCCATGTCCCAGTAGAACTGCCAGAGGCGGCGCGACTCCCCGAGTTTGGCGCGGCGGTCGGCAGCCAGCTGCTGCAATTCTTCGTATGCAGCCTCAAGGTGCGCCATGCGGTCTTTGACCACTTGGGGATCACATGGTTTGTAATCTGAAATGAAGAGTGTTGGACACATGCATATTGGGATTCTGTTTCTAAACTAATTTAACAGATTAATTATTTCAGCATTTCTAAGGGAATGCCTCGTTCGGTGTGTACTCCACATAAAACTTCAGATGTAAATACTTGGTACATCATTTTCAAGACAAAATTAATCCCCATGGCTCTTGATGAGGCATTTTAGTCTCTGTTTTCTGGTTATATTTGCTTACCTCCGGCATCAGTGAACTCTCCTTCAACAAACTTATCGGCTTGTGAGTTGACACTGCGTACCCGCTCCCCGACAACATTGATGTCAGCTTCGAGCAGGGAGTGCTTCTGTAGCAGGTCCTCTACACCCATAAGATGTTTACCAAAGTCATCTGATAACAAGCGAGCCTGCAACAAATGTTAAAGAAATTAAACTAGGATGCTAAATTGGGCCATTCATTGCGGTACATTGCTCCAAGGACACACTGCTGTCACTCAGAGGAGCAATGAATGATCAGACTCGAGAGAGATATCTTTTCTATCCATGGAATGATGTAGTGTTTTATGTTACTTTTAGTCGAAATAAACAATGTGTACCCATCTAGTTCACTTTCAACATCACTCTTCACAGTAAACTTTCAAGTCTTCCTCAAAGCCACAACTCACCTTAATTTCATCCATCCAATCAAGGATGTAAAGCATCTCTTGGAATATTTTCTGAAGTGCGAGGGATAGTTCTAAGCGCATGCGACGTGCACGTAGCAGTTCCAGCAGGTAGTTCCACAGGCGCAGGACGTTGTCTTTGCGGCTGTTAATCCGCTCAATGTCATGGTAGTTCTCCTGTTCTAGTTCATGGGCCACCGACACGACAGCCTGAACACGCTCTTCATAGGCGTTGATGTCGGTCTCAATGGCTTCATGTTTCTTTGTCGCTGCTTCAACGGCAGCTAGGTCATAGCCGAAGTTATCCTGCGAAACCAACCGCTGGTTCTCGCCAAGCCATGTCTCGCGCATACCGGCTTTACGGTCGAACCGAGAGGCCAGCTGTTCAAGTTTCTCTTGTCTGAAGAAGATAATTTAAGCATTCCTAAGAGATTGAACTCCTACAGTCAATCGATACAGAGGTACGTTTTAGGATAACTTATTTCTCTACCATTTATGTTCAAAGAATAGGAATTACCAGATCTATCCATCTCAAGCGGAAAATAACATTACCTGATGAGTTCTTCACGGAGAGCCAGTTCTCGCTCGTGCTCAGCCTTCTCGAGGCGGTCCCAGGCACGGTTGATGTCTGATATAAGTTGGCTTTCTTTGGGTAGATAGGGTTTCTGGTTGTTAGCACGCATCTTGCTCTGAATGGTGAATAAGAGCACTTCTAAGTTGCCCTTTTCAACAAACCTTGGGAGAACAAATTGGACATTGGTTATCATACAATTAAATCAAAGGACACTAATCAGGTTATATGATAATTGAAACACTACACATTATACGGTCTACTGACCGGATGGGCCTTGTGAAATGCCTTGTCAAGAAATCAATTGATAATTACCCAGTAAGATTCTATTTGTTTTATTCATACATAGTCACTGTTCACACTGTAATTTTTAAGTACCGTAACAATTATATGTGTACACAAATTTGCCGAAACCCACAGGAAGACTGCATTCTCCTCTTCAAACTTTAAAATAGCAGATATTAGGACATAAGATACATATTAAATATATAAGACGCAAAGTTGGCATGATATTTTAACCAGAGATGCTTACTTGGGTGGTTTTTCAACTGTGCGGTAGGTGTTAAATGTAGTGAGTTGTTGCTGCACGCCTGTTAGCGAGTTGGCGAAGTCGCGCTCGTTGAGAACCTCGATTGTGTTCTTGATCCAATCGAGCAGGTCTGATGTGAGGGTCTCGTAGTCGTTGATCATCTGGGTGTTCTCCAGGCACTGGTTGATAACCTATGGAGGGCAAAATACGATGAGTGCATCATCTGGGTGAAATATTCAAGAGAACACAACCCATGTACTCGACTACTGAACTTATTTCCTAGGTTTTGTCTGATAATGCATTGCATACAGTTTGGAAGCATTAAATTAGAATAAATAAGGCGAGAGAAATGTTTCGCTTTTAACCTGACTGATAGTTGGGTGGCAAACTATTGTTATTTATTCATTCATTCAAATCTATCGAACCATCCACCATGACTGGACCTATGGAGAGTGGTGCTACGAGTGGGCTGCAGTGCTTACCTTTCCAACACGGCGGCCCTGCACGGACTCGGCCTTCATCTTAGAGAAGAAGTGGTAGTATGTGACGACGTAGGTCATGATGGACTTCTCGTCGGGGTAGTCCACGCACACATCTGGTACAATACACATGGACATGTCACTCTATAGGCAATCTCTCCTTTCTGTTACTTGCCCCTTGAGCAGATAGATTTCTATCTTAATTAATATACATATGGCTAAACTACAGAGTACACATGTATATGGAGCCTCGTTTATTATTATGATTGTTGTCGTTTCCTTACCATTACCCCCCCCCCCGCCAGCACTAGGGTTCTACATGTTTGTAGTATTATTATGATCATACCTTCGGCATCAAGGAAGCGTGTGAGGCCCAGTTTCTCCTCGGCAGTGTTGAAAGCATTGTTAAGATTGTATACAGGGTTGCTCTTGCTAAGCTTGTCATAGCGGATGAGGTCGGGTCTGAAAGACAATATGAACACAAATTAAACTTTTTCTGCCTACCCGATGCCCATTTACCTACCAAATGAGTTTCTATTTCCGTAAAACCTTGGCCATAAGCCGACCTTGGATATAAGCCGAATGTGAGTTTGGGAGTAAAAATTCGGCTTATAACAAAAGTGCTTGAAATTTGTTTTCACTATATTTCTACATTATTAAAACCTCGCCTTTAAGCCGAATGGGAGTTTGGGGCTTAAAACTCGGCTTATAGCAGATAAAAACGCCAAATAAAATTCGGCTTATAGCCGAGGTTTTACGGTTGTTCTTTACTCATAAACGGTTTACTTACATTTCCACCTATCAATGTTCATGATATTACAATATATGCCATTTTACTAGAAGTACCCGGTACATGTATTAGACTTGATGGGAGATTTGCATAGTTCACTGGAGGATGATCAGTTAACCCAACTACCCAAATGAAAGTTAGTATGGCAATCAGGGGGTATCACGGTAAAACTGACTCTCTTGTTTGTCTTTGACGGTATCATGTATTCTGATATTTTTCGGACTAGACGGTTGTCATATTTCGTGTGCAAACACCACCAGTTTACATTACAAGTAGATTAGCCTCCTGATATCGCTATAAGAGCATTATACGGCTCCTCTGATAATCACCTCCATACGGTCACAGATAGCGGTGTATTTGACCTATATCCCTATCACACTCTACCAGATAGCAACCAATAGTATATCACATTACTCTAAACATACCACAGATTCCTTTAGTTCTGAGGATGCAAGTGCACGTTCAATTTTATTTTTCAGTGAATTTATCACTCCAATGACCATTAGAATTTCCCATATGAGAGCACATTATCAGTAATTCACAGCTGTGCGCAGATGGAATGGTGTACAAGTATTTTACCTGTAGGGAGGTCTATGGAGATGATATCACCGCTTATATGTTAGAGTATGGGTGTAGGTGTGTTTGGTGTATGTGATGGGGGTCGGGGGGGGGGGGGGGGTCGGAGGCCTCTTCAATAAGGCTGGGTCAAGTGCTCTACGTTTACACACCAGCCTGTTATCAGGCACTATGAGAAGGCCCATCACGGGTCAGACACACAGTCAACTAAAGCTTCCCACCTCCCTATCAATAACACCAACATCTAGACAGCCTCAGCTCAACTCACCATACTTGAGCATTTTACTTCTCCAACAGCTCTAACCCTTTCATGGTGATACCGAATACTATTCAGGGAAGATCAGTCAGGTTATATATGTAAATTTGATATTGAAGGATCAGCAGAACAGCTGTTGCAGTGTAAATAGGCAATCTCTATGCAGTCTATATGGAACACATTCATACCAGTAGACTGTGGGTTATTATCATTTCCTAAAAAATCATGTACCAGTATATTTTAGTTGAATACATATATATAACAGGTGTAAGCTACTCCCCTTCCATAAAACGACCTGTCCAATCTAGTAGCTCACATGTCAGACCGCTATTTAATAAGGATATCACCACTGTGTACTTGCACCATAATTGTTACAAGTACAAAGTGTACAGTTATTTAGACTGCACATATGCCACGGCCTTTGTATGCGGGAGCTACTCGGAGTGAAATAGTTCAGGCCGGTTACGACCAGTACTGACAGGGTAAAATAAACTGGTAATGCAAACCTAAACAACCCTTCACAGCTCAGATAAAGGCCCGCTTACTGTGAGATCCACTGCCATCAGGGTACAACCTCTGACTATAAACACACTGATCTGGGAGCAAAACCCTAACCAACCAAAAAGTGTTGTTTATCGTTGCCATCTCTTGTTAGTCTCTCAGCAGTCAACTCAAAAAGATTTGAGCAGATCATGAGTCGTGGTTGAAAGTACTGCTCCGATGAGAGATCTCTGGGAGTTTCATCTATTCTGGCCATTTGTTTAATATATACCATGTACTATTATAATGCAACCTTATAAAATGCAGCGACTAGATGCCCTGAGAATACAGCATGCTGCCCAGTCCCAGGGGGCGGCCACGAGCTGCTCTGTGTGCCATGTTGTGTGTGTGCGGGGGGGGGGGGGGGGGTCATGTGTGCATCATGTGTGAGGATCAGGAGCTGCTGACAGTACGCCGTACCAGGGCCGTGATATTGAACCCACCTTATGTAACCCACCCTCAGTCACTGCATGCCGCCCTACCAGATTAACCCACTACATGCACAGGGCTCACATTAGTTAGGCCGATTACAAGTAGACTGCACCTCTCTGTGTTACATAGTCACTGGGTGAAGCCGAAGGTGTGTGGGTAACAGCATGTAAAGAGCATGTTTATTGTAGCGTGATGGTCTTGCATATGAAGAAGATGCAAGTTTCAAGCATAGTAGTTTGGTCAATAACTATATTGAGGTGGTCCATGGTGTGGGAATCAGATAGCCGGGAGGGTCAATGGTTAACCAATTCGAACCTGTGTTTGTGGATGATGGCGTTGAAGGCGAGACCGTCCCTCCAGCTGGTGGTGAAGTTACGTACGTTAACATTCTGGTAGCCGGCAGTTTTCATCTGGCACCAGAGCAGCAGCGCATCCTTGGCCGATTTGGTCTCGGAGCTGGCTTCTTCCTCTACGGTAATGTCTTGGATCTGTGGAAGAGAAAAAAAAGAGACAAGGGTCTGGTGAGCGAGTTGTACTTAAAGTATCGTTACTACATGATGGACTATCGTTGTCTCCCTTATCGTTGGGGGATAAATGAGACCAACGAGTATATTTGCAACGTCCAAACAACAACGTATTATATTCTTAATGAGAGGTCATTCCTCCTCTTCTACAAATACGGTGTACAACAGCACCCTTGAACAGCACATATTTTCCGCCTCTGTATTTAGATTAATCAACATGCCTAATTGGCCATGTGGTGGTTTCCCTCTAAACGCTTGACGTTCAAAATATCAAATATTTAAAGTGTGTTTGAAAAAAAATAATTTTTATTTCAATAGTAACGATAGTAGGGGTAATCATTGTTGGGTCGGTATTATAAATCATAATATCCGAAAACTTTGGCGTGGCTAACTATCTTGATTTATCTTTAAATCAGGTCGTTTTACTGGACTGGTGATAAATATAGTTTAGCCCTTCACATTCAGTGACTGGGCAGCATTATTGACTGTGGCTGGTTTGGTCGGCCTACACCACATCATTCACTCCGTGTCCTTCCTAACTACCCCAACCCCCTTCCCTTTCAATTTCCACCAGCCCCCTCTCATACCGCACTATAGATGACTATTACCTGGCATGGGGGTAGGAGCTGACGCCATCATCCAGACTGCTTAGTCAGTCAGGGTGCTAACACCCCCTACACCCCCCCTATTCTGCACTCTCTGCAGCTTCCCCACCTACCAATTTGTCAGAGCACCCCACCTAGTACACCCGAGTTGGGGTTTTGCCACCGTTTAATCACTTCATTTCTAGATATGTGCTTGTGGGAGGTTGGTGGCAGGACGGATATATTGAATGTTAGTGCTGCTCTGTGGCGGGCGGTGCAGGCATGGTTTAGAGGCTTGCTACTGCTAGACTGGGGTGTGGGGTGTGTTTGGGGGGGGGGGGTGCTAGACGGCCGTGATGAGGGGTGGAGGCCGGCCGGGGGGATGGCCGCCCTGTAGCCTCTTCCTCCTGTACCCTCAGGGCCCTGTCTTCCACTACTTGACGACCCCGCCCACCTCTAGCACCCCCCCCCCTCCTCCAGAGCCTCCTCCACGTGACCTACATCTCCATGGCAACCATGGCCTGGTGTGTCCTCATCAACATAATGTGTGCACGGCAGTGTGTCAGCAGGCTCTTCACACTGCCACACGTAGACACACACCCGGGAGCAGCCCTTAATACACACATACAACTAACTCACTTGTAGTTCACTTTACACTACTAAAACACATCTAGCTGTATCAGTAGCACACATGTGTGACAGAACCATCATACAGATGGTGCCTGTCTACTGTAGTGTCAGTATGTGCTGGTAGGTGTCGCGCCTGTGCCGCCCTCTCACCACCCTGGAGTGGGTTCTCTGAGTGGGGAAATATTGGTGATTGATGAGCATGGAGCACCTGGATCATTAAGTGTGGAAATGCAGGTAATTGTAGACCGGCTATCCCTGTGCACTGAGTCCCCTCACCCCTCCTACTATACACACGTACACCAGCCTACAACAGGTGCCACCTCCAGCACCCAAGCACACAATGCTGCAATCAGATGACCTTCTCACACCATTTCCTCCTCCAGCTTCTCATGTTTGTACATGTTCTGTTTTCTTGTGTGCAGTTTCCCCTTGAAACCATTAACACCTGTTTTATTTTTTAATACTTTATTTAATGTCCAAAGACTATCACATGTGTGTATTACTGAATTGTCCACGGAATGTCTGGAGGTAAGGACATAATGATGGATGCGGACAATACCCAGCTACTCAAGGTTCTCTATTTCACTGAGCTATCATTTTACAGGATGCAACCAGGTGACTTTGACGCCTACAATTTTCTACTTCCTTACAATATATCAACGCCGTCATGATACACTGTATACAGGTAAACACCGTATACAGGGTGTCCACACTCGGACACATCTACAGCTGATGCCGGAGCTACCTCTGCTGTTCTCTGCTGTTCCATAGGCGTGAACTACACTGGTTTCAGTGAACTGTGTCTCATGTGACCACTGCATATTAGTCCCACACCTGATGAATCCCTCAGGGCTCTATTGTATTACACTCACGGTATTAAATCCGGGGCCTGTGCCAACTTCCTACAACAGGCA
Source organism: Harmothoe impar (assembly GCA_947462335.1). Lineage (NCBI taxonomy): Eukaryota > Metazoa > Annelida > Polychaeta > Phyllodocida > Polynoidae > Harmothoe > Harmothoe impar. Next base: position 75,822,270 of record OX381704.1, on the reverse strand, counting down.
TTTACTTCGGTACAGAGGATCTGCCTCTTGGGTCACATTGGATACCTCCCTATGTAAACATGATTGAGGTCTCAATAACTGTTGGCAATAAGATGTGGAGACTTGCACAGCCAAGTGCTATCATTTTGTTTTAATACTAGCGTGGTAGAGGATATATTTCACCTACCCGACTACCAGTTAAATGTATCCAATGGAGCGTGTATGGAGTTCTTGCAAAGAAAAGCATAAGAGTACATAATATGTATGGCCAGCATAGTATAGTACACGGTTATTAATCCAGACTCCTAAGTTGAGAGTAGCCTGTATGTATACACCTTGTGGTACACACGGCTAGGTCATGGCCCACCTGGGTCACGGTAGCAGGGTGATCAGGTTGGTTATCAGGCCGCCCTGGAGGAGGAGGAGACCTCGGGTGGCACCCCCTGTGGACGTACGTGGGGGTCACGTGTCAGGGCCTGCCGCTAGGGGTGCTGGAGGAGCTACAGGAGGAGTCAGCAGTCCATCTATCACATACCATCTGCCTGCCACACCTACACCTACACACACTCTGACCCATACCCCTCACCCCCCCCCCCCCCGGCGATATACCCCAAACACGGCCCTCCAGGTGATTACTACCACGCCCTAACGCCACTGGGCGGCACCCACTGGCCAGTTCGTATACACCAGTGACCAGCAGGGCATAGAGAGAGAAGGACCAGTAAACCTGAACAGTCAAACTTGTCACACATTCCAATTCTATTTTCATCATGATCATCAGATTATTTTTATCGCGGGGCAATTTTTTAGGGTTCCCACTGACAATTTCTTCAACACCTCCCCCTCTCCATTCCCTCCACTTTCATACATCAAAATTAAGACAGTTTGCAGACACCATTCTCTTGGATGACTTGGTGTGGCTAGCACCAGGGGGTGGATGATATGGAGGATCAGCTTGGCCTCCTCCTCCTCCATGGTGGGAGAAGGGAGTGGCAGCTTTAGCTATATGTGTAACTGGGTCAGCTCCGTCCTCACCCACCACCACACTGTAACCATTTACATCACTAGGAGACCTGCATCAGCCACTCTCTCCCAAATCTTTTAATCTTAAAGCAATTTTCTACCCAACAAAAATACTGCTCCATTGTTATGATGATTGTGTGCTAACCCAGCTCCATGCTAGCTGCCTCCACCCCCCCCCCCCCCCCCGGAGCGTGGCGTGGGTGCATGGGGTACCAGGTGTGTTAGGTACAGGTGGCAGCTGGAGGAGGGTGTACATGAAGGGTTTATATACTGGAGGAGGGGGTGTGTTGGTTAGTGTCTGAGGCTGCTGCTGCTGGTGGAGGTGGGACGGTGCCAATCTCAGCATCACCACCACTACAACAAGGCCACATACCGGGCCGCCCGGCCGACACACATAGCTTACTATCACAATAGTCAAGACATTACCTCTTTTTATATCTTTTATTTTAATTTTCATATTATCAAGTTGGTAAATCCAGGTTAGCTGTACACCAGCAGCCCACGCTGCACAGCCCAGCTCGCCATTAGACATGTCTGAGACGGTCAATGGGAATGTCCACAGACATCTAGACACTGTCAACATCACCCGTGGTGACGAAATCTGCAGCGTCATCAACATATCTCCTCCCAATCCACACAAGTACCGGCTGTCTCTGATTCACTGCTTTGCACCCCCACACTCTTCACATAAGCGTCTTCAATTGTAGTGCCGATTTCTAAGTTCAATTTCACAATATCTTAATTCACAAAAGTGACTTGCTTGGGGAATTGCCCATTATTACCAGATTATTAATTACTTCGTCAGAAGAGGTAGAAGATACGGTAGTCTTTTATTATTCACCTAACTACCATATCCATAATATAGGCCTACACCAGGCCACGACGTTGGTCCTTGAGTCATGAGAATGAGATGTCCCCCCCCCCCCCCACTATGTGAGCTAGAAACAGCCTGAGCTGGAGTAGGACTGGGAGGGTGGGGGTGGGGGGCTCAACGTGACAGTCATGAGCAGGGCAAGCAACACACAGAGCAGCCCTGCTGTTGAACATGACGTCGAGTCTAGACCAACACTCAAACCAACTCACCTATGTTTAACAATGATAAACCCCACGCCCTGTCTACTGCAGGCAACATGTGGCCGCCCCCCCCCCCCCCCACACACACACACAGGCCGTGCAGACAACACCTGTTCACACAGATCGCCGTCCTCTAAACAAGGCTGCACACAGTTTGCTGCAGCTATGCCCGACGCGCCGCCAGCCCCACACTGACTCAGGACATGTTTATTTGGAGGCAAGGAGAAGTTGCTATGAAGTAATCGATGACGATGTCCGACTGCTACACCTGGTTATTGACTGTCTGTGCCGGCGGCGTACTGAGGGGGTGGGGGCACGTGCATGGTGGAGAGGAGGGTGCAGTGGACCTCTCCCTCCACCTTCAGTACCATTCCAGGTGACTACATCTGTAGGTTAATCAACAGGGGAAGAAGATGCTACTGGAAGAGTGCACAAGGAGGGAGGGGGGGGATTGGTTAGGCCGGTGACCTAGCAGCAGGAGCAGCTCCGAGCAACACCCATCATATATCACATATTTGGAGCAGCTAAGCTCAGAGTCTAGTTCACTTTTGGTACTAATGCCGTGCAAAGGTCATTTGCACTCTTTCATTGGTTCCATTCTTCTCCTCAATACCCTTGGTAGGAGTGTGTGAGAACTGTTACTAAGGACCTGGTATGTGTAGTGTCACGAGCACCGTGATGGACCCGTCTGGTGGGAGTGGCCACTGGCAGTGTGGGAGGCTGTAGGTCAGAACAGCGCCACATGAACAGAGGCTGATGTAAGGGGATAACACGGGGATAACAGGTCTACATGTATTATAGTATGTCTAGAGCAAGAACAAGCTATACACTGTGTTAAGAGTTCGGGGTCAAATGAGCTCAGTGTCCAGAGACAAGTACAGGCACGCTCTGACTGCAGATCGGGGGTTTGCAATATTGAACTGCTCAGCAGGTCGACTTGAGCTGCTCAAATCTTAAAGAGTTCCTCCGTAATTCTGTCGGGCCAGGGGGGAGCGGGCTGTTGTTGCCTGGGCTTGGGAGAACTACTCAGCCTCACTATGCCAGCCATTTAAACTCATCATAAAAGAGTATGGAGAAATGAGCCTACACGATGGTAAACATGATGAGGTGCCAAGCTGTGTAGCGGCCACTAAGCACTGAGCTGATAAACCACATGTCAGGAAGCACTGAGGGGCACAGCTCATGGTGCCAGGCTAGGGGTGGTGGGGACTAGACTGGCCATAGCCCTTTTAGTCCAGTTACCCTAAATGTATCTCTTTAATATGTATATATGTCGGCGAGCAATTCATACTGTGGCAGATGAAGGCAAGTCTATGCAGAGGCCCTGTACATGGTAGGCCATCCGAGGACGGGAGGTGGGTGGATGGTAGAGTTTATACACGGCCCATCTTCATAAACACCAGCCTTCAGCCCCACATTATCCCTTCATCCAAAACAGACCTGTCTTTTTTCTTCTTCTTCCACATGATGGCTTTTACTGCAGTTTTTGTTAACTCGTCATTATATTATAAACAGAAGGGGCCTGCTGTCACGGGTGGAGCAGGGCATGGTGTGAACAGGGTGGTGTAATATCATGTGCCCATTATGGGTCTGCACTGTTACCTTAGTGTATAATACGGTCTGCGACGTGTTTGTCTTCGTGATAGGCTGCTCCACACCCACATTGAGTTGACATTTTACTGGTTTTGCTTTTCTGAAGATTCCTATTTAGTGCGTTGTACCCACCTGCATGTGGGGACTGTTGTCCAGACATCAAACATATTATATGAAGCCAAATCGCTGCTAACAATACCAGATGCCCTGTCACTTTCTCTTTCTGATCAGCTATAGCTAATTGGATGACGGAAGTCTTACAACACATTAACGCGAGTTATAAACAATAGGCCCAACATCTATAGAACAATTGGACATAACAACTGGCGATATACCAGCGTGTGTGTCTTTGTGTGTTGGGGGGGGGGGGGGTTATCCCCCATCAACATAAATTTAGCATTGGTCATATAAACGTCAGGGTGGCTTCTTCTAGCTCTACACGGCCATATGTGACCTAGGATGTGTTTGTGCAGACAGTGAGTGTTTCTATGGGTACCACGGGTTGGATCCTTGGGGTGGGTGGGGGGAGATCCAGTCATCCTGTAAACAGCACGGAGATGGTCTGGATATGATAGACCTCCTGATGCTAGGTGGAGGCTGTCCGAGGTCGTCTCACATACCCCTACACCCCCACCACCAAGTCCTCCATCACCCTCATCTCTCCATCCCCAACACCACATCTAGCATTTGGGAGTAGGTCGGCAGGGACACGCCCCCTCCTATGGCGTCTCTGCTACCAGCGTCTGTTGGAATGTAGCCCCTATGCATGTCAACACGCCCTTTTACATCAAGTACCAATACCAGACTCTCATTCCAGCCCATTCTGATTTATCACCAGAATACATGATATCATGCCTCTGTGGACAATCCATGGTGGCCTGCATGAATAGATTCGTATACATTTTGTATTACTAGAAGAGTTATGATCTCTAGTAAATTGGTGGAAAGCGGGGTGGAAAGTGGCAAAATTCCATTTACACTATGTCACTACCATTAACACCTTGCAATAGTAGTTTTGATGAGATGAGAGTGATGATGGATACTCCCTCCTATGTAAACACATGTTTATTGTTCATTATTTAATATAGCACTACCCGATACCATCGGTATCACAGAGTGAGGTCAGTACATGTTGTACCACGGAGGGGATCTCCCCCGACCTTTAGACTTCTGCATGATCTCATACTAGGGACGGATCCCACAAACTCTTACTCCCCCGTAGCCCCATTTTCTACCCATTTCAGCCCATGTTGACACGCCTTTTTCTCCTCTAACAAACCTACACCACACCACATAGGTCTGGGGGGACAGTACTTGTACACCAGGAGGTGTGGGAGTGCTGCTAACAGAAGGTTGCCACAGTCACACGGTACTACACCGCGCCCTGCTGCTATTGTCCAGGCACGGCCACTGACTACAAATGATGCTAACTCTACTCATTATACTAATTCTGTGCTGCCAGCGTGGACAGTGCCTGAGCCACTCATTTACATGTGATGGGAGGTGGGTAGGGATGGGGGGGGGGGGGCATACCACACAGTGATAGCATCACCTAGTCTACACTAGTCTATACAAGCTGGTAGGGGCGGGGCTTTAGTCACTAGTGAGCATGAGGTAACCTACTGTGTTTTAGTGCAAAATGCATTTATACCACAAATACAAGTCAGTCTCATTTAAAAGCCTTCCAATTTAATGCTATACAAAGGGGACTACCAGTCAAAAGTTTGCTTTTATATGACATGTACACGGGACGATGGGCAAGCTGACGTGTGTGTGTGTGGGGGGGGGGGGGGGGGTGGGGGTTCTTTAACAGCTTCATAGACTGACAGAACAATTCCACAAAGTAGAGGGTCACAAACGTTGTGGATGACAAATGTTCAGATTTAGTTGTCATTTTATACTCTGACTACGGGGTAGTTTAATACTTGTATATTATTTGCCTCAAAAAGGTCATCTGACTGGCCTAGATAGTGGCAGGGTGAGGGATGTATGTGTGTGTGTGTGTGTGGGGGGGGGGGGGTGCATCCTATGTGTGCTGGTGCTGTCTGCAGGCCTCAGTAGACCACATACAGCCCCAAGGTGGTGACTCACTGCTCAACCTCTCAGCACTCCCCCACCGCCCCCACTGATAAAACTACCACCCTCCACATGCATCATCCTGATACAATTTGACTACTACTACGAACGCACACAACTATCCTAATATTGCCTTAATTTGAATTATTTGTGTTAAACCAAGCGTGTCTAAGTACCACTTGGTAGTGCTATCTGAGCCCACTATGCCCAAGTGGTATTTTTATAGTAACTTGCCTTCAGACGGTCTGAAGAACCTGGGGTTAGTTTAACTAGGCCAAGCTGAGTTTAGAGTCCCCCCCCCCCCCCCCCCCCCCACCCATAAACACACATGCTCCCGCGACCTTTTCACATTACAAGGTGTACCGCCCTCCCCCTTCCACACGTGTACTAATGTATGTCAAAATGGTCGCGAGTACTTGAGCAAGGCTATTCAGAATTTCTATATCCACGTCTTTAAGTAATACATGTACAATTTACACACTACAATGCCTACATGTGGTATCAAATCCCTCTCCCATTTCATTGGACTTTTAACTATGCGTCATGTACCCGGTACACTGTTACTGAAATGGATATGTGTATTTGCATTGAAACTGAACTGATACTGTTACAATTGGTCAAAACACTTTTTGACGTGCAATAGTGTGCAACATTAATTTACATGGCCCGTTATTAGTTATTTAACTATAGAACTGTATCCCACTATCGGCATGATTTATAGCATGTACTTCTAGTTTCTCGGTCATCTACCTTAGCGTATCCACATTGTCTAGTGATAAGGGTGGCCGGATCTCGATCCCATCCAGAGCTATATATATCTACTCATCTCCGTCCGCCATAACATACATCACCGACACACTATAGAATAGCCACATTCAATGGGGTGTAGGAGGGGTGGTGGTGGGGGTAGGGGGAGTATTCTCTGCACAGTGACCTCTGGTCAGCAAGGCCCACCCGCAGGTTAAACTGAATGTGCACATTACAAAACATGATTAGTTCATAGCAATGCCCCCGCCCCCTCTGTGTAAGATAGGGGTTGTCCACAATGAGCTTTAGCTTTAATAAGCACAACGGCAAAAGTGAAGATCTGCGTTGACCTTTAGGCTATACTTGTTCATTTTCTTCCTGTTGCTAATCTTGGAGTAGGAGAGGAAGTTTTCTAAGAACGCAAATATAAATAGGTTGCCGAGGGTGCTTACCTGGATACGACCTCACAAACAGCAAGCGTTGGTATTTTCCAAGTATGCTTTCTTTATCGTTTTACCCCGCTCTAGTACATTGTATCTCACAACGGATGTGGAAGGCCATAGCCACCTAGTTCAGTTTTAATACTTGGGAAGATCCCTTTTCCGGATGCCCTTTGAAATGGCAAGTGGTCGGGACTGAACATAATGCTGCGGGTTCCTATTTCATTTTCACATCCCCATGTCTTGCCCATTCACCAGTAGGCCTCAGTATGTGTACTTGAGAGGTGTGTGTATGTGTGAGGATGGAAGGGTGGGGGGTAAGAGTAAGGGTAATTTCACAACGTGTGAAACGTGGGTTTAGGCCCCATTGTTGGTGCGCCATGTCCCACCTGGAGGTAGGCTTTACAGGGGGCTCAGAGACTCTAAGCTGCTATTGACACCAGAATAAACTATTTCAGTGCTACCACACAACTGTCTCAACCTCCAAGGGCTTTAGTGGAACATAATAGGTGACATGATCTACGAAAAGGGACTTTGGTGTAGGCACATTAAAGTCCCTTTTCCCATTACGTGTCCCATTGGCACAGAGCGGGATACAGGGTCTGGGTGGGGGTGGATGGTAGACTCCTAGTGAACCCTCCCTACGGAGCCCCCTCAATAGCCCTTTCACACACATCTTTTACAGTGTCCCTTAGACATGTCACAAGACAGGGTCAGCAGTAGGGCGCAGTCATCATGACATATAGTCTGGTGCATCCCCTTTCATGTACAAGTCTATGGCAGCCAAGGTGGGCCGTGTGTTTGTCAAGCTGACCTTGATGAAGACTGAATCATGTGGTGGTGTATGTGGTAAGAGGTGGTGCTGCTGCAGAAAAAGAGGTAACCTTTTCCCGTGGTGTGTCGGCGTACGGGCGTCTCCACACTAACCTACTAACTCTGTATCCTCCACCTCCGATTCACATACAACACCATGATTTATCTATCACTTGTGTCCCGACTATACCGCTGTTTAACCTTCGTTGATAAGCACTTTCTAGGTTAGCATTAGTTTTATATTGACTGAGTGAATCATCCCCTGGTATACACTAAAAGTGAGAGGCCAAAATTAGACACTGAAAAAGGTATTGACTAAATTAATGGTTGGTCTGAATCCATCATCCCTTTGTAGCCTTTATCTTTTTTTCAAGCCGCAGGCGCCAGGGATAAATAGATCAGCTCCGCGTTGACCCCTAGGCACCCATATGGTATAACTATATTTCTTTTCTGTGGACCTCCTGGGGTTATTCCAGCAGTCAGTCAGCCCAAGATCTGTCACTGCACCGTATGAGTGGCGGTGTACATGTACAGCATATGGGGCATGTGCCATGATGTGGGGCATACAATACAAGTCATCCACACAGTATACATATGCAATGTACCTCTTGTTTCTGCCTGTACCCACATGACAACAATATGCCCACAGCCATGAGTATAGCCTGTGCTGCTACACCGACAGACCTACTGAGGACTGATGACACTTAGTAACTGATGCTGACGGCGATTCAGGGCAGTCTGATCATGACGGATCACGTGCCGCTGCACACCACTGCCGATCCGTCCTACCCCAGCAGCCTATTGATCACCGTGTCCTTAGGGACAGCCCCTGTGTTAGTCTGTCTTTTTACTAGTACATGAATTGCCTTTATCCCTTTCAGGTATTGTCTTTTTACTTTCTTTAGTATTTGTCCTTTTACCTTCTCTAGTATTTGTCTTTTTACCTTCTAGAGTTCCATCTTTTTACCTGCCTCAGTACTGTCTCTTTACCTTCTCCAGCACATTAATGTCTAGTTACCACGATATGGCCGTTGGACCATGCACATATACATGTCAATATTATTCCGGTGTAACAATACTTTGTCATTACATGTACCACCTCTTGTTTAATTTTTGACATTTTGATCTTTCTAGTTTTAACTTCAGCTGCCATGATCTTGGCTTGCTTTCAAAATGGCAGTATGGGCTTACCAGCGGAGTCCCATACCATACCGTACAACTAATTTGTGCGGCTTTTAGCACGTAGTTATTATCCAGACGGCTAGGTCAGATGGGCGGTAGAACATCCAGCCCAGTGGCCAGCTTTGTTACGGCCTGAGGGCAGGTCAGTGCTGGGGTCAGCTCCCACCCTCCCACCTGGGGGGTCATCCTTTAACAAAAAATACATGCACTATTTCTCTCTCTGCAAGTTCTCATGTGGATTTAACACTGTAAATGTAAGCTTCAGTGGACAGTCAGTGCACACTCTAAACATGTTCCGCTCAAGTACCTGAGCTCACCCCTATGTCATCTGACCGAGGTAAAAACAAGTCATGTTTCGCTGGGACTTTGTTTTAGTACGCCCCTCCCCACTGCAGCTCGCCTGTCTGCCCACACAGACCGGCGAAATAAATAAACACCACTTGGAATCAATCTGGCTGCTGCTGCTGGTGGTTGCTGCCTTTTTTCTTGTACTAATTTTGTGATCTCCCCCTCCCCCACCTTTCCCCAGCTCAGCCATGCTGGTCTGTACATGTCTGAGACCAGGCTACGGGCAGGGAGGGTGTAGGAGGTAGGGTGGAGGTGGGGCTGGTGGTAATGGTAAGTTGGCTGGGTACTTTACACTCTCAGAGATGAGTCAGGCGCGGAATGCAGCATGTAGATATTGTCTTTCAAACAATAGGCCCGCCAGGGTAGGGGGTGGGGGCCGTTGGCAGGACCAAGACACTGGAGGATCCAGGCTGCATAGTGGGTGGCCTACATACACCCCCCCCCCCCACTGGAGGGATCCTCCATGGTTACGAGCCGCTTCCTCAATTCGGCGCCAGGCGGGAGGGTGTATGTGGCCAGTGCTGCCCGGCCTCCTGGTGCACATACATAATGCATGGGATACTACACTAGCACGACTTGTCATGTACAGAGGCGGTCAGTCACTTGGTATATACTATAGTGAAGGGTGGACCACTGGAGTCAAATCCATACCCGTATCTGCCTCCCTCAATGTCGCTATCTTCTTCTGACTCACTAATTCTAAAATGTCAAAAGGGTTCAAATAGCAGGTCAGGGAATTCAAGTAGTGCAAGCAATGATGGGCGTCACTTGCTTTATATACATGAACTAACAGGTACACATATTAAAGCACATGTTCACATACCGGTGCCTGTGATAGAATTTAGTATGAATAGGGAACTTAGAGACGTCATGCAGTACATGTTATCCATGCAACTGTCAGTTATTGTGTGAAATGCCAAAATGACCTTCACCGAATATCCGTCCTAGACCAGCCCCAGCAGGAATTAGCCTCCAAACCCAGTGGTCCGAATGTGGCGTCTGACATTTAGCATGGAGCGGGAGAGATTTAAGGCACGGCCCTGGGTGCAGGGACTGGGAGAGGCAAAGGCCGCAGCTAGACAACCTGTACAAGAAGTAGTGCATTTAAAGAGGAGGCAAGTACTCAATGACCCCTAGGGATCAGAAAGAATGTAGTTCCTATTCCCTTTAGGAAGAAGAATCTCAGAATGTTTCTGTGATAAATATATCTCGAGGGGCTTGGCCCCTATATTTGTTAAATGTTGTTCTTATCTAAATAGAGTGTACTGTCTACGTGTTCCTTGCTGATGTAAACCATTCTTCGCTGACGATATTAATACTTGATGCTGTGAGCCGTATACCTTCGTCTGCGATTGATTTATGTTTACTTGCTATGTTACATTGTATCAGTCAATATTAAGACTATAATAGTATAAATACGATACATGTACTTCATCTGTATGGATAGCTTTGATGTTTTACCCTCCAAGTAGTATTACACATCATGTTTTAGAGATACAGTATTGGCCTGGATCATTATTCATGGGATCCACCCGAGACCTAGACCAGCTCCCCTGAGGATGTCAAGTTACACCAACACAGTACAATATTTAAAGCTGTCACTTGAGTTGAGGGAGGCAGGACTGGAGGGGAACTAGGTTACATAAGCAGTAATGCTGCTCAAGGTGCTAAACAATTAGAGCGGTATCCCTCTGTTCACTACGGTATGAAGCCATCTCTTTTTCGGCAGCCCCAATCTATCAGAATTGTTCTTTTTGTTGAGGGCGGGGAGGAGAGTGGGTGGAGAGGGTGTTGTTACTGTGCCCGGCCCACCAGGGTACCTGTTATCCAACAGCAGTCTGCCAAAAGCTCTACACATGACCCAGCTGGATGGCCGCCTGGAGGACTGCGGATCCAGCCCCGGCCTGCATCCTCAGTATGGTGGATCCCCACCAGCGCCTGTACTCAGTATCAACCCTTGGCCTCTGATACAAACACAGAATAATGGTCGGCAGCAATGGCGGCGGTGGGGGAGCAGGAAGCTAATTGAGGGATAACCTCACATGTGTTATTAGCGATATTATTTGGGTTCCTCGGAAATAGAAGTCCCGACTTTTTTTTTGCTGCATCATCAGTTGAAATCCATGATGTAAATGTCAAAAGGGAGTGACTTATTAGTTGGTCACGACATTGAAATTCAGAATTCCCAAGTTGACGCCGACAATGCAGACAGCACATTCCCAGTTATTTTATGCCACAAACAGAAACTGGACACTGCTGGTACTAGTATTGAATTGTATGCCCGTGATTCCTCCTGCAGGTACGTCGACCAATGCTGTGCTGACAGGGATGCTGGAAGGGGGGGGGGGGGTATGGGCGCCGTGCTGCAGTGTGGAGGTCCACTTAACCTGACCGGCGCCCACCCGCCAACACAAACACTCGTCATGCACGCTCCCCAAACACTCCACTAGCCCTGGTATTTACACATTTTGACGTCTTCTATTTGCATATTTTGGACACATAGTAACTCATGGGGAATGATCCGCATGATGTATCTGTGTTACTGGGAGGTGGCGATGCTGGTACCTGCCGTTTTATTACATATCTATAACACCAATGATGTTGATGAGGAATGGACTCATATTAACTTTCACTGATCACAGACAAATTCCTAGAAGAGAACATGTGGCAATTATATTTTTATAATGTTATGTACACAGGCCTGTAATTGTAAAGCAAGCGAAGAGAAAGATAAGACCAATTGGCACATCTAAATCATCTTTGTTTCTTTTTCTACAAGTCTTTGTAAACTGTGATTTTTCCCCCTTTCAATTCTTTCTACAGATGTGCTATTTTTTTCGTATTTTTATGGCGATGCTAATTATAACCAAATACCGAAAAGTGAGTAATCATGACTGAATAGAGGTGCCAGTGGTTTCCCATCACAATATATATGCTGCAAAATCTCTGTAAATATAGATGTGCTGCTTTACCTCTGAAAAACAAATCCATGATACATTCTAGAATAACGTTAAAAAGACTGACCTGGAATCTGAGGATGATGGTCCAGATGAGACCAAGGGTAAGTCGAGGGTTTCCGTCGACTATATCATGGGCGCCCATGTTCTCAAGGTGGACGCGCTGCTCGTTCAGGAACATCAGGGACTTGTCTACATTTTCCAGGCAGTGGATTCGCATCTTTCCTTTGGTCGGACGGGGCTGAAAGTCAGAGGTGCATACTTTACATTCAGCTCGGACATAAATACAAATATATATGTTTATATTTGCCATGTTTTATATAGTTAAGTCCTACCGGGAGACACCGTAGGTTTTAAAGGGTATGAATATTTAAGGTGGGTTATCTGGTGCAGGACGGCCTACAGCAGAAGGGTATACAAAGTTATCCTATATCTGTTTATACATACCGCCGAGTTATGTACAAACACTACTGCCTCTGCCAATGGAATGTTGTCTTAGGCTGCATAAAAAAGATTAGCAGCTTTGCAGGTACCGCCCGCACCCCCTAAAAACGGCCGCATCATAGCTTTTTTTTCATTATTTCACCAAAAAAATCATCAAAATCACAGCATCCCTTAAAATATAAAATAATAAAAAAACTTACAATTTCCGCCCCTATTTGAAGGTATATTGAGGCTTCCATTAGGTCGATTTTACAGTTCTGGGCTCCCCAGAATGCCTTCATCATATCCTAGTTTTGTCATTGGACAAAAGAAAATGCATTTCTTCTTTACCCCATAATTAAAAGGGAAAAAAACACCTCCCGCGTCACTTGAAAATGTAAGAACAAAAGAAAAGTCACCTCCCTCATGGCCTAGAAAATGTTATGCAAAAAAAAAGAAAAGCCTCCCTCCCTCACCGCATTATTTCCGAAAGTGTCCCGCAAAGCTGATAATCAATTTTATGCAGCCTTAGAGCAAAGCACTACAGACGTAGTTACCTTTTTCCTGTCCTTCTATTTTTTCTCTCTTAAATTCAGTTATTACCCATGCATGGTTGTGCTTGATCAATTCACAATCACTGTGCTAGTACTAAGCACTGCTACAATTTCAATTCAGCGTTATGGATTTCACTGATCTGGGAATATACCACATATTCTAAACGTATCATTGTGAATATCAAGCATTACTTGTATGATAGTCAATCGCGTTTAAGTACACCTTCTGCCTGTGGGTTCATATTTTATTGGTTGTCCGATTTCTTCCAGGGTAGTGGTATCATTTCCTACGCCCTCTTCATCAATTATCTACACTCCCAAGATATAGGTGGGGAGTTACCCCCACCTAACCTTCCAAACAGCCATGACGACTATCGATCTAACTCCAGTATGGCACTGCAGACTGCCGACCCCCCCCCCCCATCTCCCCTCCCACCCCATGCTAAATCCTGGATCGGCCGCCTTCCATGTTTTGTGCCGCACTATGGGGCTCCATTCTAGTCAGCCGTACCACTGTCTGTACATGTATACCAACGCTGATTGATTTCAATGGCGTTTGAGAGGGGTCCATATTTACCGCCACCCCCCCCCCCCCCACCCCGAGCAGGGTTCAGCTTTTTAGCGAGGAGTCCATTATTTTGCCGCCCCCCCCCCTACCCCTTAAAACCCCAAACCACTCCCTTTACCGGTGGCGTCTACAGTCATTATGTGGATATAATCACCAAAATTGGCCACGATGATGCATTTCTGAACGGTAACCTCCACCCCCAATTTCTTTTGTGGTGATTCATATTGATTCTAACTAGATCAATTCAATTGATACCTATACCTTTGATGATCCCTCAAAGTATTGTATGGCACCCCCCCCCCCCCCCCCCCCACCTACAGCTAGATCTAGCTGACTGACTGGCGCCAACCGGGGACGAACTGGGCGTTGGCCGTCTTCAGAATAGGAGCACACTTCACGTGTGATATCGACCCGGTATAAATTAAACAGGGCTGCATTCTGCTTCTGCTGGTTGTACTGAGGCCCAGGTGAAGTGCTCGGCAGCTCTACTGCTAGCCACCATTAGTTCCACGTCGTCGCCACCCGCCCTCATGTAGTGCTAGTGGTGGTCGGCGCTCTTGGTGTCCGCGCCGAGGGCATCCAGCCTCCATGGCACCACCCCCACCCTCATCTATTCCTCCAGTGCTACGCCCCCCCCCCCCGCCCCATCCCAGTCCTCCAGTGCTATATTGCAGCAAGAGCAGGCGCCAGGAGAACCACTGCAGCTGTCTACTGCAGGCGCACCCTGCTGCAGAGGGCAGGCAATCCAGCTAATCGCCACCCGCCCACCCACAATGGGCGCCGGGGTCTGTAATATGGGCAGGGCAAGCTAAGAAGATTGCCATACAGACAAGTGACACTCATAGGGAGATGATTGGTGCTGATCTTGTTGACAGCGTCAGGCTTAATGCCTGTAGGGGATGGCTTCAATGGGGGTATATAGAGCGGTCTATGTCTGGGGTGTAATCATCAAGTCTTCACTGCAATATTCAAGTCAAGTATCGGCACATGTACAGCATATCACCCCCCCCCCCCATCTCAGAATCTCAGAAGTAGTATGATAAGCTAGGGGGTGGGGTGGCTAGGACTGACACCAGAGGGACACAATATGGATACTTCCTGTAGTCTGTCGTACAGAAGTATATATATATACTGTAGAGCAGATCACTATTCGGAGCAAGTCCTCCTGGAAACAGAAACAGCCTTCAGGCCCCATAACAACCCAATCATAAATATTCAATTACCCCGTGCCCCCCCCCCCCCCATCCCGAGCACGGCACCTTGAGCTGGACGTGCTGGGTAGTGGTGTGGCCGCCCTTAGTCCTCACAGTCTGTGACAGACGGAGCTGTAGGCCTACCGTCAGATCCCCTATTTACTATCTGTCTAGTCTAACAGTGTGAGAGGGGCCAGCAAGTAGAAAGTGTTACTAAGTGTTGCTGTAGGGTGCAGTGGGTGGGTGTGGACGGGATAGAGTAGGGAGGCAGGACCAGCAGGCAGGCAGACCGTGCAGGAGGAGGCAGGAGGCCTGGTGTGGGGAGAGATCAATACTGGTGCAGTGTGTGGTGGTAGTAGTAGTAGAGCCTGCCGCCGGGGGATGGGGGGGGGGGGTGTGTGTGTGGAGCACGGACGTGAGTCGTGCCTGTGTGGGAGCCCTGCACGCCACCCACCAGTTGGATCCTTTACGTTTCAGACGCTACCATCCATCAATACAAACTCTTCCTTTTTTCTGTAATTATTTTCTATTTTCATTTTCGTCTTCCTTCTTTTCCACCGTCTGGCTACTGGCTGATATTCTCATGGTTATGAATAGAGGCTACTCGTCGATACATGTGCTTTGAGTGTGGAAACACTATGATTATAGTCGGGGTTCCACAATTGGATTATGATAAACGAGGCGTAATGGGACCCTACTCTGATTTCCCGCTAGCCGCACTGACCCAGTCTTTTAAAGGGGTCAAGATGACTGCCATGGACTCCGCCCACCCCTTTCTGACCCCCCCCCCCTCCCCTCCCTCCAAATCCATAATAATTGCTACATGCCCTGTGGAGCTCCGTTGATCATAGACATAGTCTCGCCGCAGCACGAGATTTCTCCAGTCAGTCTGCCAACCAAAATTTCCAGTTGAATAACTACAAGCTGTATTTCCCATGCATACTCGAGACTTGAACACGTCTAGCTACTAGGTATTACAAACCGTTCGGCCACAGCAAGTCTATGTGCTGAGTGGCATTGGATATGGTAGTCCTGGTGACTGGCAGACAGGTTGGATAGCAACAGTTATTCTGATGTCCCCCCTGGGACCCCCTCCTGCCTCCAAACGCCACAGATCATGGCGGGATCGATGTCCCACTATTCTATTATGCCTGTAGCCGGCTGTGTGGTTTCAACTACACTACTTATTACTGTGGTCCAGCCTCCCTAATGTACTCTGTGACACGGTCAATATCATCTGCTACTCCACATATATTCGATTGAAAAACCTATAGAATTTGTCATCACCATACAGCGATGCACATGTACATTTTATATATTATTTGTATGGTGGCTGTCCTCATATTTTGTACAGACATGAGACTAACTTTTTTTCACGAGCCACCAGCAATATTGGTACATATTATAGTTTTGAAATCGCCGGCGCTGTTAGATAGGGGAGTATTGTATACCTCATTGTATACACCTTTTACATATACATACAGCGCCATGGTTTGGTAGCCCCGGGCTGGTGGAGGTGGAGGGACGTGTGACCTTCAGGCGGCATATCGATCTGTGGGCACTGATCCTGACCAGGTCAGTGCGGGTCGATTACAGGAAGCCTGTCCGACCAATCATAATGTATATGGTGCCTCCAGCCCCCTGAGCCTGATGGAGGACCCAGGCAGTGCCCAGAGACACGACTACTCAAACCCCAAAGTGTGAACATCCCTCATATGGTTTGGTATACTAGGGTGTCAAAACCTAAAATCAGACTAAAATATGATACCCCCTCCCCCCTCGAGGGATTATTACTCATGCCATGTGGAACCAGGTGAATGTCACAGGGTCTTGTGGTGGCATCTGGTAGTGCTTTGTCTGACTGAATACTAGCACCAATTTAAGTTGGTGATGCACAGTAATTTGTAAACTAATTTGTTACCCCATTGGTAGCTAGGTGATCATTTATACTATACTCCTTGCCATTGTTATTTCATTGTAGTAAAGGTCTAGCCGTTTTCATGCACTTTTATAGAACCTATAATATATAGCCTTGACCCAGAAACGGGTTGATTTATGAGATGAACATGAGCTGGCAATACATTCCACACAGCAGGACCTATATAATATACATGTACAACCCACTAACAATATAGTCCAGAATCGTTCAGAGTAGTGCACGTACATAGAATAGCTCATTCACATGCCAAGGCAGATTAGTCCCTACCCAATTATTATTATTATAGCCACTTTTATATTGCACCAGGGTATGTTAGCAATCATAATATACTATTTGGGGACACCTACATCAATGTAGTACAATGGCTGACATTAGGATATAGACGCCATGCTGGGGTGTGACCGTTCAGGCTAGACCACAATAGGACGTGTAGTTAGTGGTGAAACCCAGTCCAGGCCCCCAGCGGCCCACATACCATCTTATAGCACCACATTCTGCCAGGCCGCATTAGAAAAGCAAATTCTCTCAGCACGCCGTTCAGGGGAGGATCAGCTTAATTCCTATTGGTAGGTGAGGACGACGCTGGGTTAGGAGACCCGGAGGACCCTGGAGGAGGTGGGCTGCAAGCCAGCCCCCTCGGGTAAAACCCACTCACTGCAGCTGAGAAGCATACCAACCATGTCCATTAAGTGCTACCTGGTCAGTGGGGGAGTTAGGCTGATTATTACATCAACTACATTCTTCTCATCATGCATGTATCCGGTACACACACCCCTTTAACATTGTTCTAACTCCTAATAGTCCCCTTCCTCCATCTCCCCAACATCTCAACCCAATCTATCATCAGTGGCCACTGATTAATGGACTAATGTTTAAAGTGCCGTGCCCATTTCCTATGGCCTTAATTACAGCAGGTTGATTAGTAGCCTACTCCCGGGAGGCCAGTCCTCATAAATAGAAGGCCAACACTGTTATCAGACAGACCCTTACTCAATACTCTTTACGTCAGCTCTAGATGGTGTTATCTTATTGAACCTGCCATGTCTGATACCGAGGTACCTCTGTACATACACACAGAGGGGTCCTACACTGTCCCATATATCTGAAGTAACCAGGAGCCTCATTTGCTGCCTGAGCAGACTCCGACTGGAGCAGGACGACTTGAGGCAGGCATTCAGTGCTGCAGGACAGACCCCCCCCCCCCCCCCCCCGCCCTCCTAATCCTCATACGACAAACGGCGAGCAGCGCCAACAAAAACAACTTGACCTGCCCCTAATCCACCCAGCAGACTGGCCGCCACTGGTCAAAGGGGCAGCCATTTTGTGCTGGAAATAAAACGGGTGTATGGCCGCTGTTATACTACTACAGACTACAGTATGGGGCGGCCAGACGGGGGCAGGGAGGGTGGTCTCTCCAAAGACCAATGTTAACATCAATAAAGCCAAGGCCCCAGAGCAGTCACACCCAACTGCTCATGTGGTAATTGTTGTTTATGAGGCGGTCGTGAGATGAAGGGGTGGGGGATACCTCTGAGAGCAATTTACTAATGAATTATTCCACGGGCTGTAATGTGGTATACGGTACGTATTAAGTGAGCTATTTATAACCCAGTGGTATATGGGGATGACCTTTTGGTCGTATGCCGTATATAGGGCTCCAGACGGGTAAATTCGACAAGGCGACAAGCCCCTGTTTTACTCCTTATGGACAAGGGACAAGGGCATACTTGGGGTTGGCGACAAGGGACAAACGTGCTTCTTTAATGTGACAAGGGACAAGACCCATTTCTTAGGATCGACAAGGGATATTGGTGTTTCTTAGGATCGACAAGTGACACAGCTACCCCCCATCTGGGGCCCTGTATATGGCTGATACTATCGGGAATAGCTGAGATAGCTAATCATATCATATCTCTTGCTATGTACATTCATTTACTGTGTCGTATGTGTAGGCCTAGTATTCACCATTTGGGGCATGACTGAAAGCGAGCATCTTTTAAAATTGCTACTAGCCTAGGTAGTTGTTATTTGAGTTGATCTAATCAAACTGATTAAGGGTGAGGCGTTGGAGTCGTTCCAAGTAGCGTAAATTCCAGTGTTAGCCCATACAAGATTGATCTAGGTCTAGGTGCGGCTAGTACATATATTTTTAGAAGTGTACTACAGTCAGTACTGAAGGACATTTTCAGCACCTTGGTGTGGGGTATAGGGTAATAAAGAATTAAAAGATGGTTGTGCTTGAGCTGCTCATTAACGGGGCACTCTAACATTGTCTATGAACCGCTTTATGTACTCACCAGTCTTTCACCCGAAAGGACCTCGAGCAGTTTGATGAGCATCTTTCCATCGCGCAGGTCCACGTAGAGGTCCTGGATGCGGCATCCGACTCGCGCCAAGTGACTGTTCACCCATTTGGTGAATGTCTTCTTCTGCACGCTCTCACGTTCATCTGCAATACGAGGGCATACATTTAGGATACAATTATTTATGAAGTTCTGCAAGGGTCAATGTAAATGTAAATTATGTAAAGCATGTCACTTAGTGCCGTTATTGCTCCCAAAGCCTACCAGTACACATGTAATCGCTTTTTCACGAGATATCTACATGAACAGACGAATACTATCACCATTTTCTCAGGGGAAATATGTGGTGACCGTGTTTGGAGGGTGCTTCATTTTGACATGGGTGTGTCGTAAGGGCTGGGGGGTGTGTCGTAAGGGCTGGAGAACACACTCCGGGTCATGATAATTCAACCCTCTAAATGGGTCATGGGGCAATCATCAGTCATGTGATGGCAATTGTCATTTTTATAAATAATTCTAGTCCCGTTAAAAAGACAATTAAAATGATTCAAGGGCAATAACTGCCAAGATTAATGTCTTTATAACTGGCACTCTCTTGTCCATAAAACGTTGCAAGTGAAGCCGAACGTTTATAAACTGAAGGCATCCATGGTTGTTTAGCACAGGGACTGTGATGTGAGTCCGGCGTCGTTTGTAGATAGATGGGTAACCAGGGGTGAGGTCTGATCCCTGGGACGTCTAATAGCCTTTATCTAAATAACCCCCACATAGTCCCTGATAAAGGACTGTTTGCCTGCAGTGGGACCATCCATGCAGCTCTCGTACTGCATCCACTACACCATACAGTGAACAGTTGCCGGGTGTGGATATTGGTTCATTACACTTATATACTACACTACTAGGTTGCGTTTATGGCCATGTTTTGTATAATACGTCCCCAAACCACCCAAGCAGATGGGCACATTTAACACACATTGGTGGATGGGTGTGAGTGTAAATATGACCAGTTGGCAAATACAGTTTTACTGTAGTACTTATGTAGAACAGCTCAGTAAGCCCAACACCACCCTTGGCCTCATGTAGCTACACAACCGTTCATGATCTAGTTATACAATGTAGTCGGGAATACATCTGCGCGCTATCATACCAATACAGTACCCTCTACAATGTAACAATGGTGAGATGCGTATAACATAATGCAATAAAGCATCAACACGCGGCACATCTTATATTATCCAGCTCCACCCACATCCCCAGCCGTAGGGGGTGTGGAGGAGGAGGAGGAGTATGGCCTTCGTCCGGCTGATAAACGAGTGTATACTTGGTGGTACATTGTGCAGGGCCTGCTCTGCCCTTAACTCTTTAAGGCCCGAAAAGTGCAACAGTGTGATATGCCCTTGGTCCCCATCCTACAGCCCTGGCGAGTTGCTGCTGCATTCATGCATCACACCTCCTCGGGAGTATATAAAGGGTCGGTATGATGCATAAATTTAGGACTGGCGAGTTATTCGCGAGGGCTGCATTCATGAATCATGCAGATAAATAGTGAATTAAACCACTATGCGGCCCTTAAAGGGTTAACCAGTATTCACAAACAGCTCCACTGGTGCCAGCCTGGGTCCCTCATCGGCCTCCGATCCCGCTAACCAGCCGCCCGTCAAGGCATGTAAACGCCCCCAGCGGCCGAGAACGGCAATACTGCTGCTGCTGCACTGTCTCCTACTTATTTTCCTCTTTTTAAGACGTGTAGTTGTAGGGCTACAAGAGTCTGGCTCATCCGATATTGATTTGTCAGCCTTAGAATTGTCGTCTCATTCCATATTCATCGACGGTTTCTTCCACTCCGCAGAATAGCATATCTATCTAGCCTGGCTCTACTCAGACAACTAGAAGGCATATCAAGTCCATTTCAGTTTTGTATGGATCAATCCATATTTGACCCCTCCCCACCCCATGGGAATAATTGACCAGTTTACTCGCGTAATTACACTGTTAATGAAAACCCATTCAGGATTTGTCGTGTTGTGCCTCGCATGATTAATTTAATCCCTAGATATAAATCAATGCTAACTATTATCAGGGGCGGATACAGGGGGGGGGGAGAGAGTCCTGGGGGTCCGGACCCCCCCCCCCCTTTGGAATTTTTTTTTGATTTTTTTAAATAATAATTTGATCCGCCGCGAGTCGGGGCGCCTCACTTTTTGCTACTTTGGTGTTTGGCGGACCCCCCCCCCCCCCCCCCCCACTTTCAAAGTCCTGGGTCCGCCCCTGATTATTACTGGATATTGACAACTGTACAAAAAGGTCAACCACCAGACTGCATGCAGTGGTCTGCACAGCCGGTAAAGCCATCACTGGTGTAGTCTGTCTGGTCATATTAACAGAAACATGAGGGCAAAGCCTTCCCGGAAACCCCCTTCGTGTGTTGGGTGATGAGGAGACATGCTGGGTGAGGTGTGGTAAGGGTAGAAGGTCAAACACCACCACCCTGCCCGCCTCACCGACACAACACCACCACCACCAGCCTGCAGACAACCTAGACAGCAACACCATCATGTGTACAATGCTGTAAGGGGGGGGGGGGGGCTTTTTACGACCCCTCCTAAATAATAAATTGTCAAATATCAGTTTAGAAATCAATGAATAAATTAGACTAAGATGCTTGAGTAATATAAGTTTACTCTATGAGCTGCTCATGGAGGAGGGGGGAGCAGCTCAGGTCATGGAGGGGGGAGCTCACGGAGACGGCCACTGCAGATTGATGCTGCCCTGTCACAAGGTCAACAACACAGCAGGGCGTGGGGGACCGTCTCCGCTCTCCCCAATGGTTCTCCAGGGTCTTTATGCACCCTTATCATGCCACAGACGACGGAAGTGGCTTCCTACCGATAAGGCAAGCCGCCTCTGTCTATCTCTGTTATTAGAACAGTTGAGAGTGGACAGGATGCGCCCGGGCACATCCCTACTATCTCACTATGGTACAAGTTGTAGAGGGGCACAGTCAGTGGGGGCAATGATTAGCCTGTGTCCGTTATCGTTCAGCAGTTTAAGATGATTACATGAAACCCCTCAGCTGAGTGGCTTTTGTTGGCCGCCTTATCATTACCTGCTAATGACACGGTTTATGTGCACTAATCCCTTTAGTTACTCAAGGCTTCTGGCTGATTGTCTTAATATGATTTATTAAATTGAATATTCCATATCCATCTAGTAGGTCCTACTTTTTGATTGTGAGATAGGAAAGGACACAGAACTAAACAAGACTTTTTGTAGAAACGATCAATCGTTATTGGTAGTATTTCATCACAATTCCCGAATTAATGTATGACTGCTGGCAGTGATGTTATATCTAGATACCGATAAGCATCATCAATGTGCTGACGGCTAGAATACTCATCTCTCTCTCTCTTTGGGTCCAAAGACTAGCGGCCTATAAATACTGCAGGCAGATAAACCGGTCAGGTAGATAACCCAACAGACACCACCAATGGTGCATGCACACAGGTAAGCGGCACAGCTAGCCTCGACCTGTCTACTTGTCTACCTCACCTGCCAACTCCCTGATACGCTGCTGGAGCATGAAATCCCCCAGCTGCACGACATAGTTCTTGGTCCCGCTGATTATAGGTCTATCCATGGTAACCTCCAAATCGCCCTGACTAGAATGCACCCCATCACTGACGAAATCCTCCAGGGCAGAGTCGGGGTAGTCGTCAAAGTCGGCAGCCGTGGGGACCCCCTCCTGGAGGAGGACTGGGCTGGTAAAGTGGTCCTCCTGGTGATCGCCATCGGTGAGAATACCATTCACGGGTGTGTCCTGCTCCTGCCGGCCCAGACCCGGCTCTACAGCCCTCATTGGATAAGTTCCAATGTCCTCCAGTGCCTCTTCCATGTCGTTAAGCTTGCCCCTCCCTACTGTATGGGGCTGTTCAGGTGTTAACCTGCAGGTAAACTTAATGTCCGGAGGATGGTCAAAACCAGGAGT
The DNA here is from genome assembly GCA_947462335.1 of Harmothoe impar. Taxonomy (NCBI): domain Eukaryota; kingdom Metazoa; phylum Annelida; class Polychaeta; order Phyllodocida; family Polynoidae; genus Harmothoe; species Harmothoe impar. The sequence goes on along the minus strand of OX381704.1, from coordinate 75,799,073 downwards.
GGCGACGACACGGTGTTAGTCCTCCACTGTAGCAAGGCACAGTAGCCACGCCAAGGTTAAATGATGTTATCAGTCGTGGACCTCTTCAGTGTTATCTCAGCCCGGGACCATTGGTCATGGTGATAACAGCAGCGTATCACAAGTCACATACTGGTCCCCTGGTGATCAGCGGATAGAGATGTTTTTCCTAATATGATGGCGAGTGTTGGGGCACAAGGTTACTGGTGAGTGGATATCCTGCCTATGGGTCACAGTGATAACATCAGTGTACCAAAGTATAGAGGTGGTATCGTGTTAATCAGGGACACGTATTTACTGAGATATACCATATGAATTGGTGGAATATCAATTGTGGTCTCTTTTGTTTGAATGCTACCTCCCATATGAATTGGTGGAATATCAATTGTGGTCTCTTTTGTTTGAATGCTACCTCCCCACAAGGGCATTAGATCAAGGTATATCCTATTTCCCATTCGAACAGGAAAATCAACTATTTCCCAGCTCCAATGGGAACTTCTCCTAGCTTTTTGAGTACTGCATGCATTTCTAATTACTTTTCTTTTGACAAGTGTTTCTTTAGTCTAGAAATATATCAAATATGTATCCCTACATGAGAGTTGTCCCATGCCTGTAACAGTATTACACATGTACTTATTTATTACAGTGGATAATACCCGCTTCCTGTGTACTCAAGACATACTCTATTGGCAGATATGAACTCTTACTGCCAGTCAGTAACTGATAATAGTACTCGGCACCCGTATCTCTGAACACAGTCATCACTGTTGATAAATTACATACCATTGTTTGATGGCACGCAGATCATCAGCTTTAATGCATTGCCGAGGTACCTGTTTTATTATTGAATTGATATTTCATTTTTTCTTAAGGCTGCATAAAATTGATAATCAGCTTTGCGGACACTTTCCAAAAAAATATGATGCGGGAGGGAGGCTTTTATTTTATTTTGTCATCAATTTTCTAGGCCATGAGGGAGGTGACTTTTTCTTTTTTTTTACATTTCAAGTGATGAGGGTGATGGCTTTTTTTTTTTGCTATGTCAGATACCGCATATGCTATGTATATATACATTATTTGAAACATATTCCTAAGATTCAGATATGTGACAACAGTATTCCAGGCACTCATGAGATTCTCATATAAATCTAGGGTATGATAGAGTACTTTTTGGGGATTCCAAAACTGCAAAATGTATGAAAATCGATCAATTGGTTGCCACAAAAAATGCCTTCAAAGGGGGCGGAAATTTGAATGTTTTTTTATCATAAAAATTCAGGGATGCGGGGGTTTTGATCATATATTTTGTAAAATGATGAAAAAAAGCTTCCATGCGGCCCCTTTTAGAAGGTGCGGGCGGTACCTGCAAAGCTGGTAATTTTTTTTATGCAGCCTAATGTCTAACTCTTGGCATGCAGGATGTTTGGTACACGTGATTCATATCGTTGTTTTGATTTTCAATTCTTTCCCTTCTTTTCAGGAACGGGAGGGGTGAATGTGGTGGATATTGTTACTATTATAAGCCTTGATCTTCAGTCGAGTCTTCTTACTGGTGTTACTACGGGAGGTAACTCTAACCACTGGGTGTGCTTATGGTTCACTACTCCCACTGAATGAGGACAGGAAGGAACGCTAATGTCAGGAGGGCAGTGGTTCAGAGGGTATTAGGAGTTCTGGGGAGCTAGATCTTTTTAGGTCGTCTCTTTATAGCTGGACAAAGTGGACGGAATGTTGAGATTGGAAGTCCTTTGAATTTGATCTCTAAGGTTTCTGAATGTTTTTTTAGAGTATACGGTATACCTTTATAACTTGTTTGTCTTCTAAAATATGTATACATTTGTACTGTACACCTTTTCTTTTCATTTCCCTTTCCTTAAACATTCTTTTTGTGTGGCTGACCTAGATACGAGGCGATGGTTGTATGTTCCCAGCAAAAAGACAATGCAACACATAACATGTACCAGTATAAGTGTTTGGAGAAAACAATAGACTTGACCAGTGTGTGTGCCTAGTATTCAATTTCTGGTCAGCAGAGGCAATTGCTCCCCACAAGCACATGCTCCCAGGCACCATATAAATGGGGATCGAACACTATACTGGATAAGGGGAGCACCATAGCGATATTTCGGTTTTCTCCGTATGGGCGGCCATGTTAGTTCTGAGCTCGGAATCGTTTGTGAGACCACACACCCACACCGCATAGGTTTCAAGGAACAAGCTAAGTGGCGAGAGCAGAACCGGAAGCGAAAATGGCTGCCTGTGTCAGCGTACACACAGCGGTCGCGTCGGGGATAGTATACTGTATAGGTCCTCACTGGTAGGTCCTACCTAAATCTACTTGGTTATGCTTTTTTTTAAATCCCCATTGGCCCTAAGCACATTGACCAATTAGCCATAACTGGTAACTACTATTCCACTCAGGGGCGTGGCAAGCACAATGTGTATGTGGAAGGGGGGACAAGGGGGGTTTCGGGCCAATTCTGACCTTTTTCGGCTTGACCTTAAAGGTTTGACCTTTTTTTGGGTTGGTCAAACGTGGGGGGGGGGGGGGGGGGGGTGCCACGCCCCTGCCACTTCTCTGACCGAAAACGACATCCCCATGGTGTGAGGTGCATAACTCCCCAGAACCCAAGCCACAATCAGCTCCGTAAGGCTAGAATGGTAGTGATTGGTGGTATGGAGCTGTGTGTGTGTGTGTGTGTGTGGGGGGGGGGGGGGGGGGGGGGGTTACACGACCTCTGTGAGTGTTAATGATCGGGTAATGACGGGCTCGGGCGTTGTAGCGACCACTCCACACACGGCCGTATGGATTGGGGTCAGGCCGTGCCCCAGGGCACTACTACCACCTCACTAACACACTGAGTAGGACCCCAGCAAACAAGGCACACTCCTCACAGTATGGGTGCCTTACTGACTATTAGGCCACCTTTTTTTGATAACTTGGATTACGGGCTTTTACTGTAAATATTTTGGAAGGGAAGAGGAAAAAAAAAAGAAAAAAAAAGCTGTTTTACACACCGCCCAGAGTACCGAAAATTCCCAAAGGGCAGAGGCAAAAAAAAAAAAAAAAAAAAAGCATTGGTAACCTCATTTTTTGGTAATATACTGAAGGTATGTTGAGAACTATCCCTAATCTGAAAGGCCTTATTCCATCTTTTGCTGGTCAACAGGTACTTTTTTTTTTTTTGCTAAAATATTTTCAAAAAATCTCGGAGGGAAAAGGTAAAAAAAAACAAAAAAACTTTTTTTTTTTTTGCAATTTGCCAAAAATCTCGGCGGCGGATCCGTAATCCAAGTTATCAGAATAAAACGGCCTTACCAATATTCACAGCTGTGGTCGGTCCGCTACCCATGTAATACGGCTAATTACAGGGCTGGGCCACACCAGTCTTAATTGGGATTAATGGTTGGGTGTGTCATACAAGGAATCCCCTTAGTTGGGAGATCCCTTTAATATGATATGAGGTAAGTTGACTAAGTCTTGAGGTCTTGTAGTATAGTTGGTATTTATTACAAGTTGACAGCAACAGTACAGTAAGTACAAGTAGGTTCCACTCAGTTACACCTATCCACACAATAATATAGGTCTTGGTAAATATACCTAATAACCCTGAGGTTAGTACTGGACTAGAGCCAAGGGGGTCCTACACCATGTCTGATAGTTGGGCCTAGTAGGGCATAGCCTATAGCCTTGTTCTCAGTCAGTGGAGAGGTCCTTGCTCTGTGGTGTCCAAGTGTAGAGTGAGGATGGAGATGCCCAGTGCTGGGACCTGACCCTATTTAAGGGGGCCAGGCCACCAGCATGGCATCTTGAGTGTTAGTGTCAGTTGACAGTGGTTGGAGGGTTGTAACAGTCAGAGAGACAGTCACACAATACCCCTCCATAGTTTGTCTACCCCTGTTAGTGTACATCAAAGGGGTGACCCTTATGCTGGTCTGTGGGAAACAATGTGCGGGATGAGCGTCGCCTGGCGGCGGCGGGAGTGCCGACTGGAGCGCCGCCTATGCGGGCCGGCGCGCGCCTGCGTGTGCCGGCGGCGGGAGTAGCGTCTCCCGCCGTCGGCTTGAACACGCGGGCGCCCGCAGCGCCGGGCTCGCCGGGCTCGCCGGTCATACCTGACAGGTGCCTCCCCCTCGGGAAAAAGGACAACTCTCCGTCAGTTGTCATTCCATCTAAAAATTTGGGGTGAATTTTGGAATTTTATCCACAATTTTTGGTGGCAAATAGAATTTACCTTTTGTTTTTGATTTTTTTTTTTTTTTGTAGTGAAGTACACTTTTTTTTTGTAATATAGATGATGTGAGAGTATGTAAATACCAAAGGTCTGGGGAGAATTTTGGTTTTGTGCTTGGCTAGTCATCTACATTATATACAGTGTAACTTAACTATAAGGTATGTAAACCTTCTTTGTACCAATTTGGTACTTTCTTAATCACATATTATACAGTGTAGTAATACATTGTGTCTTTATCTGACACTTTTCAAATCATTGTTTGAATTATATACACAGCATGGTACATCTTTGTCTTAATTCTAAAACATGATGAAAAATGTGTTATCAAGTAATAGGCTGTCTTTGGTGAAATAGGTGCTTTGTGGAACTGAGTGGATTTTGATATATCAATGTTCACATGTGAATACAAATATACAGAGTATAATGCAAATTATGCAAAATCTTATGATAATCTTTTACAAACTTTTTTGTTTGATACCAAAAAAACCAAGGCCACTTTTATATAAAAGTAGGCCAACCGGCTTGAAGTTTGTTTTCTTATTTCTAGATAGCGCTTATCTTTGGATTTGCGTGATATAGCCATCAGTAATGTACATTTTATGCATAGTTATGTGCTTGTCCGGTGGCGGATAAGTGTTCATAATTGTGTCATCTGACATTTTGCATTACTTAAGTTTGTAAGTTTGTATGTACAAATACAGTCCTTTTTATGCAGATATTTTGTCCTTATCCGGTGGAGGGTAAGTGTTCATAATGTCATAAAAATGACTTGGTATCTTGTTTCTGCAATGATAGTTGAATCTTACAAGATTCTTGGTGTTGGCAATTTGCAACTTGTGGATCTACACTTTGATCAGAAATGTCTTTGCAGTGGGCCGCTGCTGTGAGATTTAAGTCTTTTGTGTAGTATCCTAGGGTTAGTCAGCGGACTATCTCCCTTTTTTGCTTCATGTTTTTCTGTAAATAGTCTTACATAATACAAAGGTATACAGTGTAAAATACAGTGCAAATACAGTGTTATATACAAACATGTTTGATTTGCAATTTAGATTGTAATAATACAATTTCATACATATAAATGCATGTTTGAGCAAGTTTGACATGGTTAAGAGTACGCAATTGTTTTTGTAAAACTTCAATTTTTCAAAAATTGGCTGTTTCATTTTGGGATACCTTAAAATTGATTTCCTGATACTACTGGCACACACTGAGACCTTGCTTTGACCTTGGGATTGTGAGAGTTTGAAAATTTTGCACCTTGAGCAGATTTTTGAGTGGCACCTTGAGGCTATTGTGTCATGCGACGCAAGATGCGTCGTGTGCCGCGGTGACACCGGTGGTTGACACCTTTTGGTGAGCAGATCATGTGCCTTCTCATGGAGTTGTCACCTGAAGTGAGGGGATCACTTCAGAGGGTGAACAGTGTCATTTGGGGGTGGGGAGGGGTTATAATGGCTGTGTAGACCACAGTAGGATCACTTATTCCTTGAGTACCCTTGAGATAACACAGTATGGCGCATATGGCAATTTTGGAGGACGAGTTGGAGGCTGTACCTGAGGTACTTGCATATCTCCCTGAGGCCTGGCTGCAGGGTGACATGCAGGCCTTAGACCTGTGGTTAGGTGATCAAAACACCTTGGAGGGGCTGACTCCTGGTACTCCTTTTAGGAGTATTTTGAGTCGGTATGACTCAGTAAGGACGCGATGGTTGCATAAAGTCCGGCACGACATTGCCAGTTTTGGTGATGTTTTGGTGTGCCGTCATCACGGCTGGTACTTCCTTGGTGCTGGCGGGATTTCCATGCGCAGGGCGGCATCTCTGGAGCTGTTGGCTCAGGCCCTACGTGATCTGGATGGATATGACCCGCGACTGCTTTTCACCAGAAATGATGGGGTCATCTGGGACTTCCTATTGGCTGTCGGCCTATGTGCTTACACGGTGACAGGTGATGCTGCAGACAGCGCTGAGCATGCTTTGTCTACTTTGGAGGCACGTTTTGTCCAGTGGAGGGAGGAGAACGAGTGGCTCTTCAGTGAAGATACGTGGATTGGATCTCCTGCCGCTGCCGAGTTGGCCGAGTCCTGGGAGGCCTTGGGATGGGGGGACTATAACAACTAGTGGGTGGCATCTATAAATGTCAATATAAACGGTCCTTTTCAGGGCCAACCAATTTTTCACAAAAGTTTTGGTCAATCTCACTCCTGTATAATTGTGTTATTCTTCCCCATGTACTTTCTCACTAGTTACAGCTGTAGGTGGTTGGGTGAGTATGGTGAGTACATTTTTGAATGTATTGGTGCTCTCTCTTTGGTCGTCAATTATGATGTTTTCCAGCTTTGACTCATGGGTATCCATGGTAACGGGCTGGGGTGAAATGTCATTTTGTAGTAACATGGCAAAATCTAGATTGGGTTCCCTGAGCGCTGGTATTATGCTGAACCTGGCACGCCATGGTAGATTGATAGTTTCTGGCAGTAAATATGCGGTCTCTCCTTTCTTTGTAGTAATTACTACTGGTCCATTCCATTCAAATACTAGTTTTGGGAGAGGGTACATTTTGATAATCATATCTCTGTATGTTGGGGCTGAAGCTTTTATAATTGTATCAAACTCATGTGGCACTGGACGCAAGGGGAAGGAGAAGTTGGTGTCTCCTTTGTAGACTTTTAGTACTACTGTGGGATTTGTCCTCTTAGTGACTTTTCCCTTTCCACAGTGCTTGGTTGCCATACTCTTTAGATATTTGGTCAGCCTGTAGGCTGAGTAAATGGTGAGTGTGAATAGTATGGCTATGATAAGGGTATGGGTCTCATGGATAGTTAGAATAGGGGTGGGGCCCTGTTCTATTTGTGCCGTGGTGGTGTCCTTCTTGTATAGGGTTTCGAAGACTTTCTCCATAGGCTTCTCTGTGACAAATCTATATGCTTTTGCAGTTGGCATATAAGCTAGTAGTGTGGATCCTCTGTGCATTTTGAATAGGGTGTAGGTGGCCAAAATTGTAGCTATAACCGAAAGTATCATTGGTATGATAGATGCTGCTGGATGCCGTGCAAATTTGTATAGATAGGACTCTATTAGTCTATTTTCCAGTGGCTTAGCCAGGCTGGAGGCATCATCTAGCAGGGTTTTTGCGAATGGGTTTAGGTCTAGTAATGTTGATTCATCAATATTACTTGATTTTCTTAACATATCCAGTGTCCTGGATAGGTTGACCTTTGGAAAAGGTGGCAGATTTGCCTTGGAGTCTGGTCCAATTTCTTTGATTTCATTTAGAGCCGCGAGAAAAGGTAGGTTTATAGTCTCCAAAGCATAGTGAAATGAAATTGTAGTGTTGCATGGCAACCTAGAATTTGGTAGTGAATAGTGATCTATATTCACTGTACATAGGCATGGTACACCTATGATTGAGTGTGATGGTGCTTTGTGAGTAGTAGCTGGTTTCCCATGACACGTAACTGTGTAGGTGGGAGAATTTGTGGTCACTAGATATTCATCTTGTGAAATGGCTACAGCGTGTGAGATAGGTCTCTTCAAGGGTGAGATAGTAAATTGGCACATTTCCTTGACTTGCTGAGCTTGGTTCAAATAAATTGCTACTGTGCATGTAGGTACATGTCTATGGATTCTCGGGCTAGTTTTGGTACAAATTTTGATCTTAGTTCCTGGACAGGTTAGCATATCTGCATTTGTTAGTTCAATAAATAGTGAACCATCTTCAGAGATAGCCAAAAATTTGACATCAGTAATTAATTGGGTTACTCCCTTTGTAGGTGTCTCCTTGGTGTTGATTGGTACTGGTGTAGTTACCAGTTGAAATACTCTGAAGGTGGAGACAGTGGATGCTACAATGATATCCAGGTGGATGTATATGTGCCGTTCCGAATAGGTGTAGGATATCATTCTTTGGGAATAATAGTAGTCAAGGTCAGTTATGGCGACCTTTGATCCTGGTGAGTGTATTCTGACTGTCATGTCCAGATCATTCAGATGCTCCGTTAGTTCAGCTGGTGGTACTATGTCAGCAGTCATAATGCCTGCTGATAGCATCCTGAGTGCTGATGTGGTGCGCTGCAATGCTTGCAGATAGTTCATTCTTGCTACAATAATGGTGAGTGCATCAGTTAAAATTTGGATCTTCCTTCTTTGTGTGTGCTCGTGATTTGCATAAGTGTTCAGAGATGTGGTCATATTTTGAGCCCATAAATTCATATTTTGGCCTAGAGTGTTCATGGTTTGGTCTAGCATACTTTTATCCTTAACATATGCCTTGACAAATTTGTCTTGGCGTTGGGTGACCTTATCAATTAATATAGCTGCTTCTTTGTCTTGCTTGGAAAAAGCTTCTAGAATGCCGTCTATGTTCTTTATCTGGTCCATGACCTCTTTGACGTCATCTAGTGTGGCAAGACCTATTGCTCCTCTGAAGAGTGGGGCTAGGAACCCAAGTGGTGCTCTTCTGTACCTTCCTTGACTGTTAATTGGATTTGATAGGAACAAATGGATGGATGCTAAGGTAGAGTTAATTTCCTTGTCTGTTATGTCTATTAACAGATCTAGTTCCCTTGCCTGCTGTAATATCTGACTGGTAGAACTGTCGTCATGCAAGGTAGGAAATGTTAGTGCCATAACCTGGTCCAGTATTTTGGTTTCGGTCTCTGGTGGAGCAGGTATATGGTATGGTATTGCCAATATCATGGTTGTGGTATCGTGCCCGTTGACCAATGGTTCAGGTAATGGCTCATATATGGCTCCAACGTTCTGTCTAACGGTGGGCACATATGTGATGGCTTGAGAAGTGGCCATCATCACTAGTAGTAGGATTGGCTTTAGCATGCCTGAAATATAAGATATTCTATGTCTTAGTAAGACTTCTACTAGTGTTTTTGCAATATACTTAGGTTTAAATTGGTTTGCTGATTTTGTGAGCTATCCTTTTTGCTTATGTGAAGTATCCACTTGGCACTGCCTCTGTGTACATAGTTTTGAGAGCAGAAATCCTGGTTGGTCCCAATAGTAATATAATAATCAATGTAGTGTTTGAACTGTACCTTTTTCCATGATCAAGCTAGTGTTGGCTTAATGTCCAATCTGTGCTAGAGTCCTTTCCCAAGATTGTAGTAACTGGGTATGATATTGTAGAGTGGGTGTGGTCTGCTTTCTGACAGAGTCCCTCCTGCTATAGGAGAACTGGTATGGCTAGGACCAGCTGGTGTGTACCTGACTGCTGCAGGAGTAGAACTGGTGAGTTGGCTATGGAGTCAGGGCCTCTTATGTAGCCCACCCTACCCTCATCCATTGAGGGCCTGGCTTTGTTTCCCTGGTGGCTGTTAACTGCCATCAGTGTTAGCTTGTCTGACTGGGGTAATTATGTCTGGGGTAATTAGTGTGGACTACCTGCATCTGTGGGGGTTTGAATGCCCTGGCAGGTGTGTGGGTCCTTTGAAGGGTAAGGGTGTGTCTAGACAGTAGTCTCTTGGCATAGCACGCTCTGTTTCATGTACTTTACAGGATTTAGGTTCAAACATTTCCATTGTTGCATTCTTTCAAGGATGCTAGCCTTTGATGCAAAAGTATGATAATTGTGGTTTCTTCAAGCTTGGGTTGCTAATCCCTTTAGGTAGACTCTTTGGCTTTTTGTGTGTAGCCTTTTGGGTTTCAGACTTCAACCCTGTAGTAATCTGTCCTTTGATTCTACTTTGTGTGCACATTGTTTTGTAACCTATATAGTGTATATTGTCTTTTCTGTCCTTTGTGTGGGTTCATATCCTATGCTGATATGAAAATTCCTACTTATCATTCTTGATTTGGACAGTTGTTGGAAATTTAATTTCCTTCATATAGAGTGTATATACTTATTTGACTATTATTCATAGTCTGTGGGTATAGATATTCCATATGATCATGTCAATATATAAAAGTAATTTACTTAGATATTCTCCCTTGCCTGGAGTTTCTTTTCACCTTGTGGTGGGCTGGTCTGGGTACTATTTGGTTTAGACCAACTGACTCTTTGGTGAGTGTGATTTGGGATTTATCCCTTGTTATCCTGTGGATAAACTTTGAGGTGTGGGGAATGAGTCTGTGTGCAAACTCATTTTTCCTCAGTGTGGTGACCTTTTTGAGCCTATCAATATGTACTGGTCTGGGGACTAGTAGGTTATTTGATAGGTTCTTCAACCTTGCGCTGGTTGGGGTTGGTCTTTCTGCAACAACATATGGTCCCATGAATAGGGGTTGAAGCTTCTTTGAATCTGTGGTCAACAGAATTCTGGGAATGTTGATATATACAATATCTAGTGGAAGTATAGCTTGTGGTGTAAGCTTTTTGTCATATCTTGACTTCCTTCCTTGTTGTAGCTTTTTGACTCTGTCTATTGCCTTTCTTCTAGACTCATCTTGAGACAGTATCATTCCAGATACATGCTCAGCTACTGTTTTGATTTCTTCCTCTATGTTTAGGGCAGTTTCTACAATGGTTTGAGGGTTTCTGCCATGAAGTAGGAAGAATGGTGTGTAACCTGTTGTCTGGGACTCTGTGTTGTTCAATGCAAATGTAATTGATTCTATGTACAGGTCCCATGTTTTCTGATTCTGAGAACAGAAAGTCCTTAATGCTGTTCCTATACTGGCATTGAATCTTTCCACTAATCCATTTGATTGTGGTCTGTATGGACTTGACAGGTCGTGTCTAATCTTCTGGGTGTTCATCAGTTTCTTAAAATTGCTGCCTGTGTAGCAGGTGCCATTGTCAGTTTGAACTGATGTTGGTACACCTTGCTGACATATGACGTTCTTGTAGAACTCATGTTGTGTGGTTTCTGCTGTGAGATCCTTTGTGGCATATGCTATGACATATCTAGTTGAATAATCTATGCAAACTTGTATGTGTTTGTTTTTCCTGGCTGTTTCTGGGAGTGGTCCCACAGCATCTAAGTTTAGGTGCTTCATGGGAGTTGGCATATAGTCCCTTACAGTCATTGGTGTTTTGTGGGTGTGCACTGCCCTTTTTGCTTTTAGGCAAGTGTCACATGTTGACACATACTGATTGACATCAGCCATCATAGATTTCCAATATACCCTGGGTATGAGAGAAGACATCATTTTTGAAGTACCTACATGACCTGCCATTGGTGAGTCATGGAAGTGTTGCAGTATGTTTTCAACCCAAGTTTTTGGGACTACAACTTGTAGTGGTACTGTGTCTGTTTTTCTCCATGATGTAGGGGATATGTGTACTAGAATGTTGTCTAGGAGTAGGTAATGCTGAGCATTATTCCTAATCCTTGTTGCTTCAGTGCTTTTTACAGGTAGGTCACCTTTCTCTAGGTAGTCTATAATGGGTATTAGTCCAGTGTCCTTCCTTTGTTCTTCTTTCAACAGTGTGGAGTTGATTGAACTGTCTGGGATTTGGTCTAACATCTGGTCTAATTCCATTATATGCTGTGCCAGCCTTTCTTTATCTTTCTCTGCCTGGATTGCTTCAGGAGATTTTGGTGCAGGTCTGGTCTTTGTCTGTTTCTTTGGTTGTTCAACTGCTATGTCTGTGTTGACTGTCTGCTCCTTTGAACTGGCTGCTCCTCTGTTTGTGCTGGTGGAGGCGGCCTTTGTTCTTTTGGGATGGGGGTCAGATTTGCTTTTGTGAGCCTTCTGTGCAGTACCTGCTCTGTCTGAGTGCTTCTGCAAATTGGCTGTGGGTGTGCTGGGTGTTGAAATGGGGGATTTAGTAGGGGAAGAGGATTTGGTTGACACTTTGTTCTTTTTGGCTTTTAGGCCTAATTGCTGAGGGTGGTCATTAGACCTTGTATCCTCTGCAACCGACCGTTTTGCTTTTGAACGTGTGGTGACAACACAAATGTCTCTGTCCTGTTCTTCCTCCATATCCAGCTGTTCTTCTGCAAATCTGACTACCTTGGTGATTGAAGCAACTTTATGCAGTTTTTCTTCCAACTGATTTTCTGATGCACTGTGTGGTGGTTCACGAGGTGTGGTTTTCACCATCTGTGCAATCCTGTTGGTCTCAACCGGGGTAAAACAGTTTTCTGGATACTCTTCACAGTATTCCCTTTCACAATGACAGAACACATAATGGGTGGTCTCTTTTAAGATACCTCTGATCACTGGTTTTGGTCTGTCAATTGCTTTTGGTGGGTCATCTCTGTTGAATGGTATCTTGGTTTGGATTTTAGAGAATTTGGTTCTGGTGGCTGCCCTTTTCCTTCTTGGAGGTGGTGGGGGGTTGGTCATTGGTGGTGCATCTGGATATTCTCTTCTTGACATCACATCTGGAGGAATGTTGTCATCTCCTTTTACATGTTGTATTGTGAATGCAAATTGTTGGATATCCAGTGCCCATCTGGCCCACCTGTGGGTCAAACCTGTGTTTGTGAGGAGTGGTATTAGAGCTGCATGATCTGTGTACAACTGAAAGTGTCTACTTTCTAAGTAGTGCCTAAAATGTAGTATCCCATATACTACACCTAGTAGCTCTCTTTCTGTTGTGTTGTAGTTTCTTTCATGCTTGGACAGTGTTCTACCTGCGAAGGCTACTGGTCTCAGTACTCCTTCACTACTGCGTTGTGATAGAACAGCTCCTAGGCTCACATTTGAAGCATCTGTTGCTAGACTGAATTCTTTGTCATAGTCTGGGTATCTCAATAGTGCATGGGTACAGAGTGCATGTTTCAATGTTTTGAAAGCATTGTCTGCATCCTCATTCCATTTGAAAACCTTTAGGTTTGTTTGTAGGTCGTACAGTGGCCTAGCAATATTGGCATAGTCTTTGATGAACTTTTTGAAGTATTGGCATAGTCCTGTGAATGATCTGACTTGTTTCACGGATTTTGGGGTGGGAAAAGTTTTGACACTTTCCACCTTTTCTGGGGATGGTTGTAAACCATCTGGTGTGACACGCATTCCTAGAAAATCTATCCTATCTGTGAAGTATTCACATTTTGATTTCTTTAGCTTGAGTTTCCCAATTCTCAGGCTTTTGAAGACATCTTCAAGGTCTGAAAAATGTCGTTCTACATCTGGTGATAGGACTAGAATGTCGTCTAGGTATGGTAGGGCGCATTTGTATTTCAGTTTGTTGAGAATTAGAGTTACTAGATGGCAAAATCCTGCCGGCGCGGTAGCCAAACCCATCGGCATCTTTTGATAGACATACTTTTTGTCATTTGCTATGAAAGCAGTTTTGTGTTGATCCTCCCTTCTTATGGGAATTTGGAAAAACCCTTGTTGCGCATCTAGTTTACTGAAAACAGTAGGTTTGAGTGACCCTATCATGTCTAGTGTGTCGTCTGCACGTGGCGTTGATAAAGCTTGGTTTATCATATTAGCATTGACGTGGCGTAGGTCTGTGACTAGACGTTGGCCTCCAGATGCTTTCTGTACTAAAAATGATCTGGATGCCCAGGGTCCCTCTGCACATTCTCTGAGGATGCCCTGTCTGACTAGGTCTTCACAGACTTCTCCCATCTTAGCTTGCTTCTCAGGCGTCTGCCTGTATGGTAGGTAGTGACATGGTACTGCATCTGGTTTGATGTGAATTGAATGTGTATATAGGTGGGTTGTACCTATGTCATTGTCTTTTCCTACAAATACATCTTGATACTTGTGGAGTAACTTTTGGAGTCTCTCTTGTCCAATATCTGTTAGTACACATTTGGGTGGCACATTTTCCATTATGTCTGGCATAATGTCATGAGCCTCACTGTGAATTGTGGCCAATTCATCATCAGTGTCATCTCCACGGTTTGTATCTGGATCTGCATATACTGAGGCACAGTCTGACTCTGTGTCACTACAATTCTCTTCAGTGTCTAGCACTTGTAGTGTGGGTTCCTCAGTAGGGATGTCAGTATCTGGTTGATGTAACTCAGAGGGATCTACCTCTGTGAATAGGGCTATTATATCACCCTTCCTCACCTTGTATGGTCGGTGGCTTGTATTGAGCAGTATGATTGGGTGCCTGTTCATTTCTGAGGGTGTTACTACTCCCTTTTGAACTAGGTATGGAACTCTGTTGTTCCTCTGCAAATTGTCTAATGTGCCTACACATCCTTCTAAACATTTGAGGGATGTGACTTGTCCTAGAACTGCTAGTTCTGTGAAAGGAAGGATTGTAGCCTCCCTAACAGCTCGGACTGGCTTGACTTGTAGCTCTGGGTCTACATTGAATTCGATCTGTGATCGTGTTGCTTTTAAGAAATCTGTGCCTAGGACAACTGGCTTTGTGAGATTTGGAATAATTGAGAATGGGAATTCGAATCTGGTACCATGAATTTTGAATTTCAATACTGCTGCTTGTCTTACATGGCATATGGATCCGTCTGCTAAGTGTACATTGAACTTTCTCTTTTTGATTTCTACATCTCGAGATTTCTGAATTTCCCTAAGAAAAGTATCCCTGACACAGGTGATAGTGGCACCGGTGTCAACTAAACAAGGTATTTCAGTGTGTTCATAGAATCTTGCATTTAAACAGCCATTTTTAAGAAGTTCAACAGAAATTTTGGTACTCTCACCCATTTCCTTTTGCGATGCATCTTGTTGAGGTGTGATGTGAATCACTGATGGTCGGCTTGATTTCCCAGTGTGCATCTGGGGGATTGTCTCTGCTATACTAGCAATTGTCTTTGGTTGTCCTAGGGATTGTTGATCTTGGATCTTGATGGGGGGTTGGAGAGGCTCACAACGCACTGGCCCAGCGGCGCTGTGGGTCTCTAGTTTCCCGAGTTTGAAGATCCTAGTAGCTGCTTGATCTGTTGAAGCACGTCAGGCTGGATAGCTTGAGGTGGCTGTTGGGGCTGCTGTTGGGGGTTGTAGCCTTGTGTGTTGGATCTGTAGCCATTGTAGCTGTCTCGACCTCTGCTGTTGTCACGACTGCGGTTGTAGTCATGCTGTCTGTCACGACTATTGCTGTAGTCACGACGGTTTTGATCCCGACCTCTGTTGTAGTCACGATCTCTGCTCTGGTCACGACGGTGGTAATCACGGTCTCTGCTGTTATCACGGCGATTGTAGTCGCGATTTCTGCTACTATCACGGTGTCTGCTGTTGTCACGACTTCTGCTGTTATCTCTACGGCTGGTGTCCTGACTGTTGCTTTGGTGATCTCGGCTGTTATTTTGGCTGTATCCACCTCTGCCTCGTTGTCCTCCTCTGTTGCTATTTCTGAAGTTTGGGTCAAAGTTTTTGCCTCGGTAGCCTCCTCTGTTATTTCCAGAGTTCCTTTGTTGGCTGTTGTTGGGTTTACCTTGATCCTTCAGTGCCCTTTGTTCTTGCCTCCTCACATGTTCATTTGACATGAGGTTTAGGCTTTGGTCTTCATCCTCTGATGAGTGATCCATTTGAACTGTCTTTGGGTCTGATTTGGCTTTCTTTGAGGGGTTTCCATTTTTCTGTGACTTTGTTTGCTTCACAATCATAGAGTTTACATGTGTCACAGACTTCAGTTGTGCCTGCATGGATTCTATTGTTTCCTGTAGCTCTGAGCCTAATTCTGCTTTTATCTCGTCTTTAATGTTACCAGTGGAGACTGTTTGTTGGTTCTCATACTCCTCTGCAACTTCAAGTATTTTATCCCATGTAGTTGCTTCCCTGTGGATGACTACTGCACTGATGTCGTCCCTTAGACCATGTAGCAGGGCTTCCCTTGTTCTCTTCTCGGACTTGTTGTGAGCTGTGGCCATCTTTTGTAAGGCCATGGCATAGTCTGATACAGATTCTTTTGGATTTTGCTTCCTCAATGCCTTAGCATCAAATCTGTCGTCCTCCTTCTTGAAGTATTTCAGGAAAGCTGCCTTCATTTCTTCATAGTCTGCTGTTGGATGTGCTGTCCTATAGGCTTTGTACCAAATTTTTGCCTTACCATCTAGGTAGTTTGAGAAATACTTGATTCTGTTACTGGGATGGTACCCATATCTGGAATCAAAGTATTGTTCATAGTCTGTGCAGTGCCTCCTGGCGGATTGTGTGAGAGAGGACTGTGAAAATTTTTCTGGCTGTAGAATATCACAGTACTTTTCCTCTTTGTCTCGTTTTAGCTGGTCCCTTAACCCACTGAAAGATGCCTCCCTTGCAACTCTTTCCTCTTTCAAGGCATCTAGGAGTGCTGAGGAGGTGTCAGTGTTAGTCAGGTTCACTCCTTGGGTATTGGGTGCACCTGACTTGAGTGAGGCTAGGGCCTCAGCTAGCTGGTTTTTCATTGTCACTTGTAGATGAGCTTGCATATCAAGTAGTGCTTGAGCGGCTTCAGCTTTTTGGGTCTCCATAGAGTTCTTCAGTGCCTGGTTGGCTTGTCTGAGTAATATTAATTCCTTCTCTTGTTCCTCTTTGGCCTTCCTTAAGGCTCGGCTGGTGCTTTCCTCATGTGTGGTGTGTAGGGCTGTTAGTTCAGGCCTAAGTGTCTTATCCACATGAGTTTCTACATTCTGGGCTATGAGTAGAAGTGCCTCAGCCTCCTCTTTGGCTGCCTGGCCTGGGGGTACTGTCTCATCGTCACTCATACCTGATCCTGGGGTATGCTGACCGTTTGAGAACAAGTCACTCTGTGTGTCCTGGATACTGTCCAGGGCAGCTAGGGTGTCCAGGTGAAGCTTGCCTTGGAAGTCACTCTCTTGAGTGGTGTGGTGTGGTGAAGCTGAGGGTGTTGGAGTGGAGCTCCTGGATGACTCCTTGGAGCTGGGTCTCCTCCTCCTGCTGGGTAGAGATCCAGGGGTAGCTGGTCCTTTGCTGCGGAGGTGAGTCTTGGTAGTCTGTGCTGCCAGCTTGTGGGATCTTGTTAGGACTTCTCCACCACTTTGTCATACAAGGAATCCCCTTAGTTGGGAGATCCCTTTAATATGATATGAGGTAAGTTGACTAAGTCTTGAGGTCTTGTAGTATAGTTGGTATTTATTACAAGTTGACAGCAACAGTACAGTAAGTACAAGTAGGTTCCACTCAGTTACACCTATCCACACAATAATATAGGTCTTGGTAAATATACCTAATAACCCTGAGGTTAGTACTGGACTAGAGCCAAGGGGGTCCTACACCATGTCTGATAGTTGGGCCTAGTAGGGCATAGCCTATAGCCTTGTTCTCAGTCAGTGGAGAGGTCCTTGCTCTGTGGTGTCCAAGTGTAGAGTGAGGATGGAGATGCCCAGTGCTGGGACCTGACCCTATTTAAGGGGGCCAGGCCACCAGCATGGCATCTTGAGTGTTAGTGTCAGTTGACAGTGGTTGGAGGGTTGTAACAGTCAGAGAGACAGTCACACAATACCCCTCCATAGTTTGTCTACCCCTGTTAGTGTACATCAAAGGGGTGACCCTTATGCTGGTCTGTGGGAAACAATGTGCGGGATGAGCGTCGCCTGGCGGCGGCGGGAGTGCCGACTGGAGCGCCGCCTATGCGGGCCGGCGCGCGCCTGCGTGTGCCGGCGGCGGGAGTAGCGTCTCCCGCCGTCGGCTTGAACACGCGGGCGCCCGCAGCGCCGGGCTCGCCGGGCTCGCCGGTCATACCTGACAGGTGGTTAAGTAATCAACCCAGAAATGATCCCCAAAATAGAATTATTTTCTTTAAATAACAAAATGTAATGTCTGTCGCATCAGAAAGATCTTTCTAGTCTCATGAACAGTTCTTGATTCTACCGGTAGTACATGCACTTCTATTGTAGCATCCAAACCATGTTCCCCATCTTTTCCACTACATTTAAAAGGCATTGGGCGAACACATTATTCATTCCCCCCCCCCCCCCAATCTTCCCTTTTCACAACAATATCGAAGCCAACCCCACACGATGCCCCGTAACCTCCACCCTCCTGAGCCTCGTCTCTATACGTTATCGTGGGTAATAGCATACAGGGCTTTCCCTGGGTGGAGTGGGTTCCGTCCAAATGTGTAAAAGACATCACCATATTTCTTTGGCATCCATAAACCACCACCACCACCAATGCTAATGCCGAAAGAGGGCGGGCCACATCACTGCCTGGCTGAGTAGAGGGAGGCTGAGGGTCGGAGGGAGTGTCTTGTCCATGGGTAGTATGGCTGTAAAGGCGTCTACTACATGTTGATGCACAATGCTATAGCTTGGATTTACGAGGAGCCTCTACCATTAGTAGTACATTGTATGTGCCCATGAGATTATATTGTTTGTAATGATCCAGGTCAAGTAAATTGTACTGTACTGTTTGAGCTTGGCCGAGCATGAGCTGCGTGTAATAGGAGAGCACTCAACAGAACGTTAAATCCCATTTCGCAGCGTACCTAATGGATTACCTCTAGGAAATGAATATTTATCCTCAAACATAGACATTGTCTTTATACTCCCACCCCTACTTGTGCCCATGAAAGTAGCAGCCAGACAGTTGCCCTATGCAGGCTCCCCCCCCCCCCCCCCCTCAGTCTGCAGTACCGTCTGCCGGTCTGACAGTCATACTGCCAACTGTAACAGTCACTTGGCTATATTTGATATTATTCATGGGGGTGTTTTTGGTAGGCGGCTGGCAGCTCCAGCTTTCAGAACCACCGAGTGTTCGCACTGTCTGGTGGCAACCTGATGATTCATACAGCCCATGCCATCCTACACAGGAGCCTCCAACCCACGTGGGAAATCCCCCATCTAGCTGCTAATTCTACCTTTCAGACCCCTCTCCATGCTAATGTACGCGTCCATTGTCTATTTGATTACAGGTATGGTATGTTTCATCTACATGGACCACTATTGCTTATTGGCTTCAGTTCAATGCAGCACAGGATTTTTAGAAATCAATAATTCTATGGCGTCCTGAAGGGTCTGTATTGGGGGGGGGGGGGGGGGCATGAGCATCGCTGCTGACAGTCTGACAGTTCATGAGCCTGGCGCCACGTCACCCCTCCCCCCCCCCCCCCGCGCGCCTCCTCCTCCATGACCAATGGCTCAGTCTCTGTTTCTAACCAGTGCCAACTGTTTTATTTCCGACAAGCACTAATATTACACCGGTGCCTGTTCTGGGCTACATTATTAATCCCTGCTAATTCTATGTTTTGTAAAGTATCACTAAAGGTACGGCATTTTAGACGTGGTCACGAGGAACGCACAGGAGCGCCATACTAATTAATGCCTAAGGTTAAAGCACACGGGATGATCCAGGACATTTTTTAACTTTAAAATGACAATGACATGATTTGATTTGCCTGAAACTCTTTCATCGTAATTCGATAAGTATACCCACAAAGAAGCTACCGGTGTGAATATGCTATTACCTAAACATTTACAGCTATGTGAAGCCTTTGAGATGCAGCAGCTCAATATGATAATCTGTGATCATTTCCCAAGAGGGCCCTCAACTTCTAGATATTGATGATATCTTTGTAGATAAGGGAACGTTCACATATAACGTCACCAGTGTCTGTGTGTGTGGGGGGGGGGGGGGGGGTCATGACGAAAAATGCCGAAATTAGTGACAGGGCGGGGTGGTGTCTAAAAAGGTCCCAAAATAGGTGACGTCACACTCGTATGTCAATGTTCGCTATGCCACTGAAATACAGGACAACCTGCCTCCCGGCACTAGTGCCATACATCGCCATTTTCACCGGGGCAGACGACATTTCAGTGCAGGGTACGCCATCACCCAGGTCCCAAGGTTAATTCCAGGCCGTGCAGAATATTCATGTTTGTCGTAACTTGCCTGCGTCCCACCAGTTGGCGCGGCAGTGGCATGTAGTCACCACTACTGTATATACTACGGTATATACTGTACGTATCTGGTACATGTATATACCACTGTCTGGGGAATACACGTATACATACATGCTCTATCACTCACAAGGACATTAAAAACACACTACACTCCCAGACATGATGTGGATTACCCCACATCCAGCACCCCACCCGTCCTGGGACACCATTCACACCGGTCATACATTGCAGCACCCTCCCACGGCACACTCTGCACAATGGGATGAGGCCAAAAAGCCTGATTGCCACAGGGGTGGGCGGCACGATAACGGAATTGGTCCCGTGTTATTGGTTACAGTCTGTATGTGTGTATGTTTAGGTGTGGTGGGAGGAGGTGGTCTGTTGTGGCTGGGTGACCCATGATGAACGGACGTCCTGTCCTGTATATATAGAATGTGGTTTGGGTGGTGGTTTCTGCCTACATTATAGTAGTACTCTCCACTCCTCCTCCTCTCCCCTAACCCAGCCTGGATGGGACCAGGGACCGACTAGCGGATGCCATGCTACAAACATGGGTAATTTGATATCCATTTACCTCGGTGACCTCACTCACAAGGTCATACAACTAGGAGCCAATAGTACCAGTTGCTTCTAATAGAAAAGACCATATAGCATTAGAGGAGGTGCTAGATACTCATTATTAACCCATAGATCTTTATATAGAATGTCTACTGGTGGGTAGGTGTTTGTGTTTATGGGCAGTTCAGGTCGTGTATTTAAGCCCGCATCTTTTTTTCATATCAGAGATATCTTAATTTAAACTGAAATATGATATATATTTCCACAAACAGCCAATCGGCCATCTATCCCTCATTTATAATACCAGTAGTGCATATCAATGACATCTGCATTTTAATACATTAGTGTTTTATGCAGAGGCATTTATTCGGAGGAGTGTATTTACATAGCTACCGAGAAGTATATTGTGTGCCATGAAATGACCACCACCAGTCGTATGAATATGCCACAGGTCGATTTGAATACAATGTATCTACCAGCAGACACCAGTACAGTGTATTAAACACTAGATGCATTCCTATACCATCAGCAACTCTATTCATAATGCCTCCATTTCACAGTATTTCATGTTGTTTTTCTACAGCCTGAAACGCTCAAACAGATGTGTGTGGTGATCCATATTAACCCAACTAAAATCCCAAAGTCTTAAATGTCAAATTATACACACAAAAATATCTCCGGCCGACCATAAATGAAACTGGTACATGTCAGTAGATAGATATCACCATGACGACACAACAGTCAGCCATGATATGACGTAAAAAAAGATACGGTGCTTGCTGTGAGCGATTCGCTGTGTCCATAGCGGTACCACCATAATGGCATTAACATGCTACAGGCCGTGTGAAATAGGCTGAAATATCCTGATGTCATTCCTCTATATTGCTACCACTGCGGTGGGTGGAATATTGATGTGTGTGTTCAATATACTCTCACATACACGTCCCATAAGGGCCCTCCCCCCGCAGCTGTGCCAACAGTCACCCATCATGTTCGTGAACACTCATTTTTATTAAAGCTATTGTATTTAATCCTGTAAATATGTGTAGTCGTACAAGTATGTATATGTAGCTCTACTGCTACGACATGATAACACATTGCTGTACATGAGTAGAGGTATTCTATTCATTTTATGACTGCATCTTCCATTCTGTGCTAACATTGTATGTCCATTTATTTTTCTCATTATCTCATTGACAGACAACTTTGGCTGTTGTTCTAAATGGCCTAGTTACACGCATGTAAGCTAAAACAACGGACGCTTACATAGCTCCCGTGACAACGCAGTTCTCCCAGTGCTAATTAATAAGATATATTGATCTTGCAGACAGACTATACTGCAGGTAACCTCTGAGTAACCTCTGGGAAGCAAGAGGGGGGCGGGGGAGCCTGAGGTTACACAACCAGTGGTTGTCTGGCACAATGAGGTGGTTACATCTATGGTACTGTGTGTATTCATCCATGTAGATACCAGCTTATTGTCGTGTTCAGGCTGCCTGCACACATCCTTTATTATATCCATGTATTACACCCAACTAGCTTCATCAAAGTCACCATGCAGGACCATCATGACATATTATAGACATGCTCTGGTCATGTCTGCCATGACTGGCCACTTCTCTGTACCATGTTCTCGTGTATCTAAGTGTTTGATCAGGGGGCCTATGTTATTACCGTATACTAAATACTAGTAGTACCTTCCTTATTGATCCCACACGACATATTTACATGCACACGCTTGTCAAGGTCACATGCACCATTTTCCCTTCCTGACTCTCAAAATTCTCTTTTTTTCTGCAACTAGGTCATGCGATGATGAAAACACGAAGATACAGCAGTGGGACGGTTCGTGATTATTAAGGACACATTTGTAGACAAGTGTTTACTTATGTTAGTGTGTCATCGGTGAGGGGTGAACTACATGTATACTAGTATATAGAAACACCCCATTTAAGCTGTTGTGTTCCATACACGGGAGGTAGCAAGGATCTGCAGGTATGGTTCGCAGGTATATTGCAGCCATGTACCCGCAGACAACAATAGCCTGTGTAAGACGCC
Source organism: Harmothoe impar (assembly GCA_947462335.1). Classification (NCBI taxonomy): domain Eukaryota; kingdom Metazoa; phylum Annelida; class Polychaeta; order Phyllodocida; family Polynoidae; genus Harmothoe; species Harmothoe impar. The sequence continues at coordinate 75,776,537 of OX381704.1, read as the reverse complement.
TCTAGCCTTTTCTTCTCCCCGTAAATTTCATGTCGATGCTTGGGGTAGGGTAGTTAAGTTCAAAGCCAACAGTGATACCATTATTCTTCGTATGCCACATCAGCCTGTACCCTACATGCCCTTACCCCCATGTGCTAAGACCAAAAAAAAAAAAAGGTGTGTTTCAGGCAACCCGACCCTAGACTCAAAAAAGGGCCGACCCTAGCATTTTTTTCCCCAATTTTGGAGTTTTTTTGTTTTTTTTAATTTTTTGTTACTTTTTTCCTCATTTTCTCCTAATTCTTTCAAGAATAACAAGCTCCCAGTAACATCAGAGGCCTGAATAATTGATTAACATCAGGAAATGGCTTTCTAAGAGGTATATCCAACAACTTCTTGATATTCCTAGTCAATGGAGGAATTGTGGAGTCATTCTGGAGAGTCGCGTGTTGATTTGTCGATTCGCGACTCATTCCTTGTACTCTCTCTATGTAAAAGAAAAAAAAAAGAAAAAAATCCGACCTACCTACCCTAGACATTCTGACCATGTTGCCTGAAATACACCTTCTTTTTTTTTGGCCTAAGTGAAAGATTGGAGTGCTTCTTTTAATACCATGATGATCACAGAGAGCTGCTTTGATGTTTGGCCTGCAGCAGGGTGACTTTGGTGTTGTATACACCGGGGGTGTTAACCCCAGCCCCTTGGGATATCAGGGGTACCTGTACACAGGCTCCATCACCTGTGTATAGGGGGAGGGGGTGGGGGCATGTACAGGCTTGCAGGGACGAGGGAAAGCTGGATGGGGCCCAATACAAATGGGCTTTCCTATATAAAGACTCATATAATGTGGCAGATATTGGAGGCTGTTCCTGACACCAACACAGATGCCTGGTAGGCTACTGGAGCTTGTTTTGGAGGGGCAGGATTGATAGGATTTAGGGGTATGGGTGGTTAATGTGGGGCAGAGCCCTGCTCCCTGGTTTAAATCACTCCATGGGTTGATAAGTGTTACTGCATACCCCGCGGCATACCCTATAGCTGATAAGGGGACCGCCTATCTCTACCCCATCCCTGTGGCCTGGTCCCTTGCACAGAGGGGTGGCAGCAGGTTAGCAGGGTATAGCAGTAGCAGAATTATCCATACTGGAATAATCCATCTCCCCCCATCCCCCGCCCCTCTCTAACCCCCAATCTGATAGCAGGTTCCCTGTAGTAGAGTGAGACGAGTCCTGTATGGGGGCCTAGTGGCAGGGTAGCACACAGTATACTGGTTCCACATACTGGGTGTTGGCTCAGTACTGTGGCATCTGCACCATGACGTACGACGTGCCAACACTGTCATGTCTGATTCACTGCACCCCCTAAATTCCAGCGCACATTTCTCAACCCCCTCCACCACCACCCTAGACCAGCTCCAGTCACACGCCTGAGCTGCTCCCTACCACTATCTGATGGTGATAAGGGCCGTCTGTCACTGGTTCCCATTGCCTTGTTGTTTAATATTGAAACAGTAGTGTTTTCTAAGACAATTACTGAGAGAACTTGTCTTGTTTCTGATCCTATCACAATGTAAAAGACTTCAGAATTTGTTGATCACCCTAAAGAAGAACATCCGTTCATGAAAATTGCTACACATTTATCGACAGCAAGCCTACTTGTCAGTTCTCGGCGATGATAATACAAAAAATATTTTTATCCAAACGGTATCAGGTAGTGTGTGATATCTTACGACCTGAATATGTGTTGGCTGTTTTCCACGTTTAGTGGTATAAGACACACAGACGTTATCAGCAGGACGTTGATCCCCCATTGTGTCAGACACTAAGAGCTACTTGTATTGAAGGGGTAATAAGGGGCTTATTATTTACAAGAGTGCTCAGTGAGATTTAGTCATGTAGCGGGGTGTATTAAAGCTCATCCATCTTCGTCGATACAATCGATTTACATTAATTTACTAATTACTGGGTACTACATGTATTACAACATCCTCTATCTACTTTAGTCCGCACATGTAAATTACATTTAACGTGTGTATAATTTGACAAGGATCTGACATAATATACAGAGCCTGGCAAAATGGCTTGTATATTGCACGAGCGATGCATTATAACCCTGGTTTCCCGCATATATTCTAATTCAACGAGAGAGTAACGGGTCTGTACACATACTGCATAATACAACAGCGAGGGGTCTACCATGAATATATCATCATAACCGTACAGCCATGGTGTATATTATACACCAACCACCCTATCCCGGCCTCATCGTCACCAAATGGATGTACACATGTATGGCAACTTGGTGGAGTATGGCCAATACCTGGTACGTTATCACCGTGATGAGGGTGCACCCAGAGCGGTGGAGCTGGGTGGAGCTGGGTGGTGTTCGTGGTGGGACTGGGTGGATCAATCAGACAGGGCTGGTAGCCACTGAGTATTACCCTGGCCATCTGGCACCAGTCGCTGCTTACCCCGACAACAGACGGCTATAATTAGCACCACTACCTCCATGCACGCTAGACTTTATAATACGGTAATAAGCACATTAACAGTTAAATACCACCACTGACGCAGCAGTAATTGGATTAACTGTGCTCCTGAATGTGCCCAGTTGGAGATTCAGTCCACGTATTATATTATAGGACACGAACAAATTAAAACTAACTTTCGCCATGGAAATCCGACGGCGTATTGATTGATTATTGGTGAGCTGCCACGATAAACATTTTCTTCAAAACTCACTCAAACATTAAAACCTAGCCGACCCATGTGGGATCCTTGTTGTAATAGTAAATGAAGCCTTCGAGGGAATGCCTCCTTCCCAAAGACGAGTCTGCTTGGCAGTAATCGGAGCCAGGAGAGCCACATACACAGAAAGCCAGAAGCCCCATCAAGATATGCCTCCGAGACTGAGCTGCTATCAATGTAATGCAGGCGCCTATCCTCAGGGACCGCTTCTGCCAACCTCCCGATATCGAGCGGTCCTAGCAATAGAGAAGGATGCCAGCCCAGAGAGCGCAGAGCACACAGAAACCTTAGAGCTGTCTCAAGGAGTCTACTCAAGCTGCCTCAATCCTTCTGCTCCGAGCTGCTCTTCTCATAATTCCCCTATTAAATGGACTATCTAATGTCAATATTTTTCCAATCACCAATTTTAAGAACCTCTTTTGTAGTGTACCACAATATGGCTTCCATGTAGGCTCCTATTAAAGCAGTTTTACAGCATTAGTAACACACTGGGACTTACAGGCACGAAACAGGTGCAGTATAAACAGTGAGAAACTACTAAATGCTAAAATGGAAATCCAACTGGAAATAAAGGGCGCCAAAAAATAAGCTATTTACTGAGTCAATCACAACAGGTAACAGTAAGACCGAGCTGGGGGTAGTACTAGTAGTCCCAGTGGGGCGACCATTAGGGTTTCATCGATTGCCTCCAACACGCGCCTACTACTTGTATTAAAGCGACCATTGATTATGATATCAGAACAACACATTTGTATGATGGTCTTTTTATCGCTACAGTGCAGATGTGTACCTTCGTCTCGTTGGATGGAGTTCTTTTCGACAAGACAACCTGATAATATGATTTTATATGCCAGTCACTGCTTTATATGTGATACATTATATATGTGCATATCTATATCTATATATAGACCGCATTCAATATTATATGTGCAACACACACATGACTCGTAATCAATATTTTTTCAAGTCTGCCCAAATATCGGTTTTAAGTAATTTCTAGTACAAAATTTGGCCAAATGTAGGGGCATACCCTCATAAGAGCATGTGCACTTATGTTGATACAATTTATATTCTTTTTGCTATTTCATTATCTATTTCATGTGAGGTTTCACCAGAAGCGGGGAAAATGTGCATACTTCGCTTTATATTTCGAATACAACAATAGTACTAGTAACACAAAATAAACTGTACATACCCGCAAGTGCCTTGATACGTGACCTCTCGAAGAGCTTGGCCGAATTGTTTCCTCCTTCCCACTCATCTTCGTTTTGTAGGTCTACAGCTATTTGGTTGCTGTTCTCATAGCGCACTCCGCTATGAACCTGCTCTATCTCCGTCATTGTCCCCGCCTACAACATCCACCAAGATTCTGCAACGAGAAAAGGAGTCACTCCGTAAGTCAACATGATCGACACTCTCTGAACAGTGGGCCATAAGTCACGACAGGACGAGGCTTGTTATCAAAGCCATATGGTAGAGACTTTACTTCGGTCCTGCTCACCGGTTACTAGTTACTTACAGAAATACATGAACAAAGTACGGTAGTTGGGGATGCAACGGTTTAGATCAGTAACATTGCTTCATGGTGTGTCAGCGTTTACAGCAGATTACAATGGCATTCATTTTAAACTGGATCATGTAGTCCGTACATCTATCTATTAAATACCTATAGAACAGTTTGATTATTACTATTACATAATGTATCACCAATCATGGAGAACTCAAAATGGTAGCTGCTAATGTGCATTTGATATACCGGTATACTATTTTATATTTTCCTATCACTTATGCCTTATGTACAGCTTGTCAAAGTGGGTTCGTTGAGGTATGGTTTTCATGCAGTTCTCTTTCCCATGGGTAAAATTCTCATTCCCAAGTGTATTCCGGTCCAGAGAATCGCTCAGGGTTATTAGCAGACCCAGTGGATATGAAGGTTGTGCCAACTCTACTGGGACACCACTACATTATACATAGTTGTCACGCCAGTAGTACGCCATGTCATATCAACATTGACACTCACAACGACATAATGATTACATAGCGTACCTGCAAAAAAATTACATATATTAAGTATTTACACACATATACTCATGTGGTAGGTATATTTTCAGGAGACATGATATCTGGAAAAGTGCAGCACATACTAGTATACTGTAGTTGAGTATATAGAGTGGTACATTACATGTGTAAATATACCTATAACCCCACCCAGGCAGATGATATGTTCATCCAGTACCCACACTTATTATACATGGTATGAGCGTGGTGATAGCTCCACCATAGGCTGACAAAAGGCCTACGTGTGTAGTCACACCTGGTTTAATCAATGTACAACTTGTACAACTGGAGACCCACCCTCACCCCCACCACCCGACAGCCCGTGGAGGGAGGGAGGCTGGGTGGGTGTACACATGTGTGTAATGCAGATACATTTATGGATGTGTATAAAAGTCTGGCGCCAACATGAGGTGTGAGCACGTCCCCGTGACGCCTGCTGGCCTGCAGCTAGGCTATACCTTGCCAGGTCAGAGTGGGCGGACTGCCCTGGGTGCAGCCAGGGAATGGCAGGGCTCTCCTCCAGTGCCTTATGTTTTATTAACCACATACATATCTCAGCTGAGGCTAAAATTCTCATTACATGTACACCTGAATGAACACGTTTCTCTTTTTTTGATAGTGTGTAAATATAGTTCTGACCTGCCCTATCTATCTATATAGAATTTACAACTGAGTACCGACAGCAGCAAAGGCAGCATGTATTGTGCGATATACCGTCACATCAGTAATGTATAGGTTAATGTTGCATCCCCACATTCACTGAGTGGTTCCAATACCGCCAGTAAGTCTGTGATGTCTGCAGGAGGCGCCGGCTGGTCTAGCAATCAACGTATACCAGAGGTCAGGGTGACCTACATCACCCCCCCCCCCCCCCGTCCTCCCCAAGAAGCAGCAGCATCCTCAGGTGATGCTGAGTGGTGTCCTCATGAGGTTACCTGTGACAGGTGCAACACTCTCCTTGTCACCAGAGAAAGTTACCTGTGTCATGATACATCAGCTGCACACTACGAGGTATAGGGGTAATAATGGGTATACATACTTAGCAGGGTGAAAACTCATTCCAAAACTAACCAGTTCCCTTTTTAGTACTAGTACTACGGTAAATAGATTACCCACTCACATGGCCTAGGCATAAACCCCCTAAATAGACTAAGTATACAGGACCCATTTAACCCAAAACATACATATCTACTTAATTAGCACCTATAGACAGACATATATGTACAGGGGTGCTTATCAAGGGCTCAGTGACCTGCATTCGTCCTGGCGGCGTGTGGATGTTTGCCAATGTGAGAGCAGAGCCATGTTACACGGCACCTTTGTTTGCCTAGAACGTCGATAGCGGTTCACGGTGCCATACGGTGCAGACGGCTAGAACATAGCCTAGCGCTGTTGACAGAGCGGAGACAGCCTGTATAAACCTCACCTGGATCCCCCGTCCTCCAGCTATAGACAGATAACACGGCCCATGTGGGGCTTAAGGCCACCTGATACCCATGTAATCTGCAACCTTATCTGCAGCATTTAAAGTGGACTTATTTCTCTGAGGAGCCGTCCCCTCTCCCTATAAGGTCTATTGCATTTGTTAATGCATTGTATAGAGCTCTATTTCCTTATGGCCTCTTCTAGCTATTTTGTTTTGTAAAGTAATAGGACATTAGAAGAGGAGGTGGAAGAAATAGAGAAACGAGTCCAAATGGATCATAGGAGATCGGATAACCTGCAGCTGTTGTACGAAGGCAAGAGTATAATAGCGGACCCGGTGCCCAAATTGCTTGTACCCAACCAACCACATATCGAAACTGCTCAAATGTGACACAGTAATACTCTTAAACCATTATAGCCACTCTAGATATTAAGCAAAGCCTGTTAAGATTAAGATTAGAGACTGAGACAAATTGTAAACCAAGATTCTAGGGAACTATCCCCTGTTACATAAATTCATCACCTTTAGGTACTTCACTGTTCCCACCCACCGTCCATGCCCAGTAAGCTTACACATGACCAGGACTTATGTATGTTATTAGATATTGTTTTCTGGTAGCGCGCGCAAAATGTTATTAATAAACATCTACATGTTACTAAAGAGCGCCTAAATAAAGACGGGGTCTGAATTTTGCGCGTATGGTATGTACACCCCCCTAGACTAGCGATGAAGGTAGACCAACTCTGTATACACGAGATGAATGTACTTCTGTCTAGGTAAAAATAAACAATTTGAAACTTGAACTTGAAACTTCAATCTCAAAATCGGCAACAATTGTACAGGATCCAAGTTGCACTTCAAAGGGAGAAAGGGATCAGCGATCAACCAATACATCAAAGCAGAAAAAGGCTCAGTCATCCATCCCAATATTTCTGGGAAGTATTGTCCTTGGGGAGTGGAGGGAAAATGGGGTCAGATTGGCACCAGGCCAATCTTAATGTCGATCGATATGACTGGCGCCAGCGAGCATAGTCCTAAAATGGCATTGTGTAACTGACCTATGGACTGGTCCTCGTAGAGAAGGCAATGTGGCTGTAAATGTTGTGTTCTATTGATAGCTATATCGTAAATGGGTTTGAGCATAGATAGATGGTCCACTATATAATTTTCAGACAAATTGGCTCCGCCCCAACGACACGTATATCATACATGTTTTACATTTACAATACCGGTTTATTCTTTTTTAAGATAGATGAGGAAGAAATTGCATTTCTGGAGAAATGCTTTCCTTATTTGCCTGTTTACGTCAAGGGGCTTGTTCATTCCAGTGCCACTTCCTAATACGTTATAGGACTCGGCAGTTAAACAAATCCTAACATTTTAGGATTTAGTTACAGACAGCCTGAGACAGGTATAACGCAAGTAGCCTTCAATAAAGAATAGGCCCACTGGTGGGTGGTATTATACACGAAGTGTGTCACAAGACTATATAAGGTTGGGTGAGGTTATTAATTTTACACTAAAGTAGTCTGTGCGATATCACCAACATGTTAGAGTCTATGTAAACACTGCAGACAAGTGTCTAGCTGGAGGACGTCTCCGTGCCTATTTACACATGGCCTAACATAGGCCACATAGTCTGAGTGGGCACCGGTCAACCAGCCCACAACACAGCACTCCTGGATCCCACGCTGCGGTACAGGGATTAGGCCCCTCCCATACATAACGGGCCAGGGCCGGAGAATACGCCAATAACGCATGCTTTTTACTACAGGTTTATTTATTAACAGTTCTTAAGGCCTTGTGTGGACGCTCGCTTTGGGGATCTAGACTGGCCTTTTTGGTGTCTGGCCATAAAGGTCACAGTCTGTTGGGCATGGTAATGGCGGCCAGGGCCTGAGGGGAGGTGTTTGGTCTTGTACTCTGCCTCACTATAATTATAGTAACCAAACTGCCAGGCTTTGATCATACAGGTAAAAGGGAGGAGAGCAACACCTGCCACCAGAGCACATCAACTCAGATTTGTAGTTCTAGTGTGTGTGCCTATAGCATTCTGAAATAGCCTGCATTATAGGTCCATAAGGGTTCACTCCAGGAATTCAGATTGTGGCTGGGCTGATAATGGCATCATATTTTCTGTCACCATGGAGGATCTGATACATGTATTGTACTTCTTGTATGATATCAAACTATTCTCATACAATTGATGCAGGTCCTTTAAACAGTGCTGATAATTTCTCGTCACATAAAAAATCGTTTTAAATATGCTAGTAATCACCTAAAAGTAGGAAACCTTTCGATTTTCCGTGGGGAATTTAATACAGGAATTCCAGGTTGATTGATTGATTGATTTGTTTAACGTCCAGACGTACATCAAGTACCTCACAGGACATCTCAAGTTGGCAAGGAGTCATCCACAAATAGTGGTAGTCTGCCTTGCAGTAGTAGGACAGATATTTATATGCTGCTTGCCCAATACAGCAGTGACCGCATCTGTGGATGATCGAATCTATGAAATGAACGACCGCATCTATGAGGTGAGGGAGAAAACCGCAACCGGGGCACGTCCCCTACTCTTTTCGAAGGATAGCAAGTGTTCTTTTATTTGCCTGGTCCTAGCTACCTGGGCTAGTACCATAGTAGGCAAGACCAGACAAACCACGGCCTTTGATATCTCAGACGTGGTTCACTGAGGAGGGATCCCAAGCCAGACCACCAGTAAGAAGGCCGGGGCCCGCGCATATGGGCAGCGGTTGCCAAACAGCTTACGTGACTGATCACAGCAGTAAGGCACGAGACCCCTCAAGTTTTGTCGCCTTTTACGAATCCGGTATGCCCATTGGTATTATGGAAGGCTCCCGATGAAGTTATTCTACTCCTTCATGCCCTCATCATGAAGGTCCCCACTAACACAGGGGGAGGAATTCCAGGGGGGCGGGGGGGTTAGGAATTCATACAAAGTACTGGTAGGTACTATTCACCAATGATGACCCCCATCCCCTGTCTGGAGATTTATCCGACTGACGCACTGTTCAAACCACCGCTATAATGGTCACATATTTTATTTGTATGCACATGTCTGAGTCGGCCACTAAAGCCGTATTCAATACTCCTTAGGCCCAGTACCAACAATGGCCATACAAGTTCAGCCGTGGAGGAGAAATAATAGTAAGCTGATCAATAGGCTAAAAACAGCCTTCTGAGTAAGGAGGTGGGGGGGGGGGGGGGGGAGGAGTGTGCTGTACAACAGGGCACAGACCAGGGGTACAGAGCACTCACCAGGCACACACCTGAGCTGTATTCCTGGAAACCATTGCTGCTTCCGGAGTCCGAGGTCATCTATCCACAGGAGATAACAGCACAGTCTGATCAATAAGATCAATAAGACTTCTCCTGATACCAGGATACAGCTTTTTACTGTAGGCTGTGCAGACGGTTGATGAAGGAAACTGCGGCCAGTGTATTCCACAGGGGTAGGGTAGACCGCCCATGAGATGACTAGCAGGTCTGTTAGTACCCAGGGTTGGTACCATGCATGAGCAGACTGCTATGTCTCAATCAGAGTGCCATTAATCATGGGGCCAATCTTCCACAGAGCTATCATAGACATTGGGCCGATCATCCTCAGGGCCAATCGCCATAGGGCCTATTGACCACAGGGCTCCTGATCCGTGTACTGGTCTACTCAAGGTACCAACAGACCAGCTAGTCATCTTATGGGCAGTCTACCCTATTCACCTGGTGTATTCATGTAGGAAACAAGTTTATTCCACCTGTCGTGGGCTGGTTGTCGGATATTACCAGTAGTATAGCCACTAGGGGATAAAACCGGGGGATAAAACCGGGGGATAGAACCTAGAATTCCATAATCTTATTTCCTGTAAAGGAGCCCGGGTGCTTACAAAGGGAATTATTCTATGCCTATTAATTTAATGGATCGAGTGAGCATCTGGCGGAGTTGAATATTTTAACAACATGATGTATTTAGCCGTCAGTAGCAGTTATTCTCTAATGAGACCTCCCTTCACGCACCATTTAAGTGCAATGATATTGCCCTGGATAGCTCAAACTCTTATACGCGCTAAGTGTATTATGTATTACATGTATACGGTACATACCTGGTATACTCATTACTGGTATACGATATACCGTATGTATGAGCACAAGGAATGTTCATCCTCTAGCTGAGAATTAATCTGTTTGTATAGGGACTAGCCACTCAATCCTCCAATCCCAAGCCTGCTTTTATTCCCACGGACAGAAACTGCCCAGCTTTAACATTAAACCCTCAGTTCCAGCCTGCTTCCCACAAGACGGTTTATAGCGTCTGTGCTTTCAGCATATAAAACCTCCACCTCC